>QLNU02014176.1:142119672-142177405 GCA_006491805.2 Dysdera silvatica
AGATGCGCATGTTTTGCGCGTTGTTTTGAAAGCGTTTTGCGCGTTCTAGGAAAACACTTCCATTGGTTTTTTATTGTTTGAGTCAGTCCTCGACGTTTTTCATTGTTGCGCTGTAAAATATGCGTATCTAAGAAAACGTGCCTTCAACGCGTTTAATGATTCAATGTATAATAAAAGATTTACATTGTTGTACCGCTGGATGTTGATGGTGGTAGAGAGGGAGATATAGGGGATAGAGTGGCGGTAGTAAAAGGGTGGGGGCGGCAAAACACCTAGAAACAGTTCTGAATACAGAGCCATATGGAAGTTGATGCACCTGTGGGAAATATACGCACCTATAAAAATTAATAATATAAAATTATAATATACATAAAAATAATTTTTGCATCTTATTAGCATTTCGTATATAGTGCCCCTACGATTTTTTGTTGGACCGAGTATGCTACGACTTCAAAAGTTTGAGAACCATCGGTCTAAATTCTCATCAACAAAACATTATCTTTTGTAAGATAATTTGACGTAGCATTACGCAGATTAGATTTATAAGCAAAGAACAACGTTAACATTGTCTTTGCTTACAAATCTAAATATTATCTTTTATTTATAAAATTTTCTATTAGTTATTAAGTGATTTATATAAAATTCATATTCTAACTTTAAAAAACAATGGATAACTTGAACACTGGCGTACGCAGGAGGGGGTTCTGGGGGTTGTAACCCCCCATTGCAATGAAATTTTGTATATTTAATATAGAAATATGTGAGTTGTAGCTCTATAACCCCCCCCCACATTGAGCTTATAACCCACCCCTTATGAACTTCCTGCATACGCCTATGAACTTGAAAGTGAAGCAGATAGTCGAGAATGTATTATTTAAATACCGGAAGAGAAATTATATTTTTTTAACGTATTATTGATCTCATATTTTACACCCTAATACGTTATATTTATTTAGCGTATTAAGGTTTTCACATTCCACACCCTGAGGCCGCTATAATCACTGTGCTGGAGCAATTAAAAAATTCTTCAAGTAACTTTTGGTTCAGTTAATCAGTGGCGATGCTGGACAACAAATTTTGGGGGCACAAATTCCTGCCTATGTGTAGTGGATCCGTTTGAATTTGCTCGTTTATATTAAAAAATAAGGTTATATTTGGGGACATAGCTCCCTAAGTATAACCCGAAAATATTCTAATACAGAATCTAATGCAAATACCACCCCAACTCTTCCTGCAACTTAGGAGATCGGAAGTTCAACCCAGTTGGAGGAAATTCCATATCTCTCCTTCCAAAATTTTGGCTTCCGAAGGAGATCAGTGAAGAGAAAGTGAGGATACTGAATCCGTGAAAGAGAACGAATGCAATTTTAGTTCGTAAATCGATTATCGGAAATTGACGCAAGTTCAATAGGTTATTTTTCGGGACCAACCTAATGGTTTGTAAAACCGACAAGTTCGTAAAACCATGAGTTCACTGTATTTTTCTTCGACCTTGAATGCATTTATTCTTCAGTTGGTTACCATTCATCCCTCTTCCCAATAATAATAATAATAATAATAATAATAATAATAATAACAAAGGATTGCAAACCCTGCGATTGCCTAAAAGGGTCATGAAGGAGCCAATGTTATTTAAGTGTAAGTGTTATTTTAACCTTGTATTATTTACAAATGTCCGATAAATTTTGATTATTGGTAAACCTGAATATTGAAGATAATGAATTTTAAACAAAAATTTGATTTATTGTCTAAATACCGCGAAAGTAACTACCTTTAGGGGTCCATTCTATCCTTCCATCTTAGCATTAGCGTATGCAGGGGGGTGTTGATGGGGGTTGTAACTCCCCATATGAACTTTCTGCGTACTTCTATGCATCTTAGAGCCCATAAAAACCTTAAATAGGCATTGGAGATAGAGAATTTCGATATATATATATATATAAAATACAAGGCTGCAGCCAGGATTTAGTTTGTGGGGGAGGATTCAATTTTTTTTTTACAAAGTAACGAATAAAGATGTGTCACCTTTATCGTAAAGAAGAAAATAGATCAGTGGCGTAGATAAGGGAGGGACTCGGGGAACCCAAGCCCCCCCCCCATTTGGATATCAAAATACTTTAAGACCGCATTACATAACTTTCCTTGCAGCCATTTGAGCGCCCCCTCCCCTCCCAGTGAATTTTGAATTGCCATTCTACTGAAATAGATCATATAAAAATAAACGAGAAAATACCAATTTTGCCTTTAGACATGATTGTAAAATTTTTTTTGTAGTTTTGACATCAAAATTTAGTTTTTCAGAATGCCCCCCTTTAAAGAAAATTATTTCTATTTTTTTTCTTTAAAGTATTCTCAAATTGGTGGTCTACAAAACGAGATTTTGCGGTCTCATTTTTTGTAATTATTCAAGGTTTGAGAGGTTTTTTTTCTTCCCTTTTCACAAGTTTAACAAGTAAATACATATATGTATTTTTGCGACCCTATTACAAATTTTGTTTCGGGGGACTTGTCCCTAAGACCCCTCCTCAGGATAAGGGCATGTCATAATACAATAAAAAATAATAACTTCTCTGTGACGTCATTATCAGAAAGTATGGAGAATTGCATACATCTCCTTTCCCAGCGAGAGACTGGACAAACCCAATTCTTTTATTATCTACATATTCATCATCACTATGATTCTCAGACAGATCAGTATCACGTTTTCCAGAAGTCAAACTACAACTGAGAATAAATAAATGTATCCTATTTTTTAAGCTTAGGAATAACCGTGTCAACACCAGTCATTTGTCTTCATTATCTGGTAGTTTGTTGGCTACGCACGCGCCATCTAGTTATTCAAAATCGCATTTTTAGGCTTCCAACCTCGTTATGCTAAGAATTTTTCTGCCTTTGTAGCCACTTTTTTGTTCCGTGGAAATAAATAAGAATGAAATTTATTCAATCTTTTTATTTTTCTTTCCTTTCTTTTTCTTCTTTGCTGCATAATTATGATATGTTCGAGATATAATCTCTACAGTCAGAAATAATATCCCAAATAAACCTCTTTTATGGGGATTTATTTGGGATATTATCCCTAAATGTAGGGATTTTAGTCTCAGCATATAATAGGGCATGGAAGCACCTACAATATATTTTTGAAAATTACGATCCCATTGAGATCTGAAGCTGAAATTTTGAGGAGATTTTAGAAATATGGAGTAAGTCATGTAATTTTTTTTTTATTTTTTATTTTTTCATATTCTTCTTCTTTCGCTTTGCCATTTCCCATGTTATATGGGGTCGGCGTTATGGTCCTTTAATCTTCTCTTCCACAATCTTCTATCCAATGCCTCTTCTCTACTCTATCCATACTCTTCCAGATCTTCCGTCACTTCATTCTTCCCTTTCAATCGTGGTCTTCTCTTCCTCTTACCCATTTCCACCAGCTTATCCAATACCTTTCCCTCATTTCTCCGCTCCATATGCCCAAGCCATCTTAACCTATGTTCTTGCATTTTTTTCCCTATGGGTCCAACCTTGACCGTACCTCTAATTAGGTTATTCCTTATTTTATCCCTCCTTGTAACGCCCTTCATCCACCTCAACATTCTCATTATTTTTCATATTAATTTTTGTTAACCGCATTTTTCATATTAATTTGAAAATTTAAAAGTAACCCATCAGGTGGTATATCATATTAAAGTCCATGAGATGTTGAAGAGAACGATATTTTTGTTTTTGATATATCTCAATTCTGGGACGAGATTTTTAGGTTTAAATGCTGTCAGGTAAGGATAAAATTCCTCATTTTTGGCAATTTCAAACCACTAACTCGCACAAGGGATGAAATAAAAAATTCAAATTTTAAATTTGCACTCAGTTTAGGCGCCACTCCACAAGTGAATAAACTTTTAAGAAAATTGAAAAACATGAGGCAAAAAATTTATTCAATGTCGTATCACTTGACATGGAATAACCAGAAAGGAAAAATTATAAAGTACGGATTGTATGAGGTTGTCGATGGACAACGGTCCCTGCTTCATGCTGAAAACTCGAGCAGAAGCAGCAGAAATTTGTGTGTCTCGTTTCTCTGCTCTTATCGTCTTTTAAATAAACAACGGAAAAAAAAAAATGATATCGGTGCGACGGGTCATTTAGGAAACACTGACATGGAGCAACAATTCTTGTCAGTGTTGCCAAATGCAAAATCTGAAATTAAGGCATGGGATGAAACCACATATTTATTATTCAAACTAACACGTGGCAGAAAAATCAGGTCTGTAGCCAGGATGAGGGGGCAACTGGGGTAAAGCAAAAGGCACCTGGGGATTATTTTATATATAAAGAGCTCGATGGGGCAACTGTGGCCACGCCCCTGGTGGCCCCGGTTTGGCTACAGGCTTGAGGAAAACGTAGCTCGCATCTGAAACGCAATGGTTCCCAACCTTTTTCAGTTTACGGCACCCTTTGTGTATCGTGACTTTTTCCACGTCGCCTTTAGTATTCTAATACTAAGCTGGCTACGTATCATTCTCGGAGCACCCTGGGAAGCTGGGGCTACGCATCATTCTCGTAGCACCCTGGTAAGCTGGGGCTACGCATCATTCTCGAGGCACCCTGGGAAGCTGAGGCTACGCATCATTCTCGAGGCACCCTGGGAAGCCGTGGCTACGCATCATTCTCGAGGCACCCTGGGAAGCCGTGGCTACACATCATTCTCGAAGCACCCTGGGAAGCCGTGGCTACGCATCATTCTCGAGGCACCCTGGGAAGCCGTGGCTACGCATCATTCTCGAGGCACCCTGGGAAGCTGGGGCTACGCATCATTCTCGAGGCACCCTGGGAAGCTGGGGCTGCGCATCATTCTCGAGGCACCCTGGAGCTGGGCTACGCATCATTCTCGAGGCACCCTGGGAAGCCGTGGCTACGCATCATTCTCGAGGCACCCTGGGAAGCCGTGGCTACGCGTCATTCTCGCGGCACCCTGGAAAGCCGCGGCGCAGTGGTTGGGAAGTGCTCTGGCTTAATCTATATTTTAATAGATGACTTCCAAAATTAATATCGTAATGAGTTATTTGTTTAACAAATAAATAAGCAGCCTAATTAACTAATAATTTATCAGCTTAATCAATAACTTGGCTACCTAATATACACGTCCAAGATTCACGGGTTTTAAATGCAGTAAATTCAAAGTAGTATGACTAAGTCAACAAGCTGATTCGTTTACCAGTGATTCTTAGCTGCCAGGAAATGCTGTGCTCTGTCTTATATCAGGCGGTCGGTCCTGTGACGTAAGCTCAATAAAACAATGACTAAAATGCACAGAAATCATGGGCGCCGATGGCATAAAAATATTGGTGGGGGAAGGGTCCCCTGTCCTCCCGCTAACTGCGCCCGTGAAGAAACCACAATGCCCCCCCAAAATTATCAAAGTTTATATATCTTGTTTCTAATATTTCTACGTCAAAACAATAAAAGCTACAGTGTGGAAATAAAAATTTATTAGGTCCACAAAAATGTCTGAACTTTATCTCCTCGCCTTTTGCACATAGACACATAAGCAAAGCAGCAGAACATTGAAACCAGAGCAATTGTTAAACATTCAGATGTAACAGTTCTCAACATGTTGTTTTGCCTCTTTAATGTTGTTCGGGATTAAGTGTCACATAATAGATATCACGAGCTGCCACGCCTTCGACAAAGAAATACACCCCTACTGTGAACTCCAAGGTTGACACAAGTGATCTTTCGTGAACAGCAACGTGTTAGGCACATGCGAGCAGACAATGAAACCAGGAAAAGTCTTTGACCAGATCGGATTCCATGAAGAGTGTCTAAATTGTTGCCACGAGTAAAGAATGGCATTTTGAGGAACAACATTTTTTTTCATCAAGTTGGGCGTAGACACCCAGAAGCACTTTTCCTACAATTTAAACCGCTGGAGGCATGTGCTGAAGTTGTAAATGGAAGTTCTGATACCATTCTTCTGGCAGTTGATGTCGTTCGTGTTTCCCAGCCACACGTTTCATGAACCAAGCTTTTGTCTGGAGATAGATGTACGGAGTGGAATATGCCTGAGGCATATGTCAGATAAGCATGGACTATATGGATTACTGATTATTGGCTAGCTGTCCCTTGATATGAATGCAATTAGAACGCTTTGAATTTGTGGAACAATTTTACAAAGGTTGAATTCGCTATCAAGCAAGTTTGGGCGTTCTTTGTTCCTCCATCTCTGTTTCTTTTTTTTTTTACGGAGAACGGATCTGTGCAATTTTTTATCAACATTTTAAACTTTTGTATAGTAGTTAATTTTAAATATATTTAAGATTTTCATAATTGCAAGAAGTTCTTAGAAATTTAGTATAGGAAGATGTACGGAAGGAGGAGATGAAGCGTTATTTTATAAGTGGTGTTCTTATGGTAAGAATTTCAGAAACTTGTATACGCTTAAGTCAATAACGTATCAATTTAAAATTCGTGGGGGGGGGGCTCAAGTGGCTATGGGGAGCTTAAGTGGGTTCAAAGAAGTTCATGTAATGTAACCTTAGAGAAAATAGTGTATTTTAATATCCAGTGGAAAGCTGAAATCCCCACTTCCCTCTTTTCCTACGCCACTAGCTTGACTTCAACTTGTCTACAATTGTCTACGTTTGCCTACATTTATCTTCAACTTATTTATAGTAGACTTCAATGTATCTTCAACACTTCTTGTCTTTAACTTATCTATAATTATCTTCAACTTGCCTTCACTTGCTTATATTTGATTTCAATCAGAGGTGTAGCAATTCAAAATCATGGGGGTTCAAATAGATTTTAACACCGCATCACATGGTCTGCTTTAAAAGAATAAGATGTCTTGATATTCAATGAGGACTTGAGCCTTATTAAGTCTCTCTTCCTTTCTTATGCCAGTGCTCTCAACTGGTTTACATTTGTCTTCAACAGGTAATAATTCCCTGTAACTTTTTTCCCCTTTACCCCAAGCACTTGTTGATAAATACAATTTCTTCCTATCAGCCCAAACCATTTTCACCCTTCTCTATCCAATTTTACTTTCACACACTTTTATAATTTTATTCTCTCTACTTACGTCCCTCTACTTATTTCTAAAAAATAGGACCCCCAAAACGCAAGGAGATGTAATTCGGACTGCGTTGGTATTCCATAACGTAAGCATTGGTTTGGTCTACAAATTCTCCTGTTTGTCTAATACGCAGTTTCACAGAGAAAATTTTGAAAATTCATCTGTTCAAAAACTTACATGTATGCGTGTGTATGGAGCTAATAACTCAAATCAAAAAGGGAAGAAAAAAGAATGATGTAATATCAATGCCCAAAACGTATACCAATAAAAACTTTATCAACACACTGGCTGTTCAAAAAAATAATCTAAACGTTTTCTTAAAACTCTTGAAGAGTAATAATACAGATTTAATTTCCGATGGAAAAGCGTTCCATAACTTTGGGCCGGTTGAGTTAACATTGTTATTACTCATCAAATGTGTTTGAGAGCGGCAAGGCAAAAAAAGATTAGTATTGCGTGCATTATAGCCGTGGGAAAAACTTAGAGTAATAATATTTGAATACTAACCTTCATTTAGTCCACGAAACATTAATTGGCCCAAGATAAAATCGTATATATTGGGAACAAGTAAAATAGAATTTTCAGTGAGTAATCGTAAAGAAGAGGTGTTAGTGTTAGGAGATAAGAGTCGCCAAAAACGCTTCTGCAATGAAAATAATTGTCAAATATTATTCTGTGTTGTATGTCCCCAAATAATATGACAATAATTATGATGAGAATAGATATTTGAATAATATAAAATCAATATAATTTTACGGGAAAGAACATACTTAAAACGATAGAGCATACCCATAAAAGCTCTAATTTTTGAGGTAATCAAGTCTATATGCATATTCCATTTAAGGGAAGATTGGAAAATGACACCTAGTAATTTGAAATCCTTAACAAGAGGGATGACAATATTATTAATAACTATCGATGGCAAAACCGGGGGAATTTTGTGAAAAAACGTAAAAAGCATGCCTTTTATTTTGACCAAATTCAGAGTAATACCAGAACTATTAAACCAATTACAAAATTTCTTGAGTTCAATATTAGCAATTTCGAGTAATTTGTCGATTTGATGAACAAAAAAGCTATTTGTATCGTCAGCATAAGCAATAACTAAAGCGCTACTATTAACTAAAAATATGTCATTTAAATACAAATTAAACAAAAGTGGACCCAAAATTGAGCCTTGGGGTACTCCATAATTGTCAAAATTTCAGAAATGGACACATTTAATTTGACATATTGTTGTTTACGATTTGTGATCAAATTTTTGAGAAGGACATGTGGGATTCCTCTAAAACCAAGATTAAATAATTTATTAAGTAAAATTTCATGGTCAAGAGTATCAAATGCCTTAGAAAGATCACAAAATATTCCCAGAACAGATGCGCGTCTATCCAAATTATTATACAAAATGTTAAGTATTGTCAATAAAGCACTTTCTGTAGATTTACCTTTTTGGAAGCCAAATTGATTATCATTTATAAGTTTATGTTGTAATACAAAGGAATAAAGACGCGAATAGAGTGATTTTTCAAAAATCTTAGCCGAGATATTAAGCACTGTGATTGGACGACAGTTAACAAAATCCTTTCTTGTCGTCCTTTTAATATATCATAGTAACCTTGCCAATCTTAAATGGATCAGGAATATTACTAGTGTTAAAAATGTTACATATGTGTGTTAGTGGGACAACAAGAACATTTGCAGATGCAAGAACAACACGAGGATGGATCTCTTCATCACCTGGACTTAGAAAAGGGTAAAGAAAGTGTTTCATCATTAGAAATTAGTGAGAAAAAAGATTCAGTATTGTCGCAATGGGAACACACTGTGAATGCTAAGTATTGAACTGCGCTTTCAGATTAGCTGGAGTCTATCAAAAATTCATTAAATGCTGTGGCAATGGTCATATAGTCCCGAAGTTCAGATTGGTTTTGCGCAAGTGCAGTCGGAACATCATGTTTAGTTTTACCCAAAAGCAAATTAATAGATTTCCAAGTCTGTCTAGGATTTACACGTTGAAATAAATGAATGAAATAATTCTTTTTTGTAACACGAAGATCATGATTTACTTGATTACGAAAGCGATAAAAGTTATCCCAGTCTCGTTTAAACGGCGAGTGTAAAAATTTAGAATAATGCCCATATTTTTTTATTAACTGCTCGAAAAAAGGAACTATTAACTCATGGCTTTTTTTTGCCTTTTTGTAAGGTTGCCATTTAATACAAGGAAAGTACATCGTAAACAAATTAAAAAATTATTTAAAAAAAGTGAATATGA
Organism: Dysdera silvatica; assembly: GCA_006491805.2. Classification (NCBI taxonomy): domain Eukaryota; kingdom Metazoa; phylum Arthropoda; class Arachnida; order Araneae; family Dysderidae; genus Dysdera; species Dysdera silvatica. The sequence continues at coordinate 142,129,017 of QLNU02014176.1, forward strand.
TAAAATAGGGTCATTAATACTCAATAAATGAGTCCAGTTATGGTGCAATAGGGCTTCATTAAATAAAATTAAATTCGGCATAGAAAATGATCTAAACGTAAAGTCAATATTTACCTCATTACTCTGCAATAACGCACTCTGTTTCATAGGAGATTGGTGATCATTTACCAATTTTTATACAATGTCATCATCAATTACACCCGAGCTAAAACTTGAGCCATTAGTTATACATAAATCGAGTAATGAAGCAGTAGTAGGAGTAATTCTTGTTGGTTCAACAATAGCATTGGTACAGCCAGACGATATTATAAGATCAGAAAAAAAGTGAACTATTGTCTTTCAAGGAGATTAATATTAAAATCTCCAAGCATAAAAGAGTATAATTATTCTGCAAAGCGAAATCAAAAAGTGATCCAATACAAGTAAAAAAAGACTCTTCAACTGAACATGGAGGACGATAAACAACACAAACCAAAACTGAACCAGATAGAAGGACAAATACTTCAGTGTTACCGAAAATACCGGTAAATCTTTGTATTAATGGATATTGTATCCCAAGTCGAACTAAGATCGCCATCTCTACTGTTTGTGCGATTCAATGTGACCAAATTATAAGATTTTACATCAACAACATCACTATTATGCAGCTACGTTTCTGTAATACATACAAAGTGAAAGCGTGTTTCTAGTTCCTCAAGAAAAACGTCGGTATCAACCAATTTACCCAGAATTCTTCTGGCATTGAAATGACAAATATTGATTGTATGGTTTGTCGATCGAAGAAAATCTCTCACCTGTGTTAATGGATATATGATGAAAATATCTTAATTTAAAGCACCAAAAGAAAAAAAAATATTTAAAATAAACACAATATGATATTGCCAAAAACAAAATCTATATATCTCTAGAGAAGACCATCACCAGTGAACGGCTTCAAATAACATTAAAAATAGGTATATTTACGGATGAACAAGAATTCTCATAAATCAAACCAGGGGATCCCCCAACATTATATTAAATACTATCGAACTGAAGATAAGTAAAATTATCTAAATCGAATATGTACAAAATTAAGTTCAACATCGCAATATCGAAAGTCTAAATCAAATACCATTTTCATTACGCAGTGTACGGTCATTTGCCTTATTACCGATATCAGGAAAATCAGACGTAGATTTAATTAGAATGGGTTAATCGCCATCCTTTTAATTTTAAAGATAAATACGTGAAGCTTTACAACAAGCATAGTTGTAATTGTTTTTTGCAAATTTTCGGAACTCTATAATTTCTTATTAATAGAGGTCAAATTTTCATTTATATAAATGGGCGTTAAAACACCAATTGAAAATATATGTATCATTATATGTGACACGGTTTTTTCTAATCTCAATAAAATGAGCATGCATTGTTCTCAATGAAAACTGAACGATTATAGGAGTTATCGAATTATGTCGTCGGAGTGAAAGAAAATGAACAATGTCAATATCATCAACAGTTACTGCATCGCCCAACACATGACCCATTTGGACCACCAACTTCTTGAAGTCAATTAAATCGTTTGGAGGACGCAAGCCAAATATCTCCATATCTTTATTTCTGGCACATTGATTCATTTCATTAAGTCTCATTTCAAGATCTCTAATCCTGTCATCTTTTCCACCCTGTTGTTGTAGTAAGGATTGCACACAGTCTAAGTAATTATTTTTACGTTCAACATCCGCAATTTTCTGTGCCACATCGTTGAGCTTAGAAATCAATGAATCCAATGTGGTCTTAATAATGTGGACCTCATCTTTAATCCCACAGAGTACATCAAATTTTTGATTAATGACATCGAGACATTCAGTTATATCCCCGGATTGGGTATTTGTTTTACCACATATGGGAGGTAGAATCTTTGATGGTGACGTCGCCCTACAATCAGAACATGTCCATCTTACAATTCGTTCCCCAGACATTTTGCGAAAGTTTTTTCAGATATCGATGTACAGAAGAGATGAAATAGCTTACCACATCCCGATGCAGTACATGAGAGATAGTCCACCGAGACGATGTCACCGTGGCATCTTGCCCATTTCGACATAGCCCTTTGCTATTGTCGATCATGAAAATTCAACACTTTTTTTACTATTTAAGTTCTCTATTTCACTGGGAAAGACACTTTAGCCGCACACCGGTAATAGATCCAATCAGTGTAACAGCCGGTGCAAACTATTAACTTTAAAATCCATGTTTTGATAGATTAATTTACAGTATTTGAAAAAAGGCCGACGGAGCTAGAATTCGTGGCAATGCTATCATGCGCCACCAAGGCCATTCCATATTCTTATATCATCCATACTCTTCCAGATCTTCGGTCACTTTATCCTTCCATCTCAACCGTGGTCTTCCCTCCATTACCACCAGCTTATCCAATACCTTTCCAACATATTCCTCATTTCTACGCTCCATATGCCCAAGCCATCTTAACCTATGTTCTTGTATTTTTCTTCCTATGAGTCCAACCTTGATCGTACCTCTAATTAGGTTATTCCTTATTTTATCCCTCCTTGTAACACCATTCATCCACCTCAACATTCTCATCTCAGCCACTTCCATCTTCCTTTCATGCGCTCTTGTAATTGGCCAAGTCTCCACCCCGTATAACATTGCAGGCCTGACCACAGTTTTGTACAATTTTCCTTTCATCCTACCGCTTACTTTCCTATCACAGAGCACTCCACTCATCTTTCTCCAATTTAACCACCCACATTAGATTCTGTATTGTATCTCTGTGGTCAAAACTCAATCGCAGCCTATGAACGATCCAAGATGCTTGAATTTTTGTGCCGATGGTAATCCTTCATCTTGTAGACCTATGCTACTTACGCTTTCTCCATTTAGTGCCACATATTCTGTCTTTGTTTTGCTTATTCTCAAACCTCTAACACTTTCCCCCATTCCTCGGTTTTCCTTTCTACTTTTTCACAGGATGTTTCGCATAGTACAATGTCATCTGCAAACAGCATACTCCATGGTGCATTACAGTTTACGTCTTTCACTAAAACATCCATTATCAGATCAAATAAGTAAGGACTGAGAGCTGAACCCTGGTGCAGTCCAACCTTTACCGGGAACCCTTCTGTCAAACCTACACTACTCCTAACCTGCGTTTCCACATCCAAGTTTTACATATTTCTCCGATACTCCCTTTTCTCTCATACACCTTCATATCTCTTGTCTACGTACTCTACCATACGCCTTCTCCAAATCTATGAACCCCATATGTAACTCTTCTTGCATCTCTCTAAATCATTTCCAGCCCTAACTAATCGAACTAAATACTACAAAAATTAAAGGCATAGGTAAAAGAACGGTGTAACTCCAAAATTGGAGATTTTGAGTTATAGGTACCATGTGATAGAGAAAAAAAATCCTGTATCCATAAGTAAAAGAATAATGTAGCCCCCTATCTAACGATACGTATTTTAATAAAAATAATTTTGCCAACGTGCAATGAATTAAATTTTTATACATTTTTTTTCCTGATTTTCTCAAATCTATAAAAAATGGAGTTACATCCTTCTTTGACCGATGTCTTCAATTGTAGATTAATACTTTAAATACCAGGCATTTATGTGCATCTATGAGAATATGTACTTCAAATACTAAACATGTAGTCTTTATGATCCTGAAAACATATTTTAGATATAAAAGAAAATATACTAATGTACTAATATACTAAGCAACAACCACATGGAATCATAATTTGACACGAGCTTGTTCCACTATTGTAAGCAAAATTTTGCACTGGGGAATTTTTATTGGCTATTGAAAGAGTCTAGACATCCATAATTGTGACCTTAAAGTCATTAATGTGTTAATCAATTTTAATTAATCCTTTAGCTATTCAGTTATTTTTAATAGCGACTTTCCCTTATCAATTTCCCATTTGCTAATTTGCATATCATAGTCAAGAATTAATTAGCTGTTCGTGGTTAATTAACAAATTGTTTTTTATCCGTTGCGCTGATCGACGTAAAGCAGCCAATAATTAATTGACTATATTTTCTTCGTCAAAGCTAAATTGCTTTTCTTGCGCGAGGAATAACAATAATACAATGCAATGGGTTGCTTCAGTCCCCGTTGCAAAGCCCGGGCCTGTCCCTCACTAATTAATTATATTTTAAAATTACGCGCCAAGTTAATTAGTAACTTCATTAAAACCAAAATTAGCAATTATTAAACAAAATTATGATTTACGCGAACCAAGATTGATCAGAATTGTGACAGAAGCCAATTGTCCAGCATTGTCCGTCATTGAAGCACTTACAGCCATTAAGTAACAATTTTTATCAAATTTACTTAATTTTATCTGCGTAGTGTTTGACTTGCATAAACTTATAGCCATTGTTAAAAGTAGAAACAGTGGAACCTTCCTAAAGTGGCCACTTTTGGGACTGGGCTGTAATGGTCACCATAGACAGGGTGGTCACTGTACACGACAGACTTTGGTACAGGCATAACTAAGTCTTTACCAGTTCTCTCATAGAAAGTAGTTATTTTATCCAATTTATTTTAGCCAATATATTTTAGCCAATTTATTTTAGCCAATTTATTTTAGCCAATTTATTTTAGCCAATTTACCAAGGTGGTCATTTTACCAGGTTCCACTGTATTGGTTGCCTCATATCAAGATATAGGGATAATTTTTTGAACTTTTTCTTTATACAAATTGATAAGAACAGGGGCGGGGACGGGACTTAGGGCTCTGGGTGGTTCAGCAGATCGCCCCCTCCTCAACAGGAACGAATGACATGAAATTCGTCTGGAAATTCATATATTTCTATATTTGACATAAAAAGGCATAAAAGATACAGAGGCAAGACATCTCATGAAACAGCACGTAAAAAAAGAAGACAACATGTAAGACAATGTATAAGATTTGTGACAACAACATATCGTCACATGACATGTAAATTACATCACCTGATATGTAAATGCATATAACGACGCATTAATTGCTTCATAAATTGGATCTATTTATAGAGCCATACGGAAAATGAAAACCGTTTCGTCTTTCAACTCACTACAAAACGAGCAATACGGAAAATCTTGCAAATAATTTACATGTTGTTTGCAAAGAATTGCTTTCAAAGAACTTTGCAAAGAATTGGAAATGCGGCAATTATATTTATAATGGACTCGATGTAACGCTACTTATGTTGTTTGCTTTCAAATATGAAAGCAGTCGATGAAAAAAAAGCCAAACACTCGACTGCTTCGAAAGATACGTTGTCAAGCTGACGTGAAACGATTTGAGTGGTGATAGTATCATGGAAATCTAGGAAGAAATGGTAATTTTGAAGTGATGTGTTGCTTTAATGTATACTAAAACTACGCACGAGTGGAATATATCTCAGATAAAATCTTTATTTCGTGCAAATTAGTGAGGGACAAGATGATGTGAGAAACGTGCTAAGAGAAGCGCTAATAATATTCGGTAAGAACGAGGAAATGGATTAACTATAGGTCGGTTGCTTTCTCAACTACAAACTCACTGAATAATAGTTAACATTCATGATTTATTTATTATCAATTCAAGTGTAGTTTTCCCCTCTGCTGTTGCATTGAAAAGCAACTGCCTGCACAGTAACACACCTTCTTGAAAGAAATGTACAAATGGTTTGAAATTGATCTGGTAATAATTACCACTTCCATAAATCTATCTATAAAATATCAAACGAAAAGTCAGTTTTCATGTAAATTTCAGACGTCATGAAGACATGAGGTAAACCTATATGTACAGGGTGTCCCATCCTTGTTAACTCGAGTCACTTTCAACAGAAAAGGATCGTTGACATTTCATTTTATAAATTTTTGAATGAGCTATCTAGTTACACCCTACAGAATACCGTAGAAATATGGAAAGTGTTGAAACATACAAAATTACCTTTCCTACCTTATTTAAAACTGAACCACATATTTTATTTTATATCACAAGAAAGATCATTTAACCATGGTTCTGACAAGATCAGAACGGATTTTATATGGTAAATAGAGCTGGAGGTACCACGAGTTGGATTTTAGCAAATTCATCAACTCGCACAGCTTTCCGTGGATCAAACCAAATTCAGATTTTCATGAAGAATAATGATTAGGGAAAGAATTCAAAAAAATAACATAAAATAAAAAAGTTATTACCTAAAACAATTTTATAATTCGTTTTTGCGATTGACCAATATGTCGCTTTCAATCGTTACATAAAGATCGCTTTTAGCCTTAGCGAAAGAAACACACCTTTCGATTCCTTGCTACGGTTATAATAGGCTTTTGGGGTTGGGAGGAATTCTTTACACGAATGTTGAACATTTCGTTTATGGTTTTTAATTTGTCCTCCAATTAGTGAGTTTTCACAAAAATTTGTTTGTTTTCGTCCAGGTGAAGCCGATCGGTACTTGATACCGTGTTTTTGTTAAAATTCAACTTGCAATACCTCCAGTTTTATTTACCTCTAACAATCCGTTCTGGTCTTATTAGAACTGTAATTAAATAAATTTTTTTCTTATATAAAATCATGCATAGAGTGAAATTTGAAATAAGGGTGATAAGTATTTTTTTTTTTATTTTTTAACCCATGTATTTAGAAGGGATTCTACAAGATACAGGAGGATAGCGCATTTTCAAAAACATAAAATGAAAGATCAACTTTTTCGTTGAGAAGAACTAGAGTTAATAAGGGTGGTATTATTCTGAGACACCCTGTATATAAAAAGGCTTGTTAAATATATCTTAAATACACCAGGTTTTAACGTTTAAAGTTATTTTCCTGTTGGTTAATAAACAAAAATCTTTATATCAAACAACTCAAATTATAAACCAGTGGCTCTAATATTATAGCATGAAGAAGGTTGGAGTTTATACCAGACGATTTTCGGCGAAGAACAGCGTTACCTGTTCGAAACGCGTCAGTAGGCTTCTAAAACTATTCCATAAAGCCATCAGCAACTATAACGTACTTTGTATAATGCTACTTCGAACTTGACACTCATATTGAAGAAATTATACTTACAGTGTTAGTAACTTGGGGCTACTCTTAAGCGTCGGTGTAATTTGGGGGGTTGGACCTCGCCCCTTCTCTAAAAAAACGAAAGTTGCAAATAAATGCTGCGTACAGAGTATTGGGGTTTTGCCCCCTTTGACCTCAAATTACGATAATGCTCCGAGAACTATGTTTTAAAGAAGAATCTTTTCTGGATTGCAGTTACTGAAGGACCTGGCCCTACTTAACGATAGTCGTCTGTGCTTTATCCAAAGCTTGTCTTCGCCATTGTCTTATATTTAACATTCTTCTTAGATCTTCCACCACCTCATCAAGCAGCCTTTTCCTAGGATCACACTTTTCATCTTTTTACTGGATTGGTTATTGCTATCTCTTTTGCCACTCTCTCCAGACTCTCCCTGCCTTTCTACATCCCCGGACCATCTAAGTCTTCTTTTCCTTATTTCTGCCAGAAGTTCATGGTCTCCCTCTAGGTCTTACATTTCCTAATTCCGAAAACCATAATCCTGAAGTTCTTCTGAACATCCTAATTATAAAGACTGTCTGAGCATCCTAATTTATAAAGACTGTCTGAACATCCCCATTCTGAAGATCGTCTGAGCATCCTAATTTATAAAGATCGTCTGAGCATCCTAATTTATAAAGATCGTCTGAGCATCCTAATTTATAAAGATCGTCTGAGCATCCCCATTCTGAAGATCGTCTGAGCATCCCCATTCTGAAGATCGTCTGAGCATCCCCATTCTGAAGATCGTCTGAGCATCCCCATTCTGAAGATCGTCTGAACATCCCCATTCTGAAGATCGTCTGAACATCCCCATTCTGAAGATCGTCTGAACATCCCCATTCTGAAGATCGTCTGAACATCCCCATTCTGAAGATCGCCTGAACATCCCCATTCTGAAGATCGCCTGAACATCCCCATTCTGAAGACCGCCTGAACATCCCCATTCTGAAGACCGCCTGAACATCCCCATTCTGAAGACCGCCTGAACATCCCCATTCTGAAGACCGCCTGAACATCCCCATTCTGAAGATCGCCTGAACATCCCCATTCTGAAGATTGTCTGAAGATCCTGATTCTAAAGATTGTCTGAACATCCCCATTCTGAAGTTTTTTGGAGATCTCAATTCTAAAAATTTTCTGAAGATCTTAATTCTTAAGGAAGAAATTCACTCCTAAATTCGTATCCCATCTAGGTTCCAGATCAGGAATATTTTGCACCGTTATCTAAAGTCGAACCAAGGTTGTTTCGTTCACTATTTTGGATAACCTCTAATACAGATAACCGCGCCCTCCCACCAGTAGCTGCTTAGCATGTAAATGAGTATATGTTGCGCAACGACTTGCGCGTGCGAACTTTTTTCACTTTTCATGTTTATTAAACCGCATTCAAAGCTATGGTCAAGGCGAGCCAAGGAAAGAAAGACTTGCGCATCCTTGTACTTTCAATGAACAGCGCATACTAAATACGATTTTTGGGAAATTAACACCGTATTTGAAGCTGGCATTTGCGTTATACTGTTACTACTGATAAGAATATAAATAATGTGCTTTACACCATTTTAATTAAAAACTAATATTTCGAAAATTGTTTAGCCTTCGGTCAGTAAAAATTAAGTACATGTATTGCGTTTTCTTTTCAAAAAGCTCCTGTTCTGTGGGGGCAGCCTCTTAACCTACAAACGGAAAGATATTTTAATGTTGTAATATATATAATTATATTATAGTATTAATTAATGATTATAATATAATTCATAAATAATTTCACACACTTTCAACATCATTTTCCTTATCAAATCTTCCAACAATAATGTAAATTACAACAGCCAATGCCAAAGCATCCAATTTTAATTGTGATTATTAATTTTAATTATAATAATATCTTAATTCATATTTCTGTTTGAGAGAATTTATTTAATCGAAAAGTATTGCGAAAGCGTTTTTTTTCGCTTGGAGGTATAGGACAACTGTTATAATAAACTAATTATTCCAGTTTGTTTGATTTGATATATAATACATATAACATAGACACACACACATGAAATATCACTAATATAACCAATCTTATACACCCTCACAAAAGAACATAATTCAATAGGACCCAGATCGCCCCGCACGGCAACAGATACACCTATGATGGCCCATATAGCGGGATTGTCGCCGCCCCCCCAGCTGTTCAAAAATTTGATTTTCCCAATTTTGCTGTACATTCACTGCAAAAAAAAATTAGTGTCACATTTTAAAATAAAGTACTTTAGTTCATTAATAATTGTCAAGCAGTGTCAATTATTTTTGCAGAATTTTAGCATCTTGTAAAACCATTAAACTGTTTGACAGCCTTGTGAAGGGAGTAATATTTCTCAGCGCCCCCCCACTAGAAGTACTCATATTGGTGCCACTGATTCCTATTTAAATTTTTTTTTTTAGCCTGAGAAATTAAAAACTTCCGTAAGGATCAAGTTAAAGTAATATACAAATGCCTCATTTATTAAGTATTAATTTCTTTTAAACTCTTCAAAGTAATAGCGTTTGAGTGACGATATTGATTTATAAGTTACGTGCATTAACTACTAGTGTACTAGTAATAACTCCCTGCGGAGGGTAATAATACCTTAACACCTTTACATACGGAGAAAGAGAGCGTTGTTTCCTGTCCTCATTCGTCTAGCGGTCCAAGACACTCCGGGCTAAACGGAGGGACCCTGGTTCGAATCCAGGATGGGGAAAGCGTCTCTTTTTCTCCAAAATTACATAAGCTCTAGTTTGAGCTGTAATTAATACGTGGGTGGCAAAAATTATAGTATAACTACTAGTAACTATACAAAAATACGACTTTTGATAAATGGTAATATCGAATGAAGGTTATAGAACAAAATCCATTGTGAAGAAAATTCCCCCGGTTTTTGATGTGTGTTAAAATCAGGTTCGACTGTATATGCAACTGACTTGAAAATTTCGAGTCATGTCATAATTGTCATCTTAAACACACATATATACATGCACACATGGAGGGAGATAGGTGGCCGGTGGTCGTTTCATTGGAGGCTTTATTATTAGCCCCTTTAATTGAAGTGCATGCCATTTCAACACAAATACAATCTCGAACTTTATTAAAACTTAAAGCTACGCACATGCGGTTGGACGTTACTGCCATTGGTAGTTGCATGTATTTTTATGTAGATTTATTTATTTTTCGTGTAGATTTATGTAGTTTCATATACTTTTAATTTAATTTATATTTCCATGTCATCATATTCAAGCACTATCTATCCATTGCTGGATGAAGGTATCTCTAAATGCTTTCCACACAAGTCTATAATGAGCAATTCGCTTCCATGTCACCCCAACCTGTTTTTTTATTTCATCCACCCATCGAGTTTGAGGATATTTTCTAGGCCTTTCCAACTGCATGCTCCGAAAACGATATCACTATTCGGGAACATACACGTCTGCGAACAACTCTTTTCAAGATGAAGTTAGTAAAATCAAAAATTAGGACCAGAATAACTGAGCGACGTCCACTTTAAAAACACTCTTAGGGTTGCAACGTCAAAAATAAGACCTGACAAGGTTGTTAAAAATAAACAGTGCTATAAATCTCACTAAAAGGTTTGATTTCGCTTTATATATTAACAACTAAAAGTATTGTAAATGTTTTTTGCTTCCATGTGTATTTTACGTTGTAATATAGCGGTGTAGTTTCAGCGGTGCATCTAGAAAATATTTCCGGGGGAGGGGGCAAATATAGGGATTAAAAAAAAGGCAAAAGCGAATTCAGGGGATTGTTCCTACGCCCCCCCACCCCGGACCCGCCCTCGCTCAGTCTTATATATTGCACCCTTGCAACGAAAGTGTTACAACTCAAAAAATCCCAATCTTCAAAAAACAAAAAATTCTGGCTAAATAGAGTGACGTTGCGTTCATCTAATGATATGTGCCAACTACTGGCAACCCGAATAACTTATATCCTAACGTTTTGCACGGCAGGATGCAACACTGTTTTCTACATCTGGTTGTAACATTAAGTCATTTTCACCGAATTTTGAGTTGTAACACTTTCGTTGCAAGCCAACACAGTAATGTGGCCCGCGAGCCAGCAAAAATAAGCAAAATTGGCCCGTGCACTGAAGAAGGTTGAAGACCCCTGACACAAAGCCTAAGAGTGCTAGGAAATTAGTCCGTATTAAGACTCCATTTAAAGGATAATTATGACATTACTAACCAACAATTTGGCTCTTTTTTTTGATTAGCAATGTATTTATTGGCTGGTTCTCGCCACGCTTTGCTCGTCGCGTTTGTTCGTTGTCGCCAGGGGCGTTGTCTTTGGCACAGTAGGAATAAACATAACATACTCTTACCATTCAATTCGTTAGCTGTCTTATCTGAATTGCTAACAATATCTAGTGATTCCATTGCGCTGTTAGATTAAGCGTTCTGCATATCAAACACGTTAGACTTATTTAAAGGTCCGTGAACCGGCACGTTTTATCTTAATCGATGGACACGATGGGCCAAAAAGAACTTTCCTCTTGAAGTAAGGTACTTAATTTATGAAATAAAACCGTTTAGCGTCTTCCTCAACCTAGTTTAGACCTTCGGTTGGACGCTACTTGTGGCCCTAAAGCTGCTTTCTCATCGGAGTCATTTAAGACATTTGAAAAATTAACGCAAAAGATATATTAAAAGCAAGCAGCATTTTAAAGGAGATGTATATATTGAAATAGAAGCGTTTTTAAAGCAGTTTACTTTATATAACCGACGATATATTAAAATAGAAAATTTATTAAAGCAGACAACATTTTCATGCGGATGACTTTATATGATCGACGATATATCAAAGTAGACTATAGCTTAAAGCAGACGATTTTATATAACCAAAGACAGATTAAAGCAGACGATTTTATATAACCAAAAACAGATTAAAGCAGACTATTTTATATAACCAGAAACAGATTAAAGCAGAAGATATACTAAAGCAGATAATTTCATATAACTGATGATATACTAAAATATAACATTTATTAAAGCAGATGACTTTATATAACTGACGATATATTAAAGCAGTCAATATCTTAAAGCAGATGACTTTATATAACTGACGATATATTAAAGCAGTCAATATCTTAAAGCAGACGACTTTATACAACCCACGATATATCAAAGCAAACGACATTTTCAAGTAGATGGCTTTATATGACAGACGATATCTTAAAGCAGACGAGATTTTCAAGCACACGACTTCATATAACTAACGATATATGAAAACAAACGATATATTAAAGCGAACGATATAAAAAAAAAAGATGTATCTTAACATGCATATCATGACATGTATGTTTTAACACATATACCATACGTTATTAATAAGATCGTTATGACTCTGCAATTCTAAACACGGGCTCTACTTGAGCCATGGAGGTTCAAAACAAGGCAATGCCATATCTCCAAAAATTTTCTGCAAACGATTTTAAAACTTGGGCTCTTTTCCATTATTACGAAGCTCATTTGAGCAAGCAATAGCTCTTTTCAGTGCTTTTTTCTTGTTTTATGGCACAAGGACTCTAAGTTCAGGCTACGTCGGAACCTACAGCGTTTGGAAAGAATGTGAAATCTTGCACCTATGGACCAGGGCGGACTTGCGCCTTCAAATGGGCAAGGATTCGCGCTCTCTGAAAATCAAAGGTATGCGCCCTTTGGGAGGACCCGGTCCGCCCCAGCTATGAACTAACACAGTTCCGCAGCTCGAGGTTTAATGAAATACAAAAACCAGCCACACGTATTAGCGGGAATCAAATGCAGATAGTCCAACGTGCGGAGGTGGACTGGGTCCTATCAAAGGGCGCACACCTTGGATTTTCGGAGGGCGCGAGTCCTTACCCATTCGGAGACACAGGTCCTATTGGTCATGAGGGCGCACCGGCCGGGGGCTGGCTCCCCAGTCCGCCCCTGCCAACGTGTGACCACAACGAGCCCGCAGAGGAGTTTTTAATAGGCCGTAAATCTAACAAGGGAACCCCTTTCGCTGTTCACTGCACTTTGAGATCAGACCTATGGAAGATGATAGTGCTTGACTTCCTGATCACGAATGTGAATTATTTGTCTGCTAAAATAATATCACAATTTTTTATGAATATTTGAAGTCCAAAAATGACACTTTTACGCCAGGTTTGATATTTTTTAATCGCACTGTATGTGAGCAAAAACAGGTTTGAAGTCGGTAAGATTATGAAGGATCATCGTATTTAACGGATAAAAATAAAAAAATTATGTCTCAGCTAATTTAAACAGTATAAAAAAATTAATATGAAAAATGAACTTTTAGCATAGATATTTGGCGAATTTGGCGACAATTTTGAAGAGTTGGCGGGACATTTAAGTTTCGCATTCCACTAGCTATATAAACTCGTCCGCAAGTGTAACGTCAATATAGTTGTACGAGTTTCCGATTGTGAGAAAATGAAAAATATAGTGAACATAATTCAATCCGTTTTGAATTTGGTCGTTAATAAATACGACACGCTTCCGTCATTAATAACTGATCAAGAACTTAAGGAAAGTCGGGAAGTATTGTCGAAAATCGAAAACATAATTTTTAATAACAATGTCAGTGAAAATATCAGTTTAGATTTTGAAGACAATTGTGATTTCCGTATCGACGAAGAAAGTGATATTAGTATAGTCGGTGACGAATATTATAACTGTACTGTAAAGGGCGATCAATTGGCAAATGAATTCAGTTTAGAAAATATGCAAACAATTGTTCAGTATTTTGACAGTTGTCAAAAAAATAAATTCCAGAAAACAAACAGGAGATATCCAACAGTAAAATACCCTACTTATATTTCGAGGTTTAGAAAATATATATCAAATATGGGCACAAATATAGAAAAGTATAAAATAATAAAAAATGAAATGTTAGCCAGATTTACAAAAGCTAGGGAAAATTATTTACCTGTTCATGATATAGATTTGAAAAGATGGGCGATCCTGAAATCCCAAGAGTTAGGATTTGGGGATTTTAAATGGTCCGATTATTTTATAGATAATTTTAAGAGCCAAAACAAAATAGTTGCGCGGAAAGTAACAAAATATATCACTCAAATATACACCCAGAATATGGGTAATATAGAAGATAGTGCCATAGAATTTATTTTGATAACGAGAAATGTTACTGCTAATATTATCCCCCAACAAATTTTTAACTCTGATCAAAGTGGTTTTAATTATTTTCTTCCAAATTAAAGGCAGCTATCGCATAAAGGTGAAAAACAGACATTTTCTTTAATAGGGTCTGATTTTGGCAGAACACATTCATATACAATAATGCCAATAATATCAATGAATGGGGAACTGACAGGGAAAATGTTACTTCGTTTAAGAGAAGCTGCGGGAAGATTTGGCTTGATTGTCAAAAAGAATTTATTTCAACCTCCAAACTTATATATTACATGCTCCAAGTCGGAAAAAATGGACAAAATCAAAATGAGAAAGTGGGTAGAATGTTGTATGAAACCCATCATGTCTCCTCCTTCCTGTGTTTTACTAAACTCATGAACAGGTAGTACAGACCCAAACTCTTATAACGATTTTCCGGAAAATTGTATATCCTTGCAAATACCCCCCAAAGCAACATCCCTCATACAACCGCTGGATGTTTATTTCTTTCGACAATATAAAAAATTTGTACAAAAAAATAATCAACAGAATAGCAATCGATGAAATGGATATTGACATACGACATCGAAATGAGATAATAAAAATGCATTCTTTGGTTCACAATCAATTACAGTCTAAAAAATATCGCCCTATATTACAATATGCTTGGTTTAGGTGCTGTTATAGCGATCATGATCCCGGAAAATGCAAAAATGTTGAGGAAATTTCTTTTGAAATTGAATACAACAATTGTAGCCGAGATAATTGCAAAAATCTGTCATTCTTAAAATGTTCCCACTGTGATCAATTGCTTTGCTTCACTCTTTTCTTTTTTTGTACTGTATCACTTTCAGGACTTTCCTGAGATGTACACAGTTTAATTTTTCTCATTTTTAAATAAAGAGCATAATTCAACAATTAATCCACAATTTATGGTTAAATAACTTCATGAAATAAAATACATTTCATGAAATTTTATTCACATTTTTTCTAATTACAATAAATGCATTTTCAAATAGCCTACTATTAAGTTTTGTTCACAATTTTTTTAAATTCCATGGTTGCAACAGCATGTGATATGCAATGACCACATCCAGGTTGTGTAAATATAGCAACTTTTCATTATTCATACACGTCATTTATTCATACTCATATTCATACCTCTCATATATGAATACGCATATTCATATATCTCATATGGATACTCATATTCATACATTTCATTTATTCATACTCACATATTCACGCATCTCATATATTCATTCATTCATGCATACATTTCATTTATTCATACTCATGTATGCATGGTTCTATATAGTTATGTGTTTCTTTTCCTTATGAGATAATATTTTGGAAAAAGAAATGTAAAAGAAACTTGACATGGGCTGCGATAATACGAAATAACTACCTCGAACGAAAACCTGGAGTAGCCTTCAAAATTGTCCTCAATTTCGCCAAGTATCTATTCTAAAAGTTCATTTTTCATATTAATTTTTTTACACGGTTTGGATTAGTTGAGACATAATTTTTGTTTATCCGTTAAATACGATGATCCGTCATAATTTTACAGACTTCAAACCTGTTTTTGCTCACATACAGTGCGATTAAAAAATATTAAACCTGGCGAAAAAAGTGTAATTTTTGGACTTCAAATATTCATAAAAAATTGTCATATCATTTTAGCAGACAAATGATTACATACTTGTGATTAGGAAGTCTAATACTATCATCTCCTATAGGTCTGATGCAGTGACATCTCCTATAGGTCTTGTGCAGTGAGTCCTATATCCTAAGTGCATTGAACAGCGAAAGGGGTTCCCTTTAAGTTTGACCTCCATATTTGAAACAGCGTTCAACCAATGAGGCAGAACCCATGGACAAACTTAAACCTTGGGTGAATTACACGTTCAAAAGCCTACAATTTTCACCATTAGTTTCTGTTCCCAAACTTCATTCTCCCTGTAACCAAGTGGCACCAACCTAAACGGAACTTTGGAAATTAACCATGACCTTTCTTTGCCTATGTTGTCTCTGTCGATTACAGTAAGTTCGTTGAGTAAGTTTGTAAGTTTCGAAGAATGGCTCACCTTGAAAATCTTCGGTAAAACCTCACAATCTTAGTCGAATGGCCGCTAGGAACACCCACAGTGGTATTGTTGTATGCGGAAACTGGCAACTAATGGTCTTTTTCCTTCCCAGTATTGTTTGGAATGAAAAAAAGTCTGCTACGGCAACAATGAGGTACAACAACGAGAGAATATTAGTTAAAGATACGTACTCTGGAGGCAATAATGAAAGTAATGAGTATTTAGTAAAAACAAACTATTTTCTTTCATAAAAATACGACATTTAAGTTTTTTATTTGTATTTAAGAACGAAAAGTAATTTGTTTTTGAGAGCTCTTAGTGTATTTTTAAAGACTTGATTAAGCAGTGTTTGTAATGGTGAATAATAGTTACCAAATTAGGTTATCCCTATATAATGATTATTAAATTCAATGGAGTGGCTTTATATGAATGGAGGTTATTTACATTGTCATTTCAAAATATGAAAAGTCCTGAAAATCTCAAATATGATTGGAACTGCATAAGTTCGCATGGACGGAGAAACAAAGCTCCCTGCATGTAAATAGTTCGTGAACTTCAGCGTTGTCATTTCAAAATATGAGAAGTCTTGAAAATGTCAAATATAGTTGAACTCATAAGTTCGCACCGACATGAAAATGAAATTTTGTGCACTTAAACGGCTTGTGAACTTAAGCTTTAAGTTTTTGTTCTATATCAGTCATAACTAAAGTAAATGATTATATTCGCTCATTGCTATTTTACCAGTGTTTAATCTTTCGTAGGTAAGTCTTTTCCCTGGCACCTTGTATTTTACTTCTGTGAAAAAAGTTGTTGCTTTCTGTTCTTTTTTCATTTCAAATCTAATCAGTTTTTAATGTCAAATTACACAAACGTAACATCCGATATGCTGCGCACTAAATATATCATCTAAAAACTATACACAAGCTAAATTACTCTTACACACAATAGACAATACTGCAACTTATAATAGACAACATGGTAACTTATAATAGACAACATGGTAACTCATAATAGACAACATGGTAACTCATAATAGACAACATGGTAACTCAGAATGGACTCAAGATATTCTCTTATAATAGACAAGATATTCACTTATACACCCTATAACAAAAAAAATCGACGCACCAAGAAGGAGTTGTCCGATTGCGATAAAAATTGGTGGATGTGAAGAACATACATAGAAAAAGAAACGATTAAAATTTCAGAACAATTGAATGATTTATTGCAGAGTTTGACCGTTACAAAGGGAAGTCAATAAGGCGTTGGTCCACCTCTGGCCTGGATGCAAGCTGTCACCCGGCGTGGCATAGACTGATAAAGATTCCAGATGGTGTCCTGCAGAATTTCTTGCCAAATTGTCTCCAACTGTCGGGCTAAATCGTCAACATTCCGGGATGGTTGCAATCGCTTTCCCCATAGCGTCCCAAATGTGCTCTATGGGAGAGAGATCAGGAGATCTGGCTTGCCAAGGAAGTGTTGGGCAAGCTTGAAGACAATTCATAGCAACACGTGCCGTGTGCGGCCGGGCATTGTCTTGTTGAAACGTAAGTCCAGGGTGTCGCAAAAGGAACGGTAACACAACCGGTCGTAGAATGTCGTCTACGTACCGCTGTGCTGTAAGTGTGCCAGAAATGACCACCAAAGGGGTCCGGCTATCAAAGGAGATGGCACCCCAGACCATAACGCCCTGTTGTGGGCATGTGTGGCGTGCGATAGTAAGGGCAGGATCCCCACGCTGCCCTGGACGTCTCCAGACACGTCTGCGGTTGTCGTCAGGACACAGTTGGAAACGGGACTCGTCACTAAAGACTATACGTCCCCAGTCAGCGCAGTTCCAAGTTGATCGAGCCCGGCACCACTGTAATCGGACTTGACGGTGTAAAGGCGTGAGAGGTAAGCGGCGTAACGGTCGGCGCGAGCGTAAATTCCGCTCTCTCAGTCGTCTGCAGAGGGTCATGTTGGACACATGTGTGCGGGCCACACGTTGGATAGTTGATAACGACGAATCCGGTGCTGTGACAGCTGCTCTGACAATCGCTCTGTCTTCCCGTTCTGTTGTGGCCCTAGGTCGACCGCTGCCGTCCCGACGCTGACATCTGCCGTTGTTGACCCACTCTTGCCAGCACCGTCCAATCGCCGCATCGCTTCGACCCACATGTCCAGCGATTCTTCGATTCGTCCAACCAGCCTCTTTCAATCCGATAGCACGACCTCTTTCAAACTCTGACATATGCTCGTAATGAGCACGAATCTTTCGGCGAGGCATTGTTACAGTCGACGTAAGATATCCGCAGTCAAAATGCAACAGAAATTTTGACCACATATTGAGAATCGCTCCTTATATACACCTGCTGAATGCGCAGTTCCGATGCGCTGGAGTTCCCGCTATTCATTCATTGGACACCAAATTTTAATCATTTGCATGTTCGGTCAAAATGTCTTTGCATACGAAATTTCATTACAATCGGACAACTCTTTCTTGGTGCGTCGATTTTTTTTGTTATAAGTTATTCTCTTACAATAGATACAAAATAATCTCATAATAGACATTAGATTGTTACTGATAATGGACAATATTGTTACTGATAATGGACAAGATTGTTACTGATAATGGACAAGATTGTTACTGATAATGGACAAGATTGTTACTGATAATGGACAAGATTGTAACTCATAATGGACAAGATTGTAACTCATAATGGACAAGATTGTAACTCATAATGGACAAGATTGTAACTCATAATGGACAAGATTGTAACTCATAATAGGAATAAATTTGCAACTTATAATGGACAAGATAGGAACTCATAATAGGCATTAATTTGAAACTCATAATGGACAAGATAGTAACTCATAATAAGCACAAGATATTCTCATAATGAATATAAGGTAGTCATTCGTAATAAATATAAGCTAGCCGCTCATAATAGATATAAGGTTGTAGCTCATGATAGATATAAGGTTGTAGCTCATGATAGATATAAGGTTGTAGCTCATGATAGATATAAGGTTGTAGCTCATGATAAATATAAGATAGCCATTCGTAATAAATATAAGATAGCCATTCGTAATAAATATAAGATAGCCATTCGTAATAAATATAAGATAGCCATTCGTAATAAATATAAGATAGCCTCTCATAATAAATATAAGCTAACCGCTCGTAATAGATATAAGGTTGTAACTCATGATGAATATTAGATAGTCATTCGTAATAAATATATGGTAGCCGCTCATTAATATAAGATAGTCATTCGTAATAAATATATGGTAGCCGCTCATAATATAAGAAACTAACTCATACACATAAGAAACTAACTCATAATATAAGAAACTAACTCCATAATATAAGAAACTAACTCATAATATAAGAACTAACTCATAATATAAGAAACTAACTCAATATAAGAACTAACCCATAGCCATAAGAAACTAACTCCATAATATAAGAACTAACACATATTATAAGAAACTAACACATAATATAAGAAACTAACACATAAGAAACACATAACATAAGATAGTAACTCATAATATAAGAAACTAACTCATAATATAAGAAACTAACTCATAATAGACAAACGCATTATTTATTAACCGAAATATCCCTATCAATAGGACACTACGCGGCGCTGTCGTCTTCTCAATTTAATTCCGTGGGAAAAGATCGAACTACTTGCAGGTCGCAAATTTCCTGCTCAAACGCTAATGGTTTAAAATTAAAATAGAAGAGACGTTGGTCTTTTCGAAATAGACATCAAAGGTTTGAAATATACAAATAATTGCTATTGTTTTCACTCCTTTTAATTATCCGAAGTGGCATCAAAATTTTAAAGCAAGATCGATACTAAAAAAGGGAAGGTGTACAAATGTCTTTTCGAGAACCAGGGATATATTTCATTCATATTCAGTCCATATTCGTGTCTTGTACTTCATTTAATGTCTTAAATTTTTTATACAGCCCCAATTCCACTTCTGACCTCTCGCGATACTTCAAATCGATTCCGGGATATCGATAATTAAGAAAGTTCATCGTAAATATATTCTGTTTACCGGGAACTAGGCTACCTTTAAATATATATTCATCCCTAATGACGGCTCATAAAATAAACTTTTTACGGCCCGAAGACGGTAAAAGTGGCCTAATTTTAAGGCCCAGAAGCGAAGCCTGAGAACAGAAAGCCATAAAATTAACAACTGTCTGTCGCAATTTTTTTTTTTTTTGAAGATTGAAAGTGTGTCGATATTGTTTTTGTTTTCAGCATACACCGTAGAATTACGAGCAAATGTGTTAAGAAAATGCAAAATAATTTCCACATATTATCTTCAAAAAAACTAATCTTCATTTTATGGGCTTTACAAAGACTGGATGAGCAAGAATCAATTTATTTGACGACGCTCACGACTTCAACATTTTGACTCCGTTTTCTGTTAATAAAAAGTGAAGTTGTATAATTTCAAAATTAGTCAATTTATGTATGAGATGATTATTCATGGACGCCCACATGGGGGGGGGGAGGTCTTGAGCCCCCCCCTAGTCTTTGTTTAAAAATTCCATTTGCCCGATTCTGCTATACCTTTACTGTCAGTAATTTTACAGTCACATTTTAAAATAAGGTACTTTTAGCTCATTACTAATTGTCAAGCAGTATCAATTTATTATTGATATTGTATTATTGTATTATATTATTGTATTATATTATTGTATTATATATTATTGTATTATATATTGTATATATATTGCATTATATTATCATTATTATTGTATTATATTATTGATTATTATTATATATTGCATTATTATATATTGTATTATTATTATATTATATTTATTATTATATATTATTGTATTATATTATTGTAATATTATATATTGTATATATTGTATTATATATTGTATTATTTTAGTGTCCTGCATATTTAATAAAATGTCTGACAGTCTTAAACGAGGGAGGTAATGATTTTTCTTTGCCCCCCCCCCCCTAAAATACTCATATGGGGGCCCTTGTGGCTATTCTATTCCATTGCTACTATACACTTGCTTTATTAATATGTTACAGTAAAACCCCTCCTTAGCGGACACTTGCGGGTGAGAAAAATTTGTCCGTAAAAGAGAGGTGACTTTAAAAACGGGGTATTATTGCGAAAGAATTCCTTGCCGAGGAATTTTTATTTGTCAGTAAAAAGTGGGGTGACCTTATTGGGTGTATGTCTTTTATCGCGCTTTATCTGTATTGGTATCGTATTGAACTATAATTATATTATTCTGTACTATATAATTATATTACTGATATTCTGTACTATAATTATATTGCTAGTATTCTATACTATATAATTATATTACTGATATTCTGTACTATAATTATATTGCTAGTATTCTATACTATATAATTATATTACTGATATTCTGTACTATAATTATATTGCTATATTCTATACTATAATTATATTACTATTATTCTGTACTATAATTATATTACTATTATTCTGTACTATTCATTGTATTATTCAGAGCCGCCGCATGTATAAGAAATGCCTTTGCGCAAAGTTAGATTGCAGCGCCCCCATAAAATGAAATTTGCAAATTAAAATGAAATTAATTTCAAGAAATTTTTATTTATTATACAAATAAAATATACATGCATACCTACTCACGTTATAAAATTTTTTGTTTCAATTTTGGATCCAATTATTCATGCATTTATTAATTAATCTTAATGTATTGTATAAAAAATTGCTATCTGTCATCTTAAAATGGAGTCTCCCCTGATCAGACCCTGATCAGACGCCTTTGTATGGAAACAATTTGACTTGGACGGCACAATTTGCACACGCGGCGGTCCCGATACTATTGCCCTGTTATGTTATTGTACTATTATATACTATTATAAATTGTACTATTGTGTACTATTATTACATTACGACTTATTATTGTATACTATTACTAAATTACTACTTATTATTGTATACTATTACTAAATTACTACTATACTTATTCTTATATTTATATCATATATTATTCTTATATATTATATCATATACTTATACTTATTATTATTATGCTATTACTAAATTATACTATACTTATTCTTATATTTATATCATATATTCTTATATGTATATCATATACTTATACTTATTATTGTATACTATTACTAAATTACTACTATACTTATTCTTATATTTATATCATATATTATTCTTTATATATTATATCATATACTTATACTTATTAGTGTATGCTGTGCTAAATTACTGCTATACTTATTCTTATATTTTATATCATATATTATTCTTATATATTATATCATATATATTGTTATTCTTATATATTATATCATATATTATTCTTATATATATTATATCATATATTATTCTTATATATTATATCATATGTTATTCTTATATATTATATCATATATTATTCTTATATATTATATCATATATTTATACTTATTATTATACACTAATACTAAATTACTACTATTATACACTAATACTAAATTACTACTATTATACACTAATACTAAATTACTACTATTATACTATTACTAGATTATTACTTTCATACTATATTACCATATTATTACTATATCACACGAAATTCTTTCCCTAGGATCCTTCTTCCTTCTAAGTTAAAATAAAAATTCCTAATAAGTTAAAATTCTGGAAAGTTTGTAAGGGTGGTTGTATAAAAATATAGCTATATTTATTTATGTAATCTTCTCTGGTAAACTTCCCTTTAATACGGAAGGTACCAAGATCTGACAGTTTATAGTGATTATAGAGAACATGACAATTACAAGAAATGTAATAACTACAGGAAAGGTAATTAGAAATAACGAACTTTTTATAAGATGTGATATGAAATTTTCAAGAAATGGCCTGACAACTACAAGAAATTGCATGACAGCTACAAGTGAAATGAGAGCTCGAAAGTGACAATTTATTGTAAAATTGCAGGATTTCATTAAAGGAAATGGGACGATGCCTATAAAATCCGCGTCATTTTTTTTAGCTGTAGAAACATACCTTTACATTTTGTGTACAAGGGCTTATATGACAAAATCACACCTTAATTACAGGAAATTACAAAATTTTTTAGGGAAATTTTCAAGAAATAACTTGACAGGTCTTGAAACTAAGAAAGACAATATTTCCAAGAAATTACAGGGTATTACAGTTAGACGAAGATATTGGTAAGAGATGGTCATAAAATTTTCAAGAGTGACGTGATAATTACAAGAAATCACCTGGTAACAAGAACATAGAACAATATGGGTTGTAACCATTATTAATATTACTAACACGTTTATAAACATTAGCTATTACTGAGTAGCTTTTCCCGCCTCTGCATCCCAGTTTTACATATACATCGAATGCTTTAAAAACAGTATCCGAAAAATGTGCGTCGAATGGTAGTTTTCTTAATTCTTTTCTTGTGTAAATTCAAACGTAGTGACCAAAATTCAGAATTTTTTCTCATTCGAAAATACCGTTGCAGTGAAAGCTATTATGATAACGCTTATGCCTCAGATTTGAATTATACATTAAGAAGTATTACAGGAAGAAAAATCTAAGTATTATGTCCTTGTAGTGTTGTCTCCACATATACCTGTAGTCATGGCTTCAAAGAAAGGATTTAATTACTGGGGTACTCCTCCAATTCACCCACACAGTTTTATTGACTACAGCATCCTTCGTTCAAGACAATTTTTTGGGTTCATATTTGCCCAGTTTTTTCCTTGAACCTCTCATTTGTTTCTTTATATCATACCATTCCTGTTCACTCCCTACACCAAACAAAAGGTGGGGAGGGTGTGTCACTATGGCCATTGGCGAAATTTTAAGTGTGGAAGATCTCCTGGCCACCACCAAGGTCATGCAAATATCCGCTGTGTTTAATGATCACACCGCCAAATGGGAAAAAATCCTTGAACCTAAGGTGGCTTAGTTTCGTATTCTGGCGAACACCTGAGGCATTTGAGGCAACCCAAATTAAGCGGATTTTCCTTGGTTGATGTTGGATTTGCTGATGGTACGAGCAAGAACAGGTTGATTAATATCGGGTGGGGATGGGCACGGTAATTATTCAACGTGCTGATGTGGCTTCTGCACCAGATATCCATGATATAATATTGATTAACCATGTTACAGCGCCTGTATCCTCAACTGATGACGATAGGACGAGGTTAATAACGAAATTTACCATGGTTTTAGAATCTAATTAAAAGTGAAGGATTCATGTGTTATGAAACATCTACTACTAACGTTATTAAGTGGCCTATATTTCAAATCATATCTATTGTTCTATGTAATATTTCAACTCTCTTTTTTAACATTGCAATAGCATTTCAAGAAATAGCTCGTGGCAACTATGCATCTTATAACAATGCAAATGAGATGGTGATGGTATTTTTTCATCAATTTTCGCAGCAAAGATGGACAATTATCATTCTGAAAGTAGAACGGTTTGTAATTGTTAAGTACACATCATCTGATGGAGTAAATTCATAATTTTCGTTTTGCTTACTTGATTGTACAAGGAGCGATGGAGTTTTTTAAGGAGTGGAAAATTTATGAAATCGAAATTCATTTGGAGAGAGCCAGTTAAATTATAAATTAGCGACGCTAAAGAGAACTTGTTCCGCAACCTGAATTTTAAATCACTTTCGATTTTTTATGAGGTGGTCACACTGCACAAGGTTCGTAGTTCGTTTCTGATTCAAGATACTAAATAAACCAAACTGCTGGCATTTTAAAGCAACTACAAGATTCAAGTTCATATACAACACACAAGTTCGATAATAAGAAGTTCGATCGTCATTTAAATTGCCAGTTTACGATAATTTTCGGATTGACATTAACAAAACTTTTTAATAATCGTACCACTCGTGCCGTCGATACAAATGTTTAATGTCAATCAAAATCTCTACTCTTATTTCTATTCATTATAAATTTCACGGGTAAACAAACTTTGCTATTTAAACACAAAAATTTATATAGCTACTTAAATTTATAATAGAATACAGAAATTTTTAAATTTCTGTATTAATATAAAATGTTACAGTGCGTAAATACTTAACAAGTATCACAAGACTTGGCAAAATATCAGAATGGGCGCAGTTTCTGAACTATATATTTTAATAACATAATAATATATAATTTAATAATAATGGCTTTGAAACGTTTTCTCGAAGGCTTTTAGCCCTCTTCAAAGAAGGTTACATAATACTGGAACTATTAAGACTAAAATAATAATAAACAAAATTTTCACATACTGTCACACTATCTAAAGTCACGTACAATTGACTAAAACCAAATGAGTTTAATAAAATTATTAAAAATACACTTAAAGAAAAAAGTAAACAACCAAACACAAACAATAATCTAAAATGGAGAAATCTAGTGTAACTTAATGTGTAGGAAATTAGTCCATGCCGGATGTAATTTTGTGGTAATAGCCATGTCATTGACCAAATTATTATTGTTTTGGTGAATAATAAAAGTTTCGAAAAAATTTAAATCAGCCGGAGTAGGGGATTTAAAGATTATTTTTACATGATCAAAATTGAATTTATGGTCATAAGACCAACAATGATCAGCTACGGATGATTTTGTTTTTTATTCTTTGACGTACGCTTCATGTTCTTTAATCCTGAACTTAAAGTCTAGTTAACGAATGTTTATGCTTAAATAGATTTATGACACTTACGAATTTATAACATTTAATAAATTTGATTTTGCAAATCTACACGAAATATACTATCGCATTACTCGGAATTTTTTAACTATAAAATTTATAAAGGTTTCGTAATTGAACCAGTTAAGATGTTATTTGATAAATTCGATCAACATAAATTCGCAAAAAAAAAATTATAAAATAAACTTCATAATAATTTTGCTACAAAGTAAATATCAATGCACTTTCCCCTATTACCTAGATTTGGGTCTCTAAACTGTTATTCTTACAGGTATATATCGGTCTGGACTTCTTAGAAATTCACAACATTAGGCCACGTTGGCCTCACTGACCCCGGAGAGTACTTCGTGAAACCGGCGTCCTGTCCTTACCAGGATTGCCAGTACTCTGGTTACTATTACAATTTCCCCATTCAAGGAAGAAGAAAAAATACAAACTAAAATGCAGTACGGGAAAGAAAGTTTACATATGTGGTGTAAAATATCTGCTTGATATTTTTCACACATCGTCTCTGGTGGGGTCGCAAGGGACCTTTTGACCTCCAGTGTTCTGAAGAATTTGAAGTGCTTGGTCGTTACATCTATAAATTTCGTTTTGTACTGCTTTTGTGAGATATTATTACCCTTCACAGGGATAACACAATTGCTAAATAATAGTCAACACACAAAGCCACCGGGGCGAGTTTTTTGTGAGTTTTTCATAGGGGACTTTTTTTATTACCAATAAATTTGACACCAACGTATTAGTAGCTCAATCTAGAGCTATTTTTGTTTAGGAAAAAACAGACGCCGTCCTCATCCCAGATTCGAACCAGGGTCCCCGCGGTGTCTTGACCTACTAGACGAATGAGAACAAGAAAAAACGCTTTTTTCTTCGAATATTAAGTTGTAAGATATTACCCTTCACAGAGATAACACAAATGCTAAATATTCGTCAACATGCAAAGCCACCGGGGAGAGATTTTCGTAAGTTTTTTCGTGGGGGATTTTTTTATTACAAATAAATTTGACACCCACGTATTAGTAGCTCAAACTAGAGCTATTTTTGTTTGAGAGAAAAAGAGACGCCGTCCTCATCCCAGATTCGAACCAAGGTTCACCAGGATTTTTGTGAGTTTTCCCATGAAAAAAAACTCACAAAAATTTCGCCCCGGTGGCTTTGTGTGTTGACCAATATTTGGCAATTGTGTTATCCCTGTGAAGGGTAATATCTTATAACTTAATATACAAAGAAAAAAGCATTTGTTCCTGTTCTCATTCCTCTAGTAGGTCAAAACACCGCGGGTTAAACGTGGGGACCCTAGTTAGAATCCGGGATGAGGACGGCGTCTCTTTTTCTCATAAAACAAAAATAGCTCTAGTTTGAGCTACTAATACGTGGGTGTCAAATTTATTTGTAATAAAAAATCCCCCACGAAAAACTCACAACAGTCTCATCCCGGTGGCTTTGTGTGTTGACCAATATTTGGCAATTGTGTTATCCCTGTGAAGGGTAATAATATCTTACAAAAGCAGTATAAAACGAAATTTATGGATGTAACAACCAAGCACTTCAAATTCTTCAGATCACTGGAGGTGGTCTGGCAAACCAAACTACTTGTAAAAATTCCGTCGTTATATGCGGTTGGTCGTTATAACAGGCATTGTTATAAACAATTTTCACTGTGTGTAAATATATTAATATATATATATATATTCAGTGTAGATTTTCGTCGCAAAATTCTATTAATGCAGTAGAAAAAAAAAACGTTTTTCTTTGTTATAAGATAATATACAGTGTTATCAGTTGCCATAATCTTGTATGTCACCACAATATATGAATTATCGATTATTATAACGTTGCATAATTTTATTAAAGGAAACGCTGTCTTTCATATTTGAAGAAATGGGAGGTGAGGAAGGGGCTTGTTCAGAACTATTTGCATTATTTTTAGCCAGTGCATTTCCATTTAAAATTGAAAAATAAAATCGCAAAGAGGTTAGAGGAAAAAATTATATATATATACATATACATAGTTAAAAAATTAAAAAATTTCGAGGAGAGTGAGTATTTGTGATTTTTGCTCTTGAGAAAAACCTGAAAATTGGAATTTTTTTTTAAAAAATCCGCGGAGGGCAAGGGCCCACCTTTTCCCAATGTTGCCTACGCCCCTGCTCTAATGGTTAGTAAACATTATGGTGATAGAACGAAAGAGTTCAGAAGAGAGCATGCTGTATTGAAATTGCACTATAATTATACTTTTTCAAGCTATCATTCATGGACTATAAATACACTCCCACTTGTTTGCGACAACTTCTTGAAGAGCAATGTTTCACATGCATTTTGTCGATAGAGGGGATAGCAATTGAAAAATGCCATCCTCCTCCATCGGCAAAATGGAGGGGAGGGGATAGCAATTGAAAAATTATGGGGGAGAAGTGCTCATGTTTTAAAAAGATCATGTAATTCATCATTGAAGAGAACATGAGTCTTGGCATACGGTAGGAGGGACCCGAGTTCTCCGTATCTCTGGCCATGGTCATCATCAGCCACTTTTAAACGTTAGTCATTACTCGTTTCAAACGGTCACTTCAAAAAAACTCGAAATGAGCACCACTCTTTCAGTGTCGTAACTGCTAATTTTCAGCAACAACAGATCATTCGTCTTCTTGGACCGACAACTTTTTCTGAAATAACTTACAAATTGATGCTTTTGTTGCACCTGGTGTGTAATAGTTCAAATATCATCCTTCAAGGGGCCATGACCACATACGCTTGGAGTAGCAAATACCAATTGTTCTTTGTTAAGGACTCGTTGACCGCTGCTAATGATACTATTTTATGGCTTGCGTCTGCAATTTCAAATATGCAATGCAGTCAGATGACATAAGAGGCCATTTGCCAGTCATGTCATATGACGTAAGAAGTCCCCAGACCCTTCATAGACCTATGGAGAGGGGAGTACTGAAAAATTTTCTTAGGGGTGCTCTATAAATGAGACGAAGAAATTTAAATGCTATTTTAATTAGCTGAAAATATCATTAAGTTCATAAAATTTGAGAGTTTAGTTTTTTTTTATAATTTCATTATACAGTAGAACGTGCCTAAATTGACCACCTTTAGGTCTGAACTTCAGTGGTCACCACGTAAAGGTAGTCACTATATACAGATTTTAGTACACGTGTGACTAACTCCCTAGCAGTTCTCACTTATAAAAAGCGGTCATTTTAACAGATTCCACTTTATATAGTTTTTCTTGTTTTGTGGTTTCATACTATTATTTTTTATTATCTTCAATTTTTCGTCGAATAATGGTTTATTCACTTTATTATTTCTTGTATAATCAATTCCCACTTATTTTTATTCCTCTCGCCAAGAGAATGGAACTTGGTATCCTTCGGCAGACTGAGGACAATTTTTATAATTTATAATTTATTTATTATCATTTATAATAATGTAAAATGCCGAACAACGGTTATCCCATGTTGAAAATATTTGACTAAACTGGCTCGCTTAGAACACTTGAAGCACGCGAAAGTGCTCTTCGAATTCGTCTTCGTCCAAGTGAAGTGAAAATGGCACTTCGAATTCAATAACAACTAATCTAACAAGATCAAATTCGTATTGTCGATAGGCGGCGCTGACATCCGTAAAGATAACAAGTTACATAAATCTATTTGTCATGTGTTTCTGTAAGTAAGGAAAGAAGATTGATTTTTGACACGAGTAACACTGGATAAACAAACGACAACTGTGCTCATGCGCAGTGAGAACTAAGCCCGAATCCACAGCGGGAATCGGCTATTTCCTGTTCAATCCCATCGATCTTCAGCATCGGTTTATACTTCAAACTTGGGTTAGAAAAACAGGTCGCTCAAATTTCAGTCCCGTATGAGCAACAATCAACCATCGTTTGGGCAACAGAAAACGCTATATCTCAGCTCGTTAAGTCCACAGAACAAAAGGCCTCCAACGGGAGCACGAATGCTTGACCACGATTGCATAAACAAGGAACAAAATGGCCGAAATGAATCATTTCTTCTCAACTTGCATAATGTCTCCACCCCTACCACTTCTGTTTTTGTTTGGGTCGTTACTGCTTACCTAACGTTGCCATTTTGGAACACAACGCAAAAAACAAATTAACGAGCTACCATACATTTCTGTAAGGCAGTCTTGACAATGAGCTGCGTAATTTCTACTACAATTTTCTCCAAGGCGAGTGGCAACACCTAGTTCCTAACATTGTTCCTTTGACATTTTCCTTTGGAAGATTTTTGCGCGCGCTTTTTCCTGGGAAAGGAATAAGTATCATTGTTTACCCCATAAACAAAAGGTCCAATGAGGTTTTATTAGCCCAAATAAACTTTTGTTGCTGCCCTTTACAATTTGAAAGCCTTTGCTTCACTAAAAACGCGGAGTGCTTTGATTAGATAACTATGCCTGAAAGCAGCAGCTCATTTTCCCATTAGTACGTCTGTTTATCATACAATATAATTTTGTTAAAATAGCTATTACTATTAGACTTCTTTCATCTGTCGGACAAAATAAGTTTTCCATTAATCATGATTTTGGAAATGATCACATTTGACTACAGCTTATGTGTGTTTGCAAAAAGGAGTAACATTTGACACGAACATTAAAATAAGATCAATGACGTCATATTTTTCATGACGTGGTAGCACCTGGTCAAACTCCTCGGGTGTGAAAATGCCGAAGAAAAATTAATCTATATCAATACATTTTGATTCGTGTTTTCTTACTAAGGTAAAAGCCACAGAAAGGAAAGAAGGAAAGACGGAAAAGTGAAAGGAATGGGGGAGTGAAAAGAGATGAAAAGGAAAAGAATGAGGAGTGAAAAGGAATGAAAAAGTGGGAAAATAGACAATTTGAGTTTAGAAGAGTGGTGAAGGGCAGGGGATAAAAAAAGTGAACAGAGTGGGGTGTGAGAGATAAAAGAATGAACAGCATTTCGTTCTTAAAACTGAGATGGGATGATCTGCAGAAATTAAATAATTAAATATGTGCATACTATTTAATAATTGTGAGATTAAAGTAATGATCCAAAACAGATGACGAATTTAACACAAAAGAAAGCTAAAACATTAATTATATATATATATATATAATATAGGTGAAAATTCTAATTAGAATGGATCAACATTAGAAAATATGTGAGTAGAGTAAGGATGTAAATGAAAATTGTACATGAGGAAGAGAATTTTCAGAGCAAGTATTAATTTACGAACTATTTTAAGAAAACAATAATTATATTTGTGAAAAAATTGGTGATATTATTAATAAGTAGTGTATAAAGGTATTATTTACCGATATACCAATAGATGAAGATAAAACTGAATGGCATTAGATAGCCAAATTCCACACATAAGTCTCTTAAAGTAACTCAAAACCGCAATTTATAACACATTGACATATCATGCCATACAATATTATCATAGAATACGTAAACATATATACACTATACATAAAAAATTACGACGAACTTACCGAATCTCTATACAAATATAACGTATATTATATAGAAAAGATAATATTTTTACAATATAGATTAACAAAATATACAACGAAACCTAGCAAACTCTTCATCAGGGAAGACTTTCACTAAAGGTCTGAATAGTGGGTTGTTTGTGATAGATAGTTGGCATTTTCCAATGTGACCATCCAGTCTCCCAACAAACCATTAATAGTTTAATTAGTAGATTATGTACAAGTTAAAATAGTTTATATACATCACCCATATATTTATATATTTGGATTTCAAAACAGGCAGATAAATACCTGTTGTACCAGTGGTGAGCGTCAAGTTGAAGGAGATCAATACTGTCCGTGTTTTTTAACTTCATTGCCCGCACTTTGTTTAGAACTGTCCATTTCTTATATTAAAATTCCCCTTAATGCTGTCAACTTCTTTCTCAGCACACGTGTTACATGGGCAAGTACCAAGATTAGTTTAGAGGGAGGGTGGGCTTTGAACTGTCCATTTTGGGAGCTGGTAAGTCTAGTAGTTTAAGCTATTTTGGACAATAACGACAAAAAGAAATTGGAACTTGATTCTCCATTAGAGATTTTTTTGAGCTTGCGAAAAGCATTTTCTGTTTCAGATGAATTGTTGCAAATTTTTTTAATGCGAAGAATTTGTGTAATGATAATATTCCTATGTATTTTCAGGTTTATGTTTTAAAAGAAATTAGTGAGTAAATTGACATCAAAGTTGAATTCATTCCTTTTATCATATAATCCTAAAATGTTTGAGTTACAATCGAAAGAGATGTCAAGGGAGAAGATTTTATCATTGGAACTAGTTTTTGAGTTTTAAGGAGTTTGGATACATTTTTCTTTGTCGAAGTCAGAGCAGTCTAAAACAATGATATCGTCTATGTAGCGAAAAGTAGTTAGATTGTAGATTTTTTTTTGGTTTCCATTTCGTAGTAGTAGTAGAATAGGTTTGCCACGGAGCTGCGGTAGGGGGAACCCATATTATACTACTACGAAATAGAAGCCAAAAAATCTATAACCTAACTGCTTTTCGCTACATAGATGATATCACTATTTTTGACTGCTCTGACTCCGACAATATCTACAGGAAAATATATCCAAACTCCTTAAAAAAAAAAACTAGTTCAAATGGTAAAATCTGCTTTCTTGGCATCTCTTTCTATAGTAATTCAAACGTTTCGGGATTACATGATAAAAGGAACGAATCCAACTTTGATGCCAATTCACTCACTAATTTCTTTTTGAACATAAGCCTGAAAATACATAGGAATATTATCATTTTACAAATTCTTCGTATTAAAAAAATTTGCAACATTCATCTGAAACAGAAAATGCTTTTCGCAAGCTCAAAAAAAAAAATCAATCTCTAATGAAGAATCAAGTTCCAATTAATTTCTTTTTGTCGTTATTCTCAAAAATAACTTAAACTACTAGACCTACCAGCTCCCAAAATGGACAGTTCAAAGGACATGTAGAAGCCCACCTTCCCTCTAAACTAATCTTGGTACTTACTTGCCCATGTAACACGTGTGCGGAGAAAGAAGTCAACAGCATTAAGGGGGAATTATAATATAAGTGGAGAGTTCTAAACAAAGTGCGGACAATGAAGTTAAAAACACGGACGCTTGTGTTGATCTGTCTTCAACTTGACGCTCACCACTGGTATAACAGATATTTATCTGCCTGTTTTGAAATCTAAATGTATAAATATATGGGTGATGTATATAAACTATTTTAACTTGTACATAATCTACTAATTAAACTATTAACGGGTTGTTAAGAGACTGGCTGGTCACATTGGTAAATGCCGATTGTATCAGAAATCACCCACTATTCAGACCTTTAGTGAACGTCTCCCCTGATGAAGAGTTTACTAGGTTCGTATATTTTGCTAATCTATATTGTAAAAACATTGTTCTGTTTCATGTATGTTATATTTGTCTGGAGATTCGATCAGTTCGTCGTAATTTTTTATGTACCATGTATATATGGTTATGTCGACTATGATAATATTGTATCAAATGATATGTCAACAGGACATATGTTGCGGTTTTGAGTTACTTTAAGAGATTTGTATGTGGGATTTGGTAACCTAATGCTACTCAGTTTTATCTTCGTCTATTAGTATAACGGTAAATAATACCTTTATACACTTCTTTGTAATAATATCACCAATTTTTTCAGCAATATGATTTTTTTTTTCTTACTTACAATAGTTCATAATATAATACTTGCTCTGAAAATTCTCTTCCTCGTGTACAATTTTCATTTACATCCTCATTTTACTCATACATACATATATATACACACAGACGTTATGTATAGCTAAAATCACAAAAGTAAGCACGTCTAATTAGAAAAAGTTTATGAAAAATTTAGTTTACTGAAACGGCAACGGTTTGTTATAGGAATATGAGTAGTAGCTCTGTAACCCCCATTAAGCCTATAACCCCCCTTATGAAATTTCTGCCTACACCACCGGGTCCCTCAGGGACTGTGTAATAAAGTAGTAGTAATAGAGTTAGTAGTTCACTGTGCATTCCGCGATCGTTGTAAAATTATGAGAGTAATGGAAATCCTTGAAAAATAAGTTCATTTAATTTTTCACTGTTCTATTAATTTTCTTCACTAATTAATTTAAACCTTCCTTAAATGATTAAAAGTTTCCCAAATTAATTCAAAACTCCTCTTTACTATACTCGCGGCAAAGCTAACCTGGAACACTGTTAACACTACGATGACCTACCTATTCACGCCCGTTCAACAAGTATTCGTTCGCAAATTGGCGAAAAATGAAGTAACCCTCAATATTATTAGGCTATTTATCGCCTAATTGGGAATGCAGAAAAACACGGTTTTCAAAATTCCACGCGCGTTGTTGTTTTGTATGCAAACGTAATTAATTAATCTGGAAATGTTGGCCGAGCAAGCGGCACTGTGTTTCCAGGAGAGGAAGGGTCATAATCCAAGAGATGAGGTAGAAAAATTCCAGGCGCCAAATTTCCCGCCAAGCGAACAAATCCCTTTGAATGGTAAGTTATTTGAATGACGTCATTGCTCGCCATAATGAGTCTTTTCCCCAAATTTAATAAATACCAAGTATTAATCGCATATATGCCTATGTTTTATGCACGAAATGTATTTTCTATTAACTCCGTTAACGTAAGAGGGCGAACTATATGGCACTGGCGGAATTATACAGTTCTGCGCCTTGTCAGCGTACCAGGTAACCTTTGCCGCGAGTATAGTTCATTAACTTAGCAGTGCAACTTCCTATAATGCAGTAAATTCAGTTGAATTTATATTTAAGAAGTATTAGTATTAATAGCTGGATATGACTACTGATAGTTAATATATCGGAGTAGTGTTTCTCAAATTGTGGTCCGTGGCAACCTATCAAATGGTCCTCAAACTTCTTTAGGAAGCTATAGAAAAACAAATAACGTATAAATAATGTATGTAAAGTAACACTGGCGTACGTAGGGGGTGGCGGGGGTTATATTATAATTTCCAATTACCATGCAATTTTGCATATATACATACGAGTACACGGAACTTTGGAATTTGGAAGAAACAGTTTTATCCTGAAGGGGAAATTGCCTTTGTGTCTAAAAAGAAAGGTCTTCAACCAGTGTGTATTGCCAGTCCTCTCTTATGGATCAGAGACATGGAGTCTAACAGTTGGAGCAATACGAAAGTTACAGACAACGCAAAGGAGCATGGAGAGGTGCATGCTTGGAATAACTAGGAGAGATCGAAAAAGAAACACTTGGGTGAGAGAGCAAACTAGAGTAGAGGACATCATTGTTAAAGTAAAAGGGCTGAAATGGCGATGGGCTGGGCATATTGCAAGAAGAACTGATCAACGATGGACAACAGAAATTCTGAACTGGATTCCAAGAGACCACCGAAGACCTAGAAAACGTCCTCAAACTAGATGGGTGGATGAAATAAGAAAACAGGTTGGGGTGACGTGGAAGCGAATTGCTCAGGATAGACTTGTGTGGAAAGCATTTGGAGAGACCTTCATCCAGCAGTGGATAGATAATGGTTGAATATGATGATGATGATATGGAATTGTAGCTGTGTAACCCCCCCCCCGTCCTAATGAACTTGCTGTGTACCTCAATAGCAAATACCATGAAAAAGTGTCCGTCCGCAAAAGCTTATTGCAGAGAACTAATTTTTTAAAAATTACATTTTCACCGATGTTAAAGCAATTTAAAAGAAATCTATATTAAGATGTATAAATCTGAAGTCCGATGCTTTTTTGATGTTTAGTGATGCATAGAACAAAACTATAGTGTAGAACTTGTCAAAGTGGCCACATTTGGGACTGGACTGTAGTACCCACATAGCAAAGACCATCCTAGGGACGTCGTGAGGATGTTCAGGACGTCTTAAGGACGTTCTTTGCTACCTGGGAAGTCACCATACACGACAGACTTTGGTATAGACATGACTAAGTCCCTACTAGTTCTCTTATAAAAAGTGGTTGCTTTGTCCAGGTGGTCAATTTACCAAGGTGGTCACTTTACTAGGTTCCACTGTATTTAGCGCTAATTGCATTCAGTACGGCTTGGGATTATGAGCCAAAGTTGGCAACCTCAGTTTCAGAAGCACTGTGTTGGAGCAATCAAATGTAACCGTGGTGTTCATGCTGACGGGTAGTGTAAACACCATGCTTGTTAGAGCATTAAAAGTCGCATTAACTAAAGCTTCAGCATCAAATTGCCACTTATAGGGTTGCTAACTCTCTGTATATAACCAGGCATGACTAAATTGGCCTGAAAAAACAATAATTCACCAAAGACATCTCTGTACGTTCTCTCTGTTGCAAATTGCCCGCCAATCGACGGTTGACATCTGCAACGCCTCTCTTCACACGGGCTTAGATATCATTTTTAATAAGTTACTGTTAGGTTCTATCTGTCGAAGATTTCAAAGTGCTACTTACACCATTACGTTCGGATCCCCGCTGCGAATATAATGGAAATGGTTGTCACACGTCGAAGATTTATTTATTATAATCGTTTCGAGAATATAGTGAGACTGGCGCGAGAGTATTTTAAAATTGGGGTTTAAAGTCATACTCTTCAACGGAGTTTGCTGTCAATGAATTTTCCGAAGAAGCAAGAGGATGATATTTTAGTTTCATAACGCAAGACTTTGCAATGAACATTGGATGGCTGGTTGTATTTCTATTGCGCAAGGACAGCGCGGGTAATTCTGGCCTAACAAGGTGAGAAATGAACTTTGGTGTAACTGGCCTCAAGCTTAGGTGGGGGAGGATCTATAGCCCACCCCCACATTCCGCATTTGTTTTTCAGGAGGGGCTAAATTGTTTCTAGGGAGATCTAAGCCACCATTGCTCCCCTCCCCCAAATAGTTATGCCACTGGCAAAGTTTCAGCTATAGCGGGATGAACTGCTTAATGGAGATTTCAGAATAATGATTTATACCTGCCAAGCCTAGAACACACTGAAACACTGTGATGGTGGTTAAGCTGCTGGAGCATGAAAGACAGGAAGAGAGATGAAAAGAATGCGAGAGCAGAGAAGAAATAAGGTATAGAAGTGAAAAAGTTAAAGAGAGTGAAAAAATGAAAAGGAAAGGTAAAGGAATGAGAAAGAAAAAATAGGGAATAAAAAAGGGAAAGGGAAGTAAGAGTGAGAAGAGATGGGGAAAACAAAAAATAGATGGGCTAAGAAACAGGAGGAAAAAAAAAAGTGGATTACGAGAAAAAAAATTCTACCCTTGCATTTAATGCTTCTCTCTAGACAGAATTTCCTAATCAGAGCCATAAAATCCAGAGCTGAACTATTATCGAGAATGTAACTTAGATTAGTAATTAAAAATATTATCCAGAATAGTGATCAACATAAGTGCAGTCAGTGGGAGATTTTGGGGGGGTTGTAACCCCCCATCACAATGAAATTTTGTATGTTTAACATGGGAATATACGCTTTGTAGCTCTGTAACCACTCCCATTAAACATATAACCCCTCCTTTACGAACTTTCTAATTACGCCTACGGTAATCAATAATATCCAGAATAGTGATAAAAAACCATCATCCAGAATAGTGATAAAAAACCATCATCCAGAATAGTGATAAAAAACCATCATCCAGAATAGTGATAAAAAACCATCATCCAGAATAGTGATAAAAAACCATCATCCAGAATAGTGATAAAAACACCATCCAGAATAGTGATAAAACACCATCCAGAATAGTGATAAAACACCATCCAGAATAGTGATAAAACACCATCCAGAATAGTGATAAAAAACACCATCCAGAATAGTGATAAAACACCATCCAGAATAGTGATAAAAAACCATCATCCAGAATAGTGATAAAAAACCACCATCCAGAATAGCGATAAAAGCCATCATCCAGAATAGCGATAAAAGCCATCATCCAGAATAGCGATAAAAGCCATCATCCAGAATAGCGATAAAAGCCATCATCCAGAATAGTGATAAAAAAAAATCATCCAGAATAGTGATAAAAAAACATCCAGAATAGTGATAAAAAAACATCATCCAGAATAGTGATAAAAAATATTATGTCAAGTAGCAATCGAGAATAGTGATGGACATGATCAAGACTAGTGATCATAAATATGATAAAATAGTAATCAGGATTGGTGATTCAGAATAGTCATAAACAATAAGATCTAGAACAGAGATCAAGATTGTAATATAGAATAGTGTGATATAGAATAGAATTTAAAATAATGATAGAGAATAGCAATCTATAATAGTTATCAAGAATATAATCTAGAACGATAAATGAGAATAGCAATGGATAATCGTGATTCATTAAAGTGATCCAGAATAGTGATGAATGATATAATCAAGACTAGTGACCAAAAGTGTGATTAAATCAGTGATGAATATAATGTAGAATAGCGACTCGAACTAGTGATGAACTAGTGTATGTCACGGCATAATAGAAACTAGTGATTATAAATGCGAACCAGAAGAGTGATCAAGCATCTAATCGAGACTAGTGATTAAAAAAAAAGATCAAGAACAGTTATTAGGAATATAATCTAGAAAATAATGAACGAAAATTCGAAAGAATAATATATATATATACAGGGTGACAAGAAATAAAGTAGACAAGATTCTTAATAAAAAGTTTATTAACGCAGAAAGCGCTATGCCAACGATTATTAAAAATATTGTAAACCTTTGGTAATAAACCATTCAGTGAA
Source organism: Dysdera silvatica (assembly GCA_006491805.2). NCBI lineage: Eukaryota > Metazoa > Arthropoda > Arachnida > Araneae > Dysderidae > Dysdera > Dysdera silvatica. Next base: position 142,167,732 of record QLNU02014176.1, read on the forward strand.
ATTATCATTTTGACAATTATCGTACACTTGCTCAATTGTGAAGACCTCCGCGTCTATGCAGGCAAGTTTTTTTCAAATGATACCTGCAGTGCGACGTAGAAATGCACGACATCTCTGCAATCGCACATGCTAACTCTGACCTGTGAGAAGTTTAGCATCTTGGAGTCTATGAAGCTTAAATATTGGCTCTTTTTCATCGATTTGGCAAACCGGTTCGCGATTGGTTTTGGCCTTCGAGGATCCCAGTGGGAAAGGTGTCCCGCGATTTTGGTTGATGTCGCTTTTGTATGAGCTGGTGATTCCTGAATGTGTTGACCATCATTTTTCTTCTTATGTCTGGACAGTTGCCTACATGGTTAAGCTTGTCGAATCGTTTAATGGCTTTCAATACGAATTGCCTTAACACACCGAGTGCCCGAATTTCACATTGTTGCTTGAAGAAGAAAAAACGCCAAAGTAATTGAGTTTATTTGACATCCTGTATAAAAACGGGTAAACAAGAGAAAACACGAAACAAAAAAGGAGAAAAACAGTTCAGAAAATGGATAATCTAAATTTAGTACAAGTGAATGCGATTATTGTGGCATAGTCATGTCCAGTAGCGTAGCTAAGGGGGGGCAAGGGGGCGGACGCCTTGGGAGCCACAATTCAGACTGCGGCAATTAGCCTTTAAAAAACAAAATTTATTTGTTTTGTTACCCCATTGGGTGGGGTGGGGGCAATGACAGTCATTCGCCCCGGGGTGGTAAAGTAGCTACGCCACTGGTCATGTCAACTCAAAAAACTACCCCCCATATTACATATACAGAGTGATTCAGAACTAATGGAACAAACTGAAAGGGGTGGTAAAGGACGCCAAATAAGCCATATTTGGCGAAATCAGGTCCGCAAAGGATCCGATTTGGCTGCAGAGTGAAAGTATTATTTACATCCACATCGTTACTACGTAGACAATTACATGAGCAGAAAAAAATTTTGACACATAATTTAAGTGATTGACCTAATAATGCAGCAGAGGGAAAAAAATCGGAAATTTCCTTCCCTGGCCCTGAGTAGTGTTGCCATTTAGTCATTTGTTTAGTCAGCTGTTTTTGTTCATATAATTGCCTATGTAACAACGATGTGGATGTAAATAATACTTTCATTTCGTAGCCAAATCGAGTTCTTTGCGGGCATGGCGATTTCGTTAAATATAGCTTATTTGACGTCCTTTACTACCCCTTTCAGCTTGTTCCATTAATTCTGAATTACCTTTTTTTTTGTGTGTGTATATATATATATATATATATATATATATATATAATCAAACAGGCTATAACGTGATCTATTATTATAATCCATTTCAAGACAATTTTCAGTCAGTTTTTCAAATTATATTTCATTTCATGTCGTGTTATATTTAATGTTATATTTTATAGCATATTTCGTATTATATTTTATGACATGTGTTATGCTAAATTTTATTTCGTGTCATGTTTTATGCCAAACAAATTCAATTTTAACTTGAATTTCTCACAATGCGTTTTACCAGTTTCGCTCCAACTCTATTTTTAAAATTCAGGGGACATTCAATTTTGGTGAAATACCCACAAGGCCTGAAATTAATTCGGAGGTTGACGTATGACCCTTCAGTTATCAATTTCAGGCGATTTTTTCCTGGTATTAAAGCGCTTCTTCAAATTGCAATTGATCACATCACGTTTCTGTAATTGTTTCGGAAATTTCTCAGCATTTAGAAACATTCTAGTGACATGGCATGTCCATTTTTTAAATTAGATTCCGTGTCTGGAATAATGTTTTTTTGTTATGAGAAAGTAATTAATCGGGGTGAGTACACATGGGTGAATGATGAGAGAAATGTTGAAGGTAGCGCAACACATACTTAAGAAGCTAATGACAGGAAACATTCATGCCACTTCGCGGCGCCTAATTGGAAAATCTGTTGACCCCTCGGTGCTCATAAAAGCAATTCGTTATGTTTTTTGACGGTAACATCCTTAAAAAATGGAAATCGACATGAAACAAGGACAATATATTATTCCCATAGCATGATAAAACGATTTTTCAACTAAAAAAAAAGCTGTTTTTTCAAAAGAAAACAATTCCAAAATTTTGAATTGAGTTTATTCAATAGTATTTTAGTTTTAAATATAAATTCTAGCTGGTTTGGTTGTATTATTTTTGGTTAATTTTTATGATTCTGTTTATTAAATATAGTTGATTTTTATGATGATCGATGATGATAATCATGATTATTATGATGAGAGATGTTGATGGGACAGATGGTATTCTCACAGGAGGACTACAAGACTGCAGTGGGAGCAGATGTGATTATTTTTATGATAATATTTATTAGTTTTATAGTTAATGTTCATGGGTTATATTTAAAAATAATTAACTGAACATCACATGATCTTGGAAGATAATTGAAAATTAAAAAGTAAATGCTTATGCAGATTATTTTCGAAATATCCATTAATGCAGTAAATTTTTCTTTGAATTATCCATTAATGCAGGGAATTTTTCTTCATATTATCCATTAATGTAAGTAATTTTTTTAAATTAACTATTAATGGATTTTTTTTTCGAATGATCCATTAATAGATGGATCTTTTCGAACTATCTATTAACGGGTGGAAATTACCTAGCGTGAGATTATCTATAGATGTTTTGAATTCCCCCATTCATTAATAATTAATAAAATTCAAAATTAATATTAATTTATTGTAATATCAATAATAATTTCTCTATTAATTAACGTAGTTTTGCTCAAAGTCATAATGGTATAATTGCTAGAAATTCAATTAATAGGAATTCACTGAAACACTACACAAAATTAAACATACTGTAACAATTTGCTATAATACTCTTCATGAAAGAGTGAATTATTCACGTGAAAAAGATGAGCTGCTTCTCATGAAAGAGAGCTCCCTCCAAGACGGCCTTCCTTAAACTGCAACGGACTAACCTGTCTGTTAACGGTATCACGCGCCAACTGAGCGCGAATGCACAGTAGAAGAAATTGGCAAGTTCGACGACGTAGGAAACGCGTTCAATTGGCAAGCCGTTAATCCGGACCCGACTTAAAAATAAAGTCCAGAGATTAGTTTCCTGGGCCCTAGAATATTCCTCGTTAAACTGGGAGGTACTGACGCAACACTACCGTTACTATCCCCGCTCCGTAAAAACACAAATTACACTGGAAAAAAATTTGAGAAAAAATGATAGAACGAAATAAACCAGAAGTCAAATTGGACAGGTCAAAACAAAAATTTAATAAATCGAAGAAAATTTTATGAAATTTTATTTTCTAAGGAAAATTGCAATGAAGTCCCTGTTTGCAAGTTGTTACAGGTGCGATCTGTGGACAATTAACAAGGATGACCACCAGGAACGAAGTCGAAGACTTTGAAATATGGACTTCATAGGAGACTTCATAGGAGGCTTCATAGGAGGCTTCATAGAGCGGATTTTGACGAGATCTTCCATCACAAAGTCGCTGCGACGAACTGCATTTCACTGGAATCAAACATACAACCCGTAGCTTTATGGATAAACATAGTTCGTAAATCTTCGTTTTTGGAACGAATTCGAATCGTAGTGAAATGTTTTTAAAGAGAGAGAGGGGTTATTTTACATTGTGGGCATATAGTGAAGGAAGAAAAATATTAATTATTCCAATTGGCACTGGAGGGAGAACATCTTTGGAATAGGAGCTAGAGGCAGAACAAAAAGGAGATGGATGGATGATTTAAATCTTTGAACGGAACACAGTGTAAATCACCCATGACTGCAAAGATAGGAGGAAACTGTGGTTCAAGTTGGCCAGCAACCTCCAAAGCAGAAAAGCTATTTAAAGGTTTTCCCAATAGGTGCCTTCATTCTGTGCGAAGCGATACGAAGAGAGAAGCAGCAGTTTTCGAAACGTGGTAATATTTTCACGAAACCGCGTCTTCGTTCTTTTCTATATCTTCTAAAATTTTTATTTCTTATATTTTGCCTTCAAATTTTTTGTTTGTTTGTTTGTTTCCTTCAAATTTCACACGTAGACGAAAATCCTTTAATTTTTAGAATTCATTTTGCTGATGAAAGTGAACGTACCTCAGGTTGCATTTGAACTGACGACCATGGGTTTTCCGAACTTCCACTTAAGGTGTTGTAAAGGGTTTTTCTACAAAAAGATTGCTGAGCGATTCGGTAAGAGATTTGTCACATCACCCTTACAAACTTCTTGCTTAAAAAATTAACTATTAATTTATTAATCATTAATTCGATTCATTGATAGTGTCCACCTGTTAACCAGGATAGTGCCTTTAATTCAGATACCAGAACGACCACCAACTCAAGTCAGCAGTGGCGTGGAGAAGGTAGGGTTCAGCGGCCCCAACCCTCTCCCACTGCCCATCAGAACAAAATGTTCTTTTTTAAGGTCAAATGACGTGATTTCTTTTAAAGCTACTTTGATAACCCCATACTTTTGGAATTGATGCGCCCCTGAAAGGCACACTTCAATGGCTAAAGCATGTGTGCATAGTCCTCCGATTTTTTAGGGAATATAGAGTCAGAAAAATTCATTGTCATTGTATAAAAAAAAAAGATTTATTCCACATTCGCTATTATAACTAGCATATACCGGAAGTGTTGCCAATATTATGACTCAGCGAGATCTTATTACGTTGGTCGACGGGAAAAAAAGTTCAGAAGAAATGGCAAGAATGAACTGGACGTTCGAAATTTGACCGCTAGGTGAACGACATGTGTTCTCGTTTAGATTGTTCTGGCCACCGGCTGTGAACCGGTTCTCTTGCCAGTGGTTAAAAATAACTCGAACCGGATAAGACAGAAAGAAAGGAAAGAGGAATTAGCAGCAGTCCAAGCATAACAAATAATCATTCTTAAACAATGATCTGCCGTATGTAAATCGGGTTAGTGGTTTATGGGAAAAGTTGCCTTTGTAGCGGCCTGACAAAATTAGTATTTTTTTCTTTTTAACGCACGTAATTGGGTTTATGACTTGCACCATTTTGCGTTAATGAAAGCACGCCATGAAGTCTTTTCTTCGAACAAAGCTCATACTGTATTTTCCTAAGAGGTTCTTTGACACGTAGTTCGGAATTTACGTGTTTAGTTTTAAAGTTACGGTTAAGGATGAAAATTAAAATACGCTTTTAATGAAGTCGTAGCTATTCCAAACCAAAGCACGCCGGTTTTTTTTGTTTTTTTTGGAACTTATTTAGAAAGAGATACGGCAGGCATTAGAACAAATGTTATATTCTCCAAATTTAATATGCACTGCAACGTCAGAAAAGAATGAAACTTTTTCCTGCTGTGTTGCCATTTTAAATATTAAAAATGGCAAATTGAAAACTTCCCTTGTGCAGATCCATACAGGAAAGTTGGCCGAATGCAACCACTCTGAATTACTAACGAGGATTAAACGACGCCTGCTGAACTGAAAAGTGAAAAAAGCGTGCATGCACCTTTGTCGTTTTACAAAGTCGATATAATTTTTCACAATGCTTCTTAACGCATTAGAGAAAAAAGTCGTCTGTCGCATAAATCGCCAGTGTTGACCAATCGTTTGCTTCAGGACAGCCAGTGCTGAAAAGTCGTCTGCTTCTAGAACCGCCAGTGCAGAATATTAGAAACATATGAACAAGTTTTTGAACATTAATAAACCCTTATTAATGTTCAAGAAACAATATTTCTACATCTTTTCACATAAAATGAAGGAAAAATATCAGTTTATAAATAGAAATCCTTTATCCGTGATCATAGAAAAGAAACCATGAGGATTATAGCATTTTTTTGGATAATACGTTAAATGCCAAATTATGACCGTCATGATTTAGTTAAGAGCGCGTCCGTACTTTTACTCTATTGAGAAAGTTGCGGTTACCGAATCAGGTTTTTCAAAACTCGGGTTACCCATTTTTTAAAATAATTATTTCGCTTCTTATTTGTAGAAATACTTTCTTTTGGCAGACGACTTTTTCCTCGTTCTCTAACTGCTCTAATTATAAACTAAAACTTCTTTCAAATTATTTCTTTTTTGCTCTTCTTTCTAAAAATACTATTTCCCTTACATCCCGAACATTTCACTTCCACTTTCTTTCAGACATTTGCTTACAATTAGTTCTGTTTATAGCTCAATTTTTTTTTTACATAAACAGGGCCGTATTGGGCCGCGCTCATGGGAGATAGGACTTGCGCCTTCCGATCATCTAAAGTATGAGCCTTTTCAGAGGCCACAGTCCGCCCCTGCATATCAAGATTGCAGGACGGGTACTCTGGCTTAACGTGAAACTCTGGCTTAACGCGACTACCACGAAGCGCGGCTACACATAATTAAGCTCATTGGAAAAGGAACCCTGTCCAATAGTCTCAAGGCGATAAGCTATGCGAAAAGCAGTGTAATTACGCCTCAGGTTATCATTTACCCATAGGCAGGAAATAGGCACAACATGCTGCTATTAAAAGTCTTTTCTAAGAAAGTAATAGGAGCAATTAAATTTTAATTTAGGCAAGCCCAATTTCCGATCAAGCCTATAAAAAATATGACCTTATGACCAAAGTTGAAATTTTGCCTTATTGGGTCATATTCCTGCCTAGGTATAGGCGCTGGTTTGATAATTGGGGTTTCTTGAAATTTCAAATCAACTTATTCATGCACTTTCCAATCGATTTACGTCTAATTAAATTTCTAGTCCTGCGGTGGTGCTTCAGTGACGCATGCTCTTTAATGTGCTGCTAACCCGGGTCCGATTCCGAACGGTACTTGAACAATTTATTGACTAACTTCTCATTGTTGTCCAGGAGGTTGATTCTCTAGGTCTTAAGATGTTCGGATTACAGAGGTTTTTCCCCCCTTTTCAATTAGGCCTACTTGTAATGTCTTCACAGACTCAGCCAAACCTACAAGCCTTTAGATAGAAATAAATGCAAAACAATTTTTATGGTGCAGTTCGATAAAATCATTAACACGATAACACTGCTGATAGCTATTTCGATAGCGTTAACCAGCTACCGTCGTCAGAGCGAATGGCGGCTTCTGTTTATGTCCGTGCTGTTGGTCGGTGTTGCCATCACGTCGGTTGGAAACTTGATTGGGCGGAGGAGTAAAGCGTATTTGTGGAGACGTCTTCAGCCGTGAGACCCAAAAGGTTTTTCCAAGTGGATGATATAGAGTTACTAAGGAGTTGATCATTAACTGCAACATTGATGTTTGCTAGAATGTGAAATGCCTCAAAGAAACTGAGATCAAGTGTTGAGTTGACTTTTTTAATAATATGTGCCTTGGAGAATAGAAACTGATGTCCGAATTCCCACGAGTGTTTTGCCAGAGCCGATTTATGAAATTCTTACTTTCTGACGTAAGCCTCATGTATTTTAATCTATGACTCAGTGCTCTTCGTGTTTGGACAATAAATATTTGGCCACATTGGCACGGAATGGAATATATGTCCCAGCTGTCGGAATCCGGGATGGTATCCTTAAACTGAGAAAAGCCTATTTTGTTGATTGGAGTGAAGGTAACGCGAAAGTTGAATTTGTGCAAGATGGCAGCAATTTGGTAGAAATTTTTGGAACATAAGGAATGCAGACAATGTTCCTAAGAGCTGAAGAATCACTGGAGAGAGAAAAGGCCGGTTTAGGTTTAGTGAGTTTCTTAAAAATATTATCAATAATTGTTGGATTGTAGCCCCGGTATGAGGCAATTTTTCGAATGTAGCTGATTTTCTTAGTCAATGCGTCACTTGTAGAAGAGAATTTGATGACATGAAACACCAACCAATAAAACGAGCTCATTTTCTGGCTTTGTGGATGAGCCGATAGAGCGTGAGGAAGAAGGCTAACGGAATTAAGTTTTCGGTAGACACTGATTTGGAAACCAGTAGGTGTTCTATGAACTAAAACGTCGAGGAAAGGCAGTGTACAGTCCCTTTCTTCTTCGAAAGTAAATTGGATGTTAAGATCAATGGTGTTTAGGAGGTTGATGATCTGTGAAGGATTCATATTGCTAGAAATTAGAGTGAAAGTATCATCCACATATCTTATCCAGAATTTGAATGGGATGAGCGACAGTATTTTATCTTCTATATAGTGCATGAATATATCACACAGGATTGGGGAAAGTGGATTTCCCATTACAAGACCACTGGTTTGTTTGTATAAGTTATTTTCAAACAAGAAACAAGTTTGGTTGATACATAGTTTGGTAAGGAGAATCAGTTCGTTAATTTCATGATCTGTATAATGGAACTCCTTCAATCTCCGAGTAAGTGAATCAAGTGAGCTTTGGATGGGTACGTTTGTAAATAAACTCTTCACATCAAACGAGACCATTTTGAAGGAATTAGGATCGAGTAGCTTTAATTTTTCAATGAAATTGGAAGAGTTTTTAACTGTAAAAATATTATTTGTTAGTAGAGGTGAAAATTTCCGGACAAGATATTTGGACAGTGGATGGGTGGCTGTACCAATATTTGAAACAATTGGTCGGAATGGCATTCCCGGTTTATGGACCTTTGGCAGGGCATAAAGTCGGGCAACATTAGCAACTGACGGTACAATTGACTTTTTAATCTTCTCATCTATGAAGAAACAGTCCCGAACCGTTTTCTTGACATTGGAAAGGTGAGCAGTGGAAGGGTTTTTCTTTACCATTGCATATGGGCCATCCTGGATAAGTTGGTTCACCCCATCCGAATATTGCTTCTTATCTATTACGACGACTTGACCACCTTTATCAGCCCTAGTTATAATGAGGTCTTCGTTCGTGAGTAAATTTTTCACTTCCCGAGCCTAGGGCTGATAAAGGTGGTCAAGTCGTCGTAAAACTGACAAAAATTAACGTATCGTAAACAATTTTTTTGCCAAATATGCCTGAAGTACCTTCTTTTACGATGTTTACGCATGCCATTTGTTTTTAATCGTTCTGATATATTCAGATCTGTCCTTACGCCACCTACTAAAAAATCGGCACGAACTTTCCGGACAACCCAACATTTATTATTATTATTGGAAAGCGGGGGGGGGAGATGTAAACAAAGCCATAATTAAACTGATAAGCGACACTTCGACAAGGGTTGACAGCTATTTCTAATGGGGAAAGCCAATCCTTAAAAATAGAGTTGCCAACTACACATTCACTGTGGATGAAAACTTGTTCATAAAGTTTGTTTGCATATATCCGGTTTAAATTCTATAATAAAACATTCGTTTGGCTTCAAAAAATACTTCAATATATGCAAATTTTGCATGTATAAAATCTCAATTAAGCAGGTTTAAATAACATTAAAAAGATAAAAGAAAATTTGAGTCCCGATATATTTTGCATATATGCAGTTTTCGCATATATGGGAGTTGCATATACGCGGTTTCGACTGTACAGTACATGTGTATAGTATGAAGAAAATCCTCGCATAATAATATAAATCATCAGGAAAATTAATACTCGCAATAAAAATCGAAAAACACGGTATTATTATCTTATCAATTCCGGAGACAAATATTAAAAATACAGTAGAACCTATCTGAAGTGACCACCTTTGGTGCTGGACCGCAATGATCACCATAGAGAGATAATCACCTAGGTTCTCTCTTATAAAAAACTGGTCACTTTGTTCAGGTGGCCATTGTATGCAGGTGGCCACTATATTCAGATGGTCAAT
>QLNU02014176.1:142177505-142199849 GCA_006491805.2 Dysdera silvatica
CGTCCGTACTTTTACTCTATTGAGAAAGTTGCGGTTACCGAATCAGGTTTTTCAAAACTCGGGTTGCCCATTTTTTAAAATAATTATTTCGCTTCTTATTTGTAGAAATACTTTCTTTTGGCAGACGAGTTTTTCCTCGTTCTCTAACTGCTCTAATTATAAACTAAAACTTCTTTCAAATTATTTCTTTTTTGCTCTTCTTTCTAAAAATACTATTTCCCGTACATCCAGAACATTTCACTTCCACTTTCTTTCAGACATTTGCTTACAATTAGTTCTGTTTATAGCTCAATTTTTTTTTTACATAAACAGGGCCGTATTGGGCCGCGCTCATGGGCCATAGGACTTGCGCCTTCCGATCATCTAAAGTATGAGCCTTTTCAGAGGACACAGTCCGCCCCTGCATATCAAGATTGCAGGACGGGTACTCTGGCTTAACGTGAAACTCTGGCTTAACGCGACTACCACGAAGCGCGGCTACACATAATTAAGCTCATTGGAAAGGGAACCCTGTCCAATAATCTCAAGGCGATAAGCTATGCGAAAAGCAGTGTAATTACGCCTCAGGTTATCATTTACCCATAGGCAGGAAATAGGCACAACATGCTGCTATTAAAAGTCTTTTCTAAGAAAGTAATAGGAGCAATTAAATTTTAATTTAGGCAAGCCCAATTTCCGATCAAGCCTATAAAAATTATGACCTTATGACCAAAGTTGAAATTTTGCCTTATTGGGTCATATTCCTGCCTAGGCATAGGCGCTGGTTTGATAATTGGGGTTTCTTGAAATTTCAAATCAACTTATTCATACACTTTCCAATCGATTTACGTCTAATTAAATTTCTAGTCCTGCGGTGGTGCTTCAGTGACGCATGCTCTTTAATGTGCTGCTAACCCGGGTCCGATTCCGAACGGTACTTGAACAATTTATTGACTAACTTCTCATTGTTGTCCAGGGGGTTGATTCTCTAGGTCTTAAGATGTTCGGATTACAGAGGTCTTTTCCCCCTTTTCAATTAGGCCTACTTGTAATCTCTCCTAGAGGTCTTCACAGACTCAGCCAAACCTACAAGCCTTTAGATAGAAATAAATGCAAAACAATTTTTATGGTGCAGTTATTTAAAATCGTTAAAACGATAACATCGCTGATAGCTATTTCGATAGCGTTAAACAGCTATCGTCGTCAGAGCAAATGGCGGCTTCTGTTTATGTCCGTGCTGTTGGTCGGTGTTGCCATCACGTCGGTTGGAAACTTGATTGGGCGGAGGAGTAAAGCGTATTTGTGGAGACGCCTTTAGCCGTGAGACACAAAAGATTTTTCCAAGTGGGTGAGATAGAGTTACTAAGGAGTTGATCATTAACTGAAATGTTTATGTTTGATAGAATGTGAGATGCCTCAAAGAAACTGAAATCAAGTGTTGAGTTGACTTTTTATTAATACGTGCATTGGAGAATAGAAACTGATGTCCGAATTCCCATGAATGTTTTGCCAGAGCCGATTTATGGAATTCTTGCTTTCTGACATAAGCTTCGTGTTCATTTAGTCTGAGGCGCAGTGCTATTCGTGTTTGACCGATATAAATTTGGCCACACTGGCACGGAATGGAATATATGCCGCAGCTGTCAGAATCCGGGATGTTATCCTTAAGATGAGAAAAGCCTATTTTGTTGATCGGAGTGAAGGTAACGCGAAAGTTGAATTTGTGCAGGACAGCAGCGATCCTAGTAGAAATTTTCGGAACATAAGGAATTCAGACAATGTTCGTAGGAGCTGAAGAATCACTGGAGAGAGAAGAGGCCGGTTTAGGTTTAGTGAGTTCTTTAAAAATATGATCAATAATTGTTGGATTGTAGCCACGGTATGAGGCAATTTGTCGAATGTAGCTGATTTGATATCGTGTTAATGATTTTATAGAACTCACCATAAAAATTGTTCTGCATTTATTTCTATTGATCAGTGCAGTGTGTCGCTATTAAATTATCTACAAGCCTTCATTTAACATTTGTTTTCCCAGGCGGTTTAAATGCAAATTTGTCTATTATATAAAAGAATATTCAAATATATTTCATGGGAAATAAACTCAATGTCTCACCTCACGATGAGAAAAGTTCCAGCGCAATTTGAAATTTTTTTTTCCCTATATTTAAAACTGAAATCTCAATAGCTTACCCCGATTTCAATTACTTTGTAATAACAACTTTAGATTTAAATTTCTTAAAACTAGGAATATAGCTAGACGTCCCAGCAGAAGATTGCGCCGAATATTCACGAGCGTATTCCCTTCTTGCGAGTTATTTCAACTTATTTTACATCGTTTGCGCCCCTGATGTGGGCCTTTCTCATCACCCCCAGCTACGGCCCTGATTAAACCTGGACGGTTTTAGGTGTAGCGTGATTCAAAAATGACATTAAGATGACTCAACTTGAGACACAAAACAAATTAAAACTCATAAGAAATTTAGCAATGCGCCCATCATCTTGGATAATTAATGTAAACGTTGCGAAATATATTACTGACATTGTCAAATCTCTTTCCCCTCTCTTCCGCTTCACAATATCATGACCTTTAATTTAACCTTTAAGAATGACCTAATTTGACCTTTCGTTTACAATACGCAATGCAACCTTGCGCTATTGGTAAAAATAACTCAATTTTATGCTTCATCGGTCCCAATTTTCTATTGTTCCCGGTTGGATTGTTGATCCTGAACTGAATGATGCGATGTCAGAAGAAAAACTTTATGTTGTCCTTTGCTGAGTCAGTTTCAAGCTCTTACTTGAAAATGAACTTGATGTGCCTAACCTTCAGTTTGAAAGTTGTCCGGTACTAATCGATTTCTTTTTCGAGGATAACTTTATGCCCCAAATAAAGAATGGCATATTTAGGTTGGACATTTCCCCAATTTTAAAAAGGAATTAATGTAAGTTCAGCTTTGTAAACAAGCTGACTCCATAATTTATTAATTGAATAATGATGCCATTAACTGCATGGCAATAGCTTTATTAATCGCATAAGGTTGCATCGAAAATAGCACGTGTTGCTATTTTCGATTGCTATTTGTGAATGGATGTACACAGGGTCCAATTAAAGTTTCATGGGGACCTAGAAAATTTTTTCCCGGGCCCCCTGTAGTATAAGTGAAGCCTGCGTAATTACAGTAGAGCCCGCATATAGCGAGCATCGTGGGACCAACGAAAATGCTCGCTAAATCATCTTAGGAATTCAAATTTTAAATTTTGAAAATAAAGTCGATACAATTAACACATATGTACATACATCGTATTAACGAAGAACTAAAATTCACCCAACACGTCCCAGAAATTCTGGCTGCAATAAAATTACTGCTCTAGTGATACAGTCTGACTTTTCACCATACCCTTAAAAACAAAGCGGGTCCTTAGACATTTGTCATGTTTGTCTACGCGGTGATCCGGCCCTGCGTGTACATCACAGGAGAAATAGTTCTGTTCTCGCTGCTTAATCGCTTTTCAGGAGAAAGTTAAAATAAATAATTACGCTGGTTTTGCGAAGACTGGACATTTTAAACAGCAAGCAAATTTCAGATGCAGAACTGTGCGATGAGAACGAAAGTTCCGATATTTAAAAACCCGACGTTTCGTTTCGTCTTTGGAGATTTTCGTAGGAAGGTAGTTCAGTTGGTAATGGCAGTCGGCTGATGCCAACTTACGTCATCTTCTAGCCATTGCTAGAATATACTATATAACAAAAAACTCAACGCACCAAGAAGGAGTTATCCGATTATGATAAAAATTGTTGAATATGAAGAACATACATAGAAAAAGAAACGACTAAAATTTCAGAATAATTGAATGATTTATTGCAGAGTTTGACCGTTACAAAGGGAGGAAGAAAATAAGGCGTTGGTCCACCTCTGGCCTGGATGCAAGCTGTCACCCGGCGTGGCATAGACTGATAAAGATCCCGGATGGTGTCCTGCGGAATTTCTTGCCAAATTGTCTCCAACTGTCGGGCTAAATCGTCAACATTCCGGGATGGTTGCAATCGCCTTCCCATAGCGTCCCAAATGTGCTCTATGGGAGAGAGATCAGGAAACCTAGCTTGCAAAGGAAGTGTTGGGCAAGCCTAAAGACAATTCATAGCAACACGTGCCGTGTGCGGCCGGACATTGTCTTGTTGAAACGTAATTCCAGGGTGTCGCAAAAGGGGCGATAACACAACCGGTCGTAGAATGTCGTCTGCATACGGCTGTGCTGTAAGTTTTCCAGAAATTTCCAACAAAGGGGTCTGACTATCAAAGGCGATGGCACCCCGGACCATAACGCCCTGTTGTGGGCATGTATGGCGTGCGGTAGTAAGGGAAGGATCCTCATGCCTCCTTGGACGTCTCCAGACACGTCTGCTGTTGTTGTCAGGACACAGTTGATAACGGGACTCGTCGCTAAAGACTATACGTCCCCAGTCAGCGCAGTTCCAAGTTGATCGAGCCCGGCACGAATGCGGCGTAACGGTCGGCGCGAGCGAAAATTCCGCTCTCTCAGTCGTCTACAGAGGGTCATGTTGGACACATGTGTGCGAGCCACACGTTGGATAGTTGATAACGAATCCGGTGCTGTGACAGCTGCTCTGACAATCGCTCTGTCTTCCCGCCTTGTTGTGCCCCTAGGTCGACCGCTGCCGTCCCGATGCTGACATCTGCCGTTGTTGACCCACTCTTGCCAGCACCGTTCAATCGCCGCATCGCTTCGACCCACATGTCCAGCGATTCTTCGATTCGTCCAACCAGCCTCTTTCAATCCGATAGCACTCTTTCAAACTCTGACATATGCTCGTGATGAGCACGAATCTTTCGGCGAGGCATTGTTAAAATCGACGTAAGATATCCGCAGTCAAAATGCAACAGAAATTTTGACCACATATTGAGAATCGCTCCTTATATACACCTGCTGAATGCGCAGTTCCGATGCGCTGGAGTTCCCGCTATTCATTCATTGGACACCAAATTTTAATCATTTGCATGTTCGGTCAAAATGTCTTTGCATACGAAATTTCATTACAATCGGATAACCCCTTCTTGGTGCGTCGATTTTTTTGTTATAGAGTATATTTTGACCACAAGAAAATTCTCCAGCATCAGTCGACTACGAACACTGACTAAATAAGCTTTCGAAGATGAACCCAAATATCATGTATTGTATATATATTGAAATCATCATCATCAGGGTTCGATAAATCCGGTCGCCATAGAAAACTACGTTTCGCAGTTGACTAGTGTGAAATCTTTTATTAGCTTTCTAGGGTACTTTATTTTGTCGATCCTACATCATCATCACTATTAAATGGCAGATCGAAGCCTATCCAAAAGATCTATATGGGCGTAGGGAGTAAATCATTCGTCCCTGTTCTATTAATACACATAGACGCACAGATTTTTGATCTCAGTAGCAAAATGGCACGGTAGAACGCCTTTCGTGTTCCCTTCCCTTGGCGCAGTATAGCCCAGATGCTCTTGCGCCATAAAACACCTAAACAAACATTTCCCTTCCCTTCCCGCAGTAGGTCAGGCTGGTTGTGTTTTTTATGGCGCGAGGACACCAAGGGTCATTCTGGGCCAAACAAGGAGAGACCGAACCTGCGGTTTCTGTAGATCGGGTTTCGGGTTCCTAAGCACCGAGGTTCGAATTCGGGTTCCTAAGAAGCACAGAGGTTCGGATGCCAATGAAACCTGTAGGTGCCGGTGGCGCATGGCCTTTGCTGTCCTTGTGACGTTAACCACAAACGAACAAAATCGCGTTAATAAGTGGCATAACATTGCCATGTGGGTGTAAAATGGATATTTAATGATAATTTCTGTATAGAATCTCCAAATATAGATATGTGTTTCCAGCCTAAACACAAGAAAATTAGAGTCACACGTCGGTATTTCAGTGCAGGTCTAGGGGAAAATGGAGGCAAATGCCCTGGGGACCGGCGTAAATCTTCAATAATGTAACAAATAATTTGTCAGTAAGCATAATTTACTGAGGGCCCCAGATCTGCAAATTATCTGGGGGCCCGTCACACATCTTCCTAGCCCTGTTTTAGTGCAAAGCTGAACAATAGGATCCAAACAAGCTGTTCAGCAGGTTGAAAGACCTCGATTAAGTGATAAATTATTTTCAAAGAAAATGATTCATCGGCGCCTGGTGGGAATCGAACCCGTAACAACTTGATGATCAATCAAGTGCTCTTTCTCCATTGAGCAACAGCCGTCGATTAAACTCCCCTCTGCGAGCAGATACAAAACTTCACTATGGACAAGTTTAATTGCTCGATTTCAATAAATAAAACTTTGATGTTAAATTAATCATAAAGAGAAGAATGATTTTCGGGCACCTGATGGGACTCGAATCAAAGACCTTGAGTGCCGGTCAAGTGCTCTACCAACTAAGCTGCAGGCGTCAATCATTTCCTCCCTTACGAGCATATATAGGGCTTTCTATGGACAAGCTCCGCTATTAGTGTAGCAATGCTGTGACTACTTTGTAACCAAAGCGACAAGTCAAAGGAGCAAGAAGGTTCTATAGGACGAACTAGAATTAATATTATTAAATCAACAATTTTTCATGTTAGCAGAGGATAAAACTTCGTTGGAAAATGTTAGTTTTGACACTCAGTCAATGGAAATTAAAAGCTGTGCCACTTTTGTCAAGTTCTGAAATCTTCATGCGCCAAATTTCGGGAAGAAATGATGTTGTCATCCGTCTTCATAAATCATGCTAATTTCAAACTGTGTTTTAAACGACTGTCATTTTCATTTCAACTTGTATCAAAATTTTCGCGTTTAATATAATTAAAATATAGAACAAGTGTTTCTATTTTATTTTTTTATTTAGTTACCACAAATTGATGACGCTATTCTGTCAAGTTTTTGAAGCAATGTTCGAGTCCACCGAAGATAATTTGCACGATCTACTCGGACGAAGTCGTGCTTTGCTTGAGGCGAAGTCTTCGTCCACCACGAAGTCCGCCTACAACTTGAGAATTCGGGGGTCCATTACTTATTAAATTCCGATCATAAATGAAAAGGTTCTCGAAGTTCCTTCCTAGATAAAATTTAAGGAATTCTAAAAGTTAAAAACATCAGAGATTCTTAGAAAATTTAAAAACAGATTTCGTTGGCCAAGCCAATGGGGGGGGGGGTAGGTACTAAGCCTCACAAACGTCCCATCACTAGCTATGCCAATGATTGGCTCACTATGAAAATTAATCTTCGAAGAAGTCTTTTTTACTTTTATAGAGCAGTAATGTTCAAAGGTGTAGTTTGCGAAATCAACAGAATATATTTTTTCGTGTGTGTAGCTTTGTAGGGACCGTTCCACATGTATTGAAATGCATAAAGATATATTAGATATAAAGTAATCCACATTAGACATAATATGGATTGCATTAGACATAACGCAACCCCCACTAGACATAACGCAATCCCCACATTAGACATAACGCAATCCCCACATTAGACATAACGCAATCCCCACATTAGACATAACGCAATCCCCACATTAGACATAATGCAATCCACATTAGACATAACGCAATCCCCACATTAGACATAATGCAATCCACATTAGACATAATGCAATCCACATTAGACATAATGCAATCCACATTAGACATAATGCAACCCACGTTAGACATAATGCAACCCACATTATGTCTAATGCGGGCTGCATTATGTCTAATGTGGGCTGCATTATGTCTAATGTGGGCTGCATTATGTCTAATGTAATCCATATTAGACAAAGTATGAAACATACGTAAGGTAATACCCATTAGCAAAGCCCGATTAAGGGTTCTGGCCACCCTAGGCTGATATGTTTGTAGCGCATCCCATAGTTCCTACGTTACCATTAGCGGTATTTAGTTACCTTTCTGACTTAAATATGATACATTTGTTTTAATTTAGTATGATTGGTCGGTTGGATTTTTATGAAACAAGAGCTTGTAAGGGTGCACTGCGTTTAATTTTGTACGGACTAAATTATAGCTACTTCCAAATGTAAAAGTGAATGAAAAGAAAGATCCATTGAGGCACCAAGAATTAAGTCCCTCTTCGGAAATAAACCCTGCTACGTTCCTGTATAAGCATATTTTATTCAAATACTCGTCATAAATAAAAAAATATAATGCGATAAATGTATTGAGCAAATCTGCTATTTAGTAGTTTCTTTTATATTTATGCCACATGTGAAACTTCGTTTATTAACTCGTTACACGGTGGCCTCACACAAGCTTCTGAAAAAAAATTTTTTTCTTAATTTCTTCTTTATTTCAAGTTGTGAATAACGTGATTAGTAGCGTCATTCTAATTTACATCAAGTTTTTTTTTTTTTTGCTTTAGAATCAGCAAACTTTTCCCCCATTTCATTGAAAATCAAACCGTTTACGAAGCCGCTCTTAACGAATGAAAGTGAAAGAGTAATGAATCTCTTGGTTCGAAGTTGACTGAAAATAATTTGTCAATTTCTTTGAAACAGACCTCTCACCACTGCAGTTGGTGACCGCCATAGTTAGAAAAATGCGTAGAGAAATTTCTACATTCGGGAAAGTTGATTCCATGTTACAAGTTTTTAACATCGTCAAAAGATTTATGGCTTCAGATCGATTAGTTGGCTTCTGGCTGCCTTTCAAAAATGCGGCTAAATGCACGCACTCTTCAGAAGATATTTCAGCAGAATGCAAGACTTTCAGAAGGAGACAAATGTCCACCCTCTGACAGCCCTGTAATAAACAGAAACATTTTAGAACAATTATTCATTAAACAATTACCTTTACTGAGTGATCACTTAATATAGCATTTTTTTTATAACCCTGAAAAAAAAAATCGTGTTTTCTTTTGAGTTTTTAGTTTGTGCTTTTTTTAATTTTCCGCGCCTTGAAATCAGGCGTCCTAGGCTGTAGCCTAATTAACCTATTGGTTAATCGGATCCAGCATACTGGAATACCAAATCTAGTTTCACTTAGACATCCATAGCCGGATATATTTTTCATAGTTATATTTAGATAAAGTTTGCTTGTGAATGTATTTCATTGGCGCAGTATAGCCCAGATGCTCTTGCGCCATAAAAAAGCCAAACAAACATACATTTCACTCACCACGTCGATCGGGACCTTGTAAACTCCCTTCATCGAAAGGTTATTATTTGAACGGGAGGGGTTAGGAAAGGTTCCACTTGGTGTAAACTAGATTATTTGGCTAAATGTCGCCAACTCTATATAGTACATTCAGTATTCGTCATATGGTCACACATTTTTGAAGTGACCTCCTTTATACGGTCACTTTTTAGAAGTCCCTGTTGATTTAATAGGAACTGTGTGTTAAACTATCCCACAGTGTCCAATTTCTACATTCACATATATGGTCACCTTGAAAATAAATGGGAGAAGACTCGTTTTGACAGAAATTTCTCGAATGAAAAAAAAGGAAAGTTGCTTTTTTAATATTGCGGAGTTTTTAATTCGAATTCAATTGAACTCATTAATTTTTTTTTTACCTACAAATAGCACCAGTGTCTCACCGCCTGTGGATCAAGGAGTTAGCTAAAGCCATAATGTCGACTACCAAAATCTACTCCTGAAGGACACTACTGCTACAGTTGAGCAAAAGGTTTGTTGTATGTTTATGGCGCAAGGACAGCAAGGATCATTCTGGCCATTTGAGCAAAAGGAAAACTTTCATGTGCCTGTGTCTGATACCCTTTTTTACATCGACAAACCTAGGTAGGCCTACATAGTGTCAAAAAAGACTATTTTAATTGCTTCAGACATGCTGGCTTTATCTATCGGGAAATTATGAATCATTGGACGCCGATGATGGTATGACGTGCTCATTTCCAAGCTTGTACAACGTTTAAGGAATCGCGACTGGACCGTTCTTGCTGAAATGTCAATTGAAGCAGATGCAGCAATTGACAACGATGTCGCTACTAACCCTGAAGTTTCCATGCCTAAAATCGTGTCTCCAGCGTTACATTCAAGTGCTGTCGGAAGTGATGACGATGAAAGTGACTGAGAATTTGAAATCGAGTCCGCCTAACTCAGGCAGAAGCCCTAAAGCATTAAGATTCGTGAGAAGTCATCTAACTACATACGATTCAACGGAAGAACATTTCAAAGCTGTTAGTGACATGGAAAACGACATGGAAGTGTCAGAAACTAATCCAAGAGCAAAGCAGACCTGCATAAATGAGTACTGTACTATTTCAAATAAGTAAGCTTTGTAACTGTTGCTTCAATTTAAAGATTTTAAAACTAAGGAATTAATTTCCTCATTATTCTACTTGCTTATACTTTATTTTACTAATATTATCTAAGATTTAGTTAAAATACATTTGAAGTCACTTTAATGGTAATCATCTTTTGTCAAATTTTTCTGGCACAGTATACATGGTCGCCACACGTATAAGGTCAAATTTTTCAGGAACGCAGAGGTGACCTTATGTCTAATATTGACTGCATAATAATCTCCTGAAGAATGCTTTTAAAGAGCAAGCGAAATAGGCATGTTTGCAGATAAATTGACATGGATTATGGCAACAGCTTTGAACTGAAAATGGATTTGCTAAGTCGGTTTCAATGAATTCAATTAATTTAAGTATTCTTTCCGGGACCATTGACTTAACTTTCAAGGCATGAAAATAGTTAATTCATTGCTATTTTATCTCACCCAAAATATATTAATTTCGTGACGATCTATGGAATATGACGAACAATTTTGTATATGGTCCCGATCGTTTCTTATTTTATTAAAAGAGTTAATTTAACAGTTTTATGCATGAAATGCTATTATTCCAGATGGTAGATACACTTATTTTCCCGGAAGTATATAGGGGATATTAGAAAAAAAATTGGTTATTTAATGGTGCTTGCTGTAAAAAGCGTGAGTGGGAGGTACCAGTGTTTCGGAACTAGCTTCGTTAACGTGTTCACCTTCGTAATGGTTAATGTCGTAACCATGAGAGCTGAAACTACATCCAATATATAAATATAGTTAAGTGTGAAAATTCTCCAACTGGTACCGATTTGGGGAAAAATTCTCCGTATCGGTAACTATGACATGCTTGCTTTCATGTTATGTTTTAGTCACGAAAAGGTAATTGGAGGAGTTGGGATTTTTTTCTGCGATCTTATGCGTCTATTTGAGCAGAATGGGATGGTGGTCGAAGAATTGTTTCAGAAATTAATACTTTTTTTATTATTTTAAATAAGTAGCATATACATGCATTGAGTTAATATTTAACGCGGAGATTTAATTAACTAATTTTCTTTTATTCGAGAAAAAAAACCCAGCTTATGTAGACAGTAAATAATCGGATTTTAAGATCCGTTCGCGATAAAAAATCGTAAGACGTGTAAATAAATCGTAAATCCCACGATCATTTGCCAGCTTTGTCGCACGTTCTATATTAAGACTATTTTTTTTTGTTTATTTTCGAAGTATGTGCGTCCATGTTCATTTAGGTTTTAAGCGCGAACGGGTCTATTTTCTAAACGTCACGAACCTAACCAGGAAGTGAGAAAGGACCTTTGCTGTCCAGAAAACCAAACCCAGAACTACGAGACAGTAGAAATCCGGTCAAACCTGAAATTTCCACACGTTAGAGAAACACTTCGCCTCTACGTCATCATAGCGGCTGTATTTGTTTCTTCATTTTAGGTTTGTCATGCAATACATACTCTATGAAAAATGCGCTATACACATGTGCAAAACTAAAATGGCGGCAAACTGTTCTCACCAGACGAGAACAGTATTCATCCTCCTTAAAAAGAAAATGTCCCACTATGCAGTTATAAAAATTTAATCGCCAAAAACCATCGTGCGATCGGATTTGTTGAGCCCTCGTTATGTTAGGACATTATCTTACACTCGTAACATTGTCACATGGGTACTGTCCGTTCGCAGAAAGAAGTCCTGGTGAAAAGCAGATTTTGTGACGTCGTCACCAGTTGTTTCTGGCTTTTCAACGAGACTTTTTGTGAGCGGACAGTACACAAATATCATTTTACCATTCCTGCATGACATGTTAAATGACGTCATAAGGTAATGCCCAACGTCGCCCTACAAATACTATTTATACTCGCGGCAAAGCTAACCTGGTGTAGTCCGTTCGCGGAAAATTGACCGCTGGTCCCTTTAGAATTCAAGGGAGTTGACGTCACAAACGGGTTGGTTCATTACAGTAGAGGGAAGGGCGTCATTTCATAACTGGTTTTTCGCGCCGACAAACCAGTTATGAAATGACGCCCTTCCCTCTGTTGTAATGAACCAACCCGTTTGTGACGTCAGCTCCCGTGAATTCTAACGATACCACTGGTCAATTTTCCGCGAACGGACTATACACTGACAAGGCGCAGAGCAGTATGATTTCGCCAGTGCAATATAGTTCGCCCTTTCTTACGTTAAGAGAGTTAATAGAAGATACATTTCGTACATAAAACATTAAAATGATGCTCAAATGCATGAAACATAGGCATGTGTGTGCAAATAAAATCTGGTATTTATTAAATTTAGGAATAAGACTCATTACAGCGAGCACTGTCGTTCAAGTAACTGACCAGTCAGAGGACTTCGTTTGCTTGGCGAGAAATTTGGCTCCTGTACTTTTGGCAATCGCATTTTTCTGCATTCCAAATTAGGCGATAAATAGTCTAATAATGTTGAGGGTTACCTCATTTTTCGCCAATTCGCGAATGAATACTCGTTGCACGGGCGCGAATAGGTCGCATTAACAGTGTACCAGGTCAGTTTTGCCGCGAGTACAGTTCTAGACAAGAATGTTTTCATTAAATATAGTAGGTCCGTTACTTTGGCGACTATCTCACTTCGTTTGGCGTAGAATGGCCTTTGCTGTCCTTACACCAGAAAAATACAACCAACCAACTTTAAGGACTAAAAGATGCCACTTTGGTGTAGACGAAAACATTCTTATACTCGCGGGAATGCTAACCTGGTGCACTATTAAGGCTACGGTGACCTATTCACGCTCGTGCAACAAGCAAGTATTCGTTCACAAAATGGCGAAAAACGAGGTAACTCTGAATGTTATTAGTCTAGATATCTAATAATTTGGAATGAAGAAAAACGTGGTTGCCAAAATTCCACGCGCCAAATTTCCCGCCAAGCGAACGAAGTCTTCTGAATGGTAAGTTATCTGAATGACATCAGCGCTCGTTATAATGACTCTTTTTCCTATATTTAATAAATACCAGATTTTAATTGCACATACTGTGCATTCACGCTCAGTTGGCGCGTGACCCAGTTAGCATACGGGTTAGTCCATTGCATTTTAGGGAAGGCCTTCTTGGAGGAACTGTTTTTTTCCGCGTGAAAAACAAGTTTCGGCAAGACGCCCTTCCCTAAACTGCAATGGACTAACCCGTCTGCTAACGGTATCAGGCGTCAGGTCTGCGCGAACGCACAATATGTATGCTTATGTTTTTTTTTTATGTATTTGAGCAGTATGTTAATGTTTTATGTACAAAATGTATCTTCTATTAACTGTTTACGTCACAGAGGGCGAACTATATTGCACTGGCGGAACATACTGCTCTACGTTTCGTCAGTGCACCGGATTAGCTTTACCGTGAGTATAGTTAGGTAGGTATATGACCACGTGGCAACTCGCAACCCACTTATATATTAATTTCTAACAAAACTTATTCTAATAATAACTTATTATTATTTAAATATTTTTTGTATAATACATCAAATATATTAAAACTATAATACTCAAATATACAGGTCCATCCACTCGACGAAAGTACCACAAAGATTGTTTTCAGAGCATACCTTTATTTTATACGAAACATGCCCTGTTCACGTTTAAAACGGTTATATAAACAAACCAATAGAAATCGCCACTGCTTTTCGTATCCTTTTTATGCCAAATATCTCGCCAGACCTCGCCAAATTTCTGGCTGAAAGGGCGAACGTGAAGAATACAATAACGTTTCGACGTTATTTTATTTTCAATTAAATTACACTTTTTGTTTACATTTTTCCATAAAATTTTAGCTTAAGAGTTTATATGCGTATGATGTTCCGAATTATTTGCCTATTAAAGAGTTAGCGAATACATGCAATGGCGAAGTCTCGTGAATATAGTTCGAAAATTGCGCGCTAGGTGGCGTCATGTTGCTTTGCTTATCATAGGTCACTACGTTTCCAACGTAACTTTCTTTTTTGTGTTCCTGTAAAATATACGTTTTCCGAATTGTATCGCCTCCGTAAAGATACCTTTTAAAGATTCCTCTGTAAAGATATCTTCACAGAGGCGTTTTTAAAATGTATCTGCTGGAGCAGGGGTCATCAACCTGCGGCCCGCTGACGTGTTTTTGGAGGCCTGCTAACTTATGAAAAAATACAAATTGTTTCACACAAAAATAAAGCTTCTTGGTCCCTTTGAGATTTAAATCTATGTGTTTTATTTTGTTTCCTCTCATAATTTCGTAATAAATATCTTAAAACGTTAAAGAACTAAAGTAATATGCGGTCTTCCCTCAATCGTGTTTTACTTTAATTTTCCAGCGCATAGGGTCATTAAAGATAGTTTTATTGATTTGCAGTGCAACAGTGATTAAAAAAAAATCAACTTAGAACTCATTGAATTCTATTCTAAATATGTCGATAAGAACATCTTCCCCACTATCCGACTGCATGCTCTGAAAATGTCACTATTCGGCAGATCAGTTTCCGAAGTTCACTGATTCGGAAGTTCGGTTTGCGAACAATTTTTTTCAAGAATGAAGTTGGTAAAATCAAACGCTAGGATCAGAATAACTGACATCCACCTTAAAAACATTGCTGGGATAGCGACATCAAAAATTAGACCTGAAATTGACAGGCTTGTTAATAAGAAGCAGTGCCAAAAATCTCACTAAAAGGTTTGATTTCGCTTTATATATTAATAACAAAGTATTGTGAATATATATATATTTTACTTCCATTACGTATTTTATATTATATGTATTGCCCCAGAGGCGGATCTAGAAAATATTTTCGGAGGCACAAAGCCAATTTAGGAATAAAAAAAAAAGTGACAAAGTCGGATTCGGGTCGCCCCCACTTTGGATCCACCCTTTTCAGTCTTATTATTGCCGGTACAGTAATGCGGCCCGCGGGCCAACAAGAATGAGCAAAATTGGCCCTTGGACTGAAAAAATGTTGGAGACCCCTGAGGCATCTTGTAAGGACATCTTACAATAATTTTGTAACAACCTCTAAGGACATCTTGTAAAGACAATGCAATAAGTAGGTAATAGTTTATGATTGAAAAAAAATTTTTTTTTTTCAACGAAAAAGTAGGAAGTTCGTTAAATCGAAGTATTTGCACTCATAAAACTGGGAGAACGCCGTCTATCACTATCATAGAAGTGTAAAATCTATGTCATCATGACATTATAAAATCTATGTCATCATGACATTATCATGAACAATGAGTTCTGCGAAGCAATACATTTTGTTTAAAATATGAGATATTTATCATTTTAAAAACCTGTTAGATTTGGCTGTTTCAAGAGGTCGTTCGCTGCCGCTGTCAGCAAATAAAGAAAATAGAAATTGAAAAATGAAAGGATTTCCCAATAAATTTATGATCAATATGCTTCCAATTTGTTTATCAATTTATCAATAATAATGGGTTCTTTCCTGACCAAATTCTGAAATAATCTAACTCGAATCGAAGTCTAAATTGAATTGTGATCTAACTCGAATCGTAATCTATTCAAATCTTAAGTTGAATCGCAATCAAATCTAATCTGAATCGCAATCTGGTCAAATCTAATCTGAATCGCAATCCAATCTAATCTAATCTGAATCGCAATTTGTTAAGATTTGAACAGATTGCGATTCAGATTTAAAGTTGAATCGCAATCCAATCTAACCTGAATCCCAATCCATTCTATTCGCAATCTAATCTCAATCGCACTCTATTCAAATCGTAATTTGAATCGCAATCGAATCTAATT
Organism: Dysdera silvatica; assembly: GCA_006491805.2. Lineage (NCBI taxonomy): Eukaryota > Metazoa > Arthropoda > Arachnida > Araneae > Dysderidae > Dysdera > Dysdera silvatica. The sequence continues at coordinate 142,193,491 of QLNU02014176.1, forward strand.
TGAATCGTAATCCATTATAATCTGAACCGTAATCCACTCTAACCTGCATTACAATCCATACTATTGGCAATCCAATCTAATCTGTGAATAGCAATCCATTCTAACCTGAATCGCAATCCATTCTAACCTGAATCGCAATCCATTCTACACGCAATCTAAACACGATTGCAATCTATTTTAATGGAAATCTAATCTGAAATGTGATCTAACCTACATCTAATCACTTTAAATCATATTTCCTGGCAATTCGTCCCGAAGTAAATTTCTCGTTATCAATTTCATGCATTTAACGCAAGTTTATCGATATAAATAACGATGAGCTTGTTTTATATCGATGCATTTAGATACGATATATCAAAGTTCATTTCATTCATAGAATTTCTTTTATGCGCAGAAATGACGTCATTAAACGTACGTTAGATAAAGGTCATAGAGATTGACATTTTGATAGTTGTTTCTAGTCGTCAAGTTACTCATCTTCAAGAACGGATTAGAAACAGACATATAAGGTCAGTTTCAGCATGGTTCAGGCTCACTGAACGAATCAATGAATGATTTTCTCTAGTGATGCGCGATTGCGAGATGTTTTAGTCGATTTCCTCGATTATTTGAACGTCTCAAAACTTCTCGATGGTTTTTAAACCCGAGTGATTAATCGCGGAACCGTAAATAAAAAAAAAATTATAATATTTTAAGTACCATTTCTATTTACTTATATACGATCTTTGACCAGTATTTACTTTGAACGATAAAGTAAAATTGTAACCGCATTTTAACCAGCTATGCTTTTGAATATAAATATTATATTGTCTACCATATTTATCGTTCATTCCTCATAACGATAAGAAGCAATTTAAATATTTTTATAAATAATTTTAAAACTAAATGCAGCTTAAAATACCAGAGAGTCCATTTTTAAATCACTCAATGCGATGTCCTATATCATAATTTATATCATTTTGTATGATTCGCATACAAAATCTATAGGCTCTATATAACGATACTATCTATATAACGATTATATAAAAAATAACACTTTTGCTGGATGTCAGAAAATTCGGCTAGATCTAATTATTTACTCGTCAAATTGACGACGACGCGCCGCCGTGTGTTCATGTGCATGAGTAGTGTGGTTGGGTAGCTGACTCGCGATTGCAATGGAACATCTCGATTATTAAATTCAACGACGAATTAATTGTTAACTCGATTGTAAATAGGAGTCGATGGCGATTCTTTCGAATGTAAAAACCATTTCGTAATAGCCCACCACTAATTTTCTCCAGCAATCATAAACGAGCAGTCGGTCTCGTTCAGTGATTCGATTATTGAATGGTTTGCCACATCACTAGTAGTATGTTCGTAACGTATACGTTTAAAGAAAAATGTTTGCGTCTAGTATGACAGGATCTTCTACAATCCTGGAAGGTGCTCTTACCAACTGAGCCACAGACGACAAACACTCAATCTCCCTACGAACGTATTTAAAGCGTACTTTTCGAAACCGGTTATTTCGCGGAATGGGGCAGTACATGGACTGCTTTTTAAACCAAACTGCGAAGAGATCGGTATTAAATTCATCGAAAAGCCCGTTGCAGGGGATGTACAAGTATTTATATAAACGCTTTAAATACGTTCGTAAGGGATTGAGTGTTTGTCGTCTGTAGCTTGGAGCACCTGCCCGGATTGTAGAAGGTCGTGGGATCGTGCCCCACCAGACGCAAAAACGTTTTTCTTCACAAACGTTTCACCATCTGATCATGCTATAACATCGGCGTTACTATTATTACGCCTAATAAACTTTGATAAAAATTAGTTCTTAATTTTAATGGGATGTTAAGTGTTAAGCGACTAATTTGCCAATTAGTGAAAGTGTTAAGCGACTAATTTGCCAATTAGTGAAAGTGGCAAGTGTTACAAAATTAACAAGTTTTAAGAAGTTGTTAGGGAGTCCGTTTACACTGGTCAATGGCACACGTGACCATTATGAAACGCATGTCTTTTATAACACATTGCATTTCAGATCAGTTTCGATTAAGCAAAACGACTTAACCAGTATTTTGTCATCGAAGAATCATTAGTTAATTAAACTGGGTTATGTAAAAAATTAGAGCGAACGAATCGCGAATTATGCTCTGTTTTTGCTTGCCAATTTCGACGTCTTGGCACTAATTCCCACGCTGCGGAAAAAAGCTGAATAACTGTTGCCAGTTTGCGGTGATCAATTACTGCAAAATAATAAGTCACTTTCTTAGTTCTGACAGCTTTCAACTAATCGGAAAAATCGTAGGATAATAATATCGTGACGATGCCAGTACTAATCGTTGTGTTGAACAGGTGCATCGATTAAGACCGGTTAATCGATTTATAGTCAAATGACACGAAAGGCCAGCTGTTGCAAGTGACATTCCGTACACTTGTATTCCTGTATGTCACAGCTGTAAGGGAATAATTATGTACTGTCAAATTATTTACGTGTGACGACACAGACTAATACAATCAGACCTCAATATTGCTCGTTCTCTTACTTTTAACTCTTCATTACTCTCTAAAGCATTAAAGGACCATTCTGATTAGAGCTTCTAAAATTATAGACCGACGCATCAGCCGCCATATTGCCTACTTCCGGTTTCATAACACAACGTTTGCCATTGGAAAATTAATAATCCATTTTCTTCTTACAGGATCTGTTGTAAATCTAAACATTCTATAGTTATTCCTCGAATAATAATATGAATTATGAATAATATGAATTATTAATAATATGAATTATTAATAATATGAATTAACCAATAATATGAGATTATTGAATTATTAATAATATTAATTATTAATAATATTAATTATTAATAATAATAGTGTGTTATTTAATAATGAGTATTTAATAATAATTGATATGTAATAATAATTGTAATAATTGTTAATAATGGTGTAATGTTGGTGTTAATAATAATAGTCGTAATAATAATTATAATTACATTATTATTGTTGTATTATTATTAGTATAATATTATTGTTAATAATTATTATTAAATAATAATTAATATTAAACAATAATAATTATTGATAAATAATAATTATTATAATTATTATTATAATTATAATTGTTATAATTATAATTATTATAATTATTATTATTATAGTGTATAATTATTATAGTGTGTTATTATTATTATTATTATTATTATTATTATTATTATTATTACAAAATTATTATTATTATTATTATAATTATTATTATTATTATTATTATTATTATTATTATTATTGTTTCAATTCTCAGCGGAACATCCACCCATTTCACATTATTTTATTAAAAAAGTAGCACACTTGCAAATCATTCGACTTAGCAGTGAATGGGATCACATGATATGATGGAAAAAATATGCGAGTATGGGCCTGCTCTCTTTCCTAGGAACCTTAATGCCAGCATCACACGTCTTTTTTATAGAGAACTGGCTTTTACAACAGTCTTTGATTTTACCATGTTTGGCACAGTATAGCCCAGATGCTCTTGCGTCACAAAAATTCAAACACTTTCTTTTATAGAGGTGGACTTTATTTTTATGAAGGCGATTTTTTTCACAAAGGCGGTTTTCATTTTTAATCATGATAACTATTTAAATTAAGAACTTTATATAGACTCAAAACTAGAACAACAATGGCTACACTTTATGTACCTTTTATTTAAAATTTAAGTTTTTACAGAAAGGGAATACCCTTAGAGGCGTAACCAGGGGCGGTTTTGGGGGTTGTAACCCACCCCTTCGCAATGAAATTTTGTATACTTAATATAGGAATATTAATTGTCGCTTCGTAACCCCTCCCATTAAGCCTATAACCCTCCCCTTATGAACTTTCTGCCTACGCCACTGGATACCCTACACACAAGTTTTCCAACACTGTTCAACTTGAGCTTAACAATCTCGTCTGGCGCAGTATAGCCTAGATGCTCTTGCGCCATAAAAATCCAAACAGAACTCGTTATCAAGTTGATTCCTTCCATCACTATTTTTAAATTTTAGCTAATTATTAGCTAATAATTATAGCTAATAATTATATTTAGCTAATAATTATAGTTAATTATAACGAATATAATGAAATAAAAGCCTATTCTCAAAGGCTACTACCATTGCATATTTAATATATTCCATATACTAACTAGAGTGTTTTGAGCTACATACACATTTTGGCGCAGTATAGTCCACATGCTCTTGCGCCATAAAAACCAAACAAAAACACATTGTATTACTCTTCACGTATAGAGCTACTAAAGGAGGCCTGGTTTTGCCTTTCACTAAATGCGAGCAATTTAAGTCATCATGATGTAATTCTGCTATGTTGTACTAAAAAATTCATAACATCTATGTCACTGGTTTTAAATTCTGGGATTTGATCCCCCCAGAATACAAGATTCTGTTTGATTATTTAATGGATATAATTCTTACCTTGTTGGATTCATTCTATAATTATTTAAATGCAATTGTTTTACAAGTTACTTTTTGTTTAATTCGTTTTCTATGCGAATCTTCTTAAAAATTATTATTTTGGTTAGATAAATGGCAATCTGGATCTAAACCTCGTCAATGAAAAAAGTTTTATGTTAAAAATGGGATTTCTGATCATAAGACAATGGCCTTTATCAAGTGGTAACATAGCCGAAAATCATATTATGAGTAGTCTGCGGGGATAATGTTTATCCTTTTCATAAAGTAAATCATTATTTTTAAGGTTCATCATTTACTTTAATGATGAACCTTAAAAATAATGATTTACTTTAATCATTATTTTTAAGGTTCATCATTAAAGTAAATCATTATTTTTAAGGTTCATCATTAAAGTAAATCCTTATTTTTAAGGTTCATCATTAAAGTAAATCCTTATTTTTAAGGTTCATCATTAAAGTAAGTCGCGGTTCCTAAGGTCCATCATTAAAATGGGAGTCGCTGATTTCTGGGTCCATCATTAAAAGTAAATCATGATTTCTAGATTCACATCGATGAAGAAGTAAATCATGATTTCTAGATCCATCATTAAAGTAAATCATGATTTCCAAGATTACATCGTCAGAGTAAATCGCGATTTCAGGTCCATCATTAAGTAAATCATGATTTCTAGGTCCATCATTAAAGTAAATCATGATTTCTAAGGTCCATCATTAAAGTAAATCATGATTTCTAAGGTCCATCATTAAAAGTAAATCCATGATTTCTAAGGTCCATCATTAAAGTAAATCATGATTTCTGGAGTCCATCATTAAAGTAAATCATGATTTCTAAGGTCCATCATTAAAGTAAATCATGATTTCTAAGGTCCATCAATTCATCATCAGCGATTTCTAAAGTCCATCATTAAAGAAGTAAATCGCAATTTCAAAAAGGTCCATCATTAAAGTAAATCATGATGATTTCTAGATCCATCATTAAAGTAAATCCATGATTTCTAAGGTCCATCATTAAGTAAATCATGATTTAAGATCATCATTAAAGTAAATCATTATTTTTAAGGTTCATCATTAAAGTAAATCATTATTTTTAAGGTTCATCATTAAAGTAAATCATTATTTTTAAGGTCCTACAATAAAATTTCTTGTCTGGTCTGCAAATGATCATTTATACAATTTAACGTAATAATGGTAATAATTTGATTCAACCTGATGTACAACACGTTTGATACATAGCTTGAGCAGTATAAAAGTTATAGGAATGTAAGAGAAGATCTATATTAAATTATCTTAAACTTTGGGTTAGAAATGGAAGAGAATATAAAGCCGAAGCTTGTTACGAGATTCTCTTCCAGAATGCGGCGATTCTGACAAAAAAGGAAAGGATAGATTTTATGGTTCTGAATTATATTTGTTTTAAAGAGTTCAGTTGTTGTATATCTTTAGCAGAGGGACGTGGAAAACTTGTAATAACTTAAGAACTGACTGAGCGTCGTTTTTACGAATTGATGAATATAAAGTATTAGTGTTATTTAGGACTTTTGATTGGCTTTTTTATGGCGCAAGAGCATCTGGGCTATACTGCGCCAAAATTTAGAGCTTTTCATGGGCTTCATTTGAGAAAATTGCGATACACACCTGGATAAAATTTGTGATATTACCGAAATAAAAAATGAAGACATCGGTTTAAAACGTTTTTAATCGTTTCTAAAACGAAACTTTGTGGGGTTATGCAAATTGTTTATGGTGATAACATAAACAATTTGGCGGAATTGAAAGATGCGATACACCGACATGTCCGCAACATTCCTCCTGATATGCTAAGAGCTGCTGTTGAGAACGCAGTAATGCGATTTAACTTGCTTTCAGAAAATGGTGGTCGCCACATTCAACATGCTTTGTAACACGTTTTAGAACG
>QLNU02014176.1:142199949-142235897 GCA_006491805.2 Dysdera silvatica
GGAACTTTCTCGAAAGGTTTTGAAGTTGTGGATCCGTCCAGACGTGCTTATGTTCGATTTTAATTCGTTTCTTAGCTTGCCAGATGGACCACCCTTCAAAGCGGGGCAGTTATGAGTTTCATGGGAACAGCGGGACGCATTCACCCAAAGCGGCAATGCCCCGTCCAAAACGGGACGTCTGGTCACATACATACAGCCATTTTCGCTGTAAAAATTTTAGTGAAAGTGATTTTTCGCATTCGTTTCCTTCTTTTCCTCTGTCCTTCGTGACAGGGTAAAAACAGTCTGAGGAAGTACAACGGATAGAGCACAATGGCTTGGCCTATCGCTCACAGGTCCAACGACCACCACGCTATAACAAACGTGCAGAGTGATAAGAAACAAGCATTTTGTGGCGTCAAGCGTCGAGAAAAATAAAAGCAGACAACAATAAACCTGACCACAACAATAATACAGATCAAGAACATGACACATATGGAGCAATCACGAAATTGTCGATTACACAAATCATCGATTTTGGACTCGATTATTACCGATTTGGGACTCGATTGAATTTCAAATGAAATTGACATGACGTATTTTATTTCATTTCAACTGATAAATACTGGGATTTTAATACATATATCAGAGGCGCCAAATCTCTCTAAGGGTTTTTTTTGTCCCCCCCCCCTCTACAAATGTTTTGGAGCCCCTTCGAAAATTGGTTGATGGCCAATAAAGAAATACAAAATATAGTTAAGGGGAGATATAACATATAAAATACTTTTTTTTTGTCTAGTTGCTTCATTTGAATGCACATGAGAGTTCTTTCACTTGAGGCTCCATATTTTTTTCGAATTGGCACCCCTGATATGTATACAGGGTCATTTGAAACCTTGTGTAAATTTTAATGGTAAAAAAAAGAATTTCTGAAACAAACCTTCGTCGATAAAAACGTACGTTAGAACTTACGAAGACGCAGTAGCGGTTCAAGGCTAGGGTCGGGTGGGGCCATGGCCCCTTCAAATATAACCGTATTTTATCATCCTGCCTATATGCACGGGTGCCACCAGCGGCGCTTATGTTTATAGGTAAGAATTTGGGCCCCCAAATTTTTTTTGTCTACCATCGCCACGGTTCAGACGTGATTTCTAATTGTCCGATAATCATCCATCAGTTGCATGATGCTTTTCACGGTGAGGATTTCAAGAGTGGATCCAAGGGGGGGTGTTGTGCCCCTCCCCACAAGAATAAAAATTTACACCTATTATACACGAAAGAACCAAAATATTATGACCACCTACCTAATAGCGTGTTGCTCCACATTTGCCACGCAAAACGGCTGCAACCCGCCTTGGCATGGATGCCATAAGTGTTTCAATAGGCAGCCGGAGACAAATGGTACCAGATATGCAAGCAGCGGTCATTGCAATTCCCTTTGATTTTGCTTCACCAAACTGGACAGCTCCCGACGTTCAACGCCTTACTGTCTACTACTGGTTTTGCCGTCAATCACCCGTTTTGCATAGGTCCTAACAACGGCAGCTCGCGAACACCCGATACGTGTACAGCTTCAAAGATACACGTTCCTAGCCGTTGGGCCATTACAATCTGCCCTCTCTTAAATTCGCTTATATCAGCAGCATTACCCATCGCACACAAACGTAATCGAGAGAACTATATTAATGACTTTTACAAGTCAATATTCAATTGCGTTTATAAGTCGATATCCGATTACTTTTACGAGTCAATATTCGATTACCTTTATGAGTCAATATTCGATTACGTTTACGAGTCAATAATCGATTACCTTTATGAGTCAATATTCGATTACGTTTACGAGTCAATATTCGATTACGTTTACGAGTCAATATTCGATTACGTTTACGAGTCAATATTCGATTACGTTTACGAGTCAATATTCGATTACGTTTACGAGTCAATATTCGATTGCATTTTTGAGTCAATATTCGATTACTTTTACGAGTCAATATTCGATTACTTTCACGAGTCAATGTTCAATCCATTTCAAGCACGAATTTCACTCTCTCTCTCTCTCCGCATATATTTAAAAAAAAATACTTAATATTTTTCGTTAATATACGCGTTAGATATCCTGAATTTCTTGGACGAAAATCAAGATTTCTTTCGAATGCATTACTGTTCCAGATTAGCAATTAACCTTTTTTATTACGATGGTAACCTTAGCCGAGATCTTGAGTTTTGATCGGATTTTCTTTTCTACATCGAACGCACCCTTTTAGATGAGACTGATAGCGACCTTGTGAATTACATGCCGGCTTTAATAAAAACGTCTTGTGTAGAACAAGAGAACAAACTTGATGACATGATGATAAAAACACGAGAATTAGGGAATATTATGCCATCTTTTCCGAGTCGATTACTCATGACTCCTGTCATTTTTCGATCGATACTCTTGACCGTTGTGTACGTCATAAACGCAAGGCCGGGAAATTTCGATTTAGAAGGGGGGAAATGTGTAGTTCCACAACAATTGGTAGATGGTGCTATTATTTCCTGTAAGAGCTGAGTTATTACTGTCAAAGCTATCCTCGTAATCCTTGTATTTTTAGATTTGTTTACATTATTAAATAATATATTACATGCATTAAATTGCGTATTATTTGTTTAATAAATATACGCATTTTTTTTATTTAATCCAGAAATTTTAAGTTTTGTGAATTAAAAAAAAGTATAAAATTGCTGTCTTTAATGTTTTATTGTTTAGTAAATTAAAAAAGTGAAACATTATTATTATTAAAATTTTATTAAATTAATTATTAAAACATTAAAATAATTTTTTACACGAAGAATGAAACATATCTGATATCAACGAGAAAATACACTCAATATTTACTGAGATGTTTACGCCCAATCTACAAAAAAGTGAACATTTGGTTAAATATTTAAAATTCTTCAAAAAGTCCTGATTTTTTATTAATTAACTTTTAAAAGTACATTGTTTAGTATTTTGTAAAACAAAAATTTCATTATTAACATTCTTATTTTAATTAGGAAAGTGATAACATATGTGGAAGAAAAATATTCGTCAGATATCTCTTAAGTTTTATGGTCTCGTACACAGCTGAAAAATTATTTTGCAAAACTTTATTTACATTTACAAACTTTATTTACAAACACTTTATTTACAAACAACTTTATATACATAATCTGACAGTTACAATAAAGAGGCTTTTACCTATAATGAGCAGATTTCACTGCTCTTCATTAACAAAAGTAATCATTTAATTATTCCTAATTAGTCAAAAATGTAAAAACTATTTTTATTCAAGATCAAATTAACTATTTTAGACTATCAATTGGGATTCATCAGTTACAAACAAGAACGTGTAGCCTGCTACATGGAATAAATCTGTTACTACTAAATGAAACTACAAGTATGGTGACCATATTTTTAAAATAGAACATGGCGACACAATATCAGGCTATCTTGAAATGTGAATAGTTTATGATATTTCTTTTCTGTAATCAATTCCTTAAACATAAAATTATATAATTTTAATTTTGCAAATAAAGCTATAGTTGGTGGGATTTAAATGAATGGATTTTTTTTCAAAAAATTAGTAATTTAAATTTTTAAAATTATATATTTTTTAATAATATGAAGAGTTGATGTTCGTTTTAATCAACACATTATAAATCAATTACTACTTGAAAACAAAATTGTAGGAAGTTTAATAGTAGACAAGTCAAACATTGAATTTATGTTAAAAAAATTTATTAAGAATTTAATTTTATAACTGAAATTCTTGCCCCCCACCTCAACACAATTCCTTTACCTCCCCCCATTTTAATAAACATTGACCCTTATGAGAAAAATTCGTTCGCCACTCAGAGTGCCTTCTGGAACCAATTAACGACAAATACCAAGGCTCTACTGTATTTGACTGGCCCCTATATATGTCAAGAATTACCAATAAAGAAATTGTAAATCTTACCTTCAAGAGGCTTTTGAAGTATTTCCCATATCCATAGTGGAAGAGGTGGAAACATCACGACCTGCTTCTTCAAAAGAAAAATTTTCAGATCTAACACATATTGTGCGTTCGCGCAGACCTGACGCCTGATACCGTTAGCAGACGGATTAGTCCATTGCAGTTTAGGGAAGGGCGTCTTGCCGAAACTGGTTTTTCGCGAGGGAAAAACCAGTTCCTCCAAGACGGCCTTCCCTAAACTGCAATGGACTAACCCGTCTGCTAACGGTATCACGCGCCAACTGAGCGCTAATGCACAGTACTCTTTTAACCGTAGACTCGGACAATTTACTAGAAACTAATCTCTTTTTCGGACCTTTCCTTACTTTCCTTTCTTTTTGTTCTGTTCTGGGTACTCAATGAATATTGAAGATACAACATGAGGTAACACCCTTCCTTTAGCAGTACTCAAGCTGAAATCCTAAACAGTAAAATGCTTGCTGCAAATTTTTGAAGCTTGGTTTGGACACCAAAGAGACTTGTCCCTATTTCCTTGACGAGAAATAGCAAATCGTCACTTATCTCTTAAAATGGAATCGTTAGGAAAACTGTGAAAATCAACTTTTCCTTTCACAATCAGAATTGCAATATGGTACACAACAATGTACCATTTTCACTGAATTATTTTTGAGCAATATTGTTATATTCATGCTATAAAAATCGGTATAATGCAATAAATAATAACAAATATAAAATTAGAATAAAAGCTTTACCGAAAACGTGCTCAAACACCCACGAGTGCATCATTGTTTACATTAAAAGCGTGAAATATCAGGAAATAGACGCGAGCTTAGCGATCACTTTAGTTAACTGAGCTGTCGGCCGTTTTTTAACGAAAATACTCGAAATTTCCCGCCTTGCGTTTATGACGTAGACAACGTCTCGACTCATTTCATTTCTAAACGATTTTTCATCGATGAGCGTAAATCATTTTACAATCGATGATATCAAATAACATTTAAATCGATAGTCTCAAATCGTTTTCCGGTCCATGGCTTCAAATGATTTTTCGAAAATACTCTATTTCACTTTTTATGTTTTGTTTCCATTAGAAAAGCCATTGATTGCGCTTACTTAAAAAGACAAAAAACAACCAAATATAATAGCGTATTTTACTACAATAGAGATTCTCTTATTTTTCTGTCTTTCTGAACACTTTTATTACCACATGCTTAGCCACGAAAGCCCTCTATAAATATTATTTATGGAAAATTTAAAGAATTATTGTTTATGAAAAAACTAGAGGATTATTATTTATGGAAAACCTAAAGGGCTGTTATTATTTATGGAAAACCTAAAGGGCTATTATTATTTACGCGAAAACTTGAAGGGCTACTATTATTTATGGAAAACCTGAAGGGTTATTATTATTTCCGGGAAAACCTAAAGGGCTATTATTACATATGGAAAACCTAAAGAACTGTTATTATTTATGGAAAACCTAAAGGGATAATATTATTTATGGAAACGTGAAGGGCTATTATTATTTGTGGAAACCTAAAGGGCTACTATTCGTGGAAAACTTAAAGGTCTATTATTTATAGAAAACCTAAAGGATTATTATTATTTATGGAAAACCCAAAGAGTTATTATTTATGGAAAACCTAAAGGGTTATTATTTATGGAAAACTTAAAAGGATATTATTTACGGAAAACCCAAAGAGTTATTATTTATGGAAAACCTAAAGGGTATTATTTATGGAAAACTTAAAACGATATTATTTATGGAAAACTCAAAGAGCTATTATTTATGGAAAGCTAAAGAGCTATTATTTATGGAAAACCTAAATAGCCACTTATGGGAAAACCTAAAGGGCTATTATTTATCGCTGCTTGGACAAAAGCATAAAAGTAAGCAATAGCTATTAGTACAAAAAAATTGATTCATATTATTTTATATTTTCTTATATATTTATATATTTTTCTATTAACACGAGGTAAGAATTGCGGTTAGTTAACTCTATCTAACGTGAATAAGGCCGTATCTAAAGGTTTCTTACAAGGGGGGTGAAAATTACACAGGGCTTAGAAAACTGGGGGGGGATTTGAATCCATCACTTTTATTTAATATATATTTATAATATAAATAATTAAATAATTAAATTAAATATTTAATAATGTTAAATATTTAAGCAGACAAATATACTTAACATTAGTAAATAAATTTCTTAACATAAATTTTGCATTGAAAACTAAAATTTACAATTTGCTGTATGTTTATTCGGTCCTAAATCAGTGGTTCCTAATCTTTTTCAAGCCGCGACCCACTTTTATAGTAGCCAAGTAATCCGCGACCCACTTTTATAGTAGCCAAGTAATCCGCAACCCCCTTTTACAGTAACTGAAAGCTCTGCGACCCCCACTGTCCGCCACAGCCATATTTGCATAATAAAGGCATTTTTAATGGAGTGAAAAACACACACATTAAATATAAAATTATATATATATATATATATCATGTTTATCATATATATATTAATATATATTATAGATATAAAGTTAACAACCATTAGTAGAATATTGCAATGTGTGTAGCCATGTTGAAATATAAAAGCGTTGGAAACATTTGGTATAAAAGAAAACAATTGCAGTTAAAAATAGTTGTCGTCCGCGACCCCACCTTGAGGGTCGGTCCCTAGGTTGGAAACTAATGGCGTAGATTAAAACTCAAACCTCCGTAGAAAACGCGATACACATGATATACCGTGAAAATCTGTTTTCAGTAGCTTTAACGTCAACGTAGTATTTACGTAGTATTTTTTAACGTCAACATAGTATTTACGTAGTATTTTTGACGACAACGTAGTATTTAGTAATATTGTTAACGTCAACGTAGTATTTACGTAGTATTTTTAACGCCAACGTAGTATTTACGTAGTATTTTTAACGTCAACAAACAATTTCCATTGTCGTGTGCAGTTTTATGCAAAAAAAAGGAAAAAGAATCTGCAATAAATTATTCCGAGAAAAATTATTTTTCTGTGGGGAGGCTTGGAGACTTTTGACTACGACTCTGAAGGGGGGTAGGTAGTCTTGAAGGGGAATTACAGAACGTACAGATTTTCTTAAAAGTTTCGGCGACGTTTTACAAAATACTTACGGAACACACTGTAAGGAAGACTATTACAGGAATATATTTCTTCCTGCCCTTTTTTCAACAACCGTTCTTTGTGATCAGTTTTAATTGTGATTAGTATTCGAAATATAAAATCTATGACCAAAAAACTCATAAAATGTGAATATTTAAATTGCAAGTAAATTACCCTTAAAAACGTTACGTTGAGTCGATATCACTTCGTGACGTCATCAACGTGACTTTAAAATACTAAAAAAAAAAGAAGAAAAAAAGTGAAGTGATGAATTTTAAGGGCTCAATCTAAGTAAAAATATGCTCGACGTTAAAACATTTTGTCTTCTTTAGTGAAAAGAGGATTAATTAAGTAAACATCATCGAAAGATGCATTTGTTTTAAAGGGGGAGGTCAGGGGCGGACTGGCCACACTCGTGGACTACAGGATTTGCGCCCTTTGAGAGAACCCAGTCCGCCCCTGAGGTGGGACGGAACTTTAAACTAGATATCAAAAAGCTTTAAAGCAAACACTGGGAATAACCATTGTTGTTTCCTCAGGGGCAACGCCATCCTCCGTTATTGCCCTCGTGGCAAAAGGTTTGAAGATATTTGTTTCTCTTCAGCAGACGATCGCCGTGAGGTTGAAAGTTCGCCACTTTGCCCCGCCTTCATATTTTCTATTGTTCGCCACTTCAAATACCAGAGCAATCATTCTTCATTTGTTTTAACAATGAAAGGTTTATTCAACTAACCGACTTTAAATATTCAATTAAAAAAGTAAATTCCGAGAAAGAGCACAATTCCCTTTCGTTTGAATTTAATTTCGAGTGTTTTTTCTTTATTTATCGTAAGTGAATTTTTATTGTCTGACTGTCCATACGCCAGTGATTTAGAAGGAAGGCAGTTTATTGTATACAAATAATTCAAATGGTTCAATTCAAATGGTCGGTGAAACAGTTTTAAATGCCAATGGTTTCTGAACGCAATACGAAGTCTGATGGAAAACGTGATGTGACGAATTTTAGGAGTTTGGGCTTAATGGAAAGGTTTTCAACGCGAAAACGGCAAATGTTTGATTCAATTAAAAATAAATCAACGTCGGAAACGTTATTGTGTTTTTCACATCTGTCAAATTTGGCGATATTACGTTCATAAAATTTGGTGAATTTGGCGTAAACGTTGCAGAAAAATATGTGGCGAATTTTCTGAGTTCGAGCTCGTCATTAAAAAAAACAATCTTACACAAGACAAATTCTATTAATATATTAAGTCAAAACGGATGTGTAAATTTGTTATTTTGGGTGGGGGTGCCCCTTGCACCCTCCACCCTTAAATGTGCGGAACTCCACCCCCCCCCCCCTCAATAAAATCCTAAATCAACAAAAACTGCATTAAAAATCAACGGTTATATAAATTCACTGCCGATCTTCTATATTCACCCTACTAGGCGGTTTAACCAATTCAGGTCGCCCTAGGCAACCAGGTACCGGCAAACAAAACTAGTAAACTTCTTCTACTTATCATCATCATCATCGTCGTCGTCGTTATCATCATCGCCATCATCATCATTATCATTAACCGTGTTCAATTCATTCCAGGTTGGAGGTTTCTCACTCGTACGCGTAATATGGTGAAGGAAACATAGAGGAATCGGCCTGAAGCTCAACACGTTGGCCAGACGTGTTGGCAAGCTGGATCCACAGTTTAACCAGGGTCCCGAACCTCGGTCACCACAGTCGAAGTCTTGCGCTTGCTGTGGTGACTCGTCTCACCCTACCAGGAAGTGTCTGTCGGTTCAGACTGCTTCAAATTCGATTGTCTATCGTGAATCAGTATTTTTAGCAGAAAACTCCGCGTGAGATATTATTTATTATTATTATTATTATGTATAAGGACTTATCATTATAAGTGTATGCATTCACGTGTGTGTATATATATGCATGTACATAAGAAAGCTTCTTGCTTTGGTATATATTTTTTCATAAATTCTATTCTGTCTTCGTTTAATGAAGTGGGACAACAAGGTTGCTGTATTTGTCCCATAAAATCTCAACTATCTACCATGTCCACTGTGCTAGATATTGTACTATATATATGTTTACTGTCCTGTACTCTATGCTGTACTATATATGTGTTTATTGTCCTGTGTTCTATATTGTACTATATATGTATTTACTGTCCTGTACTCTATGTTGTACTGTATATATGTGTTTATTGTCCTTTCTGTATTGTACTATATATGTGTTTATTGTCCTGTACGCTATATTATACTATATATGTGTTTACTGTCCTGTACTATATATATTGTACTGCATATGTGTTTACATTCCTGCGCAATATATGTGTTTACTGTCCTGTACTATATATTGTACTGCATATGTGTTTACATTCCTGCGCAATATATGTGTTTACTGTCCTGTACTATATATTGTTTTCTGACTGTCTTGCCCCCCAACGTCTCATTTGAATCTGTTAGGCGCTTGATACAGTAAAACCTCTGAACAACGATATCCGATATAACGATAAATCCCTCTACAACGATAATTTTTCTCGGTCCATATAATAGTGTTGTAGAGAGGTTTTACTGTATAACTTTTTCTAAATCACTTTAATGCAATATTTTCAATTACATCAAGCGTATGCATGCTTCATATATTTTTCTCATGATGAACATGTACACTACTTTTTTTTTTTAAATAACAATTTGCTTAGACATCGATCTATCGTCGTCTCAGAGGAAACATAACGCAGTTCAATGATTTCTTTTTATCTATATAAGTGCACAGAAAGGCAAATATAAATAGAGAGAAACTTTGTGACTGAGAAACTTTTTTCTAACATTTATGAATTTTTTCTCCAGTTTCGTGATTTTTCCCGCTGAACGTACGTTTTTTCTGTGCGTTTTCACACACACACATACCGTCTTATCGACTCTTACATGGTCTTACGTTTACAACAACGATATACATATTATCTTTTTCTGTATCTATTTGTAATGCAGTCAGTTGCAGATCTGTCTGCTTGCCTGTCATATGGTCTAAAAAAAAAAGGAATGGAGCAACCCTTATAATATAACCCTTATAAATAATGGATAAATATGATAATGGCTCCATTAAACGCAGAATAGGATGTTCCATGTCATACCAATCTCATAGTTTTTGCCATAGTTCTCTGAAGGCCGTTTGTTTCATCTGGCTAAAATTTGCTGTTGGTTTTTTGTTAACGGTTGCCGAACAACAAATTGCGATTATCAACACCGATTCTTTCTGGCACGGAAAAATAAAAAACTCAGATTTCATCAGTTCATTCTCCAATTTGTGCCCACAGGGGGTAAGGGGCCCTCGGGCTGTATTTTTACTATTCTTTTTCACCTCATGCAAATTTGCACTCTCTCATTAGTTCGTTACTCTGTTTGGGGGCAAAAGAAAAAAAAACAAAGAGAAAATTGAGTAATTTTGTTACTCTGGACAATGGGCTAGCTCACCGGAAAAGTTTGATAGCATTTTATCAAATTTTTTTTTATACCTTTTGTCCCTTTCTTTCTTTATCTTTTCCTTTCATTTCTGCTGAATTTTTTTTTCTTTCTGCTCTGCATTTCATTCATTCTGTCGAGCATTGCTGTTGATTATATATAAACGTAATATATAATATAAAAGGTACTATGTAATATAAAAGGTACTATATAATATAAAAGATAATATATAATGTACAATGCCAGCACTTTATCTAGTGGCATAACTGAGACACCACTGGGAACTTTTATACATTTCCGATTATGTGAAATATACTATTTTTGGCACCCCCTTTTTCTGGGGTGCTCTTAGCACCCATTAGACACGTCTCTGCTTGTTTCTGTCTCATTACGATCTTACTTTCCACCACGATCACCCTATCCAGCGACTCATACCTTCATTTCTGGACACCTTTCTTAATAGGACATCTTTCTTAATGGGAATTTCTTAATAGCACTTGCTCACTAGTATCTTTTAACGTAGGTTCATAGGAGTACGCAGAAAGTTCATAAGCGGCGTTATAGGATCGACAGGGGGTTACAGAGCTACAACTCACATATTCCTATGTTAAATATACAAAATTTCATTGCAATGGGGGTTACAACCCCCATCAACACCCCCCTGCGTACACCAGTTCCTGGGTTCGAAACTTGGATTCTGTGTCGATACCTCTGCATCGACTTTTTTCTGACCATCCTCATCTCTCCTAAACTTACTAACGCCCTATCGATTCCATCAAAGTTCATCGTGACTAACTTTCCAATGCCTACCATCTATAAATATCATCATTCCGCTCTAATGTCTAACTCATTTTCGTCGTTTGCGGGCTTCGGCCTTCTCCTCACTGGGAAAAAAAGAGTTGTTTCACTAACTCTTCCATTTCTTCTTTACTTCCGTAAAAACACTGACATCAGTATCCATTATGATTCACAAGAAAGCCTGTGACTTTTTTCACTTTCTTTCCTCGCCTTGTCAAGTTCACGGATTCGGGATTATTGGTTCGTAGACGTGCGAATCGGGATTAGACATGGATGTTTCGAAACATTATTTTTAGTCGAATACCACGTGATGTTGTTATTGAAAAATGAGTATACAAAAAGGTAAGCGCATAGTTACTTTCAGGAAATTTCAAACATTGAAATATTTACATTTAATCGTTTAAGATCGACCCGATTAAACAACCATTTAAGATTAAATTAAATGAAATAAATTAATTCAATCGGATTAATTAAGTGTGATTAATAAAAAATTAAATTCATTTACCTAAAATATAAAATATATTACTTGAAAGAGAGAGAGAGGGAGAAACCATGTTACTTATATCACCGTACAACATATAAACAATGTGATACAGAACAATGTGGCAATAAAATGATAAATAACAATATAGCAATAATATAACCAAATAATAATATAATATAAAATAATTCAAAGTTAATTTGATAACATCATAAAGCTTATATAATAGAGCGCTCCCCAACCAACGATGCTTAATGGCAAATTATGTTTGTTATATTGTTGAAGTTTTTCGCAAGGGCCACTGGCGTACGCAGGGGGGTATTAATGAGGGATGTAACCCCCCCATTGAAATGGAATTTTGTATACTTAACATAGAAATATATGAGTTGTATCTCTGTAACCTCCCCCCTCCCCCATTGAGCCTATAATCCCCTTATGACCGCTCTGCGTACATCTGTGGCAAGGGCCCTTGAACATTTTTCCCCTTTGCATCCCATCTTTCCAGTTCGGTATATATATATATAGTATACATTTTTATTACACTGCGCGTATATATTTCATTATATTCATTTATGATGTTGTACATTGTAAAGATAGAAATAAGGGTTATGACTACGGAATGATTCTTTATGAATATTTTCACATTATACCGTGTCTGTATTACTGCGATATTTATTCATTTCTCTTGGAAAAACCAGAGCTATTGCAGAGGAATATTTTGTCGATGGAGGTGGGATGCCGCGCTGGAATTTGTTCCATAAATTCTTTATTGTCCATTTTTACTCTATTCGATAGAATGTCTCTGAAACAAGCTGGAATTCAACATTCGAACCTGGCCGGAAGAATCTTCCGTTACAGTGTCAAAAACTTTGCAAGTGTGTTGGATGGGTATTTTTGCACCGACCTATCACCATGCTGTGGTAATCATTAAAAAACAGCAGTTATAACAGCCAACAATGGGAAGACGATATGCTGGTTTGGTCCAGTAAATACTACTGTAAGGCCAACGGCCATGAAACGTAATTGCTGCTCTTGATTGCTCAAGTAATTTTGTGAAAGTTGTCCACTGCTGCTGCACTGTTTTACCAGAGGAGGCTGCTTCAATAACAGGAAATAAAACCCACACACACATAAAAGGCGACGACAGGCCATGGAACGTATCTACCCGTCAGACCACCAAAGTTCCAACTATATTGGACGCTGTCACAATATTATGAATGGTGAGAAGAGAGGGTAATGCGTTGGCTCCAGGGTGGTCTTGAGTGTCCCTGTTCCATCGGAATGAAAGACAGGTTACTCTCCTCCCTAGGATAATACATTCCTTAAGTGAATCCTACGTTCTCAATATTTACATATACCTCCTTAAACAGCCAGAGTGCGGAGAATAATCTTATTTAATCGCTTTCCGGAGATTTGACCCTCCTTACTGGGAATGCATTGTCGCTGCTTGCGACCAACTTTTTCACATTGGCCAATTCAGGGAGGGTAATCAAAAAACGCGTCAGAATACTTTGACCACATATAGATGGGTACATAAAGGATGGATTGTTGCAAAAGAAAAGAAAAGAAAAAGAAAGAAAGAAAATTAATTAATTAATTAATTTAGGAAAGATAAAGGATTAGGAAAGATGGCAGCTGAAGCCGGCGCGGTAATCCTAGAGGAAGAAAAAAAGTAAAAGGCAAACTCGTTCCTTAAGGCAAATCAGCGAAAGATTGCTATCGTAAGTTAAATCGGCGAAAGCTCTGTTCAAAATAAACGAATCATAACTTTCCCCTTTTGCATTAACGAACAGTGAGGCATTTTCTCTTCAAACTGGTTTTTGTAGAGAAAGAGACAAGGTGAAAATGGCGGAGCCTCAAGCGATTTCAGCAATTGACCCGGAAGTGTGAATTCATTAATAAATGGGTCGCATTGAGCCGTCAATAAAAACCATAAATACGGTTCCCAGCTAGAAAATGCAACAGAATTTTTCAGCACAACCACAGTTGCCAAGTCTGCTTATGTGTAGCTCTCCAAAGGGGAGGAGCACACTATTCAGATTTAACGAAAATTTCTTTTCTGCCCTTTGGCAACATTGGCTGTCAGTTTTTTTTGATTGAGGAACTTGTTGATAGAAGAAAAATCGCTATTTTGCATTGATAACTCAGGTCAATGGAACTTTCGGAATCATTGTTATGTAGCTTGCCAGTCAATAACTTGTACGAGTTCACCGAAATTATGGAAAAACGAAAAAAGGGGAAGGAATAACAAAAAGGCAACTTGAGAAAGAGCAACAGAAAGAATTGGAATAAGTTTTTTTTTTCTTTTCCAAAAAAAGAAGGAAGCGACATTTTTTTGAGAAACGGAAACATTTACTACTTCCGTGGTATGTCTACATGTCAACAACATGAAAGCATCGTGATTTTTCTTGATGGTTTTATATCGTCAGAATCATGCCAATCTGATGAATTTGCAAATTTGACAATTTTCACCTGCGGATGTGTTTTAGGTTACTTACTCGCCAAGCATGCCCTGATTAAAACTCGAAAATAGATTTTTAACAAAAGCTTGGAGTTATATGGGCCCCGAGGCCTCCCCCCCACCCAAATAAATTGTAATTTTATATGTATATATATATAATATGTTTGTGTCTTTCCAATAAATTTGATAACTCTACGTTTATGGCGGTTGATATAAATGGCAGTAAATTTTCAATATGCTTTCATCTATCTGTGTTAAAGCATATCTGCAACAAATGTTTAAATGCTATTTTCTCGGGTCTAGAATTTTGAAGATTTCAATAATCTAGTATGGTGCGGACAATGTAAATATAGAAAAGGCCCCTGATGAAGACCTCATACCGCATAGAGACACATCATTTTCATAAATTATTAAAACTTTTATATGGCTCATAATAACAAATGTTTCTTTAATATCCAGAGTCATCTACTGTTTCTTCTTCTTTCCGCGTCCAGATCAAAGTTTACATTTCCAAAAATTTGTTGCTATTACAGCCTTGTCATTGGCTGAAGAAAGTCGTCCATGGTTTATAGTTCCGATGATTGAGGACAGATCAGCAAGTGTGTTGGACTCTGAATTTCTCCACAATCGCACTTCATATCTCTGTCAATTGACAGCCCCCACTTGATCAATTTCGTCTTACATTTCGGTACCCCAATTCTCATCCCATTCAATACCTGCCGTCCAGATTGCGTAAGGGATCTTCTTTCTCGGTCAGTTTTTCCTTCTGGTAACTTCCTCCCTCCATTTAGCCAGTTGATTTACTCACATAGCATCCTGAAGGGCTTTAGTTCTTGACATAAAACTCCTCCTATATTTGAGCCGACGAGTCTAGGGCATGTATCCTATACTAATGACTTCAGAACAGTGCCGGTTTAAGAATTTTATGGGCCCTACATTGAACAATAAAATAGGTCCTACCTTACAAATATGACCGTGATATTCAATTAATAAATCACTTTCTTTTAAGTTCACTATCTTTGTTTGTTTTATGGTGCAAGGGCATTTGGGCTATACTGCGCCAAATAATTATCTTTAATATTCAGGTTTAGCAGTAATAAAAATTACTCTTACATTTGTAAATAAACAAGATTAGAATAAAGCTTAAATTTTGTAACTAACTTTAAATTTTAATAACTAACCCACATGGTTCTGCTTTATGACTGTCAAGTCGCGTCGTTATATCCGATACGAATTTCCCTACTTAGAATCTACGTAGACTACAAAATCGCCGTCGTTATAGCAGGTTTCGTCGTTATATACGATGTCGTTATAACCGATATATTTAGTATGGAGTAGAATAGCAAACCAAACTTCTTGTAAAAATTCCATCATTATATGCGGTTGGTCGTTATAACCGGCGTCGTTATAAACGATTTTCGTTGTTGTTTCCAATTGAAAAGCTCGGCGCCATAGAGACGTAATTTTTTATGATAAATCAAAGACCAGTAAAAGGTTGTTTGCTTGGACAACACAGAAAATGTAAAGCATTATATCCTTCAAGTCACAACAGAAAAATCACGAGGCAATTAGTCAGCACAACGTCATCTAGAATAATACTATAACGGGAAAGGAGAGATACAATGTATACCTCAAATCGTTGAGTTGAAGCAAAATGGCGAGTTTTAACTGACCATTGGTGATTTATAAGGCTCTGGCAGCCTTAAAATATTAAAATTAAATTAAATGGCCTTAATATTTATCTCAAGATAATGAAAGGAGCTTACCACCTTAGAGTATGCCCCAAGTTTATGTAAGAAGGATTGTGCAGCACATTCATTTTTTTTTTGTGGGGGGCATGTGCCCCTCCATTTTTTTAGAGCATAGGCAAAATTATATTCCCCCTAGTCTTGGGCTATATATAATAATAATAATAATAATAATGCTTATTTTACAGGAAACCAAAAAAAATTAAAAACTTGAATACGAGTACAAAAAATATGAGTCAGGAGGGTGCCTGACGGATGACCGGAAAAAAGCAGACAAAAAGTCCCCTGGAAGAGTTCCGGCTATCCTTCAGATAATAAATTATTTAAATACATAAAAATATTGGTAAAAACCCATAAATTATGGACAACAATGGCATATCATACAAAATAAATAATGTATTGACAAACAGGAAAAAAATAAATTAAGCATTGACATTTAAAGTGCAATAAAATAAATATTGAACTGTAAAAAAAAATACAATAGAAGATATGAAGCATTGATAGGTAGGACCCAGAAAATGGAATTAAATGTTAGCGTGTGGATAGATAGTATTTTTTTTAAAGAAGACTTAAACATATGCTCGCTGTTAATGTTAGTAAGACTTGTCGGGAGAAGATTCTAAACCATGGGACTTTGGGAGTCGATATGATCGTATAAGTAATGAGAGGTGGGATAAGGCTTCTGCTGGATCTGGAGGTATAGTGATCATTATGTGGACGAATCTGAATAATATTAGAGTGAAAACCTTTGTGAATACGTTTGAATATGAGAAGGGCCATTAGGGACTGAGCAATTAGGGAAAAGGGTAATATGGCAAAAGAAGCCCATAAGTTGGTTCTATTATTGATAATCTCTGAATTCACAATTTTTAATATATGTAATTGAATTTGTTCAAGTTTATGGATATTAGATTGAGTTATTTTTTACCAAATGTTATAACAATAGGTGAGGTGGGATTGTACTAGGGGAAAAATAAACGGAACGGATAGCTCTGAGAGGAAGGTGTTCGTGAATTCTTCGAAGAAGCCCAAGAACCTTCGCTGCCTTAGATATAACAGTTTCGCAATAAAGGCTCCAGGAGAGTTTATGATGTAAATAATATTCCTAAGAATTTGTGAGTAGATGCGAAAGGAATATTGTGATTATTTAATGTAATAGAAGAAGGAAAATTACGTGAATGCTTATTATGGAATAAAATACAGTAAGATTTCGAGTCATTGACCTGAAGTTTGTTAAATTGAAACCAATCAAGAACTTTAGCTGTCTGTAATTGAACGATTGATATTAATTGATCAACAAGGACATAGTAAGAGGTAGGGAAGCAAGTGTCATCAGCATAGATTGTAGGACTACCATGGTATATATATATATGCTCAGGATTTTGCCCCCCCCCCCCTCAGGTTAAACTCTCAAGTTATGTCTATGCCATTATTATCAATATCATATTAGAACACAGTTCTATTTCACTTATTTCCTCTCCTCCTCTATCTCTTTAAATATACAGTGGGCTTTCTAAACAGCTGTGATGGAACCGAGAGGTCGGCCGTTAATTCCAAAATTAACCTGTTCATAGGAAAAGATTGGTAAAACTGACATAATATAATAAAAACTAAATTCATCGAATTTAAAATAATATAATTATTACTTAAAAAAGAAAATTCACATCGATCAAATTTTGATTGTTTGTTTGTTTGTTTTTTGGTTTTACGGCTCAAAGACTACAGTGGTCATGCTGCGCCGGGACCTACTGTTTTCCGAGGAATCCGAACCTCTTAAGGCCTAGGGAACCAAACCCCGGACTACAGTGAGCAGTGCGATCTTTATGAGATCTCTGAGTAAGCGTTCTTTTTGCACTGCTGGGAGTCGAACCCGGATTAGCCGCGCAATAGGAGAACGCGTTACCACACTGCGCCACCGCAGGGCCAATCAAATTTTGAACGCAAATTTGTTACTAGGTATCAGATAATCATTGATGCTCGCAAGCGGGTATGGTGAGGGCTATAACCTCCTATTATGATAAAATTTTTATATAAATATATGGAATTGTAGTTCTGCAACGCCCCCTCATAAAACTATAGGCTTTATGAACTTTCCGCGCCAATATTGACAAGCACATACACCAATGTAGTAATTATCGTAAATAAGCAGCACACCAATGTAGATAAGCATATAAATAGAACGGCTCATTTTTGAAAAAAAATCACTGAGGAAAAGAAAAATATATTTTGGTTATTTTTTAGCAGCTATCGCTTTCTGATGTTTCAGACGAACCAACGGAAGGAATGGTTGAACAGCGGAGGCCGATTGAAAGGGGATCGGTCAGGAAAAAATCTATTGCGGTTGATATTGAATGGTAAATGTGCGTTTTTCATTGCCTATTTCTTTTTGTTTCATTATAATGTTTGGAATTATACTTTGTGTTTCAAATGGTTTGGATTTCCATTATACTTTGTGTTTCCAAATGGTTTGGATGTTTCATTATACTGTGTGTTTCCAAATGGTTTGGATGTTTCATTATACTTTGTGTTTCCAAATGGTTTGGATGTTTCATTATACTTTGTGCTTCCAAATGGTTTGGATGTTTCATTATACTGTGTGTTTCCAAATGGTTTGAATGTTTCATTATACTTTGTTTCCAAATGGTTTGGATGTTTCATTATGCTTTTTGTTTCCAAATGGTTTGGATGTTTCATCATACTTTGTGCTTCCAAATGGTTTGGATGTTTCATTATACTTTGTGTTTCCTTTAAGAGGAGCATTTGGAGGAAGAATCTTTATATAGATTGTTCTCCATTTTCTTCACGTTTTTCATAATTTTTCTGCTCTTTCCTCACATGTTGCCCCCTCCCTTCTTTCTTGAGTTTTATTATATAATTACCATTTTCTTGGACGAGTAAAGTTTATTTCGACGTCGTTTTATTTTATATAATATAATATAGCGTAACCTTCACTTTGCAGAAATTTCATTTATGAGGTCGTGAATAAAAACTGATTCTTTCCTTATTACATTCTTGCTTCACTTTCATGTAGCGATTCTGAATGCATTTTCTGATATTTTTTATGATATGATCAGTGCCTCATTTCCCAATAGGCTATAGACTAGGGCGGCAAAATTTTGTGTATTGAGTCTGATATAACAAAATCAATACCATACGATGATATAATCAGATGTTTTGCATAGAAACTAGACGGGCAATGCTTTCCATTTTGATATTAATGTTCGATAGGCTTTTATTTTTTGCTAAAATTAAAATTTATTTCAATAAAATTGAATTTGATTTATTATATACCAAGAAGAGATAATACTTCAATATAAGTTAATATTATTTAATGTTTATGTTTCAATTTTTGATTTTGTTTTTTTTTAAATATTTATTGTTAATATAAAAGTTTTTGGCGTATATTGAATGTAGCAATTTTTATGTTCCTACCACTGATTGTGGGTGGACGATTAGGAAAGGGCAGCAAAATAGCCTAGGGGCGGCAAAATGGTAAATCCGCCCATGGATACAGATGTTAAATAGATGCATTGCGATGAAATACAGTTCGCACATGATGGAGTAAAATCATTTTTCTCAATTTAACATACTTTTCTAGTGTATTCAGACATCCTTAAGAGCTGGAACGCATTCTTCTTAAACATTGTTGTGGCAATCAGCTATATGGGTGACAAAACCACTATTACGTCATACCATGAGATTGGTAAAGTGCATATATGAAGCGCTTTCATTGGTTGACAGAATATTTACTGTGCTAGCAGCAGCTCTTAATGCCATTATTTAGCCTAATTTCTTATTTCAATGACTTTTTCAAATGCTTTAATTCACAAACAGCGTTATAGAAGCGCCTATTTTGTTTGCACTTGTGAGTACTGAATGAATATATTTCCGCAGTTTATTCTCTAAGAAAAGGACACCTGTAAAGCAACAGACATTTTTTGGGGTCGATTTCAAAAGAAAAATTCAGAATAGTTGGTCACCGGCTGAGAGAGAGAGTTGGAGTATTGATCGAAAGGTTCAACACTCGACTCTAGTCATTATGTATTATTCTTCCTCCTCATTAAACTGAAATTGCAAAAGAAGTTGTTCAGAACCACTTGTAATACGTTTTAACCCGGCTGATATACATCAAGCAATTTAGGAAAAAGTGCCCTACCTTGGGAAATCCGCACTCTAGTTAGCGTATGTTTTGACAGCATAATTTCAACACCGCCATCGATGAACGATTTAACATGCCCCAAAGATCAATCAACCAATATAACATCCGTGTACTCGAGTCCCTAATTGTAATTCATTGGATCGTTTTCAAAGCGGTGCGCATCAAGCAGGGTAGATGTCAATTTCAGAGAAGGAAAGAAAAAAAAAGGAGAAGAAACACTTGAATAATAATATTAGGTCGTAAGAGCTTCCTTTCTTCGTCAGATAACGTCGTATTGAAATAAATAGAAAAAAATAGGGTTGAGAAAAAATAACAAAGAAAATATCAGAAGAGATTATCTAAAAATAAGATCATAATAATAAGAAGAGATAAGAAAGAACAGAATTTGTTAGAAAAGCGAAGAAACGACACCAGTCTGACAAAAGAAAGGGCATTTTGAAATACTAAAACAATTAACTCTCTGATGGCGGGATAATTTAGGCCTGCGCTTTTCAAAATGTGGTCCGTAGAGGCCTATCAAGTGGTCTACGGATGATTATCAAGTGGTCCATGAAGGCCTATCAAGTGGTCCATGGAGGTCCACCAAATGGTCCATGAAGGCCTATCAAACGGTCCATGGAGGCCTATCAAAAGGTTCATGAAAGCCCATCAAGAGGTCCATAAAGGCCCATCAAGAGGTTCATGGAGGATCATCAAGTGGTCCATGAAGGCCTATCAAGTGGTCCATGGAGGTCCACCAAATGGTCCATGAAGGCCATATTAAACAGTCCATAAAGGCCTATCAAGAGGTGCATGGAGGCCTATAAAGAGATTCATGGAGGATCATCAAGTGGTCCATGGAGGGCATATCAAGTGGTACACTGGATCTTCACAGAATTTTATGAAAAAATAATAATGAAATAATATATTTAATATATTGCATCTCTAGAAAGTACCTGTCCACAAGAATAAAAATCCGATGCATAAAATTTCCGAGAACAAAATTTTTAAAATTCACATTCTCGTAAGTTTGGCAACTTTGATTGCAGATAATATAGTTTTTAACTTTCTTCCTGGAAAGGTTATCTCCTAGCGCTACAGGTGGTCTATTACGTGTAAAGAAACACTGAAAGTGATCTGAGAATAATCAAAATTCGAGAAACACTAGTTAACCTGAGTAAAAACGCGGATGTCGGTTAACAGAGAATTTCGGATAAAAAGGTGAGTCGGATAAGGCAAGTTCTTTATAGTTGTGAGTGGAAAAACACTCACAATGTTTAAAAAAACGCACAAACATAGCTCCTGCCTCTTCCCTCTTGCGTTCGATGTTCTTCTTTTAAAATTATATCATGTGCCAGACGATATCAACAGATGATGATATTAACAGCACCAAAATAGCTCTATCACGATTTTCATTTTACCCAACGCAGACGTCAGATTGATGTTTCCTTTATACTCAAAATGAAATTCAAATCTTGAAGAAGCCTTTGGATAAATGCTGACAACTTGCTGCTTCCTATAACCATTTAGCTGAGCGTGTTCCTTAACTTCAAAGTTAAAAATAATTCGCGTAAGATTTTTATGATCATCATAAATTAAGCTTATCGAGGATCTGCATTTCTTTTAAAAGTGTGAATGGCAACGTGCCCGCAAGACCGTACAGAGAATTTCTAAAGAGGTATTTGTCACCAGGCGTTCGCCAAGTGGAGAATTTTGACCTGTTGGCGGAACTACTACCTTCGCTAAAAGCTGTTCAGCGCACATGGCGCAAAATGAAGTTGCGCTATAAAAGACGGCGCAATTTTTTTTTTTCTCCACACAGTCTTTGCGGCACACGACATTAAGAAAATCAACAGCCAACTGGTTATTAAAATGTGTAGCTTGTCGCTGCAGTGTTGAATCTTTTTTTGTTATGTACATATCTTTGATTTGGATTGTGCAACCTTTTTATTTTAAAATAATTATATGTGAATTATTATATCACATTATTTTAACATTAATTTGTATCATACCGCGGTTACCTTATTCTGTATCATATCACGGTTGCGTTGTTTTATATACCATTATTACTTTTTATATCACATCATTACTTTTTATATATCACATCATTACTTTTTATATCACGTTATTACTTTTTTATATCACATAATTACTTTTCATATTACATCATTATTTGTTTCATTACATCAATGTAATAAGAAAGTGACGATGCTATATTTTGATTACAAGTTCATGTTATACCTGTATAAATGTTACAAGTTCAATTTTTATTTATTTTTTATAAATTAATAAGGGGGGCTCTTCCTCCCGTACCTCCCCTCATAAACCGGCCCCGCTATCCAATTCTCCGGAAATGAACAAATATTGAGAAACACTGCTTTAGGACTACAATTAAATTGCGCAGTTATTAAATTTGTTAAAACAATAGAAAATTAACTTAAAAATATAAATTTTTCATTTATATTTTTAAGTGAATTTGCAGCGAACACTTCGTACGAGAAAGAGAAGTTCAAATTTGACATCTTGTCAATTCATCTCATCAATTTCTCTCAATCTTCAATCATTTTCCTATAGACTGAGAGGTAACTGCCATATAGAGATTTTATTGAGTTACCTACATAACTTTTTATGTTCATTTCATACAATGAAACCTCTGCACGCAGGGCCGTACTTAAGGTGTTAGCGGCCCTGGGCAAAGAAAATTTTAGCGGCCCTGGGTAAAGCAGATTTTAGCGGCCCTTAAAAATATTTTGACATAACACAACGATAAAAAGATTTACACGGGTTTAGCATTGGGTCCTTTATAAAGCATAAAGTCCTTTACTGGTCTAAACGCTGTAGGTAAAAATAAAGAGCAGATAATGAAGTTAAATTGAAAATAGGGGATAAAAATTAAATAAAATACGAATCATTGTAATTTATTATTACTCTAATTATTATAATTATAACGAATTAATGAAAAGCTATCTCAACGAACAAAGCTGCTTGTTTTATACTATTAGAACTTACAAAGTAATTTTTCTAGTTTTTTGTGCTGCCAGGAGTATATGACGTGGCCGTATGGCCACCACAATAAACATGATAATGTACATAGGCTCCTGATGATAACACATTTGACTAATAACACATGTATTTATTCTGACCACCATTTAGAGGTTGCATTATGGGAAGTATGACGTCACACACACAAAAGGTGAGTTGACCAAATACTCTGTCGAAAGTATATGGGGCCGCTAAAAACTGATTTCTTGGTATTTGCACTACACATTTTGGCGGCCCAGCTCGCACCTCCCCTATAGGCGGCCCAGCTCGCACCTTCCCTAAGTACGGCCCTGTCTGTACGACGACCATATGCACTTTCAAGAGCAACCGGTTATGAAACAGTTAATTCTACAGACTGAATACCAGTCATGAGTTCCAAAATGCCGCCAGTTTTAAGAGGTGGCCGTTAGATAGAAGTGGCTTTGATGCGCAATTGTTTTGCATATATCCTATTGCTCATAGTATTTGTTTTATGCAAAAAAAATATTCAAATCCGTGGCGGCAGCATGCGAAAGTGACCGGACAACTCGTAATTGTTTGATTAAAATCTGTCTAGCTTTTTGT
Source organism: Dysdera silvatica (assembly GCA_006491805.2). Lineage (NCBI taxonomy): Eukaryota > Metazoa > Arthropoda > Arachnida > Araneae > Dysderidae > Dysdera > Dysdera silvatica. Next base: position 142,223,719 of record QLNU02014176.1, read on the forward strand.
TTGTATTTGAACAGCGGAAGTTTTGCAATGGGCTGCTGATTAGGCATTAGTAAAAGAAAACGATCGACTTTAAGGACCTTTGGAACAATAACTAGGACTCGTCAATTACCTAAAATCCATCGGAAATTAAATCTAATCGCGTCTTAATCGGCATAACGGGAAACTGGCCATTAATCATAAATTTCTACGCTCCCTCCGCCTCAAATTTTAATTGCTCTCTCTCCGTCTGCAGATACTCTTGGATTAATTTATGCACATCACGTGCGCGAAATAGGCATGAAATATGCATAAGTTATTTAATCGGGAAAGCAATTGACAAATTCAGATTGAAAAGGGTCAAATGTTTGGGCAATTGATAGAAATTGTTTTGTAAATAGACTATTTTCATTGGAATCAATAGCGCCGCGCAGAATGATAGAGATCCTTGCTTCTTGGGTGATGTCATTTCGCCGTCATCAGTGAGTTCTTGTGGCGGAAATGACCGAATCTGTGACCACCATCTCACTGCGTGCGGCCGGGGTGAACAGCACCTTGGAAACAATAAGCACACCATCATACATTGAAGTACCATTGCAAACATACACGTACACAGAGCTGGACACATCCGGTCGCCGTCGGCGACTAAAATTTTGCAGTTAGCGAGTAGGAATTTATCTTTACCTATTAGGTACCTAGGTTTTCTTTTATGAAGCAGGCAAGTACTCCTTTTATCTGAGAGCAGATCGCTGCAATTGGCCGAAAAAAATTGGAAATGTACAGGGGCTATGTAGTTGGGAAACTGACAGCAGATGGAACGAAAAAGATCACAGAATGGATTCTACTAAATACTAATGCCCACAGAGGCAGATTTACGATTTTGTCGGCTGTATGCGCTGACATATTTTGCCGCTTGCTGGCTAATATATTTTGCCGCTTAATCTTACCAAAACCAGGTGTAACCGAAAATTTTGAGCATTTATCAATTTTTCAATATGGGGCCCCTGCATCTGTTTCAAATTCGTCTTCTTGTAAGTATTCGTGAATTTGGTGCTTTTGGAGGCGTAAGGTGACGCCCATAATAGCTCCCTCTTTTCCTCCGCGCCTCTGAATATAACATTTACGCCTCCGAATATAACATTTACGCCTCTGAATATATCAATTACACCTCTGAATATAACAATTACGCCTCTGAATTGTTACGCCTATGAACACAACAATTCAAAATTAATAATCAAATTGGCCACCAAGAAATTTAGCCCCGCCTTTACAAAGTTCTTGAGAGCAAACGTTTTGTTGAAAATTTGCTGCCGCCAAAAATTTGCCGCCATGGGCCTCGGCCCATTTAACCTATGAGTAAATCCGCCATTGAATGTCCAAGGAAAAGGCCAGAGGTAAGATAAATTGGTAAAATTATCCGCTATATTGAAAAACAAAACAAGAACAAGATCGGCTTGGTTGAAACCATGCTGACGATGCCACCATTTTGCAATTAATTGACAAGGATGGAAATAAAATGTAGGTGTATCAATGGAAGAATTACACACTTTCCTCCGCTATTTTGTCAATGGGGAAGTCATTGGAGAGAGAGAGGGAGGGAAGGAGAAAAGAGTTAATTGCAGGAATTAATTTTCATAACATCTACAATTTTTTGCTTCAAATTAAAGCCTATTTTTCACTCGCAAAACTTTTAGAAGTAAATGAAAACAACCTGCGATTCTCGATGCTCTGGCTACTGAGCTACTAAAACTAAGTAGCTCAGTAGCCAGAACATCGAGAGCTACTGAGTTACTAACACTAACCATGTTCAGTCCTTATGCTTGTTTATCGAACGAAACTCTGTCAATTAAATAGGAGATTGTGGAAGAATTGGTCAAAAAATTAATTTCTGTCGTATCCATCGTTTTTGGTGCAACTTAGACTCTTTATATAACTTATCGCAACTTTATATGGCTTATCATAACTTTGCATAGCTTATTATAACTTTATATAGCTTATTATAGCATAATACAGCACTGATGACAGTTGCCTTCTGTCAGATTCCAGCATGATATGGTGAAATCAAAGGAATCATAGCCTCGATGTAACAAAAATATCTCACTTCAATGTACATTCAACTTTTTTCTTCGACGTTTATATTCTGTTGATAAAAACGTGCCTATATAAGTCGAAACACCAGGTATATATAATAGAACCTGTCTAAATTGACCACCTTTGTGACTAGACTGCAACGGTCACCATAGAGAGGTAGTCACTATACGTGAGAGACTTTGGTATAGGTATGACTAAGTCCAGACCCAGGGCATTTTCAGAGAAAATGCAGGCCGGGGGCAACTAATACTTTTGAGGCCCTACAAAATTGACATACATACACGCTTAACATACTGTTCGTTCACGAAAAGAAGTCCGATGGAACAGTTAGAAATAACGGGAGGTGACGTCACAAACGGCCTATCCCATTACAGTAGAGGAGGGCTCCAATTTCAGAACTTGATTTTGGCGCCAACAAACATTCACCAAAAAACAGTTCTGAAATTGTAGTCCTCCTCTGTTGTAGTGAACTAACCCGTTTGTGACGTCACCTCCAGTTATTTCTAAATGTTCTATTGAACTTCTTTTCGTGAACGAACAGTATATTGAGTTGCCAGGTTGATGCCCAAGACCGTAGCCAGGATTTAATTTCAAGGGGGGGGTCAAAAATTTTTACAGCATGTATTGATACAATCACAGCATGCAAAGCCGTAGCCAAGTCCCATTAAAAATTTAGTTTCGGAATGAGACCGGTACCTAAGATCCCTCCCTCTGGATACGGGCATCTCGACGCCCCTAATATTGCAAGGCTCGGGGCAGGAGCACCCCCTGCTCCCCTCCGATAAGCCCTGCCCATACAAGTTCCGTCTTATAAAGGTGGTCACTTTACCAGGTTTCACTGTGTATGAAAAGTATTACGACAAGCATTTGTCGTGTCTGTTTATGTTAACTTTTTGTACGAAAGCCTTCGCTAAAACTGAAACAGACATATTTCTAGTCGCGAAACTGGAAACTTGTCAAAAACGAACCCGTTCTAAACGAGTTTATATTACTTTATTATCTTTATTACTACACGTCGCGTCTTTAACATGCAAAATATCCCCAAAATAAAATGTAATTCAAGACTGAATGATAAAGCGAGCATATCATGAAAAGTAAAACGCGGAAGTAAGGCGATTGAAATTGAATACCGGCTGAAGCCAATTCAATTTCAACGCCCAACGAATAATGTTCAATTGTTAAATTTTTCTATTGGAGCATTTAATAACATGAAAATGACATATTTCAGGCAATTAAAAGAACTGCTCTAAAAAAAACTAAGTTCTCAATGAAGTGAATGACCTTTAGAACGTCTAATTACCTGCTGATTGAAAGAGACGGGATGGATGGTGGCGGGCAGGGGTCTTCAACCCACGGCTCCGCGGACATGTTTTATGCGGCCCGCCAACTCATGAAAAAATACAAATTGTTTCACACAAAAATAACGTCCTGGCTCGACATCCGAAGTCTGAAATATATGTATTTTATTCTGTTGGCATTTTCATATTTCGTAATAAATATCTTAAAACACTATAGAACTAAAGTAATACGAGGTTTTCCCTCAGTAGCGTTTTAATTTATTTTCTAACGTATATGGGTATTAGACGTAGTTTTATTGATGTACAGTGCAACAGTGATTTTAAGGCCAGTTATACCTGAAAAGTGAATTTTCTTACATCCTTAACCAATTTCTCTGAAAATTGCACCCAATATTAACAGCTATAAAAGAAAACTTTTCGAACAGTTTCAACCTTTATAACTTAATAGATTTTTTTAGTATATCTTTTTTACTTCTTTTTTAAGTGTCATATTTCAAAAGTTCCACGTGGTATATTTTTTCCAAATAATCATTGAAACCATGCTTATAAAAATTACTAAAAAATTGCACTCTGTTTTTAATAGTTTTGGTTTAAAAAATAAAAACTTATCTGCTATTTATAAATTGCCATTTTTGTTCATTCGATTACCATGAACGCCTCCAAAAAACATCTAGATCGATAATATCTCAAATTTTTTTATGTTTTAATGAGGAATGATATTATCATTCCTGATTAAAACTGTAAGTAACTTTTATTCTTTATAACTGAATGAATACTTCCAGAAAAAGTTTAAATTATTCGCTGAAAATTGCAGCTCAAGGAATGAATGCAAAATTTCTCAAAAATCGGTTTTGAGAAAAACGAAATAAAAGTTAATCATTTACATGTCTAAATATGTGACATGACTCCACTCAAAGGTACTTCTCAATAAGATGATATCATCGCGTCGGAATAACAAAACCGTCCTCAGAAAGATAAAGATTTGCTTTATTTTTTAGCATGTAAATAAAAAAATTGACAATCCCCCCCCTCCCCCCACAAATTTATTACTTTTTCAGGTATAACTAACTCCCCTTAAAAAAAAATTCAACTTACGACTCGTTAAATTCTATTCAAAACATGCATATAAGAACATTTTTCCAACCATCTGACTGCATGCTCCGAAGATGTAACGTTTTTGGAGCTTCACATAGGCTGACGTAGAAAGTTCATAAGTGGGGGAGGGGTTACAGAGCTACAACTCCATACGTTCATATATATGTACACAAAATTTCATTGCAATGGGAATTAAAACCTGCAACAATCCCACCCCACTCCTTGCATACGTCAATGCGTCTGTAAACAGCTGTTTCCAAGGGACCAGAATAACTGACGTCCACCTTGGAAACACTTTTAGGATTGCAATATCAAAAATAAGACCGGATATTGACAGGATTGTTAAAAATAAGCAGTGCCAAAAAACTCGCCAAAAGATTTGATTTCGCTTTACATATTAGCTAAAAGTATTGTAAATGTTTTTACTTCCATACTTTTTTTGATATTGTAACATATATATTGAGTCCCAAAGGCGGATACAGAAAATATTTTTGGGTGGGCATGCAAAACTAATATAGACCTAAGGAAAAATATCAATAAAGGCTGATTCAGTGAGGTGGAGGACGCCTCTCGAGCCGCTTTTGTTCAGTCCTAATATTGCTGATACAGTAGTGCGGCCCGCGGGCCTGCAAGAATAAGCAAAATTGACCCTTGGACTGAAAAAGGTTGAAGACTCATGGTGTATTGCTTTCTTCATTCAATGGAAACTTCAGAAAGCACCGACACGTTAGACAGCAGCGAAAGTAAGATGCTGCTTACGTAGGTGGATTTTCTATTCGTGTTTTTATGGCGCAAGGTCTGCAAAAGGTCACGCTGCACCGTAACCAGTGCCGGATCATCACATAGACAAACAAGACAAATGTTTAGGGGCTTTTTTGGGGAGACGGCCTTAACGCTACTTCAAAATCGCTGTCAATCAGACATTTATTTCAAAATCATTAGTGTAATCATTTAATAACGGCGCGAATTCCAGCGAATTTTAGAGTGTTTTGCATGTATAGTTCGTTCACGAAAAGTGGTTCGATGGTACCGTTAGAAATAACGGGAACTGACGTCGCAAACGGCCTAGCCGATTACAGCAGAGGGGAGGACGTCATTTCAGAACTGGTTGTTGGCGCAGACAAACGTTCGCTAAAAAACAGTTCTGAAATGACACCCTCCCCTCTGCTGTAATCGGCTAGGCCGTTTGTGACGTCAGCTCCCCTTATTTTCTAACGGCACCATCGGACAACTTTTCGTGAACGAACTATACATTACATACAAGTATGTTGCCTTTACCGACGTTTTCAAGGTTTAAAATTTAAGTTCCAGAACGGATTTAGCGGGACATCGGGTATAGCGAACATTTTCGTTGGTCCTAAGATCCTCGCTATATAGGGCTCCTTGTGTAATTACACAAGCTTAATCCATACTAAAAGGAGCCCGGAAAAAATATGGCTAAGACTCCACAACACCTCAATCCAATCTTGCGCGGGTTAACTGCCCTGCTCTTGCTTAATAGCAGCTATGTGGTTGTCTGCCATGACACCAACCTGGGTTCGATTCCGAATGGTATTGTGAAATGCGTGACATTTTTCTGCCCGTCGTAGCTCGGGTTTTGGTCTCCAATTTGGTAGTAGCCAATTCCTTTGGAAATTGCAGTTCCCGACGCAATATGACCCTTTCGGTCCTTGCGCCATAAATCACAAATGACGTAAAACCGAAGACCGCGGCGGTCCCGAACACCTAAAAGCTGTTCATTTAATACGAGCAAATAAAAACAATAATTGAATTTTTGCCCTTTTCATTTGGCGACAATTTTTTTGTACATATTTGGTGATAAATGGCTGAATTTTCTATGCCAAAGTTAATTTATATATTCACATCGATGATCAGGTTTGTAGCCAGGATGAAGGGGCAACTGGGGCACTAGCATGGGGCAGCTGGAGCCAGGCCCCCCCCCCTGCTGGCCCCGGCTTGGCTACAGACCTATCGATGATACACACGAAACAGCCAACGCCTGTTTCAGATATGTTTCCTAGAAACATACAATGGAAATTCCATGCTTGTCGCTTTCGGTGTTCAGTCGACGTTATCAGCTTAGTATTGTTTCTTTTAGAGAGAGAAAAAAATGCTCCTTTTGCCCGCGTTGCCAATAATTCCGAATTTTTGTTTATGTCGTTTGTTTCTAGCTCCTAAAGAATGAGATTCAGCTTTGAATCTTATCAGGTTTATTTGACGAAGATGAAAGAGAGCGCGAAATTGGACTGATGTCATTTTTGAATAATATAACTTATATACAAAGCGATGGATCTTTGTTTATGAAATTGAAATGCAATGACAACAAAAATGCAACGTAAAAATGAACGAATTGAAATGTATTGAAATATGATAATGAAGATGAGGTGAAATATAATATCGTTAAAAGATCTATTGTAATGTAATGTTAAAAGATCTATTGAAATGTAATGTTAAAAGATCTATTGAAATGTAATGTTAAAAGATCTATTGAAATGTAATAATGAAATTAATTAGAATATAATAAAGAAAATGACATAAATTAGAATATGATTATGAAAATGAAATAAATTTAGATATTATAATGTAAATATGAAACATGATATTGTATTAAATAAACAGCTATAGTTTCCGTATCATGGGCGTAAACAGAAAGTTCATAAGGGGTCATACGGTCAATGGGAAGTGGGGTTTACAGATCTATAACTCCACGTATTATGTTAAATATACAAAATGTCTTTCCAATGGGGTGATTACAACCCCCATCAACACGCCCTGCATACGCCAGTGAGTAATTTAGACAGTTATTGAAAAGTAGGGGAACACACCGCTACAATAATGTACAAGAAACCAAAGAAAAGAAACATATACATAGGAAAATAGCTAATTTGTGTCTTATTACGTATAGAAAAGTTTACAACAGATCCTCTTGCTATTGCTCCTTAATATAGGTGTACGCAGAGTTCATTGACGGGAGGTTCATAGGCTGAATTCGGGGATTACAGAGCTACAACTCTTTATATTCATATGTTAAATATACAAAATTGCATCATAGTGGGGGGTTACAACCCCCACAAACACCCCCTGCGTACGCCAGTGTTCCGCATAGACATACTGAATTGATTGGAATAAAATATAAAGCAACAGGGAATAAAGTTAGATAGAAACACTTAAGCACCGGTACAATAGCAAACGAAATAAATAACCAAAGCTTTCGGATGTAGCAACAGCAGTCCTTCAGCAGAAATGATGATGATGGTGTGTTCCTGCTTATTTTTATGCCCAAAATTTCTGGACAACACCTTTGACAGAACAGTCTCACAGAATGTAAACACCCAATATGAATGAAACCACATTGCAGAGCACTTAATTCTGGAGAATTCCCATGCATTTCAGAGTACGAGTAGTTGTACATTTCTGGAAGTGGTGGTGATGCGTTAATTGTTTTACATGTAATTTGTACGGAATTAATAGTGATAGATACATATTTAATTTCATGAGAAACATCTATTGAATTACATGAGAGATATCTGTTTAATTACATGAGAACCATCCTTTTAATTAAATAAGTAATGTGTTTTTAATTAAATAAGTAATGTGTTTTTAATTAAATGAAAAGTGCACATTTAATTTAATTACATGAATTATAGTAATTTTATTCATAATAAACATGAATTTAATCCCATGAGGGAATTTTTCAAGTATTACAATATTTTGGCCATTTCAACCCCCCAAGGTGCTGATGTAATACTTGAATTCTCCCTGAGTAATGTAAATTTAATTGTGAAGGAAATGTGAAATTAATTATATGAGAAATGTGAATTTAATTGTGAAAGAAATATGAATTTAATTGTGAAAGAAATGTGAAATGAATTATATGAGAAATGTGGATTTAATTACATAAGAAATTAAACTGCTAACTTTTCTAGGCGAGATTTACTGAATTAAACCGCTGAGAAACACTGAATTATTAATAATTAATAATCAATACTGAATTATTAATAATTAATAATTAATACTGATAAATACTGAATTATTAATAATTAATAATTAATACTGATAAATACTGAATTATTAATAATTAATAATTAATACTGATAAATACTGAATTATTAATAATCAATACTAATAAATACTGAATTATTAATAATCAATACTGAGAAATACTGAATTATTAATAATCAATACTGAGAAATACTGAATTGTTAATAATCAATACTGAGAAATACTGAATTATTAATAATTAATACTGAGAAATATTGGCTTAGCTACTGAAAATTACTGAATTAGCCACTGAAAATTACTGAATTAGCCACTGAAAAATTCTGAATTAGCTACTTTTGTATTTCTATATATGCCCTAGGCATATGCTGCAGCATGGGGTTTTAGTGTAGTAAAAATTAGGTACCTCTCTTCTTTTTCGTCTTATACACCAACACTTATACATCACACATACAGGGCCCTATCATCATAATCTCGGACCCAGAGTAAACGAAAAAATTTGGGTCCCAAATTCCTGATTATATATAACTTTTGTACAAGGGTGCATGAACTAGAAAATTCAGAGGTGAGTCTCGGCCTTTGGGAATCCCCTCCTCTCCTCAAAAAATATTGGCTTTTTTCTACATCAGTGATTTTCAACCAGCAAGAAAAAAATTTGGCCCTTAAATTTGTGGGTCCTGGGCAAGTGCCCCGTTTTCCCTGCCGAAAATAGGGTCCTGCCATTGGATACATGATAGGAGGTACTTTCCAGACATACACACTCGGTAACCTCATCAGCATCAGCACCAAAAAAAATTCACCACTACATGAAACTGACATTATCGCTTGAAATCATGCTGTTGCTGATTAATTTCGCTGTCCACATCAATTATTCAAATAGTCTACCTGGTGGAAAGATTCCGAAATGATAACTTCTAATTAGTTTAAGGTAAAACACGCAGTGGGGTATATAACACCAACATAATCGAAGAACGGGTTTTGGATAGCTTCGAGCTACCAAGATGGTTTAGAACGGGGGTTGGCAACCCTTTTGGGAAATTGTGTGTCGCATTCCGTGTTTCTGTCAACGCCCACCAAATCGTGGACGTTCGTTTTGCTGTTTAACTATTGATACAAATTAAACAGATCTTTTGAAAGCTTCCTGATATATTAAAAGAATTTTATTTCTTGAAACAACGTTTGTACGTTAACTAATTGCAAGGAATCTAGATTTTGGAATGAGCTACCTATGCAAGTAAAATCAATAAATAATCTGAAGTTATTTAAGAAAAATATGAAGAATACAATATTAATAGATATTGATAATTCTATCTGAGGTGTTTCATATACATTTATTAGCCATTATGTTCTGAAATAGGTATTATAGATTTATACTACATACTGTGACAACAATTTAATTAAAAATTGAATTGTTATTTTTTATATTTTTCCTCTTACTTTAATTCTATCAAACCTCTTTTATTTAACTCTCTCAAACACTTTTGCTTTTTTTTTGGCATTTTTCATTTTATATATGCTTTTGCTAATTTTTGCAATATATATATAATATGAAATGTCGGGAGATCAGGAGGTATCCGCTGTCAAGCATATTTCTTTCAGAAACATGCCATATATGGAAACATCCCATGGGCGATTCCCCTTGAAAATGAGCCTATAGGGTGTTTAAAACTCTTCATTCCATTGGTGCTTACTTAGTTCTTTGTTTGGCTGGTTTGGCTTTTCATTTTTGTATCCTATTTGCTTTGTTTAATAATTTAATCCGTTGGTTTTCAAAAACGTACAAGAACCCTCTTTGGATTATCATAGATCGTTCAGCATGCAAGCAAAATTACTTTATGTTTTTTTCAATGTTTGTCATTGCTTTCCATGTTTCAACTTAAAATGTTTTTAATATTCACATCTTTGTTGGAGTTATGCAGCATCATGATAAGTTTCACAATGGTGATATATTTCATATTGCACAGTTTTGTGTTTTTATCATTTAAAAAGCTTTTTTCTATATATTTATTCTATAAATGTATTTTCAAATATATATATATATCTTGACCTATGGTTGTGACACATGGACATTGACTGCCAAAGCTATCCAAAATTTACGAGTGGTACAAAGGAACATGGAGCGGCAGATGCTTGGTATCACGCGACGAGATCGAAAGACCTTCAGTTGGATAAGAGATCAAACAAAAGTTTGTGATATCATTGCGAAGGTAAAAAGTTTGAAATGGAAGTGGGCAGCCCATATTGCTAGAAGAACTGACAACAGATGGACCAAAACATCCCAGAATGGATCCCACTGGACACCACACGCCCAAGGAAAAAGACCAAAACGAGATGGTGGATGAAATTATTAAATATATTGACCAAAGTGGCAGCAAAAGCACAAAATAGACTCTACGTTGGAAACATGCGGAGGAGGCCTTCATCCTGCAGTGGATTGACAACGGCTGAAATGATGATGATGATGATATATATATAACACGAAGAAAAATGAATTTATAGTGCAATAAGGGATTGCCTTCTAAGATTTTTCATTCGTGTTTATGTTGAGTGACCCATAGCTGTGATACTTACAAATTTTAAAGTGTAATCTCGTAAATAATGAGTTTTAAGTCGTTATTTAACAAAAAAAATCCATTTTTTGGTTTCATATATGCATATTTATTGAACTTTGCTGTAAAGTAATCGGAATTTTTTTTAAATGTAAGCGCTGGCGAGTTTTGATAACGGCAGTTGAATTTAGAAAGCCAATATTAATAAAAACATCTTATTTTACCAATGTTTTAAAATAATTTTTAAAATTGTTAACTATTGTTGTTCGAGAGGAAACATCTTGTGGAAAAGTATTCAAGAACTATTTATTATATGTAAAAGTATTTATATATACGCAATCAGGTGTAAAAGTATTTATTAATAATTTTCGTGCGTAAAATTATTTAACAAGAATTACCATATATAAAAGCGTTCACTAAGAATTATGAGGCGCAAAAGTATTCACTAACAATTATCACGTGCAGAAGAATTTACCGAAAATTTTCACGTGAAAAACTTAACGTCAAAAGGTACACTGTTTATCAAGAATGGAAACTGTTCGTCGAGGATCTTTAAAAAAAATACTTAATAGAAATTCTTCATCAAGAATCTCTTCAAAAAAAATACTTAATAGAAATTCTTCATCAAGAATCTCTTCAAAAAAATACTTAATGAAAATTGTCCTTCAAAAAATCTCTTCAAAAATACTTAATGAAATTCTCCATCAAAGTCTCTTCAAAAATACCTAATAGAAATTCTCTATCAAAAATCTCTTCAAAAATACACCCAATAAGTGCTCATCAAAAATCTCTTCAAAAATACTTAATAGAAATTCTCCATCAAAAATCTCTTCAAAAATACTTAATAGAAATTCTCCATCAAAAATCTCTTCAAAAATACTTAATAAATTCTCATCAAAATCTCTTCAAAAAAATGCCAATAAATTCTTCATCAAGAATCTCTTCAAAAAAATACTTAATGAAAATTGTCCTTCAAAAATATTGCATAGAAATTGTTTATCAAAGAATACTCCATGAAAATTGTTCGTTAAGAATTGCTTTATGAATTATTTTATATTAAATAGAGAAAGCAAATCTTTATATATACATGTGTTTGCATGTGCGTGCGTGCGAATAACAAACTATATTATAGTTACCAACTGGAACCATCTCTATCTCCACTTGACACCAC
>QLNU02014176.1:142243092-142258659 GCA_006491805.2 Dysdera silvatica
ACAGGTCAATAGGCTTTATAGAGTAGATAACCTATAACCAAAAGCAAGGGTGTAAAATATTATCATCCATTACAGGGATAACACAACTGCCACGTTAGTGGTCAATACAGAAAAGCCTCGGGCGAGTTTTTTGTATTTTTGCGTGGGGAAATAATTCCGACACCCACGGTTATTAGCTCATACTAGATCTCTTTGTTTTAAGAGAAAAAGAGACTCCGTAGATAGCATCACTCATAGAAAAAGAGATTCCGTAGATAGCTGTCACTCATAGAAAAAGAGATTCCGTGGATAGCTGTCACTCATAGAAAAAGAGATTCCGTAGATAGCTGTCACTCATAGAAAAAAAGAGCGTTGTTCATGTCCTTGTTCGTCTAGTAGTCACGACACTCGACGGAGGGACCAGGTCTCGAATCCAGGATGGGGACGGCGTCTCTTTTTCTCCTAAAACAAAAAGCTCTAATATGAGCTAATAACCATCGAGATCCCGATATCGTAGGGATTTTCAAAATTATTGTGAGTGGGGGGCGTGTCTAAACACATATTTCGTACATTTGTACATTACAGTATATGTAAAATTGCAATTTATTTCAAATTATTGGGGCGGGGGGGGAGGCTTAGGCCCCACGGGTTCATATAACTCTACGCCTATGTGTGGGTGTCGGAATTTTCACGTAAAAACAAGGGTGGCGAGAGCGAACTCCAATCTTACTTTTTTACTTTCTTCGGACAGCCAAACAACGATTGTTTATTACCATTGGTAAATCGAGTACCGTATCTCAAAAGTGGTAAAGTAGCGCCACTGTATCTTAAAATATAGAATTGAAGATACAGTGGTGCTATTTTATATTTTTGAATTTTTATTTCTATATTTTTGAAAAAACAAACAAACAATGTTTTTCTAATCAAATATACTTTTAGGTAAGATGTTTTTGATACCACAGTTTACAGGTCAAATTAGAGCCCCCCCCTTTTTTTTGACCCACCATTATAAGATTTGGTGTCCTAACTCCTCTAAGGGGCCAAGACACTCCGGGCTAAACGGAGGGACCCTGGTTCGAATCCAGGATGGGGACGACGTCTCCCTTTCTCCCAAAACAAATGAGCCACTTATACGTGGGTGCCGAAAAATATTATATAAGAGTTGGTGGGACGAGAAAAAAAAGGAGGATATTATTCTGTACTGAAATCAAACCAGCTACCTCTTCGTCTGTACAGAAGCGTCATGTCGAGTAGACCACAAAGACCCGGTAAATAATGCCTTGTCTTCGTTTACATAGTTTGGATATCATTATATATTCTTTTGAAAGGTAATAATACATAACAAATTAGACTTGTTGCCAAAGTTCTTGATTTAAATGATGAGTTGACAAATATAAATAAAATCTATTGCAGCCTTACATTGTAGGTTTGTTTCCGATTGCGGATTTTGGATCCAAACCTTTTTGATGGGAACTTCATCTATCGTAAATATCTTTAAAAGAATCGATTTAAAATCCCGTAATCTAATCCAGAAGTATGAAATAGATTATGAAATTGTCATATATTCGTCATGAAAACCGTTTTGTCAAGAAGGACGCGACTCTTCTACAAATTCGACGATTCGTTTCTTAATAAGACGCCTGATTTATTAATGTTTCAAGTTATGCTAAACTGATTTGCTTAGAGCAATATCAAAGCTCTGGTTCGCACGTTACGGTGAAATATCGTCTATTTACTAATGGGTTCTGCCATGCTTTTTTCTGGTCTGCGCTGTAGTAGTAGGATCATTCGCGTTTTATTTCGTTTCCTGTTAATAAATATGCATTAACCAAATATGTAAATTCTTTGGCCCGCTTCGTGAGAGCAACTGATAAAATCAGCAGTAAGCATCTCGAAAGAAATACAGCATAATCATTAAGTACAGCATAAATTATATGTTATACATATTGCAGAAGCCGTATGTAATATATTTAGTGGACTTTGTGTAGCATATTCTGTGTACAGTCGCTCAAACAAGAAACTCAACACTATTTTGCCCTTCGCGTAATAATTGTGCTACGGAATATTCAAAGGCGGCAATCGAAATTTTTTCTTGGAAAAGGGTTGCTTCGGACCAAAATTCGGGCACCACGGTCATGCGTAGTCGCATTCTTTGACAGATCAGTAAACCATGTCATAGTACCACGCAATCGATCGTCTGCAACTAATCAAAATATTATTTTCCCAATCGCGACTCCTAATTGCTAAGATGTAATCTGATCAGCTAAAAAATATCACTGAACAGGAAAATGGCAAGTGATGTCAGGCAGCAGTTAACCTTCAGTCGACTCCTGAGAAAGACGATTTTTTTTTATTTTACGCTCTATTTAACAAGTTTCACGCTTGGGGGCGCTGAGAAAAATATAGAAAGAAAATACTGGAATGACCTCTCTCTCTATACTAGCATCTATATCCTGACATGAATCCCAGGAAAATGATGCATTGCGCATGCCCACGGACTTTGTCGGATTGTCGATGCTCCTGAGCCTTACCTAAGGGGGTGGTATAAGAATTGAAGAAATATTGTACTTCGACAAATACATTACGACTATAATCGTAAACAGAGAAGAATAGTAAATTAGTGTTGACGTTTTATCCTGCTATGGATCCATGTGTTAGGCATTTTCCTTCTTTTTTTTTTTTTTTAAATGAGTGTTACGATGTGACTGAATTTGTAAATGCATTCCATTGAATACGTACCTTAGGATATTGGCGTGATCTGGTAGCAGCTCCTGCCCCAACCCCGGTTTTTTTTAGAAAAGAGGCAAAATCGTACTTTCCTCCATACAATTTTTAGTTTTTTTTACCCCACCCCCCCAAGTGGCACCTACGCATTGGGACTATGATAATAATAAAAATTAGCGTGAATATTTACCGAGTTTCTTTGCCACTTCAAGAAAGGAATCCAGAGAGGGATTTCGGTGCAGACGCGTAATAGCGCGATTCTTTCTCTGTTTACGATTATAGTCGTAACGCATTTGTCGAAGTACGTTTCCGCAATTCTTTCTTATATCACCCCCTAAGGAAAGATTCAGAAGCATCGACAATGAAGTCCGTGGGCATGCGCAATGCATCGTTTTCGTGGGATTCATGTCTGGATATAGATGCTAGTTCTCTCTATAGCTTCCTACGGGTGTGACTGGGGCTATTCTTCCCTTAGACGTATGGTACGGGAAGGGTCTGTTTCTAGAGTTGCGATTTAAAGAACGGAGGTTGTTTACGATGAGGTAGGGGCGAAAACTATATGCTTCCCGGATATTAAATCCACCTTGTTATCAATGCGAAACTCAAAACTCACTGGCGGACCCGGGGAGGGGGGTGAGGTTAATGGTGGTTATCAGGGGCGGACTGGGTTCTCTCAAAGGGCGCATACATTGGACTTTCGGAGGGCGCCATTGCTTGTCCATTCGAAGGCGCGAGTCCTATCGCCCACGAGGGCGCACCGACGTGGGGGCCGATGGGTCGGCAGCTCAGTCCGCCCTCTGGTGGTTATAACCCCTATTACGATACAATTATGTATGTATGCACACACATATATATATGTACAGTGCGTTTGGTATTTTAGTGGACACTTGATAACAGTGCACTATCGTGAGAAATAATGCCAAATTTGAAAATGAAAATAAAGATACTACAATAAAACAGTATTCTGCAAAGTGGAAGATTAATAATCTTTATTAAATCATTCATAAATGTAACAAAATCAAGATGAGGCTTTCAATCTTGTTTGAAAATTTAATGGACACTTACTGAAATTGGAGTGTTTTATGTACATTAATACATGATAGATGCTCCATTTTTGCATATAACTTTAAAGACACGTGAATCCATTGATTCTATCAATGTTTGTAAATACTTAGGATCGATTTGATACCAAGTTTCCACAATAGCGTCCTTTAAGGCATTAACCGACGTGAATTGCTTCCCATTTGCATATATTTGACGAACAATATAATCCCATACGTTTTTGATAGGATTTAAATCAGGACTACGTGTCGACCAAATCATACTTTTAAACTTTTTTGAATTTATCCATCTTTTGGTGGAGATAGATGCATGGCACGGTGCGTTGTCCTGTTGCAAAATCCAGTTTTCCCCACATATTTCTGAGGCATATGGGAGGGCATATTCTTTTAAAAATTCTTGATAGCAGGTGGAATTCATACGACTGCCGATGAAAGCTCCAGGCGTAGTACCGTTGTAGCCAAAGACACTACAAATGGTCATCAACCCTCCTCCTTGAACTCTACGAGAAAAGTATTGCGGCGCTTTCCGCAAATCGTGCCAATAATGTTGAAAAGCATCCGGACCATCTAAGTTGAATTTCTTTTCGTCCGTGAAAAGTACCTGCAACCATTTATCGTTCCACTCCATGTGTCGTCGAGCCTAGTTTAAGTGTTCCTGTTTGTGAACTTGGGTGAGAGATGGTTTGCCTTTTTTTTTCCGAAAAGATAAATTTTTGGAATTAGAGAGCACATTCTATACTGTCCAACATTTAACTGGGAGCTAACTAAGGTCGTTTTGGATTTTTGCAGCAGACTTTCTTGTGTTACTGGCCTCTCTAATAATGTTCCGCTTATCTCTTTTACTCAGTTTTAGCTTCGCTCTCCGCTTCTTGGGTGGATCCTTTTGGGGTTTCTTTTTGAAAAGGCCCCTATAGCACTCCTTGGACGCTGAATAAGCTGACAAATTTTGAAAATGGATTTTCCATTTCGTTTAAAAGCCACAATTTCCTCTTTCTCGAAATCCGTAAGTATTTTCCTTTCTGACATGACTACAAACGCTGTTTTCGCAGACTCAAACCTGTTCACACGGGTATTTATACGAACCTACGCATCGAAAGAATACAATATGCAAATTTTTTAGCGCCTGCACTGCCATCTGTTAGTCAGGAATGATAGTGTCCCTTAAATTAACAAACAACATTTGTTACATAAATTTGCATTTTCCCCATTTATGTGACGATATATTGATATAAAATTTATTTTTCTACAAGACATTATGGTGTCTCGGCATTCTTCAATATCCTATTCTCAGTTTTTGTATTTTTTTTAGCATTTACGTAAAAATATCAGGTGTCCACTAAAATACCAAACGCACTGTATATATATATATAAAATCTTCACAAAAGTGCTAACACATCGCCTGCAGAAAAAATTAGATGCAGCTCAACCAAGAGAACAAGCTGGATTTCGAAGTGGATTCAGTACAGTGGACCATATTCAAGTATTAAGAGAATTAATTGAAAGAACACATGAATATGAACTTCCATTGTGTGTTGCATTTATTGACTATGAGAAGGCCTTTGACTCTATTAAAACATCAGCAGTCATCAACTCTTTAAGATCAACAGACATCGAGGATGTGTACATTGACATGGTGAAACGTGTGTATAAAAATGCAAGTGCAAAATTTCGGTTACATAAAGATACCGAAGCTATCAAAATTGGTAAAGGTGTGAGGCAGGGAGATACCATTTCTCCAAAACTTTTTACTTCAGCTTTACAGATGATTTTTCAGCAGATAAATTGGAATAACAGGGGAATAAAAATAAATGGTGAATATTTAAATCATTTGCGGTTTGCTGATGACATTGTTATTTTTTCAACGAACCCATCAGAACTCCAAGACATGGTACAGGAGCTCTCAACTAGAAGTAAAGAAGTTGGACTCAAGATGAACCTACAAAAAACTAAGATCATGTTCAATAATTTCGTAGAGGAAACAAAAATACAAGTTGACAACATTGAGCTAGAAATTGCTGATTCATATATTTACCTTGGCCAGCTGATTTCAATGGATGGCAACATTATGAAAGAACTCAACAGACGTATTAAACTTGGCTGGAGTGCATTTGGAAGAAACAGTTTTATCCTGAAGGGGAAATTGCCTTTGTGTCTAAAAAGAAAGGTCTTCAACCAGTGTGTATTGCCAGTCCTCTCTTATGGATCAGAGACATGGAGTCTAACAGTTGGAGCAATACGAAAGTTACAGACAACGCAAAGGAGCATGGAGAGGTGCATGCTTGGAATAACTAGGAGAGATCGAAAAAGAAACACTTGGGTGAGAGAGCAAACTAGAGTAGAGGACATCATTGTTAAAGTAAAAGGGCTGAAATGGCGATGGGCTGGGCATATTGCAAGAAGAACTGATCAACGATGGACAACAGAAATTCTGAACTGGATTCCAAGAGACCACCGAAGACCTAGAAAACGTCCTCAAACTAGATGGGTGGATGAAATAAGAAAACAGGTTGGGGTGACGTGGAAGCGAATTGCTCAGGATAGACTTGTGTGGAAAGCATTTGGAGAGACCTTCATCCAGCAGTGGATAGATAATGGTTGAATATGATGATGATGATATATATATATATATATCTGGAGTTGTAGCTCTGTAACGCCCCTAATGAACTTTTTGCTTTAATAAAAAAACCCAAATTTTTTCGCGCGTTTAAATAGGCGGATCTATCAGTTTTCGGAGGAATCCGAACCTCTTGAGGCTCTAAATGTCCTTAACCTTTTTCAGTCCAAGGGCCAATTTTGCTTATTCTTGTAGGCCCGCGGGCCGCACTACTGTATCAGCAATATTAGGACAAAACAAAGGTGACTCGAGGGGTGCCCACCAAAATATATTATTCCTTCCTTTATTTTTTGTTCTGTTTTCTTACTCGTATAGGCCCCCGAAATATAGGCCTCCGAGCCCTGCATTAACTAAGGACGGTCCTGTATATATATATGGACATATGAAGTTGTAGTTCTGTAACCCCCCACCTCACTATTATAAACCTGTAACCCCTCTTATGAACTTTCTGCTTCAGACAGTAACGTTTTCAGAGCATGCAGTCAGATGGTGGGGAAGATGTTCTTATCAACATATTTAGAATAGAATTTGATGAGTTCTAAGATGAATTTTTTTTAAATCACTGTTGCACTACAAATCAATAAAACTACTCCTAATGCCCATATACGCTAGAAAACTAAAGTAAAACACGATTGAGGGAAGACCGCGTATTACTTTAGTTCTTTAGTGTTTTAAGATATTTATTACGAAGTGTGAAAATGACAACAGAATAAAATACATATATTTCAGACTCGGAGGGAGCAGGGACGCTAATTTTATGTGAAATAATTTGCATTTTTTCGTGAGCTAGTTGGTTGAAGACCACTGTCTTAAGGCCTAGGGAACGAACTCCCCTGACTACAATGAGCAGTTAGTAAGCGTCCTTGTTTTCGGCACAGTTGGGAGCCAAACCCGGGATAACCGCACACTAGGCAAATCTCGTTACCATTGCACCATCGCAGGGCCGGCATAGAAAGCAATTGTCATCCCCCCCCCACACTCACCCAGAGTGATAAAATCATTAGATGACATCCCATCAGAGTTTGAAAATCATCTGAACACAAGAGAAATTGACAAATTTACAATACACAAACTGCAAAGGGCCTGTTTGGAATTGCCTATATCCTACGAAAATACCTTTCATATCTCGGGCCCTAAGTAAGGGCCCGATGTTAAAGGATGTGCCCAGGCGTCAAATTCAAGATGGATTGTGCAATTGGATAATAATAATAATAAAATATATAGTCTCTGATTCACACACACAAAATCCAATGATTAGTTCTATTTAGAAATTAGTTTAGAATTTGCCTATTTTGGTAGCTAAATTTTTGCCAACCTCATTCAACCTCATTATTCAATCAGCAAAACTGTACCACGGGTTTCAGGTCGAAATAAGCTGCCGATATCAGCGCACATTTCACTCATAGCCATCATCTCGCTGGTAATTTAAAATTGGCTTCGGTATCTTTGATCAACATTAATTGAATGATTTTTTTCCCTCTCCATCTTCTGTCTTCTCGACTCGGAGAAATTGATAGTTTTCCTCGAGGCCATGATACAACAGAAGGCTGGAAAAGAACTGACCTCGATGGCTGAACTCCTCGAACTGAGCCCTTACTTGGTATCTGCAAGCGAAACTGGACCGCCGAAGTTCGCTCAACTCTATTAGATCATAAAATTTGTTTGTATCCTGATCTGAGTGTGCAGATCAATCGTTTAGACGAGGCGGAGAAAAGGGAAGTCATATACGACCAAAATACAGAACTTCTTCCTTCCTTCAGGATTGCTACAGGTATAATCGATGATGGTAATGAGATGATACCTGGCTGACGACCTTTAATTTCGCAATCAGGTTTTTGATTGGATTTCAGTTTCCTAACTTTGTATATTGATCTTCCCCAATGGGAGGAGACCTACACTAATGTCGTATCAACAAATAGGGCACTGCGTGTGGAAAAAGGCGTAAAAAATAATTGGTAAATGGACGAAAACCCCATTACGAAATTTCAAATGCCACGTTTAATCTTTACTTCATACATTTTGTTTTGATATAATGTGGGGATAAATACAGGGAATACATATTTTTTTAACATTGAAAGCCTTCTGAATCGTTGGAAATCATCACTACATTATGGAACTTATTCTAGGATTATGGACAATTCTAGGTATCAGTCTCATCTCGTCAGTTTCATCAGTATCGTCTTGTCAATTTCAGTCATGACAGTTTCATCGTGTCAATTTCAGTCTTGTCAGCTTCGCCTTAGCAATTTCAGGCATGTCAATTTCATCTTATCAATTTCAGTTACGTCAGTTTTATCTTGTCAATTTCAGTCATACCAGTTTCAACTTGTCAAGTTCAGTCATATCAGTTTCATCTTGTCAGTTTCAGTCATGTCAGTTTCATCAGCCTCATCCTGTCAATTTGAGTCACATTAGCTTCCCTCACCATATTAATTTCATCAGTTTCGTAAATTTTGGTTTCATCGATCAAAACAGTCTCATCTTGCCAATTTCAGTCACATCAGTCTCATCTTGCCAATTTCAGTCACATCAGTCTCATCTCGGTAGTTTCATCAATTCCATCTCGTCAGCTTCTTCAGTCTCATCTTGACAGCATATCATACGTCAGTTTTATCTGTCTCATCACATTAGACACGCATCATCATAATATACAGGGTGTCCCAACACCAGGGTTATAAACATCTAGGAGGGGTAGGGTGCACCTAGACGAACAATATTTGTCATAGAACCTAGGGTCGCAAACCACTCACAGCGCTAGTTCTAAAACCGTCCAGCATGCACAAATATTTACAACCAGTGCGTGAAAAGCGCCAGATAAAACTCAGGTCAGCTGCTCAAGTGCATAGATGATTAGGACATCGCATTTTGCGCTTCTCATGCACTGGTTGTCACTATTTGTGCATGCTGGACGGTTTTAGAACTGGCGCTGTGAGTGGTTTGCGACCCTAGGTTCTATGACAAATATTGTTCATCTAAATCACCCTCCCAATGTTCCCTGCACTGAAGGGGCACAGATTTTCCAACACTTCACGCAGTCAAGCTAGTGTGACGAGGGAATTAAAAGCATTTTTTGGAAAGCAAAAGATTTTTCTGGAAGTTTCCAACAGTTATATGAACGTTGTCAGAAGCAGAGCCGTAGCCAGGCTGAGGATATAGAGGGGTGAGCCCCCCCTGGAAATGTAGTCAGCCCCCCTGAAAAATATTTTTTCTCAAAATCAAATATTGTAGAATTTTATTTTAAATTTTTTGTTTTGTACGAAATTGTACATGATAATGGAAATTGTTCTTTGACGTTAAAAATGTATTCAAAATAGCTTTCTACGGTAGATCTTGTGTATGTAATTTTTTTTACATAGGTTTGAGTCTTCATATACTTTATAATAAGGATTGGGGAAATTATAGAGAGGTATACTAAAGTTTTCAATGCAAAAATTACATTAAGAAATTTATTTATTAACGTTAAATATATTATTCTGCTTACATATTTAGTGTTATTAAATATATTAATAAAATATATCAAAACATTTACGAATTTTAAACTGTAAATTTCTGAGCCCCTGTAATAAGCGTCTATCTACGGGCCTGGCCAGAAGTGCATTATATCAAAACATGGCAGCCAGAGTGGGGTTGGGGTTGTAACCCCCATTCAATGAAATTTTTTGCAATGAAATTTTGCATGAAATTGCAATGAAATTTTGTATATTTAACATAGGAATATACGAGTTGCAGCTCTGTAACCCCCCTTACGAACTTTCTGGCTACGCTTATGATCAGAATGGAGGGGGACACTTTGAAAGCCAATGATGCGTGTCTTTTCATTCATTCGTCTATTTCTCGCTGTCTTGGCGCAATATAGTCCAGATGCTCTTACGCCATAAAACATCCAAACAAACAAGCAATTTCTCTCTGTCAGTTTCTATGATCATTCACCGCATTCAGTAATCATTCATTCATTTATTCAATTGAATTATTACTGAATGCTGTGATCATTCATTCATTTATTCAATTGAATTATTACTGAATACTGTGATCATTCACCTAATTCAGTAATCATGCAATTTTCGGTTATGCCGTATATAATAAGTTACCAGAAAGTAGAAAAACCGATGGATTTAAACTGTAATGAACTTTATACTTCTCAGAGGAGAGACCTCCACCATTGGATATCGATTAAAAAATAAACATTTGTTTTAAAAAAATAAAAAATAAACAAATCCGTGGAAGCACCACTAAAATATAGCATGATGTCCGTTTCTACCTTCTGATATCAGAACTCGGTATATTAGTTATGTATGCTGATATTTTGAATATCACAACCAACAATTCCTGCTTTAGTACGTGATATCGCAATTGGCAATTGACCGGCATTTAAGACTGTTGCTGCCTCGTTTCCAATTGTACTTGACGCGGTTTGTGGCCGATATAGATAACCGCAGTTGAAGAAATGGAAGCAGAAAAACCACGAAACAAATGCGATCTTCATGCTGTATGCCTGTCAGAGAGCAACTTGCTGATCTAGTTACGAAGATAATTGCCACTCCTACACTTGATGAATGTTCCATCCGCGTTGGGAAGAGTGAGCACTGTCGAAGCTTCTTCTGGCTTACCCTTCTCCTTTCACCATTCGAACGCGACCCCCTATATTCCCCGCGACCTCGTGCCAGAGGGTCTCTAGCCAAAATGGATTGAAACGTATTTTTTAATCCCAACCTACTCCTTGCCCATCCCTAATTCTCTCCATTCTTTACCTTTCTCTGTTACCTCCAGCAAATCGCTTTCTCTCCGAAAACTTTCCATCTTTTTAAGCTGTTGTTTTGTTTGGTTGCAGATAACTTCCTTCCTTGTAGGTTTTATCTTCTTGGCTTACGTTCAAAGCGATTCCCTTGTGTTAAGGCATGTTTTGGTGCTGGTGGTGAGATTAGCCTCCTTGGTAAGTAGGAAGGAAGTGTTACCACGGAATTAACGGAGTGGAATTGTTATGAGAACGGTCGATGGAAACACTTGAAGTGGGAATATAATGGAGGTGGGACAAGCTTTTTTTCTGATGCAAATTCAAAAGAATCCTTTCCCGGATGGGAAAATCGAGTTACGCGAAATTACATGGATCGTCTAATGATAGTTATGTAATGATAGTCATTTAATGATGGTCATTTAATAGTGGTCATATAATAATGGAAATGTTATGATATTCATCTAATGGGAATTTGGATGGTGCGTGTCTAAATGCTCTCCATTATGACGCTTCTTCCTTTTTCTTTTTCTTTCTTTTTTTTTTTTTAAATGCCCGATGCAACTTTAAAGAGTTCGTTGAATTCAAATATAATCTATCCATTCGTCTATTAAGGATTGCCAGCCAGGGCCGGACACATGGGGGATATCTAGTGGGCCCGGTGAGAGACTTGAATGACGTAACATAATATTATTGCACACATTTTTGTTTGATTAAATTGATTTTCTTACCGTATGACTGCACACATATATCAACATTTTTATATCATTAAAGTATTATAATATGTAGAAATAAATATTTTATAATAAATGTTTTAAAAATTTAATCTCAGAAATTTGAAGCGCTATATCTAAGCGTGTATGTGTGTAAAAGAAGAGTTAGAATGATTGCGAACTTGGCAATGTGTTAGTATTTACCTCCGGAAAATGATGGTGAAGTGGGGGTAGTGATAGGGATTAATTTGGGGGGGGGTCAGATATGCTAAACTACTAAGGGATATGCAAATCATATCCGATGCTCCTCTGGCAATTAATCCCCAGTTGGAGAACCCTGATTTCATATAAAAAGCTGTACATCTATTGTGGTCATCTATTTCGTTCTAATCAATTAAATCAATCTATTTTAATCTATTGAATTAACCGATAGGTTTAAATATGGCTTTCTCTGTACGTGGTCAAAGTATTTGCAGAACTGGTTTGAAATACGTAATTACCGGAAAATAAGTACTTTTTCTACGGATTCGTATTTCTAGAGTTGGCCGCTTAGAAAACAAAGGTTCGAATCCCACAGATGTTTACATATCCAAGTGAAGCCTAATCTTACAGGACCTTGCGCCACAAAAACACAAAGAAGTGTATTTGTTGTGCTTTATGGAGCAAGGCTATCTAAGGTCATTCTACTCCGAGATGTACAGTTTTCAAGAAATTGAGTTTTTAAAAATACGATTAAAGACTCCTGAGTTGTAGATTTAACTCACAGCACTGACAAAGCAAAGATGCGGAAATAACACGAAAATGACAGAATTCCCTCAGATATGCAAACAATGAAAAGATAATTGAAACAGATGTGAATGAAAATCATTTATTTAGTAATAGATGTACCCACGTTTATTGCCGTGCGTGGGTACATCTACTTAGCAGTAGACGTGTGGGTACGTCTACTTAACAGTAGACGTACCCACGCATAACAATATACGTCACTTTACGCTTCGTTACATCATCAATCACGTGGCTGATGTTAAGATCCACGCGCTGTCATTGCGCAATATTCGTTCATCCTCTTCCCATCCTTAAAAACTCCAAATTCCTAATGAGCAATCAAAATTTAAAAACTAAAGTCCATACAAAAGAGTAGATAATTAATTCTTAAGTTTGATAAAAAAAAATTCCCTAATTTTTCCCCATTATAATAAATATTCCCTTTTGATCTCGTTTTATTCCGTCTGAAAAGAGATATCTATTAAGGAACAAAGGACTGAAATATGGAGTGGAGACATAATTGGAAATGAAGATTTGTCTTCGATAATTTAGCTCTAAAAATGAAGAAATTGAGTCTCTGAAAACTTAACAAAATTAAGATATATATTTTTTATCTGTATGACAAAAAGCAAGTTTTTACTTAAATAATTACTTTCTGCAGAACAAATCGCATGTGGTCATTGATACAAATTTTTTTCACTCCTGATGAAGGACTGCTGCTGATGCGTCCGAAAGCTTGAGTGATCTTTTTCATTGCTATTTTACCAGTGTTTAACCTTTTTATGTAACAAATTTTTTTATTATGTCCGTAAAACTGATCATCCCCAATTTCCTCCTCTCCTTCTCATCGTCATCCTTCTTCATCTCCATCATCGTCTTATTTTTACTATAATTATAATAGCAATAATGTAGATAGGTATGATAGAAATTGATTCGGTCTAGAGATGTCAGACGGACTACAATCAAAAGTTTTGTGTTTTTGACCCATGCATTTTTCAAAGGGTTCAAGTTTTAAATTTCATTCAATTTTTAAATTTCATTATCTTTAAATTTTTTTTAATTTTATTTTTAAATTTCATAAATCTTTAAATTTCATTCAATTAGATTATTTGGCTAAAGACAATATTTTTGTACTTTCTGGGAATCTACCTAGTCAAACTAAAGATTTTTCTTTATTAAAGAATTCAGTTCTAAATAACATCAACAAGTACAAACAACACATTAGGTCATTAACAATGTATATAACAATAAATAGAACCTTCTTTCAAATTTGGGCCTTCCATAATTTTTGAATTAGAGCGTCACTGGTTCGAGGAAATCTCAACAAAGGTATTGGGGGTTCGAAAAAGGGTTCGAATTCACGAAGTCTGTGTCTATGATAGTGATTATGGCTAAAGCATGATCAGAACCGCTTCGAAAAGTGGGTGCAAGGGGCACAAAGAACTTTGGGCCCGAGGTTCAGTGGCGGCAAAATAAATGTGTTTTTCAATCAACTAAAAAAAAAACATAACAGTCAGATCTATGGCGTTTGTTTTCCTCTAAAATGCTGTTTGTACCGTGATTATCAAATGATTGATACTACGTATAATTTTGATGTCAAATTAATACAAATTTAATTGTCTTAACAGCGGTTCTTCAACTGTGGACTCTATCAAGGGGCACGTGAGCCCTTCTCACTGTTCCACAGAGGTTCGGAAAAATATTATGATGAGCATTTACTCTTTAATGCAAAGAATAAATTATGAGGGAATGCAAAATTTCTTCCCATACATTTCTTTCTGCACGCACGCGCGCACACACACACACACACACACACACACACACACACACACACACACACACATACATACATACATACATACATACATACATACATACATACATACATACAAACAAACAAACAATATCTCTGAATATATCTCTGAAAAAATAAGCCGGCACAGCGAAAGCAACAACTTAATGACGGAAGAACAAAAGGGATGCCAGAAAGGGACTCTGGGATGTAAAGAGCAGCTTACCATCGACTCAGTTATCCTGGAACAAGCAAGAAAACAAAAGCGAAAACTCAACACCGCATACATAGACTACAAGAAGGCTTTCGACTCTGTTCCGCACTCGTGGCTCCTTGAAATACTCAGCATATACAAAGTGCATCCCTCAATCATCCGATTCCTACAGAGCAGCATGAAACAATGGAGAACCCGGTTACAGCTAAACACGCCAGACAGTAAAATAGAAACGGCCGAGATCCCCATCCGCCGCGGAATCTTTCAAGGAGACGCACTAAGCCCCCAGTGGTTCTGCTTGGCGTTAAACCCCTTGTCAAGGATGCTGAACACAAGTAAATACGGATACATGCTGAAGAAAGACAAGAGAAACCTACATAAAGTCTCCCACCTCATGTACGTAGATGACATCAAGCTATACGCGCCAACAATCACCCAACTCCGACAACTCATCAGTATAACAGAGACATTCTCCAAGGACATAGGAATGGAATTCGGCCTCGATAAGTGCAAAATACAGAAGAATAGCAAAGAAGATTTACCAGGCATCGAACTCGAAGACGGGAGACTACTGAAGACCTTGGACGAGGGCGAAACCTACAAATACCTAGGGATAATGCAAAAACGGCAGCAGGAGCACAAGAAAGTCAAAGTCCAGCTCACGCAAGCATTCCAAGAAAGACTTAGAAGCATTGTGAAGACGAAACTGAGCGGGAAGAACACCACGCAAGCAATTAACGCATATGCGGTACCAGTGCTCACCTACTCCTTCGGGATCATCAAATGGTCCAACACTGAACTAGAACAACTCCAGCGGAAAATGAGAACCATCCAGAGAAGAGCCGGACAACTACACCCTGCAACGGCAATTGAACGGCAAACACTACCCCGGGAAGAAGGAGGACGCGGACAAGCGGACCTCAAAGACTTACATGACAAGCAGATCCAGAGCATGAGGCAATACTTCCAGTTGAAA
>QLNU02014176.1:142258759-142271699 GCA_006491805.2 Dysdera silvatica
GATCATAACAGGCTTCAGCACTTACGAAAACATTAATGGAACATAAAATTTTTTTCTGCCTTCACTCCTTGTTCATTACTATCAGATCAGTGTTTAGGCTTCAATACAAATGCTATGAATTATATCATTCATTTATACTTTACAGATAAAAAAAATATACACTGCATCCTATTACTGAGAACGGAGTACCGGGAGATAAAACGGTTATTATTAGGGCCTGAATGTTGATGACATTTTTATTTGTTGCTTTTCTTAGACATTTTCCGGGTTTTAGGGCATTTTAGGCGATTTTTTCTTGGTTAAGTTTATTTTCTGCCAATTTTGTCATAAAAATGAGATTTTCGTAAGAACCAAATTTTGTAAAAAATTTTGTAATAACCAAAACGAAAATTTCTAGACGGAAAGAAAGCTTTATCTGCTTTCATTGTCAATCCACTATGTATATCAATCGCAGCTGTTTTTTTAACTATGCCTTTAATGCCATTTCCAAATTTTATTTCAACCCTGCAATTGTACTTCCTATCTGTTAAATTATATCAATTATTTATATTGAATTCAGAGGTATTTGAAAAGTTAATTATTCAATCATCTGTCAGTTATTTGGAAATTTTTTACTTTTTTGTGGCCAAACGAAGTGGAACATAACGCTAAATTTTTCCTTTGTGACAAAAGGAGACGATAAATTATTATTATTATTATTAAGTTAATAATAATGTGCCAAATTGCTTAACTTGGATAAATGCACCTATCATTACGCTTATCATTGCTTAATAACCCGTCAGTTTCTTTGCGAAACATATGATTGTCAAATGGCCGTGAAATCAGTATAGGGATGCAAAACACAAAAAAGGAGAGAACTAATTCAAACAAACGTAACAAATTTAATTATGACTAATTACTACTCTACAAATTCTATGCAGTTATATAAATGGCGAAAGTTTCCACATGGAAAGAAACATAAATGTCTAGCTGATATTCTTGCTATGGTGCTGTGATTTATCAATACAGGTTGTTATCAAATCAACGGCTCAGCAACAATATCTATCTAAATTGCAATATGACAATACAATAAATTACACCAATACTGAGAACGTATGCCAGATATTAAATTAAAACAATGCAAGAAATACTGCCTGAGTAAGCAAGGGCAAATGGGAAAAATAGAATGTTTCATAACTTAATTTTAAAATTAAACCTAAATAATGGTACACCTCGTACAAATGGGAATAAATGGATATTGACTCACGTGCGACTGTTATGATGGGGTGTTGCAGTCACGTGACCGTTGTTTTGTTGCAGGTGCATTACGCTGTGGCTCGTCGTGCACTTCAAAATCCAATTTCCGATGAGAAAACGTTTACGGGGCTGCCGGGATGCTGCTGCTCCACTCCTGTCGGACTCGGCGCGTTTTATGGAAAACGTCATCTTCATTCTGCAATGGTGATGAATATAACTCTACGCAGCTGATGCGTATGATTTTGTAGCTCGTCTTTTTGAGCGAATCCAGAATTTTTGGAGCTTTAATAAAAACTTTCCAAGTGGAGCCCCGTGCGATACTTTCAAGTAGGAAGGTTGTGAGTCTTCCCACCTGCGACTTTGCTTGCCTTCAAGTCTCCGACCGAACTCCAAGTTCAACGTCAAGTTGAGACGTCCTCTTCCCTTTGCTTCTCCCTTTCCTCACTTCTATTTTCTTCTCTTTCCATCCCCAGTACGACCCGCACGTCAATCACATTAAATTACACAATCCACTCACAGGATTATTCGTTTTGCCAGTACATTTGCCTGTTGCTATATATACAAACTATACTGCTGATCTCTGATAGGTTTCCTTTCGCGGGGCGGTCTACTGTTTTTGAGTTTAACTACGCCCTGAGTTTACGATACTAGAATTTACAAGCCCCTAATCAAAGTTGACATTTTATGGGATTTTCATGGTTTATTTTAGCCTGGCTCTGGCGCCTAAACCCATAAAACGTCGTCTGGCTTTATTTTTGTCTACCCATGCTTACTTTGTACAAATACACAGAATATATTTGGCAAACTAATATTCTCCTGTAATAATACGTTAATATCCACACAAAATGATTTAAAGAACAACGTAATTCAATATGGCTGACGAGCACGTCGTAAGACCCATTCATTAATCAAGTCCTTGATTTTACGCACCGTGAATACAAACACACCCTGTACTTTTTATTTATACTCACTTTCAATGCAACTATAGGATATCATTACTCAATTTTAATACAGTCAAACCCCCGCTATAGCGAATCCTGCATATAACGAACGAATTTTTTGGTCCCGTCAAAGATTTCATTATTTTTATCGAATCGGATATAACGAACACCAGATATAGCGAACCAAAAGTACGATCCCTTGAGGTTCGCTACAGCAGGATTCGACTGTATTTATCTTTGTCATATACATACATGTGCATATATAACTAGAAGTTTTTGCAATGAAAAATAAATTTAAATATTCAATTAAATTAAAAACAAAATTAAATATTCAGTTAAAGTAAAAAATAAATTTAAATGTTCGATTAAATAAAATTAAATTTGAATGTTCGATTAAATTAAAAATAAATTTAAATGTTCCATTAAGTTAAAATAAATTTAAATATTCAATTCAATTAAATTAAATTCAATTGTTCTATTAAATTAAAAATAAATTTAAATGTTCTTATTCTATTAAATTAAAATAAATTTAAATGTTCTATTAAAAATTAAAAAATAAATTTAAATGTTCTATTAAATTAAAATAAATTTAAATGTTCTATTAAATTAAAAATAAACAAATGTTGGAAACGATTTTGATAAACCTTGACTGCATTTTTTTCCAATTTTTTCCTATTTTGTTTACAGCGCAATAAGGAAAAATTTCACGAATTTTATGGATTCAACCTCAGTGAAAGCGTTTTTAATATTAAAAGGGTATCGTTATTAAAGTGAAGAGACTTCAATTGGCGTATTATAACGAGGACTTATCGATGATGCAAAACCCCAAGTTCCGGACTGCATATTAAGGGCTGACGAAATAGGGAAGAAAGGGTCTTTAGATGAGATGAAATAAGAAATCATGTTGGAATGACGTGGAGACCAATCGACCAAGACTGGCACGTAGAAGAATCTTAGATAGACCTTCAACGTGCAGTGGATGGATAATGCTTCTATATGGAAATGATTGTGGTTATAAGGTAAATTTTAGAAAGGGGCCGTTCAAGTACTACATGAGCACATGGCATTCTGCCTTCACTTGACAAAGGGAGCAGTTGGCTCCCGAAACGTCGTGTTTTTAAACCTTACGCCAGTGTCGAAATAACTGTTTGTTATGGAATCTCCTGGTGAAACTCTGTATTGTTTCGTTATGAGCACATTTTTTACACTTAATAATTTTCAACACCCACGTATGAGCAGCTAGAGCTTTTTAAGTATAGGAGATGCTGTCCCCTCCTTAGATTCGAACTAGGGACCCCCCGTTCAACTCGCAGTGCTTTGATCCCTAGATCAACGATGACTAGAACAACGCTCTATTTCTCCGTATATAAGGATGTTAGATATTTTGACCATTTTCAGGGGCATTTCATGACCATTTCAATTGCCAAATAATGGTCAATACAAAAAGCGACTGAGACGAGTTTTTTGTGATGTTCGTTTCGTAGGGAAATTTACTGTACTTAATAATTTTTGATACCAACGTATAAACAGCTCAAGCTAGAGCTTGTTTTTGTTTTTTTTGTTTTTTTTTGCCATTTTATACTCACTATAAGAAAAAATAACTAAATGCCTGCCCCTCCCTTCACGCTTATGCAAGACTTTTATTTTCTGATTTTTTGATATAGGAAAGCAATGTGTGATGAAAATTGTAATATTTACTTACGTTTTTATTGAAACATTGAGCACTTGCTTGTAAAGTTTCTTGTAATATTAAACGTTTATTTTTAAATAAAAAATAATCACGATGATTTACAGCATTTAAAAAAATTTTAATACGCTGTTAATAGCTATTTTGATGTCCATATGCACCATTGTCAGAACCGTACATCAGCTATTAACAGCGTATTAAAACTTTAATAAATAAGAAGATATAAATAACTATATAAAAATGTATTACATATATTTATATATATATATTATATAAACTTATAAGGGACAATAATAATATAATTTATTGTAAAGTGCTTTGTTATATTTTTATCATTAATATGTCTTTTGTTGTAAGCAAACAGTGTGTCATAAAAAAGAAGTGGTTTGATAAAATACATTTATTAAATATTATACATTCATTATATAATTTAAAAATGTCCGAGGGGTTACGAGGAGCCTAGAAGGGGGCTCCAAAGCGCAAAACGGGTTAAGAGCCATTGGTTGAAATAATTAAACGTTTAACCACGATGTATATTTCGACGTATGTATATTTCAATGCATATTTCGACGTATATTTCATATTTTAGAGGGTGGCGCGTAAGTTCATTGACAAAAATCTAAGTGCGCGTACTGAGAGGCGCGCGCAGCGAGAAAAGAAAAATAATTTGGATATTGCTAGCGCAGGTATAGCTCAGGCTAGCGCAGGTATAACCTTTATAAAAAAAGCAAGTTTGGCGAACCTAAGATAAGTATTACTGTTTTTATACTAAGAAGAGTGAATTACATCGGTTGATTATCCATGTATTTCTACGTGGTAAGTGTCAGGCTGACATTTGGAGGCGTCTGAAAAAGACAACATTTCTTGCTAGTTGATATTCAAAACTATTAAACGATTGATGGAGACTGGCAGTGTCGCCAACAGGCCCTGCACTGGTCGACCACCTACCGTTCGGACGTCACGTCAAATCAAACTGTGAAAGCTAGAAATCCTCGATGATCACAAAGAAAACTGGCCTCAGAAATGAAAGTTACATGTAGATCAGTTCAAAGAATTATGAAGGGTCATCTGGGACTAAGACCTTTCAAACAGAGTAAAGTTCACGACTTGACGATAAAGCAATGTAGGTCCGGACTCGAAAGATCGAAGGCGATTGCTTGGGCGGTACGCTAATGAAGATGTGGAAAAAATCGTTTTTTCTGATGAGAAAATATTCGTTTTCCATGAACGCTCAAAATGACAGGGTTTACGTATCAAGTCTCGCAGATATTCCTCAGAATGTAAGAATTGTTCAACGCTTTCAGAAGCCTGAGTCTGTGATGGTTTGGGGAGCCATCTCCCCACTGGGTACTCTTCCGCTCTTTTTTGTGGAACCCGGAGTAAAAATTAATGCTGCTTACTATCGGGACAAAATTATTGAGGTTCGTGTGAAAGAGGGGCTCAACGAATCTTCGAACAGGGGCGACGATGGACATTCCAGCAAGACTCTGCAATAGCCCATGTTCCTCTGCAATGTTGACTCTGCAACAGCCATCAAGATTGTTACCGGCTAAACAAATCCTGATTTCATTTCGTCACCAGAATGGCCCTCCTCGTCACCTGATTTAACCCACTGAACTACACCATATGGGGACTTTTAGAGGCAAAGGTCAATGCTATCCAACACCGTAGCATTGACTCTATGAAGAAGAACCTGCGCGACTCATGGTGTAAAATGTCGATGGACACCGTGCGTAATTCTACAACCGCATGGTGTAAAATGCCGATGGACACCGTGCATAATTCTACAACCGCATGGTGTAAAATGCCGATGGACACCATGCGTAATTCTACACCGTATGGTGTAAAATGTCGATGGACACCGTGCGTAATTCTACAACCGCATGGTGTAAAATGTCGATGGACACCGCGCGTAATTCTATAGCCGCATGGCGAAGAAGATTACAGGCGGTAGTTAAAGAACGAGGCGGCTGATTTGAATAAAATTTTTATGGAATATTTCTGAGACCATATCATCGTAAGCACTGGAATAAATTATTGAATTGCTTTTCATGTGTACAAATTATGATCAGATTCGTTTGTCAACGAAATTATGCGCTACCTTGGATATCTTCTACTCGAATGCGTCGTTCATCCAAGTATTGAGGCCCTGTCAGGGCGGTTGTTACTTTGTGGCTATGTGCTGGATTTATTATTTTCCGCGTCTAACGTAAGCCTGATTCAGACCGCCCCCTACCTTCCCGTTGTCAGAAAAAGTAAGCGAATCTCAAACTTCCTCCTCCTAAAAGTGCTTGCGTAATACTTGAGTGGTTCCAGATGTGACGAACGCAAGAGAATGATTTAGAAAAATACACTCACTAAAAGTGAATGCTAATGATGTCACATTCACTTAAAGGATGCTTCTTCTCCCATTGTCATTCGATGATCAAAAGAGTGACTCGAAAATGTGAAAATAAATGTAAAGACTACATTCTTCCAAAAGAATGGTAAGAAAAGAATGCATTCAACGAAGTCAATGATCGTGCTCAACTCCCGCAAAGTTCTTGTCACGCATAGAGACGACAATCGCAGAATACAACGCTTTTAAAGACACTGTATTCTCTCCCGTGAACGACTCCCAAAGGACGGAAAAACATCTTTAAACGGAAATATTTATTAATTAAAAAGTCATTATTGAGGGAATAAACTGTATTTATTTATAGATGACGAATAATCGAATGAAAACGATTTGTTCGACTGATAATCGCAACTCCACGAAACAATTAAAATCGATTACTAAACTCCAGCAATCGATAACATCGGCAGTTTTCATTCATTTCGTTGATTTGAACTTTCCCGCAGTGGATTTCATGGTTCCGTTACCTCGCACGAAATGCCACCTGGCGGCTTGGAGAACAACTAGGAAATGGGGCCGAATACACTACCTCCTTGGTGTTAACGGAATATAGCTAAAGCCGTGTGCTATAGCGAAATAGAAAGTTTCGGTTTCGCGCGGCGTGCGGATGCATATTTTTAAAGTTCACGAGGCACATTGGATTTCCAGCGAGAAAAGAACCATAGCTGTAGGTTCCCTCTAGCGAGTTCTGCACTTAGGATACGTTCCTGTTTTAACCTGTAAGTGGCAATTTCATGTCATTTCATTAAATTTCACGCTCATTAATTACAATTAAATGCTAATTGATAACAATGATGTTGATAATAATAATAATAAACAATAATAATTATTGATAATAAGGAAAAATATTTCCAAAATACGAAATGCGGTACGTAATATGCGTGAATTATTCATAGAAAGGTACGGAATTTATGGCGAATATAAATTATTAAATTATAAATAAATAATTAAAGATGTCTGTGTAATTAATGGCAGATAATTTACTTGTTATTTAATTATTATAAATTTATATTAATTCATTAATTCGAACTTCGTGTTTTCTGCACTCCATGTACATAAATTTTTATCTATAAGGAGGATTATATATAAAAGTATTTTATTAAATTTCTAATTATATATATATCCTATATAGCCTCTTGTAAACAATATATATTTTTCCTATACTGGTACAAGCTGCCTAGCGGCCATTAGTTCAGCGCCGGACTGGGTCCTCTCAAAATGCGCACACCTTGGATTATAGAAGGGGGCGCGAGTCCTATAAACCATGAGGGCGCACCGGCCCAAGGGGCCGGTTTGCCGGCGGCCCAATCTGCCCTTACATCGGTTTATTGAACGTAAGCAAGTAGTCAGCCGTTAGTAAGCGTGCGACAAGTGGGTCCATTATTTCTTTTTTTTTTTTGTCTTCTTCTTGTTCTTTCATCCGGTTTCTTGTACATTTCACGTCATCGTATTTTTACATTAAAAAGTATGGCAAATATGTATTTTATATTCTTCTCCATCTACCGTTTTCTTACCTACTTTTTTTTACGGTTTTTTTACTCCTTAAGTTCATTTTTGCTAAATTTTGTCTATGACGTGTTAAAATTTAAAACGTACAGAAAAAAAAATTAAAATTGTAAGTAACGTATGAAGATTTAAAATCACGTTTCCATATCAATTAAACCTACTTAATAGTATGTATTTCTAAAGTATATGGATAACATACTCTGAATCTATTCGTTGTCAAGGATCGCTTGACCTCCTTGCTATTTAAACGGTGTATGTACTAAAAAAACTGTGTAAGTTAATGTCAGCTGTGTTTGCTACTTGGTATGATGTTTACCCTTCCTTAACAAGTGTACAGAGCACTTTATCACAATGGAGTAAACTGTCATAATGTCAGCATAGTTTGCAATTGGCAAGTGCGTGAAATTTGTGAAATTTAAGCGTAAAATAATTGTGAGCAGAGGCGCTAAGGCAAGTCAGGCGACCGCCTATGGTATTGCGAAATACTTCGCTTGTTGCATTAATTTTTCTAAACTTTGAAAAACTTTATACGAAAATTCAAATATTTGTTATATTAAAAAATAAATTCCAAAATAATTTTACCAGTAATAATTTCAAATAGTATAAAATTTTTATGCTTAAATGAAAGCAGGGAGTTACTACAAAATATTATATTTCTGCAAAAAAAAAAAAAATTAATTTATGGCCTACGAATATGAAGGGAGCGTAACGGTAACCGTGGAAAGGGAGAAGAAATTGTAAATAAGGCGGGAACGTGATTGAAAAGAAGACAATTTTCTAGAGAAGACAATTTTTTAGAGAAGATAATCTAGAGAAGACAATATTCTAGAGAGTAGTTTCCATACTGTCACTAAAATGAATCTTAGCAGTTATAACACGTTTGGATTAGTTTAGTTATTTATGAATTTCAAAATAAATTCATCAGATGAAAAAAAGAAGAGTTATAATAAATATTACTGATTCCATTATTAAGACCTACATGTAATTCGGAGGTATCATTAAGCTGTCGATCCCATCCCAAATTACCTAATGCGCTGTAAACGTATAAAGTAAGCAAAAGTTATGAAGTGTTTACAAACAATTTAAGTATGAATCACAGTGTTCAAATTAAATATTAATATATACTCTTGTAATACCTGAGTTATTGATTAAATATTTAAAGTATTTAAATGTATATTTCATTTCCTTTTAGAAATTTGTTTCTCCCCCTTGTCCTCCCCTCTCAATCAAAAACAGTTAGAAAGGTTAAGTTTAATTTTTTTTTCTGCATATATATATATATATATACTGTAATTCTGTAGGACCCCACTTATAACGAGCGCATAATTAGCGAGTTTACGAATATAGCAGGAAAATATAGATTTTTTTTAGTATGATAAGTAAGCACAATAGAAGTCAGTTTTTAATGAAAGATTTTTGCTGGTCGGATATAGCGAACATTTTATTCTTTTTTTGGTCCCAATTTCCTCGTTATATGCGGTTCCTCTTGTATAGGGCCTCGCTCAATACACCCTGCCTCACAAACACTATGGCCGCCTCTGATTGTGAGTTAATGACGGAAAAATTCAGTACTTCTTACGACTGTGTTACTCTACTCCTGTACTGTTGTGTCCAGAATGCAGAAACAGTGAGCAGTCAGCCACCTTTGCTGAACGAATCTGATGTACGAAGGGTGCCTAGAATGAGCCCATTACCAATAGAGACTAGTACAAACCAGTACTAGCCAGACTAGTACAAACCAGACTAGACACAACCAGTACAAACAGTGAGGTGCCGTGGTTACGTAGATGAAGTACAGAATTATATATAAAAAAAAAAATGAACGGGCTTTTCAAATCAAAACATAAATTTAATTATTAAAAGAAATCGATTTAACTTTTAAATATATTCCGATTTTATAACATCGATAATGGCATCGGTATGTATGATTTATTAGAAAAATATATCATCATGCCTTTTTATCTTGTGTTCGTTCTTCATCCTCTGAGTAAGTTTATTAGCGATATAATCTTCATTAAATTCACATATCAAAAGATAAGATCGATTGAAATGCATAATCGATTTACATTTCTTAAACGATGGAATCATCGAAATAGATGAACCAACGCGAGTACATCGTTAGATCTACATTGCTAATATGATCGGTATTCAAAGATATGAGCTAATTTTTCGATTTATATCGATTTAGCGGAACCTATGTTGATTATCATCTTGGAATTTAAAATGCGGAATTAAATCGTCCATAACTTTAATCGATGTTTTCATTCCATATCGAAATTAAATCAATTTCGTTTGAATTTTCAGGTGAAAAGAAATGAGGTTAAAAACCTTCGTTCAGGAAATGACTGTTAATTAGATTAATGTCTTATTTTTAATTTTCGTTCCGTTCCCATCTAGTTGATATTCACACAATCTTGTCACTCTATTTCCTAGAAATGTGATTACTGCTCTGTTAAATCTGATCAAAAGACATGGGCAGATGTAACCTGTTGATTCCCGAAATCAAATCAATTTCATGTCCCATCAGACATTTTATCAAACAGTAAACAACTTTTTTTAATATGATCCAATGACTCCAAAATTTCATTTATAATTTCTTGAATATCAGCCCAAGGCATAATTATAAAGTAGTAAAAATCTACTGAACTGATATATTTTAAACGATACAAAGAAAATTCAA
Source organism: Dysdera silvatica (assembly GCA_006491805.2). Lineage (NCBI taxonomy): Eukaryota > Metazoa > Arthropoda > Arachnida > Araneae > Dysderidae > Dysdera > Dysdera silvatica. Next base: position 142,269,205 of record QLNU02014176.1, read on the forward strand.
ATTGGGACAATAGGTTTCAGAAATAATTCAATAATAATAATAACAATAATAATTAACAACAACAACAACAATAATAATTAACAACAACAATAATAACAACAACAATAATAATAATAATAATCATAAATAATAATAATAATAATAATAATAATAATATAATAATAATAATAATAATAATAATAATAATAATAATAATTAACAATAATAATAATAATAATAAAATTAACAACAACAATAATAATAATAACAACAACAACAATAATAACAACAATAATAATAACAATAATAATATTAACAATAATAATAATTCAATAATAGGTTTCAGAAATAATTCAATCCAGTTAAAAAATGATATTTATTAATTTTTTAAATATTCAGCAAAATTAATTGATACGCCAGATAAATTATTAAATACAATGTTAAAAGATGTTTTGTGATCGTTTTTGGCGGAGCCTTCATTGTACGTGTACACACGTCGATGGTAAATTGAAGACAGACTTGATTTTAGAATTCGGAAAACAATTACACACACTGTTGCCAAATATTAAAAGTATAATTATACAATATTTGAAAAATATGAAATAAAAGGAAACGATTTGGCATGGTGCCAATTTTAGAAATTGAACTTTTTTTTGCATTTCTGAGTGGCAATAGTTAAAAAAGCCTGCAAAGTGAACATTTATATTGTGGGAGCTCACAAGGTCATAATAGTATTAAATAATAATAGTAGTATTAAATAGTAATATAGTAATGTCGCCCGTTAATGTCTTTCAGGCGATGGGGAAAAAACAGGGAAGTCCTTTTCTGGAAGGTGTGTAATGGAGATGTTCAAAATCGATCATTAACCGAATCAATATTATGGTTTCACCGATAGAGAATTTGGGAGGGAAAATCATGGAAATTTTCCTTCCAAAATCTATAAAAATGCGGTGAAAATCGATTACAACAAGCGCCGATTACAGCGACCAACCGCTTATAACAACGGAATTTTCACAAAACGTTTGATTTTCTATTTCGTTTTTTCAATTGCTCGCAGAATTCAGAGTCCAAAAAAGACTTGGTCACTAAAAGCGGTTAAAATGTATTTCCTTAATCATTATACCAAACAAAATCCATATTTTCCTCGCTATATCTGGAAGCTGGCAAAAATGCGGACTCGTTATAAATGGGTTCTACTCTATTTTACATCCCCCCAAAATGCCTCTCTGGATCAGCCTCTGATTTAAAGCATTATAAAGGTTACTGACCTTTAAATGCGCGTTATTTCTTTCTGATGTTTTTATTGTTAGCAAATGTAGAATATTTACAATCAATCGATCAATTAATGAACGGATGAATCGTTATACATATTGACAATATTTCCTTACACTTCTTCTGATATGTATCACGCTCACAGTCCAGTTATTCAGTGTTGAAAGTTATATACTCATTATTGCAGAGTTATATTTCAGTTATATACTCAATATTTCAGAGTTATATTTCAGTCGTATACTCATTATTTCAGAGTTATATTTCAGTCATATACTCATTATTTCAGAGTTATATTTCAGTCATATACTCATTATTTCAGAGTTATATTTCAGTCATATACTCATTATTTCAGAGTTATATTTCAGTCATATACTCATTATTTCAGAATTATATTTCAGTCATATACTCATTATTTCAGAAGTTATATTTCAGTCAGTATACTAATTATTTCAGAGTTATATTTCAATCATATACTCATTATTTCAGAGTTATATTTCAGTCATATACTCATTATTTCAGAGTTATATTTCAGTCATATACTCATTATTTCAGAGTTATATTTCAGTCATACTCATTATTTCAGTCATTTCAGTCATATACTCATTATTTCAGAGTTATATTTCAGTCATATACTCATTATTTCAGAGTTATATTTCAGTCATATACTCATTATTTCAGAGTTATATTTCAGTCATATACTCATTATTTCAGAATTATATTTCAGTCATATACTCATTATTTCAAAGTTATATTTCAGTCATATACTAATTATTTCAGAGTTATATTTCAATCATATACTCATTATTTCAGAGTTATATTTCAGTCATATACTCATTATTTCAGAGTTATATTTCAGTCATATACTCATTATTTCAGTTATATTTCAGTCATATACTCATTATTTCTTCCTTTTTTGTTTGTTTGCTCATCTATCCATCCATCCACCATTGGCATATGCAAAAAGTTCGTAAAGTGGGGGTTATAGGCTTAATGGGAAGGGTTACAGAGCTACAACTCACATATTCCTATGTTAAATATACAAAATTTCATTGCAATGGGGGGTTACAACCCCCATCAACACCCCCCTGCGTACGCCAAAGCCATCCACCCATTCACCCATCAGTCAATAACTCAATCTTTCGTTAAGACGCATAATTATACATACACAATCGAATACAATGTAGTGAACTAACGCCAGGAATTGTGGCTAGACAGGAGATCCGAGAAAAAAGCCGATATAAAAA
>QLNU02014176.1:142275341-142291983 GCA_006491805.2 Dysdera silvatica
AACCCGTTCAGTGTATGGTTTAGTGAACGGGTTTGTATGGTTTAGTGAACGGGTTTTCTCACCCCGGTCAACAGGCACTGGACGTGTGGAAATGATATTCGTATGTACGTCACGCAGTACAGTATACCATACAGAGTACACGAAAGAAGTAATACGTATAACAATAGATCCAGCCTATAGGCCCCTTTAAAATAAGCTGGAGAAGTCAGCATTCATTTATGGTGTTCGAAATGGCACATTTAGCAGAATCGTTCTTTCTTATTCGTTCAGTGATTCGTTCACTTACCCGATCAGTGATTGGTTTGGCACACCTCCATTATCAAAGCTTTTTCTTTTTTGGATCTGTTGCTTTAATTTTTGTATATTGTGCATTGGTGCAATGGCAACAGGAAACGAAGTATAAAAGAGGTCGTTCATTTTCAAATTTTCAGTCTATACTCGCGGTAAAGCTGGCAACTGACAAGGCGCAGAGCAGTATGATTCCGCCAGCACGATATAGTTCGCTTTGTCTTACGTTAACAGAGTTAATATAATGTAAATTTCAGACATAAAACATTAAAATAATGCTCAAATATATAAAAAAATATATATATGTATAATTCAAATATGGTATTTATTAAATTTAGGAAAAAGACTCATTATAGCCAGCGATGATGTCATTCAAGTAACTGACCACTTAGATGACTAAATAGCCTCATGATGTTGAGGGTTACCTCATTTTTCGCCAATTTGCGAACGAATACTTGTTGCACGGGCGTGAATAAGTCGCCGTAGCCTTAACAGTGTACCAGGTTAGCTTTGCCGCGCGTATAGTTTTAAATCATTTCAATGATTGGTCAAAGCCCTGCGATAGTACAACATTAACGCGTTCTCTAGCGTGATGTTAACTAATATTCGACACCGAACTATCTAAAAAAACCAAAACCACCTTATCCACTAACTATTGATTAAGGCTCTTAAAAAAGAAAGACAGCCAGCGCATCCGCCATTTTGATGCCTATGTTATGGTTGCAAATTGTATTTATTGGCGACATTTTACAAGTTGCGTCAGTATTTACATTCGTCGGATAATCGCGGATTATTGATTACTTTTATGACAAAATGGAGATCATTTCTCCAAAGCGGAAAACCTTTATCGTCATGGTGAATGGGACCGGAAGTGTACATAAAAATGGCGGCTGATGCGTCGGCTTATGATTCTATGGATCTACTGTACTCACTGTAGTCTAGGGTTGGAGTCCCTAGGCTTTAAGAGGTTCGAGTTCCTCGGAAAACTGCAGATCCCAGTGCAACATGGCCACTGCTGTCCTTGTACTCAGGCTTATCCTGAAGAAAATTATTGAGAGTATGCGGTGCTGTCTTAATTATTGAAATTGAGGGGTTACTGGACTTGGTGACGTCATTGCGCCGCCCTGAATAGCATTTGACTGGTCGTTTATCGTCTATCCAAGCCCAAGGTGGCAGTTACCACTTTCATCAGTTTTTCATTCCTCTTCTGGTCGTACGCAGGATATTATTTTGAGGCTTGGGGTGGGGGGGTCAGTGGGTTTTCCTCGTTTCTTCATTTGTTTCTATTCAAGTTTGTAAATGACTAGAAAAGAAAAAGAAGGCTGAACTTTGTTAAAAGTTGCCCCAAAACCAGGAAATACAAAAACTTTCTTGAGACTTTGAGAGTACGCGGCGCGTACTTGTAATTGTACAAAATTTTTTGAGATTACGCAACGCACACCCTTTGCATTACCTTGGGAAACCCTGTGCATAGCCTTTGGGGAACCCTGTGCATACCCTTTGGGGAAAGCCCTGCTTGTACTGTAAAATTCAAACGATCTGATCATGAAACAGCTTGCTTATAACTAGAGCCCGGATTATATGCACTAAAAAACCAGCAAAATATGCTCTAAAATCCAGCAAAGTATGCACTAAACACCTCGAAGTATGCACCAAAAACCTCAAAGTATGCATCAGAAACCTCAAAATATGCACTGAAGAACCTCAAAATGTCCATGTATGTACACTTAAATAAACAATCATCTAAAGTGAATAAATATGTTTTTAAATTTTTTTCAACACTTAAAAATCTGTTATTCTGCATTTCAAAACAAATAGGTTTATCATTAACCGCCAAGTAGAAAAATTCGATATACATTAAATCATACGTTTTATACATCGCAAATTCTACGACGGAATATCAAAATGTGTCTTTCGATGTTCTTAACAATTAGACCTTATTTTCTATCACGTAATAGCACTTTTAAGGCCCACGTCAGGGGCTCAGTCGAACAAGGGCGCAAAATCGGCTAAAATAATCCACAGAGGTTAATATGTGCGTGACTAGGAGGGGCGCAATCTGGACGGTTCTGTCAGAGGCGCAATCTGGACGATTCTGCATGGGGTGCAAAATTATCTAGCTACGGTTCTGAGTTCCATTACCTTTTTCATAGAGGCAAGGATTATAGTAGTACTACGTTTGATTTTAATGTATTAAAATCCCCACTGTTTCATCAAGGCAGCTCTGTAGCCAAGCCGGGGCCAGCAGGAGGTCCGGCACCAGTTGCCCCATGCTTGTGCCCCAGTAGCTCCATCAAGCTACTGGGAACTATATAGAACAATCTGAACTGAGCTACATAGAACAATCCCAGGGTTCCTCTGCCCCATATGCTCCTTGTCTCGCTCCACTTGTTTCTTCATCCTAGCTACAGACCTGCATCAAGATCTTTAAAGGGGTAAATTTTCTCTCTATATCTGCCGTAACCGAAGTAACCTTCTGCTACGGTTACGGACTTAAAGGTGCTTAACTGAGATGAATGTTTCCAGGTCAGCAACTCCTCGCAAGCGAATGGAATTGTAGAAAAGTATTAGACACAAAAGATACATGAAACTCATTCCCCATGAAACTACGCGCAATTGTTTGTTTGGCTTTTTTATGGCGCAAGAGCATCTGGGCTATACTGCGCCAACTACTATGTGTGTGCGCCTCGCGCTGTTGTAGAAACGTTAGCGCAGTATCTTGAACGTTTCTTTGTGCGTTTATCATATTGAAATTGACAATTAAACACCAAGTTGATTTACAAAATGTTAGCTACAAAAGTTATAGACATGCAGTTAAGCGGGTTAGATAGCATTAACCCGAGAGCAGGAGCGCGGGGTGTTTCACACCCCATGTGTGAAAAGAACCGTTAACTTTTGCTTCTGAAACTGGCCAAACTCTTTCCTGTTGCCTTCAAAGTCACAATCTTTTGGGGTAGGGTGACAAAGTGAAAATTCCACTTATTGTTCCCTGTAAAATTGGACGTTTTTAATGAAATAGTGATATATAATTAGATGGGGTGCAAATCACCCCGCGCGCGTTCTCGCGGATTAAAGTGGGGGCGCAATTTTTAGAAATGTGATACTTATCCCTGTCTTATACTGCTCTGTTACAGGGGTCGTGCAAAAATTAAGATGATGACAAAATTTTGGGGGCTTGATATGCTATGGACTTGTACAGGTTTTAGTCGTAAATAGTTACTACTCCAGCAATATATTTGCATTTTTTCATGGTAAAACCATAAAAACTAGCTAAAATGCTAAATGTGACCGTTATAACCACATCAATTTCATCTTCTGTAACATGACATGCAATCATTACGCTTTCTGGGTATTAGTTAAAGATTGAAAATATCTAAATTGTTTAACTAGTTAAAATTTTATTTTAAAATTTGTGGAGATATTTCCGTTGGAAACTTTTTCAAAGTTAACATGAGAAGAGAACTCAAAAATACAATTTTTTAGAATTAACTTTAAACTTTAAAAATAAAAAAATAAGCGGTTTAAAATCGCTTGGCTGCGGTGCTGCATCTAACAGCTATGCATGCTCCATTTCTGTTTGTTCAAATCGAGTTTTTTCGCCAAGTGGCGATTTTCCAATGAACTTGAATACCTGGTGGAGAAAGGAAAAGGTCGTAGGAATTAATTAATCTTTCAATTAATTTTTTAATATATTAAAATTTTTTAAATATTTTAATCCATTAAAAATTGTAAAACGTCTTAATCCATTAATTTTCGAAAAGTCATCGCAAAACGCAATAGATCTATTATCACAATAGAAGGCTTTTACTAATTCTAAATATTCGTTTTCACCAAAAGTCTCGCCAATTTTGAACTATGCTATGATAAATCACCAAATTAGTTGTACAGGAGATATTATGCACAGGAGCTTTCCTACAACCCTACTCTTCATTGTTTCGCTCTCTGCAGTGAGGTGGAAAGAGTAAACGTCAGGCGGCTGATATGTGGTGCCAGCGCGGGGCAGTAAATCCACCTGGAACTTTACTCAAGTATCAAACTGATTGGACAACATATGCCCAAGCTCCAGCGTGTTTTCTCGCTTTATTCGAAACTACTAGACATTCTAATAATGTTTAGTAATCTAATAATATCTAATAACCTCATACTCTTTAATAGTCCAGTAATGTCTAATAGTCTAATAATGCCTAATAGAGATGCGTTCTACACGCGCAGTGCCACTCTCAAAAGCCCGTCTGTAAAACTCCTGCCAATATGTTTGTTTGGCTTTTTTATGGCGCAAGAGCATCTGGGCTATACTGCGCCAATATAATACGCTCTATTGACCAAATGCTATGCTGAACCTTGCTGAGCTTAAGCAATATTTAGGCGAAAATCCTTGTATTGCAGAGAGTAATATACGCGGATTCCCGGGTCAAAGGTAACGGGCTAGATAATCAGAGGGGTTCCTTTGTCGGGCGTGTAATTGTGCCCACTAAAATTAATGGAAAAAGCTGCAATGATCTTCTGAAAATTTCTGTGGGCAGTGGGGTGAGGGGGGCAACTTTGAAAGAAGGTTAGGGTTGACTGATGTCAACTTTAACCTTTGAACATAGGGTACAACAAAATGGCGACGTGCGTCGGTCTAGCATTCTCGGGGTTCCAGCCATGTATGCTTCATAATCGTTGTTAATAATTAGGGTAATCAATATTAATTTAACTTGTATAAATAATAATTACAGTAATCAATATGCATTTAACACAATAATAGAAATAATAATTAGGGTAATCAATTAATTTAACATAATAATAAATAATAATTACAGGTAATCAATGTATTTAACATAATAATAAATAATAATTAGAGTAATCAATATTAGTAACATAATAATAAATAATAATTAGGTAGTAATATTGGGTGCCATAATAATACAAATAATAATTAGGGTAATCAATAATTAATTTAACATAATAATAAATAATAATTAATTTAACATAATAATAATAAACAATAATTAATTTAACATAATAATAATAAATAATAATTAATTTAACATAATAATAATAAACAATAATTAATTTAACATAATAATAATAAATAATAATTAATTTAACATAATAATAAATAAAATTAATTTAACATAATAAATAATAATTAATTTAACATAATATGTAAATAATAAATAATTTGGCATAATAATAAATAATAATTAGTTTAACGTAATAATAATAAATAATGAATAAATAATATAGCCTACATCACTTATTCTCAGTCTCTCTATTGGGGCATTTTTTTTATTATAGTAAAAAGATTTTTTTTTTTCCTTTTTTGGGCGCAAGGACAGCAAAGATCATGCGGCACTAGAAAGGAGCTACAGTTTTCCGAGGAATCAGAACCCATTATGGTTTGGAAAACAAACCCCCCAACTACAGTGCGTAGTTAGTTGGTAATTTTTGGACATCATTTGGAGTCAAACCCAGGATAAGAGCCAGTTAGGCGAACGCGTTACCACTGCACCACCGCAAGGCCCTATAACATGGTTATTTCATGTAATTATAGTATATTATTTACGCGTATATGCATACTAGAAACGTACTTGACTTCCTACAATCTTTGAAATGCTCGAAGAGCATACATGGCTTCTCATAGGTTTTAAAAGCAAACACTAGCAGGTTTTAAAATGGCATATAGGCAGGACAGGTTCGTCCATTGGACAAACCTAGACTGTAACCAAAGGCATGCTACCGCCTAACACCCTAGGCGACGCATCCCAACGAAGTAAGATATTTTGTCCTTCATTAAGTGCTCCTAAATTTGAGCTACGGGGCGGCACTCCGAATTTAGGAGACAAATGTTTAAGCCTGCCAGGGACTCAAGGGGCGGACACAGGGAGAGGTCACAGGGGTCATGACCCCCAAAATATATTTTTTCACTGTAAAAAATTCCAACTTTCATGATAAATGAAGGGTGTTATTCCAAGACCATGGCAAATTCTGTCCTTGACCCACCAAAATGAAAGTCTGTGTCCGCCCCTGAGGGACGCATGGAATCCTTGCTAATTTTTGCACGACCCCTGTAACACAGCAGAATAAGACGGGGATAAGTATGACATTTTTAAAAATTGCGCCCCTCACTTTAATAGAAAATAAGTTATAAAATCCGATGTGATGCAATAATGTATAATAAATAATAAAATGACGGATAAAAATTTCCAGGGTGACGTTTTGTAAACGATTGATGAAGAATGCTAAGGCGGTACAAGACGGAAAATGGAGGCATGCGATACGATCTATGAATCTTGAGGTATCGCATTAACCAGATGGTGGTGTATTTATTATTCAACCACGTTCGATAGAACGCAGCTCTATTCCGAAATTGAATCTTATCAATCCATTTGTCGCCTTGGGATACGTTCGCAGTCATAATATCACATCTCGTGGATTAAAAACGTAAGAAAACGTGATTGGGCTGAAGCACGATTCCCATAAATAAATAAATATCGTCTGCTATAATATTCTGTTGCCATTTTTATATGAACAAACTTAACCTCTTAATTCAAACGAGATTCAAATGATTAAAATAAATTCTTTCCGTGATAAATATCGTCTGGTGTAAAATATTTTATTATCATATTTTATTACCACAAACTTAATGTCTTCATACAGATGAACTCTAAATGAGTAAATAAGTTCTTTCCGCAGACGATGTACGTTTTCAGTAAATAAATATCGTCTGCTATATTTACAAAAGATTGAACTTTATAGTCGCATTGCAAACGAAATCCAAATAAATACAGTGAAATCTCGTTAATACGGCTTTGCTTAAGATGGACCTCCCGTTAATGCGGACAAATTCATTTTCTCGGTCCGAGGCTCATGTACGCTCAATGTTAAAGACTTGGTTTGATGCGTACGACTCGTCGGATAATACGGAGAAAAGTCTTTAGTGTAAAGAAAAAAACCGCCGTTTTCAGGAAAAACTTCAGGAGGTATGGAAGACAGCATGATTTCCAGCAGGTATAGTCAACTGCAAACGGACTCCAGATAAATACAGTGAAATTTCGTTAATACGGCTTCGCTTAAGATGGACCTCTCGTTAATGCGCACAAATTCATTTTCTCAGTTTGAGGCTAATGTACGCTCAATGTTAAAGACTTGGTTTAATGCGTACGGCTCGTCGGATAATACGGACAAAAGTCTTTAGTGTAAAGAAAATACAAAGCCGTTTTCAGGAAAAACTTCAGGAGGTATCGAAGACAGCACGATGTTTTCCATCAGCAACCTCCCAATATCCTTCGGATTTTCTATACAGCATTACGTAAAAATAAATGAGCTTCCACTGTATACAATATATATAAATATGCAATGTATTATATACAATGTTACATGTAATATCAAATACAACATTATATGTATTATATACAATGTATATAAATACTGTGTTTGTTTCGCTGTAAACTCTTCCGGAGTATTCTTTCATAATATTGTTTTAGTAATTTTTTCATCCGTGTATTGCATTACCGTAATATAAATTGTTGCTGAAAAACCTGAAGTTTTGGATAATAAAATTTGCTCTCCGTTTAATACGGACTTCCGTTTATACGGACAAAAATCGGTGGCACATGGTTATTAGCATTAACGAGACTTCACCGTAGATACTAAAAATATATTTCATACGCATATTTTATTGAACCTTTACAATATTATCTTCCAAACACATCACATCCGCAAAGTCTATTCCCTAAATTAACAATCTAATTAAAACCTGTCAATACAGCTTTATTAAATAAATGTCCCCTTTTTGCTTTTTATATATAATCGATTTTAGGAATTATTTTTAATTTAGATATTACATCTACTGCAATTATATCGTTAAAATTAAGGTTTTCGAAGCCTAACCCTTCCGATATACAGCTAGTAGAAAAAATGTTAAACTCAGATTAATTATAAAAAAAAGCTAATTATTGAATTGATAAGTTAAATTAAACGAGATTTTTGAATTTTGATATTGAATTGATAAGATTAATTAAACGAGATTACTATCTTGGCCTGAAGCAGCTAAAGTAAGTCAACCATTAATGGATAACTTGGAAGTTTTAATGGCTAATTGGAGTTATCGCTACACTAAGCAGATAGGTTGGTAAAGCCGAGTATATGTACGGGGCTTGAAAAGGGGGATTTTTTAACGAAAAAAGGGAGAATTTTAATGGAAGGAATATTCCCTTTCATAAGGGGATTTATTTTATAATTCATAGTAGTGTTAAAATGGGGGATTTTTCCTAAAGATTCTTCCTGGTGCACGGTCTTGGGTAAATCGTTTGATATATACAGGGTGTTCGTGAAATGTTTTAACAAAAGAAGAGGGGTTATAGTTTCCATCAAGACGAACAATATTCGCCATATAACCTAAGGTCTCAAACCACTCACAGCGCCAGTTCTAAAACCGTCCAGCATGCACAAATATTTACAACCAGTGCATGAGAAGCGCCAGATACAAATCAGGCCAGGTAATCAAGTGCGTAGGTTTGCATTTTGCGCTTTTTATGCACTCGTTCTCACTATTTGTGTATGCTGGACAGTTTTAGAACTGGCGCTGTGGGTGGTTTGCGACCTTAGGTTCTATGTAGGGCCGCGGCGCTGGAGCCCACAAATTTTGTATTTTTGACACTTGAATGGAAAGTTCAAAACGTCACTTTAAAACTTATTTTTGGTTTAATTATAATTTAGTAATATTAATTTTTTTCTTAATTATGACAGGCGTCATTGAAAATGGCTTTAAACTATTGATTATGCAGGTAATATGCATAACAAGCGTTTTTATTTGTTAGTTACTGAACAATTTTGTTGTGAGTGCGTGGGAATGGGCCCCGAATGAATATTGTGCCCTGGGCCCCACTTTGGCTTGATCGGGCCCTGGTTCTATGACGAATATTGCTTGTCTTGATGTGTACTATCACCCCTCTGATTTTGTCAAGAGAACTCACAAACACCCTGTATATATTCTCTCTCTCCTTCGTCTTTCTCTCCATACTCCAATTGTAAACTTGCCGCAGGCAGAAAACCACCAGCCTTCACCAACTTAGAAATGAGATACGATTCAATATGGCTAGCCCTTTCGGTTGCCAGCGTATTCATTAACTCTCAGCCCGTGACTATATCCTTTTCGCTAAGTTCCAATAGTAACTTCGTTTACCATTTCCTTCTATATACATATATATATATTGCAAAGTTTTTCCAACCAGGCTTAAGGATGCCTTCAAAGCAAAAATGTTGAGAAAAGCCTGCCTGAAAAGAATAATATTGTAGCACAAAATCACTATTAACGTGCGCGGTTGTACTTCAAGTACCTTCGGGCTATTACCAAAGGTAAACGAAATGCAGTTATCATAAAACTAGGAAACCGAAGTTGTGAATGTATGCAGCATTCTGCTATTGTATACTTAGGAAACTGCAGTAGAAAATAAACTTAAAACTAAAGAGTTTACCGAGGAAAATAACTCATTTTCCTATCCACAAATTACAGGGGAAACTGGCTGCTCCAACGAGTTCAATGCCACCTGTGGTGGCTTTCTGCAACAGAAGCCAAATTGGCGATATATCTGAACGGTTTCTTTGAAGTTATCGCATTTGGTGTTAAACAAGGTTTTTCTTCGTAAGATGGTGGATTAATTAATAGAATTGTGGCAAACGTACTCGAAAAAAACATGAGGAAACAAAAATGTAGTTCAAAAACGTGTCTTTTTCGTAAGTGCGGTTCTTTGCGAAACTCTCTATAGCTAACAATTTACACTTTAGTCGAAAGCGTTTGTTTTCCACGTCTGTTTCAGTTTCGGCTTCGTTTTCCTGAAACTCCGATCTGCTAAGTCTTCCAAGAATGTCGTTAGAAAGAGACTAACTATTGTCCATTTCAAAAAGTCTCTTTTAATTTATTGTTTATCCTTTTAAATTTATCACAATTGCAGTATGATGCTTTAAACGTGGGTTATGCTATTGTCACTGGCGTACGCAGAAATTTCGTAATGAAGCATACGCACATAAGCAAAATTTTAGTAAGGGTAGGTTATAGGCTCAATGGGGGTTTACAGAGCTACAACTCACATATTCCTATATTAAATATACAAAATTTCATTGCAATGGGGGTTACAACCCCCCACTATCAACACCCCCATGTACCAATACCCCCCCTGCGTAAGCCAATGTAAGTGGGGGATCGCATGCTTGCAAGGGAGAAGATTGCAGAGTTACAGTTAAATATATATTCATATGCATATATACAAAATTTCATCATAATGAGGGGGTTACAACCCCATCAACACCCCCCTGCCTACGCCAGTGATTATTGCCTAAGGGAGCATGCCTTGAAGATACTGCGGGTTCAAAGTCAGTCCAGTGCAGGGTTTAAGCTGGCTCAAAACATGCTGTCGCAAAAATGCTAAAATGGGAAAAAAGTTGTAGCAAAATGCTAAAAAATATTAGTAGCTTTCGTTGCTCCAAGAACCCTATCCATGAAATTATTTATATCAACGATGCTTAACAGGTGCTGTTAAGAATTTTGAAGAGGAAACGAAAAGGAACAAGAAAAGATCGCTGAAGTGCAAAACGGATATTCTGGAATCGAGAAATCCTGTTTTCAGAGAATAAACTGTGGTTAAAAATGCCTGTCGCATTTTCGCGATGGGCAATAATTTTTTCTTCGCATTTTCGAGCAACTCGTCGCATTTTGCGAAAAATGCGACTGCAGCTTAAACCCTGGTCCAATGACGTAGGAAAGGGGGAGGAGCTCAAGATCCTATTGGATACCAAAACACGTTATTTTCTGCAACGCGCATAACATGATTCTCTTCAAAGCTACTTGAACCCCCCCCCCGTAATTTTTTAATTGTTACACCACTGCTTCAGACGACTGCAATAAACCGAATCACTCGAATATTGCGGTCGCCCAGTGACACAAAAGTTATGTTGATACTAAACCAGGGGGTGCCAAGTTGAAGACAATATTGGGATCCTGGTTGGCCCAAATCTTATCCATCCACAAGACAGGGAAAAGATTTATGGGGACCCCCAACCAGCTTAATGACAAATTATATTTGTTATATTATCCAAGTTTTGTCCTTAGCATCCCCCATTCGCCCCCCCTTGTCCCTGGCCCTGTCTATCTTCTTTCTTAGGTTTTATGTTCATCTTCAAGTGGAGGAATTTTACATTCACTCCCATACTTCCGCTGAAAGGAAATGCTCAGACTTAAATAGATAGCAAATATTCCGCTTATTTCCATTGCTTGATAATTATTACAACACTGCTGGCCTATGCTGGTGTAGTAAAAAGTATAGGCCTGGTATAGCTGATGTGGTAAAAAGCATGAGCCTGGTACAGCTGATGTAGTAAAAAGCATGGGCCTGGTATAGCTGGTGTAGTAAAAAGTATGCCTGTATCTTTGAATAGATTTCAGTAGAATCTTTACAGCAATAAGGAAAACTTGAATAATAATCACAATTCATATATTTTATCCTCAATAATAATATATTCACTCCCAGATATGTTTGCCATTTCTTCATTTACTTTTTGCTCATCAGTTTGTGGGGCGGGAGGATTTGAAACCCCCTTAAAGTAGGCGCCCTTGTTCTCTTGTATCGTATTGTATTTAAGCGTGCAATAGCATTCAACATTATCAATCTCCTTCTCCGATTAGGAGATTGGTTGTCAATGTATACCATATTGCTTTGTTTCTGTTCGGATGGATAATCCTTTCTGTGCTTACTTCAAGGCTTCTCCAACTGTGTCCATCTCTGTCCAGTCCAAGCTTTTAAATCGTCCGTCCATTAATCTTTTTCATTTTCTACCTTAGGTCTCTTCCCTGTGATGTTCCCCACTTGCTCTAATGGGGCACCTTGTATTTTTGTCTTCTCATTATGTGTACGCAATAACGTCATGTATAAAAAAAAATGTACATACCATAGCTAAAACATACTTTATTGCCAAACGATGCTGACATTTCTCCGTCAGAACGAAAATTCCTCTTCAAGCACAGGAACTTTGAACTTTGAACTTTGATTTTGTTACCAGTTGGTTTCCATCGAGGGAATTGAAGTCATCAACTTGAACCCCCGTTCTCAGCATTCTCTTCTACGATTTACCTATTACAATCAGGTAACAAATTGCGCTTATAAACGCGAAGTGAATGCCAGTAAATGATTCATCGAGTGTTTCAGAAATTTACCACGAACGTTCTGCATCAAGAATGTTAAGCAACATCAATGGCTATTTGGTTAATTTCGTTGCATATCTGATTAAGGGGAACAATGAAACAAATAGACGGCGAACATAATATTAAACGAAATCAGATGAGAATCTCTGCTTTCAGTTAGCCTCGTTGTTGATATCATCTTGAAGCTGTTACAGCAAGTGTTCAACAATGCATTTCGATCGCATATTTTCAGGAAGTCTTAATCAAGCAATAAGTTTTATTATCGTTTAAGAACGTTACCTCACGGGATTTCCTGATATCAATAGCTATTTTACATTTTTCCTGTCAGCCTGATGGTGATTCTACAGCTTGCGTTTTAACCTGATGACATTTTTGCAACTTGCCTGCTAGCGACTTTACAGTTTGTTTGTTAGCCTGATAACTCTTTTACAGTTTTCTTTCAAATAAAATGAAAAACTGGAAACTAATTATTAAATGAAAAATTGGAAACTAATTATTAAACTGGAAACTAATTATTAAATGAAAAATTGGAAACTAATTATTAAACTGGAAAAACTAATTATTATGCAAAACAAAATAACCTTAAGAGATATTAATCCAAAGTTTTATTTTCTTTCCTCTTTCTCCTCCTCATTCTCCTCTTCCTTTTCTTCTTCTTCTTCTTCTTCTTCTTCTCCATCCTCTTTTTCTTATCCTCCTCCTCCTTCTTCTTCTTCTCTCTCTCTCTCTCTCTCTCTCTCTCTTTCTCGAAATCGCATGCATACATCAGCATGTAGACACAGCAGAAATTTCTCGGAGTTCACCTGAAAATACTCAGGACATACAGTGTAGGCCAGTATATAATTTTAAAAAGCCTCAATAACCTCAATTTTTTTATCAATATGTGACTAAACATGAAAAATAGAATTCATGAATCAGTACATGAAGAAACGTAGAAAAATTCAATGTCTAAAAAATTTTCTTTCTTCTTTTTACGTTGATTTCATTATTTCACAAATTCTCATGAGAAAAGAATATATATCAGGAATCACATATGATAAACATCACGTGTCCAAGTATCAAACGAACTGCTGGTAATAAATCATAATTAAAAACACTAAAGCAGCGCAATCCACGAAAGTCTTTAAAAACAAATAATATTCATATATAAAAAATATTAAGCAGAAAACATTCTTCAAGTAATTTTTTTAAGCATTTTAATATAATAATATTTTAGAATACGTTGCAATAGTATTAGGATATAAGAGGACGACATAAATATAACGCAATAAAGTATACATTAATTATTATTATTAATAATAATTCATATAATTTTAATACTAGTTTATGTACTAATCTTCATTCAATATATCATACTACGACTTCATTCTGTATTGATATCTCCTATGAACGTATTGTGATGACAATCCTATGGCAGTCTCATTAAACAGTTCTCGAGAGAGGAATATGCCCATCACAGGGGCGCCAACTTCAAGGGGGCCCCAGGTTCCCTCAGTTCCCCAAAAAATTTTGAGGGTTCAAGCCTTCTCAAAACTGATGAAAAACTAAATGAATTTAAACTAAAGTTAAGGATAAAAGACATCAAATAAAATACACATAAAATACATGTAAAATACACCTAAAATACATGTAAAATACACATAAAATACATGTAAAATACACATAAAATACATGTAAAATACACATAAAATACATGTAAAATACACATAAAATACATGTAAAATGCACATAAAATACATGTAAAATACACATAAAATACATGTAAAATACATTAAGATACATATAAAATACACTAAGATATGTAAATACATTAATATGCATGTAAAATGCATTCAGATACATATAAAAAACATTGAGATACATGTAAAATATATTAAGATATATCTAAAATACATTAAGATGCATGAAAAGTACATTGAAATACATGTAAAAGATATTCATACATGTAAAAGATATTGAGATATATGTAAAATACATTGCAACATGTAAAATACATTGCAACATGTAAAATACATTGCAACATGTAAAATACCTTGCAACATGTAAAATACATTGCAACATGTAAAATACCTTGCAACATGTAAAATACCTTGCAACATGTAAAATACATTGCAACATGTAAATGTAAAATACATTGCAGCATGTAAAATACATTTTTGTTTTTCCTGTCACTGATTGACATACCCGATTGCACATGCAAGGTTGATTGCACATTTAGACCCCCCTCTCCGAGATTTTATTTAAGTTGTCTCCCCTCATTCCCAGGATTTATAATTTCCCATGTTGGAGTGCACAATGTCTCCACGAAGGTATGCAAAACACTGTCACACAAATTTGACCCCAATCTAAAACTTTGAAAAATCTTTTGATCTCGAGGAGGTACAGTTTTACGAGCTCTCGTCGTCAAAATCCCAGAACCGAAGTTAATGAGATCATGTTACTGGATCAACCCAAGTCGTACGGAAACAGAGTCTTATGATTTAATTAATATTCATCAGAATGGAGTTGGAACAAACGCACTGGTCCCTGGGAATGGTAGCTCTGAAACCCCAAGCTTTCCACAGAGATCTCTTCAATTAACAGCTTATATAGTGAACAAAGAAACAAAACACGAAACGCAAAGATGGTGAAAAGGGGCCTCTGGCTATAAACGAAAACAAAATGATTTTGACTTTTTCCCTGAGCCCCCAGCTATCGGAGTAGTTACAAATCCTGCATTTGGAGACAAGCTCTAGCCATCGCTAATGATGCGTTTGTAAGAACGCTGTTGAAAAAGGTTGACTGGTTGTCGATCGCTCAAAGACAATTCTGCAACGTTGTGGCAATTTGTTTCATCAGCAGTGTTATTGGTAATCGTGGTTGCAGATTATGATTCTCTGCTGGCAGAGTGTTAAAGAACCAGCCATGCTGCCAGGACCATTCGTACAACTTTTACTTGAATAGAGCTTAATTGGTTTCTGTCCTCGAAGATGCAGTTATAGATAAAAAATTTATACTATATCTTGCATGTTATATATTACTTCAGTGCCTAGAGTGGGTTATACTTGCGTATGTTCTCCGGGCCAACTACACTGAGTATGCACAGAGGTGTAGCAATTCAAAAATTATGGAGGGATTCAAATAACTTTAAAAAAAATAATGTGATTTGGCGTCAAAAAAACCCCACTTTGATATCTAATAAGCCCCCAACCCCTCATTTCTATATGCCACTTGGTGTACCAGTTATAGATATGGAGTTATAGGTGTCTGTTGTCGAGCCTCCGAATTCCCTCACGATTCCAAGTTTTTCAGTGCGTAGAACAGGCGCGGATTTAGGGGAGGGAGCTATCCCCGAATGAAAATTTAACATTGAAAAATACAGGATAAAGGTCCAGTGAGGTATCATTTCTAAATTCAAATCATTAATCGTCCCTCTTGAATGACCTCTCAATCCGCCCCTGTATGGGAACTCTAGAATATGCATGTTCCAAGATAGCGCTTCTGAACCACCTGGCCCTGTATCGGGCCCTGATATTAATTATATCAAGTCTTTCCCGAAATTTGCCATTCTGTTTTTTGAACGTTTTTCATGAATGAATATTTTATAGTAGAAATCTTACGAGGAGAATAATCTTCGTGGAGATGCCAAAAAACAACCGCAGAACACCTGAATAAGATGCATGTAGCAAATGGCAGTGAACAAGCCCCGTATTTTTAAACGTGAGTATTCATGAATGATCGATAATTTTCAGACATCAAAAGCTTTCAACATGCTAATGAAAATCAGGACATATTAATTTCATGATATTGGCTTGAGGAAGTTAGAACGTGCTACAAGATTGATAGCTACTTTAAATGTCATTTTATATTTGGCAACATGCCACATCGTGTACATAAGTGTACTAATTTATAATCATTCAGTAATTAGTCAGAAATACACGTGTTAGTTTAATGCATGAACTTTAAAAAAAATATATATAAAGGTATTTACGAGCATTGACGAAACTAGCCCCAAGTTCTAGGTGTGGGGAGGATCTCCAAATCTCAACGTTCAACGCATGACATTTAATTGTAATTTTCGACTTTCTAGGGATGGCTAAATATTAAATAAATAATTAGATAAATATAATTAAATAAATAATTAGTAAATTAATGACCCTAGCTAGTGGCGTAACGAAAATCTCGGGGTCTCTC
>QLNU02014176.1:142304083-142314352 GCA_006491805.2 Dysdera silvatica
ATCATCATCATCATATTCAACCATTATCTATCCACTGCTGGATGAAGGTCTCTCCAAATGCTTTCCACACAAGTCTATCCTGGGCCATTCGTTTCCACGTCACCCCAACCTCTTTTCTTATTTCATCCACCCATCTAGTTTGAGGACGTTTTCTAGGTCTTCGGTGGTCTCTTGGAATCCAGTTCAGAATTTCTGTTGTCCATCGTTGATCAGTTCTTCTTGCAATATGCCCAGCCCATCGCCATTTCAGTCCTTTTACTTTAACAATGATGTCCTCTACTCTAGTTTGCTCTCTCACCCAAGGTTTTTTTCTTCGATCTCTCTTAGTTATTCCAAGCATGTACCCTCCATGCTCCTTTGCGTTGCTCCATAACTTTCGTATTGCTCCAACTGTTAGACTCCATGTCTCTGATCCATAAGAGAGGACTGGCAATACACACTGGTTGAAGACCTTTCTTTTTAGACACAAAGGCAATTTCCCCTTCAGGATAAAACTGTTTCTTCCAAATGCACTCCAGCCAAGTTTAATACGTCTGTTGAGTTCTTTCATAATGTTGCCATCCATTGAAATCAGCTGGCCAAGGTAAATATATGAATCAGCAATTTCTAGCTCAGTGTTGTCAACTTGTATTTTTGTTTCCTCTACAAAATTATTGAACATGATCTTAGTTTTTTGTAGGTTCATCTTGAGTCCAACTTCTTCACTTCTAGTTGAGAGCTCTTGTACCATGTCTTGGAGTTCTAATGGGTCCGTTGAAAAAATAACAATGTCATCAGCAAACCGCAGATGATTTAAATATTCACCATTTATTTTTATTCCCTTGTTATTCCAATTTATCAGCTGAAAAATCATCTGTAAAGCAGAAGTAAAAAGTTTTGGAGAAATGGTATCTCCCTGCCTCACCCCTTTGCCAAGTTTGATAGTTTTGGTATCTTTATGTAACCGAAATTTTGCACTTGCATTTTTATACACACGTTTCACCATGTCAATGTACACATCCTCAATGTCTGTTGATCTTAAAGAGTTGATGACTGCTGATGTTTTTATAGAGTCAAAGGCCTTCTCATAGTCAATAAATGCAACACACAATGGAAGTTCATATTCATGTGTTCTTTCAATTAATTCTCTTAATACTTGAATATGGTCCACTGTACTGAATCCACTTCGAAATCCAGCTTGTTCTCTTGGTTGAGCTGCATCTAATTTTTTCTGCAGGCGATGTGTTAGCACTTTTGTGAAGATTTTATAAATAGCAGGTAACAAGCTAATTGGTCGGTAATTTTTCAAATCCTCTTTATCACCTTTTTTATGCAAAAGAATTACTGTTGCAGAATCCCATTGGTTTGGTATGTTACCGCTGTTAAGACATTTGGTAAAGAATTTTGCAAGTATGTCTTCTACATATTCTCCAGCTTCTTTTAGGATATCTAATGTAATACCATCATCGCCAGGGGCTCTTCCTTTCTTCATACTTTTTATTGCAAATGAAACTTCTTCTTTTAAGATTTTAGGAGCTGTTCCTTCGACTATTTCAGTGTCTTCGTTTAATCCACTGTTACTTTCATATAGTTTTTTGTAGAATTCTTCAACTCTTCTAAGTATTTCTTCCCTATTTCTTGTTACGGTGCCATCCTCTCCTTTTAATGCAATGATGTGTTTCTTCCCAACAGATAAACTTCCTTTAACAACCCTAAGGCTCTTGTTATTTTCAATGGCCTTCCTTACTAACTCACAATTGAATTTTCTTATATCTTCTTTCATGTTTTTGCGCAAAGTTTTACAAAGTTCTACATACTCGATCCTGGAACTGGTATTTTGATTGTCCACCTTCATAAGTCTTCGCCTTTTCATGAGCTGTTTCGTCTTCTCAGATAATTTGCTATTGTGCTTTTTACAGGTTACACCACCAATTTCCCCAGCAGTTTCAACTATTGTCTTAACAATGTTTTCATTTGCTTCTGAGATATCACTTTCATCAATAAGTCCTTCCAGTGCAGAAAAGCGATTTTTTAATTCCAACTTGAATGCCTCGGTATTTTCTTTTAATTTCTTTAAATCCACCCTCTTACTTACTTGTTTCCTAATGAGCTTCTGTCGTTCTAATTTAGTATTTAAGTGCATTTTACATCTCACCATTCGATGATCACTTCCAGTATTAAATCTGTTCAGTACACTGCAATCTTCAATAATTGATTTCTTGTTTGCCAGGATATAGTCAATTTCACTAGTTCCCCCATTTGGGTGTTTCCATGTCCATTTTCTTTGCGGTTTCTTCTTAAAAAATGAATTCATGATGCTAAGGTTTTCAGCTTCTGCAAATTCGATGAGTTGATCGCCACGTTCATTCCTTTCCCCATATCCGTATTTACCAACCGATGTCTCTCCTTGTTCCTGTTGTCCAATTCTTGCATTGAAATCCCCCATGATGAGCTTGATATGTTGTTTCCCTTTGGTGTGTAACTCTTTGATTTCTTCATAAAATTCTTCAACCTCTTCGTCGGTATGGCTTGATGTTGGTGCATATACCTGTACTATTTGAAGTTGGTATCGCTGGGTTAGTTGAACAACGAGCCTCGCTGCTCGATCTGATGTACTTTCAACTTCCAGAAGACAGTCTTTAATTCTTTTGTTGATTAAGAAGCCAACACCACTTGTTCTTCCAGTTTCCGTTCCTCTATAATAAAACAAATGTCCACTTTTAAGTTCCACCAACTCTTCACCTTTTCTTCTAACTTCACTGAGTCCTACAATGTCCCATTTGATCTTGTCTAGTTCCTCTTCCAATTCCTGAAGTTTTGCTTCAGAAGCAAGGGATCGTCCATTAAACGTAGCCAAGGTCAATAACAAACGGCAGCCTGGGCCATTCCAGTGATTCTTAGCACCCCCTGCTTTCATGCCACACTGACCGCTGCCTTGATCAGGAGCACTCCAGCACCTGGAGACTAGGGGCCATGGTTTCTGGTGTGTCAACATAATGGAGGAATTAGCCATAATTTCACCACGCTGGCTAGACGGGTTGGTGAATTAGCCCTCCCCTTCCGCCTTTCTATCCGTGCAGCAAATATTAATTTGCCTCTTGGATATATATATAGAGAGAGAGAGAGATTAATAGGAAAACATTTTCCTTCTTTCTCTCCCCTTAACACAATGATTTAATGATTTTCCATGGCTTAACATTTACAGGGCTGTGCTTAATATATGAGATGACGTCAAGGGACCAGTAGCTTAGCATGGTCGTCTAAATGGTATGATTCACTTATAACACGTTTAAATTTTAAAAGAACTTCCTCACATGGGCATCTGATTTCCAGGGTTCCACGAATCGTGGTAAGCTGTATTCACTAGACAATAACGGCACTTACCCACCTCAAAGGAAAACCAAGGAACTTAGTAGAAAAAACTATTTTCTTCTCGCCAACTGAAAAACTCTGATCGCCAAGGGCCACCAAGAGATCGGATTCGTTAAGCCCTGCTGACTTCCATATCAACATTTCCGTTAGTGAAATGTGGAGGAGCGATATATAAGTGATCATATATTAATCTTAAATCTGCTTACCGATGAGTGCTTTTTTTAGGTGAGCATAAGTCTCGTTAAAAAAAGGGGGGAGCCGATTCATATCCGCCATTTTGTTGCCATTGTATCACGTGATCGTGGTTGCAAATTGCATTTATTGGCGACATTTTGAAAGTTGCGCCATACGTTCGTCGGATAATCGCGGATTTTTGATTATTTTTATGCCAAAATAGCGATCATTGCGCCAATGCGGAAAACCTTTATCGCCAAGGTAAATGAAACCGGAATTGTACAACAAAATGGCGGCTGATGCGTCGGCCTAGAATTCTAAGAGCTCTATGGAGGGAGGGAGACAGAAGTAAGCCAGAGTGTAGACAGTTTTGTATGGGCATTCCTCAGAGACGTTTTGCAGCTCCTTCACTTAGCCTTTCATACTCTTGACGCAGCATGATCCTCGCGCCCTTGCTCCATAAAAATCCAATTAAAGTTAAGCACTTGGCTCAAAGATAATATTCCCCCTTGGGCTAACCAACCCCTGCAACTCAGTTCTTCGAAAAAGAGTTTATAGCGCAAGTTTATGGCGCAAGAACAGGCGCCGGAAAAACCGTCGCTTTTGGTGTTACACAGAATCGAACTCGGGATTTATGCAATAGCAGAGAAACGCGCTGCCCTTACGCCATAGCCGAAATGTGAGAAGACGTACACGAGATGTCCTGAATACACGCGAATCACATTTCTGTAATCTGTAATCAGTTTCTGTTTAATAGTTTAATAATACCTAACGTTACAAAAATTTATTAAATCTTTAACATTCGTTGTTAAATATTCTTAATGGGGGTATCAAATATTTTCAATAGATATCAAATATTCTCAATGGATAGCAAATATTCTTAATAAATATCAAATATTCTTAATAGATATCAAATATTCTTAATAGATATCAAATATTCTTAATAGATATCAAATATTCTTGTTAGATATTAAGTACTACTTAACAGAATTTAAAAATAGATTGAGTTGACAGTTCTTCACAAAACAAACATAATTCCCATTTACAATGCCTTCCGCAGAAATAGGGAAATATCCCGAATATAGGCAATATATTTTTAACATCACTGTTTCAGTACTACCTTCTGTTTTATTTTAATGACGTCCATTAGCGTGAGAGAGTTCAGTCCCTTTAGGGATTTTCTAACCCGTTTATTTAACAAACACGCAGGGATTCTTTTATAAAGTTTTAAACTCGTTTGGTCACAAATATGACAGTTGGTTTCCTTGTAGATGTCGCGCACAATCTATAACTAACTTAGACAGTTAAGGGTAATTTGAATGCTTAACATAATATTATAATAATGACAATGATAAATTTGAATAGAAAAAATTGATCCCAAAACTTTATATTTTTAAAAATGGATCTTTTATTTTCCTCTACTAGTTATTTTCCACTGCAAAGCGTAGACGCCAACAAATTATGATAGGGTATTACCTCCCCCACATTCCCCAAAAACAAAATGAGCGACAAATTCAGTTATTTTTGGAATATTATAAAATACGTCGATTACAACAATAGTTTTCTAAATATCAGCTTCTGTAAAAGAACACGTTATTGTCCATTCCAGTCTAAAAGTCAATTTCATCAAAAAGAAGGCATTAAATTCGTTTCTTTGAGTTCAACTATTTTACGTTTAACTTGTCATCATATATTTATTTAAATTAAATACCATACCCAGAACCGTATCTGGGTATTCTGCCGCCTCCATCCTTTTATTACCATCGCTCTTTACCTTGTACTCCCTCTATACCACTACCATCCAGCGGTTCAACAACGTAAATGTTCTATTATGCTTTTAATCATTAAACCCGTTAATTATATTTATATTTTAGACTTATATTAGTTATTTTGTAACATTAGGGTATTGTGAATAGTAAAACAATTCAAAATAGTAAAACATGTTATAATTGTATAATTTCAACGTTTTATATTTTTGAATACTGAGCTATTGACAAAGTAATATTTCAGAATATAACGTTGCACAGTTAGAAGGCTTACATGTACAGTAAACCTCTCAACAACAATATTATACAGACCGAGAAAAATTATCTTTGTAGAGGGAGTCATTGTTATAGGGAGGGTTCATTATGCAGTAAAACCTATCTGCAACACTATTATACGGACCAAGAAAAATTATCGTTGCAGAGGGATTTATCGGATATCGTTGCAGGGAGGTTATTAGTTATAAAAGGACTTGTATGCAAAATTAAATAATTAAACACATCAAGAAATTTTACATTCGTCGAAGTAAAGATTTATTAACAAGGGAATATCGCGAACTGTCAGAGCTCGTTTTTTTTAATTTCAGTTTATAGGCCAATATGACCGAGCAGATGAAAAATCCAAAATCAAATTTATTCCAACCGACCTGGGGGTCGAGCTACAGCCCACTAAGAATAGAGCTCACCCTACAATGATGCTTCGCTACACGACAGGTGAAAAGAGTGTTTTGGCGTGCTGAGCAAGCATTAAGCGCCGAAAGTTTTACTGTGAGTTACTTTTATTCATGTTAGAAGTTTAGCTTTCTACGTCTTGTAGAAGTGAAGTCCTGGCGCATCGGAAAAGCTGAGGGTCCTTTGTAAATAATTTTAGAGGTCCTTTGTAAATAATTTTAGAGGCACTTTCCAAAATCAATTAAAATTATTTACCGCTGCAATATTGACATATGGAACTGATTTGAATTAGGAATATGGAATATTTACATATGAAACTGATTTAAATTATGAATATGGAGTATTTACATATGAAACTGATTTGAATTATGAACATGGAGTATTTATGTATGAAAATGAATTTATGTAGATATGAAAAAAAAATTGAGTTACCTAACTGCTGGGGTTACCAGAGTTATAACTGCGCTCTTGGCTATGATGAACTTAAAACGCTTTTAATGGAAATGAAAATCAATAAAAAAAAATGAGAAAGCATAATAACTTTGAGCAATGACTGCAACAAATGAATGAACTGACATCACAGTCCATTTCGTGACACACTTGGTCCGTGAAATTAAAACAAATTTCTTGCACATTGAAGAATTTTTCAGGCTTGGGTACCTGGTACGTTGATTTCCACCAAGCATAGATTATCATATTACGGAATTTTGGGGAAGACAGCTGATTGTGAATGAGTGAATGCAGTTTTGTGATGTTATGACGTTCTGATAAGATTATATGCTCATAATAATGCAAAAGGCAAAATCGTGTTAAGCGTTTAGCGAAATATTTCCATTGAAGAAAAAAATATACGTCGTATGACTGTATGAGTGCTATCCCTCCAGGTGGTGTAATCATCAATTTCGATTGCTCTGAAAGACTGGCTTGACTAAATTTATCATCAACTATATTTTCGTCCATTTGACCTGTCCACGAATCCATAATTAATAGAACTTTTGATGTTACGTTCGGTTTGAGTACTTCGCTGAGGAACACCTCATGTATTTCGGTAGAGGTTTTACCACTTTTGGAACATTCCAGAATAACATTAGGAGATTAAATAACTTTTCCTGTACCCGTGGATCGAATACACCCTTTGGTTCCTGATGGATGAGCAGAAATTGTGGTAATAATTGTCCAGCAGCAGAAATGATAGGTCGGATTATTACGGAATGGGATATGGCGTGAGAAGATTGAATGGTATTCGGAGTGTGCTTTTCCCCATTAATCGACAGAGTGCGCGTAGATGCCCGTTCTTTAGTGAATCCGCTGTGGTCAGTGTTTAAAACCTCATCAAAAGAATAGTTGCTCATTGCATCTGTAACTATGTTGACGAATTCTATAGCTCTATCTTCCAAAGCCGTTGTGTGCATAGTACGTACAGGCATAACGAATTTGGTGACTCTTCTACTTGTTATGCCACGCTCTTTTATTAAAATTTTAATAGAAAAGCATCACTTGCGCTAAAGTTTGTGAGATTTTCTCTCATTGCAATGCTCAGAAACCATAACTTTAAATCGGCATCGTGAACTGTTAATAAAGCATATTCCCGGCGTTTTTAAACTTCTCAAATACTTCGTCTTTCATCCGTAACAGTTTTTCACATCTTGTACCCTGGGAAGCAACATAATCCCGAAAGCGATAAATTTGTCGACGTGAAAGTGTGTTGTCTTTAAAGCGATGCTGTATGCTTTTCAAGGAACGTAGTTTTCCTGACCCACTCCATGGAAATTCTTTTCATGTCTTCTAATGTGTAAGTTACGCGTGACGGCAAATTAGTTTGTTCATCCCATTCCTCATCATTCATTTCATTACCTTGTATTGCCTCATACTTCATTTCATTTAAACAAATATCAAGTGTATTCTCGTCATTCATTTCGTATGTTAACCCACTTATCAAAGTTTTGGCAAATGTAAATATTTCTTTCTCAATATCCATCTTATAATCTGATACAAAATCGGCTTGCTTTGTGTATTTTTCACAAACAACGCGAAACAAGTATGTTGATATGGTGGAAAAGGAAGACATGGTGACAAATAAGGCTTGAAATTCCACGCTTTCCAACAAAAAAATTAAAAAGGTCAAAAATAATGAAGTTACAGGCAAGTGATGATTGCTACTGATTTGAAAATTGAAGGATCGCGTCTTATTTATTCAAGACTGATTTACGTACCAGGCAGCTTTTTCGAGTTCTTCGCCAAAAATGATCTCAAAATTTGTCAGTTATAAAAAAGTAAGGCAAAATCTTCAAATATTTTTTACTTTTACACCAGTATACATAATGTATAATTATTTCAAGTAGAACTAAAATGACTATTATAAATATGTGCTATATTTTGTTCATATGTATTATTTTTTTCCTACGATAACGTTTGACGCCTAATGCTTACCCAGCACGCCAAAACACTGTTTTCCCCTGTCATGCAGCGAAGCATCCTCGTATGGTGAGCTCTATTTTCAGTGGGCCGTAGTTCGACCCCCCAGGTCGATTGGGCCAAATTTGATTTTGGATCTTTCATCTACTCGGTCATATTGGCCTATAAACCGAAATTCAGAAAAATCGAGCCTTGACAGTTCTCGAGGTTCCCTTGTTAGTATATCTCCCTTATGCTTTTGAAAACAATTTGATGCTTTAATTTTTCCTATTTTTCATTTTTTCTCCTCATTTGCTCAATTTTTTATTCGTTTGATTTAAAATTAATTTTTTACGCCATTTTGCCGCCCTAGGCAGTCGCCTACCCGGCCTAATGGTAGAAACGGCCCTGGTCGTTCCCCAAGGAATATTCTTTCTTCTCTTCCTCTCATTCCTTATTAATTATACATTCGCACAAACATAATCATACCAGTCTCTTTTTTTATATCGTCTTGCAAAGATACCGGCGTACATATCAAGAATGGCGTTACAGAACAGATAAATATTAAACTCAAAGTTCGTGATGATAGATCTATTGATGCGGGGTTTGTTGAGGACGGCACGTGACCAGGTTTAGAAGGAGGCGGTCTTATAACAAGTGCATAAATGTAATTGGTTTCCCGTTCGTATATCTCTCCTTTGAGAAATCGAAGCTTTGACATCAATAAAGAAGATCCCTCATAAAATCGCGTTATTGGTCGTCTTTTGAGCAGTGAAACTTCTGCAAGACGACCACCTACTAATTCGTGGAAATGCAGATTGAAGTATTGAAGTAATCCATCCAATTGAAAATAATATTTATTAATACTTTGGCTGTTTAAGTCAATTAAATAATACACGGCAATAATACAAATGAATTTGAATATATCGTTAAAAGAATTTAGGACGCCTTTGTCGCGGAGCTTTCGTGGTGCGTGTGTACAAGTTGATGATAAATTGAAGACTGGTTTGATTTTAGAATTCGGAAAACAATTACACGTACTGTTGCCAAATATAAAAAATGAAATTATAATTATACAAAATATATGTTGCCAGATGCAGAAAGTAAAATTCTGCACATTTGTTTGTTTGTTTGGATGTTTTATGGCGCAAGAGTATCTGGGCTATACTGAGCCATCTGCACATTTGGAAAACAGCGTATAAAATTAAACAATTTGGCATGGTGCCAATTTTAGAAATTGAGCATTTTAAGTTTGTTTTCTTGCGTTTCTAAGTGGCAACAGTTAAGAAAGACTGAGAAGTGAACAACACAGTGTTTCTATTGTGGGCGCCCACAGAAAAACAACCTTGTTATAAGTGAGAGTTAATATTATGTACACATGAGGAGTACGAGAAGATGACATTTGTAATGAAATGAAAAATTTCTGTTCCTGAAAATGAAAAATTTCTGTTCGTGAAAATGAAAAATTTCTGTTCATAGAAAATGAAAAATTTCTGTTCATGAAAATGAAAAATTTCTGTTCATGAAAATGAAAATTTCTGTTGAAATGAAAAATTTCTGTTCATGAAAATGCGAGAAAAAATATAAAGGGGGAGCAGAATTCTTTCGATCTTTTATCGATACAGTTGGTGATATAAACTGTTTTTGCAGTTGATAAACGTGAATATAGCGGGTGGCACAGCTATAACGGACAATGATTTTGGTTAATTTGTTTAATATATCATCATCATATTCACCATAATCTATCCACTGCTGGATGAAGGTCTTTCCAAATGTTTTCCACGCAAGTCTATCCTGAACACCCCAACTTGCTTTCTTATTTCATCCACCCATCTAGTTTGAGGACGTTTTCTAGGTCTTCGATGGTCCCTTGGAATTCAGTTGAGAAATTCAGTTGTCCATCGTTGATCAGTTC
>QLNU02014176.1:142314452-142347908 GCA_006491805.2 Dysdera silvatica
CAATGGTAAAGGCTTTTACATTTTCTTCCCAAAGACAGTTTATCATGACAAAAAGGCAGAGGAGCCAGTAGCAGAAACGGGGAGGTCACAGGGGCCATGACCCCGCTTCAAATATACACTGGGTCCGTAAACTCATGGTGCACTTTTGACCGGTCACAGGAAATCACAGGAGCACACGCACGCGCAGATCTTTTAGGGCACCTTAGGTAACTCTCCCGTATAGCCTCTACAGACTCGTCACTTACCGGTAGGTCTACCAGAACGGGGTTTGTCCAACAAACTGCCGGTATCCTTCAACTGCTTATCCCACCGATTAATGTTATTCCTATGTGGTGTACACGCGACGATATTCACATTGCACTTTGGTCACGGATTCGAATTTAGCAAGCCACAGAACACACTGAATTTTCCTCTGTAACGTCCACATCTTGACTGGCGTGGGCTGATCCACTGCCGCGCAGCTCGTGGTGTTGCGTCATCACCTGTGTGCGCACACGCTTGCACATCAGAGTACAGAAACTTGGAGAGTTTTCCTTTTATTTGGTGAAGAGTTCACGTATCTATCTTGTTTCGTTGATTTCCTGTGACCGGTCAAAAGTGCACCATGACTTTACGGACACAGTGTATTTTTCGGTGTAAAATATTACGATTTCCATGATACATGAAGGGTATTATTCCAAGACAATGGCAAATTCTGCCTTTGAGCATCTCAAAATAAAAGTCTCTATCCGTCCCTTAGTGAAGAAGCCTTTTATTACGTAGATATTATACACAACAGATTTTGCTGACCGTGAGAAAAGAGTTTTGCTTGTGGTACATAGCTTCCAGCGTGGGAAAAGAGCCGCGGGAGTATTATCCATAAGGGCATTACTAACAGTGCAGCACTTTCCTTAACGAATATATTTAGTAAAGAACATAGCCCTTTAAATAAAGACGATGAGATTAGTTCCTAATGATGAAAATTATTTTATTTGTTGTCTCTTTATTTTCTTTGTATACTTTTCACGTTCATCTTAAACTTCCGACGGTAATCAGCCTTCTACGAGATGAAAGGCTAAACGTGTTAATTTAGTTAATGCATTAAATTAATATAAAGTTGCTAGTTGTTCTAACAACATTTCCAGCGATAGCATTTTTGAAGTCATGATGTTGAATTTAAACGAATTTCTTAGAAGCAAAACGGTGGGAATTTAACAAATTTCTTAAGACGACATTTTAACACGACGACATTTAAATTAACTAATTCCTGTAGAAATATCTTATGTGTAATATAATAGTTTACGTAGCAATTAAGAATACATTATCCTACCTTTATTATTACATTATAAAGATTTCAGATGTAAATATTATGTTTTTATCTCCCGATGTATATCATACTTTCAGGCGAAATTTATCGTATACTCTTACCTTTCCCCCCCCCTTTTTTGACTAGAAAAAAATATATATATTAAACTAAAATAATTATATTCAGCCCACAAATAAAAGTAAAAGGTGAAGTAAAAGTAAGACAAAGTAGAATATAATGCGTACTTATATACAGTTTAGTTACATACTATAATTATTTCAGGTACAACTAAAATGACTAATATAAATATGTGCTATATTTTGTTCATATGTATTATTTTTTCTACGATAACGTTCGGCGCTTAATGCTTGCCCAGCACGTCAGAACACTGTTTTCACCTCTCATGCAGCGAAGCATAATCGTAGGGTGAGCTCTATTTTCAGTGGGCCGTAGCTCGACCCCCAGGTCGATTTGGACAAATTTGATTTTGGATCTTTAATCTACTCGGTCATGTTGGCCTATAAACCAAAATTCAGAAAAATCGAGCTCTCACAGTTCGCAAGGTTCCTTTGTTAGTATATCTCTCTTATGCTTTTGAAAACAATTCGATGATTTAATGTCTCTCTTTTTCATTTTTCTCCTCGTTTGCTTAGTTTTTTCTTTGTTTGATTTACAATTAATTTTTTTACGCCATTTTGCCGCCTTAGGCGGTCGCCTACTCTGGCCTAATGGTAGAAACGGCCCTGGTCGTTCCCCAAGGAATATTCTTTCTTCTCTTCCTCTCATTCCTTATTAATTATACATTCGCACAAACATAATCATACCAGTCTCTTTTTTTATATCGTCTTGCAAAGATACCGGCGTACATATCAAGAATGGCGTTACAGAACAGATAAATATTAAACTCAAAGTTCGTGATGATAGATCTATTGATGCGGGGTTTGTTGAGGACGGCACGTGACCAGGTTTAGAAGGAGGCGGTCTTATAACAAGTGCATAAATGTAATTGGTTTCCCGTTCGTATATCTCTCCTTTGAGAAATCGAAGCTTTGACATCAATAAAGAAGATCCTTCATAAAATCGCGTTATTGGTCGTCTTTTGAGCAGTGAAACTTCTGCAAGACGACCACCTACTAATTCGTGGAAATGCAGATTGAAGTATTGAAGTAATTCATCCAGTTGAAAATCATATTTATTAATACTTTGGCTGTTTAAGTCAATTAAATAATACACGGCAATAATACAAATGAATTTGAATATATCGTTAAAAGAATTTAGGACGCCTTTGTCGCGGAGCTTTCGTGGTGCGTGTGTACAAGTTGATGATAAATTGAGGACTGATTTGATTTTAGAATTCGGAAAACAATTACACGTACTGTTGCCAAATATAAAAAGTGAAATTATAATTATACAAAATATATGTTGCCAGATGCGAAAGTGAAATTCTGCACATTTGTTTGTTTGTTTGGATGTTTTAAGGCGCAAGAGCATCTGGGCTATACTGAGCCATCTGCACATTTGGAAAACAGCGTATAAAAGGAAACAATTTGGCATGGTGCCAATTTTAGAAATTGAACTTTTTAAGTTTATTTTCTTGCTTTTCTAAGTGGCAACAGTTAAGAAAGCCTGCGAAGTGAACATGGTGTTTCTATTGTGGGAGCCCACAGAAAAACAACCTTGTTATAAGTGAGAGTTAATATTATGTACACATGAGGAGTACGAGAAGATGACATTTGTAATGAAATGAAAAATTTCTGTTCCTGAAAATGAAAAACGTAAGGGGGAGCAGAATTCTTTCAATCTATTAATCGATACGGTTGATATAAACGTACGGTTGATAAACGTGAATATAGCGAATTAACAGCTATGACGGACAAATGATTTTGGTTAATTTGTTTAATATATCATCATCATCATCATCATATTCACCATAATCTATCCACTGCTGGATGAAGGTCTTTCCAAATGTTTTCCACGCAAGTCTATCCTGAACACCCCAACTTGCTTTCTTCTTTCATCCAACCATCTAGTTTCAGGA
This sequence comes from Dysdera silvatica, assembly GCA_006491805.2. Lineage (NCBI taxonomy): Eukaryota > Metazoa > Arthropoda > Arachnida > Araneae > Dysderidae > Dysdera > Dysdera silvatica. The sequence continues at coordinate 142,317,776 of QLNU02014176.1, forward strand.
AGTTTTCTAGCTATTAGGTGGTCCCTTGGAATCTAGTTGAGATTTTGCGTTGTCTATCGTTGATCAGTTCTTGCGATATGCCAAGACCATCGCCATTTCAGTCTTTTTACTTTAACAATGATGTCTTCTACTCTAGTTTTCTCTCTCACGTGTTTCTTTTTCGATCTCTCCTAGTTATTCCAAGCATACACCTCTCCATGCTTCTTTGGGTGGTCTGTAACTTCCGTATTGCTTCAATCGTTAGACCCCACGTCTCTGATCCATAAGAGAAGACTGGCAATACACACTGGTTGTTTAATATATAATACTGTATGTATGGAATATTACGGATATGACGAACCATTTCACGGTTATAACGAACCGCTACATAGGGATAAGGGACCCACTTTTTCCCTCCTTTATTCTATTTTTTCCCTTATATTCAAAGATGTTGTTGTTACCATTTACCTCGAAAAAATAGGAAACACTGACAATGTAAACCAGATAGCATAGTATTTAGATCGTTCTTGCATTCAAGCTGCACCTACATTACTACTACCATTCTGCTGTTCTGGGAAATTAAAAACTTCCATAATGGCCAGGATAAAGCAGTACAATGCAAAACACCTGTTTTAAAACCTTCAAACATCTTACAATGTTTGTGCACAGTATAGCCCAGATGCTCTTGCGCCATAAAAAAGCCAAACAAACAATAAAACCTTCAAAATAATAATGGTTTATTGAGTGTATTGATCTATGAAGTATGTAAATTAACTATTAGTAGTTATGCAAAGGTTCGATTTGGATTAATAATTATATTGAATGAGAGTTTAGCGGGTCCGGTACCAATTTCGGTTTAAAAAAAAAGATTTTTTTTATTTTTTGCATGAACAAAAAAATGTAGATTCTTCTGAAAAAACTAGTGTTTTTGATTACTTCCTGAAGCACTCAGATCCCGTCAAAATGGCAATTATCGCAAAGTTGTAACAAGAGTCTATGTTGTACTCGTTTGTTTGGCTTTTTTATGGCGCAAGAGCATCTGGGCTATACTGCGCCAAATGTTGTACTCGACAAATTAAAATGCATTTTTCTCAAATTGGAGTTTTTTGAAATGTTACGATTTTAATTTGATATATCGTCAAAACCGTTTAAGATAAAGGGTAGAGACTTTCAAGATATGTTGCTGATATAGTTTTCTTTAATTTGCCTTTTCAGAATTTATATATATATATATATATATATATTAAAACCTTAAATATGAATTTTAATAACAACAGTCACAGCGCCAAAATTCGAAAAATGTAAATTTTGAAATTTTTCTAGTTTTCATATTTTTTCTAAACAACTTGTCAAAATTTCGCGAAGACAATCTTTTCTTTATAATTTTATTTATAAGAAAATATCTTCGTTTTATCAAAAGTCAAGTGAAATCTCTAATTATATCCAAAATGCTGGACATTAGTTTTTAGATTTTTTTCACACATGTTGAATTAAAAGAAACAAACAAATTAACAAAAAGTAGTTTCGATTATATATTATGCTTACGATTATGCTGTAATTACTATAGAAAAAAATGGAAAGCATATCTTCAAAAAAAAAATTATTTCTTTTTAAATTGGTACCGAATCCCCTTAAAGTAAGAAAAATTCTTCGGTCACTTGATATTCGCTAAAAACCATCTCTTTCTAGGTCTTGTCCCGATGGTGTTTTCTCCAATGCTATAATTGGACTCTTTTACGTTTTTCTCTCCTCTCGCTATGTTTCTACAATAATCTCTCTCTCTCTCTCTCTCTCTCTCTTATTCAACCAATCAGTGTATTATTTTATAGATGCCTCTCTTTTTGAAGCAAATTTGTGGATTCCGGCTCTGGTTCTTGGATGGAGCGGACACACCACACATTGCTCTTCCTTTTCCTTCATTTTTCACTTTTAACTTTTTTTGTCCCCTCTTCTTTGTCCTGACCCTAAGGTTATTGCTCTGGTTACTGCCCTTGGTTTTACCTTGCATCGATGGTTCGGATTTAATCGGTTTAACTGCGTTTTTCTGACCCCTTCTCCGCCACTTTCCTTTAATACCTTTTCTTGCAATGGCCCTGTATCTGCTTCCAAAGAATGCATCGGAATTTCGGCAGTATGTTTTTCACCCCTGAATCCGTGACTGCCTCTGCTCGTCTTTTCTGCCTCGTGTTCGTTCTTGTCGTCAATGCTGACCCTACTGTTTCGGCTGTTGATGTCCTTCGCCTGCCGTTCGAATCCTTCTCGCCGCCACTTCTTTCCGCCCTTGCCTCCTTCTCCGCTCCCACTTGTTCCTGCTGTCTTGTGTCCTGCAAGTTCATCCTGGTTTTTCTTCCACTACTTGCATCTTCAATGTTCACTTCACCGTCTCCTGTCCTCCATCAAACTTCATCAGGTTCGCCCTGCCTTTTCTCTATGCTCGGAACTATACCAAGCGTCAAATCATCCCTTCATACCTCATGGCATTGGAGGGCAGGAGCAGTGTCTCTTCACTATGGCTTCGCCACAACCGCGTATGGAAATACAGTCTGCCAATGCGGACAACTTTTCGAATCATCATTCTGCATACAAATCATCATCATCGAAATAGATTTGTTCAGAATGTCTTGGTTAGTGATAATCATCAGTCCCCATTGCGTTTTCATCATTCATTTTAATGTCGTCAGTTCAAAGGTTTTGAATTTCTTCTTGGCACTCTTTTTAATTTTCCATATCCCATATCTGTAGAAAAGAATAGATACAGCATTTTAGAATCAGAAATCTAAGTTGTAAGCCAATCTTAAATATACCGAGTTCAAAAATTTTCCTACTACTAATTCCATGAAATCTGTCGATTCTCTCGAAGATTATTTCTCATAAAGTTCGCTCAATTTCCTGTTGTCAGTTCCCTAAATTGATATCTATTGTAAAGGACTGAATAGACACTGGTATTAATAGCTCTGCAATAACGAATTTAAAAAAAAAAACATCCCTTTTCAACGGACATGTATTAATTATCCGTTAATCACTGATATATATACGTCAATTCGTATAATATATCCATTAATCCGTATAATATATAAAACTTACCTGCGGACATCTATTCGATTTATTTTCTTAATTTATGTCTTCCATATATCTATGCTAATCAACCAGCTCTTAAATTTTATTTTATTTATTTCTTACTTCCACTAACCATATCCAATTCCGGGTAGCAGGGGCTTTGTCGGACCCCAAAGATTTTACCTTTGCTACCTAGACAGATTAATTTAAATAATAAATTGTTAATCATTATCAGTTTATTTAAAAAATTGCATCCGTCTAACTGAAGTATGATCTGATATATCATATCTATTTCCTGCTATTTGGTTTTTTTTCCGATTTCAATAACTAGCGTAGCCCGGGGGTTGATTCTAAATAAGTCTTAAGAGATTCGGATGTCCCGGAAAACTATAGGTCCCAGTGCATCATGACCCTCGCTGTCCTCACGCCATAAAACTCCATAAACAAGACCATTTAGTAGTATTATGGGCTGAAAAGAATATTACCGCTACTAGGGTTTAATTTTGAAGATCAAGTTTTTCTTTCTCGCTATTTCTCTGTTCTGAGTTAATGACGTGGCATCGGCGCTTCCAGTATTTCCTGTCTAAGACATCACTGGATGTCAAACCAACTCCAGCCAAATCTTGAACGGTCTTGGGTTTTTATTGTTAATCTTGGCCTTCCTATTCCTCTTTTGTTGGTTCGCTCTCTTTTATTTTCTATTACACTTTGTAGTAGATGGTTCTCTTGTCTTCTTAGAATAGGCCTTCTTCATTCGAGAGGGACAACTTGATATTAAGCAATATTAGGCATCGTTATCGAATTAGTTTTTGCATGACAGCATGGTTTTCTTGGCTCTCAAATCTACAATGAAAGATTGAAACAAATACCAAAGAATTTAACCTACATCTAGTGTTTATCTATATGATAATATCAAACCCTAAACAACCATGACCATGAGTTCCATTAATGCATTAAATCGGTAAAACGATTTCTGCCATTATCTCATTATTAATCTCAGATTGGCAGAAAGTTTGTTTGTTTGTTTGTTTGGCTTTTTTATGGCGCAAGAGCATCTGGGCTATACTGCGCCAAACATGGTAAAATCAAAGACTGTAGTAAAACCCAGTACTTTTTAAAAATTTTAAAACGTGTGTATGGTCAGCATGGTCATTTCAATTGTCCGACAGTGATGAAGAGTTAAAAGTAAGAGTGCGGGCAAGTCTATGATAGGGGCATTGAGTTAAAATGTGTAAAACACTTATGGGTTCATTGCACACTTGGCAAATTGGTGCTGGTTTTCCTTCCAACAGATGTCTATGGGTGAGATGGGAATGCCCAATGCGGATTGGCAGAAAGTAGAATTCTCAAACTTTTACAGGGCACCGCCCAGTTTACTCCATGAACTTACTCCTGACGCCCATGAACTTACTCCTAACTTCCTTGAACTTCCAACGCTCTTCGTGTCCCAAAACTCATCCTCAACGCCCCTAACCATAGCCAATGAAAAGTTACACAAAATGCAGTAGCGTAACGTGTGGGGGCGCCACCGGGGCGCCAAATTTCAATATTCGACTAGTAAATGGGAGTGCTAATGGGTTTTGGCGTACACAATACCTGCCCGGGGGGCTGGCAACCCGTACTATGCCGCTGACAAAATGGCCGTTGGCATAATGAAGCAGTAAAATTTAAAACTATAACAATTTAGTCACTTATTTATTATTTTAAATTATTATTATTATTTTAATGGGATAATGGATTTAGCAATTTGATGGATTTGATAGATTTAGCAATATTCATGATATAAGGAGATTTATCTTCGTCAACAATTTAATGAATTTGATAATCGATGATTTGAATAAATTAATAATCAATGACTGCGATAAATCGACGATCGATGACTGCGATAAATCGACGATCAATGACATGAATAAACCAACAATTTATGGCTTGAATAGATTAGCAATCGTTAAGTTGAATCGATTCATAATCTGTGACTTGGATATATCGATATTTTTAAAAAAATCAACGACGTAGTACCAGTAGTGCGTATGTTGTTGGATGTATATCGTATTTTTTTTTTTTCATAAAATAAAAAATATATACTTGATAACATGCCTCCAGAAAAAGCCTGCAATTTTAAAGAAGGCCCCTGATGAAGCTCCTAAAGTGTTGTATATAAGCTTTTTAAATTTAAATTTTTGTTAAAAAGTTGTTAATTTTATTAAATTTGTTAAAAATTAAGTTTAATGGTTTTTGTTAAAATGTAAGTTTAATTTTTTAATGGTTTTTGTTAAAAATGTGTTAATTCAATTAATTTTGTTACGAATTTGTTAATTTAATTAATTTTGTTAAAAATTTAGTTTAATTGTTTTTGTTAAAAATTTGTTAATTTTATTATTTTTTGTTAAAAATTAAGTTTAATTATTTTTGTGTATAACTAGTTTATAATTTCTTATTATTGCGCAAAATAAATTTGATTGCTCTTACTTCGTTCAGAAATGTCAGTTGAATATCTCATACGCCTTGTTTGAGCGTTCTATAAATAGCTTAATCTAAAATCAGGTTTTAAAAAAACTAAATCAATTGTGTTGCAAATAAACAAAATGCTAATCTGTGCATAAGCGTGTGGCCAAGAATGGTTTTAAACGTACATATATATAAAAGGCCGCAGCGTTACCAATAACCTCTGTGACATGATAAACCACGCTGCCTTGTCAACGTCCGCTTGAAATGCTAAGGATTTGACCCACTTTGGGCGAACACTAATCCAGAAAAGCTACAGGCTTAGAAAAGGCAAGTAGGAGCGAAAAGCAAGCAGATTCAAGCAATTCTATTGGAGACCATTCATAAGCATGATGCAGCCTAGAGACGATCCACGAAGACCATCCAAGAATACAAAATTAACCATGACCGAGGGTCGAGCTATAAAGGTTCATCAAACCGCGGATATGCAGAAAGCATTCCACATAGCAAAACAAGAGCAACCGAGCAGCCATAATTTTAAAGCACAGACGAGTCTAAAACAACAACAACGTTATTTTCAGAAATAACGGCTTCTGCAATGTGGATCAGAGTCTTCGCTAGCTTTAAGATGTCGCAAGATGACCATAAACAAATTGTAAGGCGCATTACTTGGTGAAGGATTGTGTATCTTGTGTGTAATTAAAGTAGCGAACGATTTTTGTAGTTCTGGTCACGTTAGAACAGTAGGCCTTTCCAGGGGCGTCGAGAGCCAACGAGGGCCCCCGGCTCACTTCAAGCGGCCCCCATGAATGACCCTTCCCTGGGCAGTGGCATAGATGTTTTTTCAGGGCCGGATCCCGCAGCATAAGTCCTTGCCAGCGCGGGCCATTAGAATTAATCCGGGGCCCCGGGGCTGCAGCCCCTGCTGCCCCTCCCTTCTCATCGGCCCTGGGCCTACTTATAACGGGCCTGTATGTAACGAATTTCCGGATTTAATCAGGAAAATATGTCTTTTCTTTGGTATAATGTAAAAGTGCAATATACGATTTATTCGCTTTTGGCGAGCAAGACTTTCGCGCTCCCCGGATTGGACGAGGAAGAATGACCAATCAGCTTGATGTCTATACACGCGGTAAAGCTAACCTGGTGCACTGACAAGGCGCAGAGCAGTATGATTCCGCCAGTGCGATATAGTTCGCCCTTTCTTACGTTAATAGAGTTAATAGAAGATACATTTCTTCTGTTAACTGTGTTAAAGATGTAATAGAATAAAACATTAATCGTGTTAATGTTTTATTCTATTACATAAAACATTAAAATAATGCTCAAATACATAAAACATAGGCATATTGGTGCAATTAAAATCTGGTATTTATTAAATTTAGGAAAAAGACTCATTATAGCGAGCGCTGACGTCATTCAAGTAACTGACCACTCAGAGGACTTCGTTTGCTTGGCGGGAAATTTGGCGCCTGGAATTTTGGCAACCGCGTTTTTCTGCATTCCAAATTAGGCGATAAATAGCCTAATAATGTTGAGGGCTATCTCATTTTTCGCCAATTTGCGAACGAACACTTGTTGAACGGGCGTGAATAGGTAGGTCATCGTAGTCTTAACAGTGTTCCAGGTTAGCTTTGCCGCGAGTATAGAAGAAAACATTGGTTTACTTATCCCACACAAATTTTATAAGAATTTCTTTGGCGCCATTAAGAACAGACAGGAAGACGCCCCAATACACAGAACAATTTCTATAATGTATAAACAATTGATCTTGCCTAAACACGAAATGTCGTTACCCAACTTACGTTGACAAACTATAAGGAAGAATGTGAATGCTCACATCACGTAAATAATAATAATACACTGTTCATTAAATCGTAAGCGAATTTACACACACATACACCCAAAATCGAATATTACTTTTTATATAATGTGGTTTTTTATTTTCAAGTCATGAGCTATCTCTGAGTTCAACGATAGTTTATCTCAGGGCTGTCCCCAAAGGGCGTTGTGTGCGCCACGTACTCTCAAGAAATTTTGAAAAATACCGAGTACACGCCATGTACACCTTCTCAAGGTCTCAAGAAAGTTTTTGTATTTGCTGGTTTTTGGGCAACTTTCAACGAAGTTCAGTCCTTTTTTTTTTCTAGTCATTTACAAAATAAACTTGACTGGAAACAAATTAAGAAATGAGGAAAATACCCTGAACCCCCAAACCTCAAAATAATATTCTATGTACAATCAGGAGAGGAATGAAAAACTAATGAACGTGTCTACTGCTACCTTGGGCTTGGATAGGCGATACGATCAGTCAAATGGAAGTCAGCACAACGCGGTGACGTCACCAAGTCCAGTAACCCCGCAATTTCAATACTCTTTAATTAAGACAGCACTGCATACTCTCAATAATTTTCTTCAGGACAGCCCTGGTTTACCGTATAAAACTAATAAATGGACAGTAATAGAAACAGACATTTGAAACTAATAAATTGACAGTAGAAACAGACATTTGAAACTAGTAAATTGACAGTAGAAACAGACATTTAAAACTAGTAAATAGACAATAGAAACAGACATTTAAAACTAGACATTTAAATGGACATTAATAGAAACGGACATTTAAAACTACTAAATTGACAGTAGAAATAGACATTTAAAACTAGTAAATAGACAATAAAAACAGACATTTAAAACTAGTAAATGGACAATAGAAACAGACATTTAAAACTAGTAAATGGACATTAATAGGAACGGACATTTAAAACTAGTAAATTGACAGTAGAAACAGACATTTAAAACTAGTAAATAAATAGTAGAAACAGACATTTAAAGCTAGTAAATTGGCAATAAAGATATGAAATTTTTTAAAGTAAACTGTCCTTAACTTCGCTATGAATCCAGCCTCATCATAAGAGTGCCCATTTACCTGTCAAGGGTTCTGTTTCCCCCACAGAAAACGAGGATGGAGGTTGTTTGCTTTTTACAGAGATAAGACAGTAAAGGTTATACTGTACTGGAACCTACAGTTTTCCGAGGAATCCGAACCTCTTAAGACCTAGGGAACCAACCTCCGAACTAGAGTGAACGATTAGTCGGTAATCGTTCTATTATTTTTTGGCATCGCAGAAGTCGAATCTGGCTTAAAAGCCGGCTAAAGTTGCACCGCACCACCAGGGGTGGACTGGGCCACTCCTTGCGCCCTCATGGGCAGTAGTCAGGAATTTTTTTAGTGGCCTGTAGGCCAATGAGCTCGCGCCCTCCGAAAATCCAAAGTATGCACCCTTTGAGATGACCCAGTCCTCCCCTGTGCGCATGTACACACATACTTAGGTATAACCACGCACTTGCAAGGCTAGCCCAAACAACGAATTTTCTCACCATTTTTTTACTTTTACGATATTTTGCAATTTTTTACTTAAAATTCTTTTATTTAAATGAGGGGTTTGCAACGTTTTAGGGATGATGTGCCGCACCAATGTTGAAATCCCATTCTTGTATCAGCCTTCACCCAACAAATTGTGAAGACTTATCCCAATTAGGCTTATTATTATTTTATTATTAGACTTACCCCAATTAGACATTATTATTTTATTGACTTATCCCAATTATTAGTCAACTACTAATAAAAGTTAAGTTGGTGTTTCGTTACTTTCTTTGTACTTCAAAATAACTATTTTTTCCTTGAAAATTCCTTTGCACACTTGACGTACGTTTCACAGTGCAAAGCTGAAATAGCGCGAAGCTTTTACTGCGTGAATCAGTAGCGTACTTAGGGGAGGTTTGCTGGTGTCATAGCCCCCATTTGCGATACACTTTTGTATATACTCATAAAAATATATAGAATTTTAGCTCTGCACCTCCTATGAATTTTCTGCGTAGGCTTATGGCATGAATCTGTATTCGCTGCCTATAAAGGTTTTGGAACGAACAAATATCAATTTTTTTGTTTGCTTGGTTGTTTGTTTGTTTTTGTTTGTGGAGGATATATTTTGACAGTATTAATTCTTTATAACACACACTGTTAAATATATGTCAAGATATATTATAGTCAAGATATAAACTCAAAATATAACTCAAGTTATACTCTAAACATATCTCGTGGTACGCCCAATGTGCCCTGAAAAAATGTAATGACTATGCTTGAAATCTTAACGCTCACCGCCATTTCGCAATAACTCTTCTTCTTCCATCAAGTACTCCACGAACATTGCCAATATCAGCTAGATTTAGCTAGTCAAATAGCTAGTCAGCAACGGTAACCAATGTCAATCTTAGACCAAGGCGTTTCACCTCTTTTTTTTTTTACTTTTGGTCTACCTTTTGTCTAAATGTCAGGAAGTGCAAGCTACAAGGAAAGCGTTGCGGAAAGGAACACTGTGTATTTAGCATTTGAAAACCAAACTGTGTCACATATTCCATTTCTATCGGAAGTCCGCAATTGACTTCCAATGAGTTTTTTAGTTTTTTGATGCCGACTTGTCGTTTTCAATTAACTTTGCGTCACTGTTATTAATTCCGTTGTTTTTTTTTCATGTTTCTTTCAGGAATTTGTAGCCGCTCTATGTTGGTATCGTGGAGGTGCCAGACCATGAAGATATCTGTGCTGCTTCTGCAGCTTGCTCTTTGTATAACTACCAGTGCTTTCTATGCTAGTAAGTCCTGTCTTTTAATATCATCTACTTCGACTTCTTCCGACCTATTTCACATTTGGTTTAATATTTATACTGCTTAACATTCACCAAAATCTCTTCGCCTGCTCTAAAATCATTCAATCATTGCTGTAACTGGCCTGGAGACATACTTAAGATGTACTTCAAGATATATTTAAATATCCTTTAGTATATATACTATATATACTTAAGATTCACTTTAGTAAAATCTCATGCTAAATACTTAAAATTTTAAAATTCAGCGCTGTTTCGCACGATCTAGGAAGGGTAGTGGCTCTTTCCATTTTAATTCTTTTCAGTCACTTGAATTTTTTTGTATAGGGTTAGAATTTTTCTAGAGGAAGGGAACGAACCACAATACATACACATACAACATATAATTACGCTTATGCTCGATATATACATACTATGGAGTAGCTTAGAAATTTCAATAAAAAATATACATTGCAATTCTATATATGTAATCGATGATGACAATCGATTATAATCGATAATTGATTCCATTAGAATCGGAAATTAATTCGATTATAATCGTAAATTAATTCGATTATAATCGTAAATTAATTCGATTATAATCGTAAATTAATTCGATTATAATCGTAAATTAATTCGATTATAATCGGAACTTAATTCGATTATAATCGGAACTTAATTCTATTATAATCGGAACTTAATTCTATTATAATCGGAACTTAATTCTATTATAATCGGAACTTAATTCGATTAATCGATTATAATCGGTTATTTTTTCGATCCATAATTTTTGTCGATTATTCGATGCTAATCGATATATATATATAACTCGTGGTCAGCTTTCACTATCGGCGTAAACTCATAGCGTATGTTTTCATTATTAGTGAAAACATATGCAGTGAATTATGCAGTGATTGCACTGCTCCGTAAATCTTCTTCAATAAAAAAAACTCACTATGTTTGCGCCTATTAATGAAGCAAATTATTTACATAGCAAAACCCCTCACTAGCGGATACCCACCCGACAGAAAATTTTATCCGTAAATGATGAATGGCTATATCTGAAGGGTATCCGCTAATAGAGATTTTATTGTATAAGCTTTTCCACTAATGAAACTTACGGTATCAATGTCCATTTCAGTGATATAAAAATTAACCACATAAAACTTTTCTAATGATATGTAATCATTGCGTCAACTTTTTTTTATTCATAGTAGATAGATTTATTCAAAATAGATTACCATTACATACTTTGATCTGCTAAATTTTGCCTGGAGTTTGAAAATTTAAAAGAACAATAAACCTGTATTTCTAATGCAAGACCCATGTCCATTTGTTGTGCAATGTTAAGTCCATTTTTCAGCCTTTTGAGTTCTTCAACTTTTTTAGTGAAGAACTCTAATGTAAAGTTTAAAATATGAGAAATTTTGAAAAAATATCTAAAAATTATGGATTCTGAAATTGGCAAATTTAACCCTTAAAAGCCTTCTTCTCGCCAAAGACTGTGGTCTTCAACTGTTTTTAGATTGCGCTCGGTGTCAACCAGGGCCGTTTCTACAATTAGGCCAGAGTAGGAGACCGCCTAGGGCGGAAAAATTGCGTAAAAGTATTAATTTTAAATCAAACAAAGAAAAAATTGAGCAAATGAGGAGAAAAAATGAAAAAGAAGAAAAATTAAAACATCGAATTGTTTTCAAAAGCATACGGGACAATTACTTAAAAAGTCTTTATTTTGACGAATGTAAAAATATTTGACATGTTTCATTGTTTAATTTTCCACACAAGTTCTTCTATATCTAATACATTTAAGCCTTCTAGCTCTGATAATACAACGTTGTGTTTTGAAATATTACTCCTTTAATATTTCAGTTTTCAAAAATATAAAATGTTGAAATTAAACAATTATAACATGTAGCAATTGTTTTACTATTCACAATATTCTAATATTACAAAATAACTAATATAAGTCTAAAATATAAATATAATTAACGGGTAATGATTAAAACAATTTTCATGTCAATTTTTATGTTTTAGTGTTTACAATAGAAGATTTACATTGTTGTACCGCTGGATGTTGATGGTGGTAGAGAGGGGAATATAGGCGCCATTTTTCAATTCTCGCCTAGGGCGGCACAACACCTAGAAACGGCCCTGATGCTGACTAAAATCTGGTGACCCTCTTGTCTGTGATAGAATTTCCCTAGACAACAAGTTTAAAAAAACAAACTTGGACTAAATTGAGGCCGAAGAGATAAAATTTTATTTTATTGAAAATCACATATGTATTAACTACTTTTAATATGACAAAGTTATTTAAGGGTTTTTACTTACACGAGTAATGTTTTCTTAACAGCATCTTCTATTCGATTAGAGATTCTAAGAAATAATTAAAAATTTATATTCCGTCACCTGCCGATCTCTTACCATTTTTTTTTTTGAAAGATGCTTGCATATGCATACCCTCTGAACCCTCTCTCATACCCCAGGGGTATGCGAGTAGCAGGTACCACAGTTTTACAACTACCACAATTTAAGAACCGCCAATCTAAATCCAATTCCATTTATAAAACCTTTTGATTTTGTTTTGCGTCATGACGTTTAATTCTACTCCCTTTCAACATAGGAGTTACGTTAAATGTCAATTTCACATTTGATGAATGGATGTATAACTAACCTTATTTCCTCACTGGTATTATTGATCAACGTAAAAATTTTCGTTGTGAGTTACCGGTCACACCTGAAATTTAAAATTTTGACGATGAGTAAATGATATCGTAACCAAAATCAAATTCGTACAAGTATTTTCGTCATGAAAATTATGTGCATTTAGGCATTGTAATTTGTGTCTTTTCTATGGGTCGTCCAGGATGGGACCGATTACTTAACGCGGCCACGATACTAAGCGTCATCAAAGACATGTGAAAGTGGTCAAGCAAAATAATCTGGAGTTCAACTCCTCCTCCGAGTTAATGCTAACTGAAACCCTTATACCTAAATCATTATAGGTAAGAACACAATGCTGAACTCCTCCAGTGCTCGGTACGTAATAAAAAAGGAAAACAGCGTAGTACTTTAGAGAATACATCGAGATCTGGCCGTTCAAAGGAGCTAAATGCAAGGCAGGTGAGGGACATCATCAAACAAATATCGAAGGGCCCCCTCCGTATGCGGTCGAGAATTAGATATTGACGCCACTCCAGTATAAGAGACAATAGTAAGTTCTCAAACTGTTCTCAATATTATTCACGATGTACATTTCGAGTCAGAAGAGTCAAGATAAAACCTTGCATAAGTGAAAGTGACAGGCGGAAAAGGCTTGAGTTTGCCAATGCTTGTGTCAAGAAATCTGCAGAGTTTTTGGAAAAAGATTATATTTTTTTGAAGAAAGTAAGTTTAATATGATCGCTCTGGATGGAAAAAAATATATGTGGTAAAGACAAATACTTCCCTCAGAACGAAGAACTTAAAACAAGTTTTAAAACATAGCGATAACCGTGAGATGGTTTGGAGGTGTGTGGCTGGAAAAAGAAGTTGACAACATGGCGTTCATTGTAGGTAATGTGAATGCTAAATATTATATTAAGATTTTTACGAGGCAATATATTAGACAATATATTGAAAGTGGAAATTGACGATTCATCCTGTTTTAAACAGGACAACGATGACGAGCATACTGTCCACGAAACAAGATTGTGATTATGAATGTATTCAGTCGAAATTACGCAAATTAAATGAAAGAACTTTTTTAAAACAACATTATATATTTCCGTATAAAACGAAAAAATTTTTAATCATACGATGCACATTTCAACCAGGCTTAGCTGGTCTTCTTCAGGAAGTTGTAAACAAACCTGTGTGTTGCCACTTAGTTCGTACATCGGACGAACAAAAAGAGGTTTAAAACATAGGTTAAACGAACGCCAAAAGTAAATTGAAAGGACGGAGTTTCAAAAGTCATCCATAGCTGTGAAATGCTGGAAAAATGGTCATAAATTTGATTTCCTACAACCCACCATATCATTTCCCAGCCAAAATCTCTACTTGAACTTGATTTTTAGAAGCTTTCCACATAAAAGCTTTGAAATTTAACATTGTGAATGACCAAAATAGTACGTCGTTTTTTAGCCGAGCTTCGGCTACCCTTCTACCCTCTACGGCCACCTTTCATTCATCCACGTCAACAGACGCCCCGGCTAGGTAACAACGCTTCCAAGAAGTGGCAACACACAGGTTTGTTTGCAACTTCCTGAAGAAGACCAGCTAAGCCTGATTCAAACATACATCGTACGATTAAAAATTTTTCGTTTCATACGCATATATAACGTTGTTTTAAAACAGTTCTTTCAAGATTGCGATTGCTTTAAAGTGCAAAAAATTAACTGAATATACCTAGAGTTATAAAAAATTTTGGACATATTGGAAACTTTGATGGGAAGAAACCAAGATAGCTAGAATAAAGGAGGTAGTCCCGTCCTTACCTTTCTTCCTATTGGTCGATTCGACACAATCAACCAATAGGAAGAAAGGTGTGGACGGGACATACGTCCTTTATTCTAGCTATCTTGGTTTCTATGCCCAAAGTTTCCAATGTGTCCAAAATTCCCTAATTTTTCCCAACTTTAAATATATCCCTTACATTCTCCAGATTTCAATCGTATTGAAACATGGGGTATTTTGTAGGTTTGCAAGCAACGAAAAATAAAAATTTCCCGCAAAACAATACTTACCCAAACTCTTAGTGAAGAATGGCTGAAAATCGGTGTAGAAACAGAACAATTTTTCCCGCGCGAAAAACCAGTTTCGGCAAGACGCCCTTCCCTAAACTGCAATGGACTAACCCGTCTGCTAACGGTATCAGGCGTCAGGTCTGCGCGAACGCACAATAGGTATAGATTTCTTATGGGGTGGGGTGGATTTGTTTAGGTATCTTATTCCCCCCCCCCTCATCCTGGTATAGGCAAAACAAAATTAAAATAATTTTCTAATATACATCATTCAGACATAGCTATGTAGTGATAGGATGGGGTTCGAAAATAAAAATTTTAAAATAAATTTATTAAAAAAACTATAAAATCAAATTGAGCCTTTTCCGGCGAGAAACGAATGTATCAATTATCTCCGTTGGAGAAGAAATAATGTTTCTATGACCTGCCATCAGAGAGTTAGGCTCGTCAGTTTCTACTGGCCGGTTCTGTTCCTCAGCTATGTTTTGATTCGTTTTAAAGATGAAAAAGTCCGTCCGGGCTTTGCAATTGTTACTGGAATCACAGCCAAAATTCCAATCAATTTCTTAATATTTGGGAAGAAAAACTCACTGCATTCGTCGTAAATTTCCAAAACACCCACAGGAGATTCAGGCGCCGCGTTCTGTCCCATTCCAAATCTATTCTATTAAGCATGCGGGAAATTCAAATTTTCTAATTTTTTCAATTTATTTTTATAGTAATTTGATTTTCGTTTTATGTACTTGACTTTCTTAACTTTTGCCATTGTATTAAATAATGGGGGAGGGGTTTGAACCCGCTGAACCCCCCCCCTTACCTGCGTGCTTGTACTCAGAACAGATTTGCGTACACAAGATTGGTTATTACTTCTAGGGAATTATAAATTGCACAGTGACATTGTGTGCAAAAAAAAATATTTATATAGGGAGTAAGATAGGAAAAAAGGTGATGTGTGCGTAAGGTCTGGGCGTTTCACTATTTGTTAACACTCTTTCAACGCGCTGGTTATAGCAAATTAACATATCTGTGTATAATACTCGTCCACCCTAATAGCAAACCATTACGCAGAACGAAGGATAGAGCAATGTAGATCAAGAGGTCACTGGTTTTACTATTTATATACTTCACCTTGGCGTCAATCTGGTGTGATTACATAGCGCTATAAATCCAGTGCTAAGCAAAGTCATTTCGTATGTCCGTTGGCAGTACTACTACTACTACTACAGAAGCTCATTTGCATGTGTGATTGGAGACAGAAACTTGGTGTGTCCTTAACGCGAGTTTGGAGAACACCAAAGTTGGAGTTCCATAGAACAATTACAAACTTCGATGCCATTGCCCGATATTAACGGTAGTGGGGGGGTGTTTGAGGTTTGCTTTTTCAACCGAAAATTATCCTCAGGCCATCGATAAGTCCATCGAAGCTTGCTATGATTGCATAATGCGACTGCCCAATGCATGGTCATTAGTTTGAGAGTTGGTGTACTGTCCAAGTCGGACGACCTCTTGTCTAGCGTAGTTTCTTGAAGTGTCCGGAGGCGATGCTTTGACCTGATTCTGTGTTCGAATTGCCCTTTTCTTTGAAACTTCCTTGCGGTAGTCCTAACATAATTCAAGAAATGTTTTCCGAAGAAGCAAATGAGTTGAACAATAAACACTTCGACTGAGGATAGTTCTTCTATTTTTCAATTTGGAAACATCTAATTTGCTCCTGCAGCATCTGATTATCCTTATGGATTTACGTGGTGTAATGAGTCAATAATATCCTTCAATTGGCTATTTAAGAAAGCAATAGAGCAAACATCAATTTTGGAGAAGATATATATATATACTATTATAAATATTGCGGCTTTTCTTAGAAAAAAATTGTCATATTTGAGCTATGGATTACCTTATTAATAATGCGTTTAGCCATCGTTTGCCAATGAGTTTAGTAAGGAATGTGGTTTAATTCTTTAAAAAACTCATAGCAAATAAAAACAACAATACAATTTTATTTATTCTTCTTTGATACAGTCGGTATTAGCACAGCGAAAAAAGATGGAAAAAAAAGAAAATTAAAACATGACGGCACCACTAAAGGTCCCAAGAAAATACCCTTTGATATAACGGACTTGGGACCAATACATTGAAACTTTCTAAAATAAACCAAATGATTTCTATGAACTGTACAACAACAGATGTACGTACATTCCTTCCTTCCTTCCTTCCTTCCTTCCTTCCTTCCTACCCTACCTACCTACACACACACACACACACGTTTATGTTACGAAATATAGCTTTGACATTATATGGCCTTCACAATATTTAAAAACGTCAGGGTTCTTATAACACTAAGGTCAGAGTAATTCCAGATACAGTTACACCTAAGTAGCAAGGCCAGGTTAGAAAAGAAGAAGAAGAAGCAGAGGGTTTGCAACTCTTTCATAAGAAACAGTTTAAAATCTCATTAAAACATATACTAATTCCTGGCAATGAACTTTCAGTCTGTGTGATTTTCAAAATTACTTTTATATCAGATGTAGTTAAAAAAAAATAGATCTGTAGGAGACGAGGGGATAAAAAGTGATGCGTATATTTTCAAAACACAGTAGGGCAAACTTAGCCCGCATTTAGTAAGTGTCCGGATTTAACGAGTAAACTGTGAATTGTTTTTGCAATGATTCAGTGCAATACACAAGTTATTCGCTTTTAACGAACAAAGCTTTCATGGACCTCGGTTTTAACGAATAAAAAATGATGAGATTTTTAGGAAAATTTACAAGGTTTCAAAACAATCGAAATTTGAAAATTAAAAAAAAAATCAGTGATAGAAGATGTTTTTTAACTGAGGCGAACATGAAACAAACTTTCCAGCACTAGAAACCGGAAATTTTCTGAGAACTCGCATGCCTTTTAGAACACACGGTACATAAATCACGACAAATGCTTTTTTTGGGGGCAGTGGATTTCACTAATGACTGTGTATTTAATGCGTTAAATATTTTATCAATTTATTTTTATTTTATTATTTAATTATTTTATTTTTAAGGTTTAGTAAACATAGACATTGCTAAACGAAAGAAACAACTACAGACCGTTTCCCGAACTAATATAATTACTAATATATTATAATATAATTACTAATGTGTTATAATATAATTACTAATATCATATTATATAATTACCGTATATATAATATGATTAATAATATAATATTATATAATTAACAATATTGTATTATATAAGTACTAATATATTATAATTATTAATATAATATATTTTCATATCAATAATATATGATTACTAATGTGTTATTTTCTACTATTTTTTTCCCTTTTGACTTATGGTACTGAAATTCGAGCGATAATATATTATGTTGCCCATCAAATCTTAAGCGAAGACAAAGCCAGATATTATTGTCTGCATGTTGCATACACATACCGCACCTTAGCGACAAAAGTGTTACAATTCAAAAAATCTTGATCTTTAGAAAATGCAAAAACACTTCTTCATTGAAGGATACTGTGTTCATGTAGCGACATGTGCCCATTAGCGGAAATCCGAGTAACTTATATCCTAACGTTTTGCACGGCAGGATGCAACACTGTTTTCTACATCTAGTTGTAACATTAAGTCATTTTCACCGAATTTTGAGTTGTAACACTTTCGTCGCAAGGGTGCAATACGTTACTCAGACGTTCTTTCCGAAATTTAGAATTTTAAATTCCAAAACGGATTTAACGAGCGACCGCGAATAGCGAGGGTTTTCTTTGGGTCTAAGCTCGTTATATACGGGTCCTACCATGTGTTACTACCTTCATAAGATTGGAACACCTTTTTCCGAAGGTCAGGTTGCCAAAAGGCGGTGTTAGCTCTGTCTAGGCGGCGGAATACTGGCGGAAAATAATCCTCTATCATATGCCTGAAGACTGGGGTTACCGGGTACAAGACGTGTCCCAGTTCAGCACACCTGTATCCGTATTTCTTTCGCTTTTTCTTTCGCCACCCAGAAGTTTTCTTTCGTTTTAAACCGACAACCGGTTCCCCCTGCACCATCTCGGTCCTTTTATCCTATGTTTTTGCTTATTTTAATGACAAATCGGCATTTCGGTACGAGGCATCGACAGTACTTGCGTGTGGACTCAAAAATAAATCTTCCTTTGTGCCATCTCCATCACCTGGGGAAGAAACGGCGGCAAAAGGCAACATGGTGTAGTGAATCCGCCATTGTTAACCTTTTCAGAAACTCTCCACGAATCCCGCCATTCATAACCACGCTCCTGAGCCCAAAGGCAAGCCGACAAAATGATTAATGGACATTTCGAGAGATAGGCCAATATACCTTGCATGATCGTAATCAAAAAAGGAAGTTCTCTTTTGGAAGTTTCATCTTTCTTTCTGCCCATTTCGTCTTCTGTTGAAGAGTGTGGACGTTCTGAAGATACTCTACAGAAGTGCTGAATTCAAATGAGCAGAATTGTCCTCTTCTGGGAGCGCGTTCTTCAGACCCATCGCCATTCACTTTAATCGATTATTTTGAGTCCTCTTTTAATGAGAACGGCAATCACGAGAGTGAATATGAGAATGGAATAAATCGACTTTCCTCTAAATCAGTGTTTCTCAAACAGTTATCATTCACGTAAGATTCAGGCGTAGATATATATGGGCCCATGGGGCCCCGAACCCTCACCAATTTTGAAAACTCTGTGTTGATGTTCACAGACCACGTTTAGTGGTTTTGTATTCAATATGGGCCATCGTGAGGGGAGTTCTGAGAACCATCTACGGAAGAAAATTGGAAAATATATTGTGTAAAACTAATATTGTAACACTGGTTAATGATATTAGACCCTACTTGGACCACTATAAAATCACAAGGTGAATAATTTGTTCTAGGAATATGAGTTATTCACGATATGATAGAGAGAATGGAAGCAACAATATGAATGGAGAAGATCAATGGGAATGGTTCCCATTTACTGGAGAAAGGACATTTTTCGAATCATTCTCATATACTTTAGAAAATGCATTCTTTGAATCATTCTCATTTATTTTAAAAGATGCATTCTTTGAATCATTGTTATTTACTTTAAAGAGTGCATCCTTTGAATAATTTTTATTTACTTTAAAAATTTCATTCTTTGAATCATTGTCATTTACTTTAGAGAGAATGCATTCTTTGAATCATCCTTATTTGCTCTAAACAATTCAGTCTTTGAATCATTCTCATTTACTTCAGAGAAAATACATTCTTTGAATCAATGTCATTCACCTTAGGGAATACATTTTTAATCATCGTCAGTCTCTTTAGAGAATGCATTCTCTGAATCATTCTTATTCACTTTTAAAAACTCAGTCATTGAATCATTCTCATTTACACTAAAAAATGCATTCTTTGAATCATTCTCATTTACTCTAAAAAATGCATTCTTTGTATCATTTTCATTTACTTTAGAGGATACATTCTTTGAATCAGTGTCATTCACTTTAGAGAATACATTTTTAATTACCATCGGTTTCTTTAGAGATTGCATTCTTTGAATCAGTGTCATTCACTTTAGAGAATATATTTTTTAATCATCATCGGTCTCTTTAGAGATTACATTCTTTGAATCATTATCATATATTTTGGAGCGAAAGTATTCTTTGAATCATTATTAATCACTTTAGAGAAGGCATTTTTGGATTATCATCGATCACCTTGGAGAATGCATTCTTTGAATCAGTGTCGTTCACTTCAGAGAACACATTCTTTGAATCAGTGTCGTTTACTTCAGGGAATACATTTTTTGAGTCATTATAGTTTACTTTGGGGACTGCATTCTTTGAATCATTCTCATTTCTTCCAAACACTTCTATACCAAGTTTAAAAGAGTTTGCTTTTGCTTTTTTCTGTGTCATCAATAATTCGTATTTGCTTTGTTTTAAAAATCCACAGTTTTAAAAAGTCGATGAGAGTTGAGTTTGTTTAATCAATTCTAAAAAACAATACTTGTTTTGTAATTTAAACGTCTAGTAGGATAGTCGTTTCGAAAGACTGGTTGACCAAGGTGCTCCAAGACATTTACCGAAGACGATCAAACGTTGTGCACTTTACGTTTGTTGAAGAGTCGTTGAAATGGTTAAAGAACTTTGTAAAATAACGCTGAAAATTTGTTCGTTTGTTCATTTGTTTGACACAAACATCTTTTTGGCGATTGATTGTTCGTTTCAAAGAAAAATTGGAGGCGAATTTTGTCCGCACGAGGTAGACTCAAAACGCGAATTAATGTCTTAAAATGCAAAGTTTACAATTAGAGAAAAGACTCTCTAATCCGAATAAAATTATGGAAAAAGTCCCTTGACCATTCCTTATGTATTTTATATCTGTGGTCGTAATATTTCGGCTGATTTTGTACTTTTATGTCCGCTTGCTTTCACTATAAATACTTAACACTTTACATAACATTTTACTATGAAAAAATATGATACTTTTTATCTAAAACTTTAGGCTTTTCCTTTCAAATATTAAGACATAAGTGCGCTACACGAAAAAGCACAGCTCTCTCTCTCTCTCTCCTAAATTCAAAACACTTCTATTTCATATTCCAACATAATCTGATTAGATGGTTGAGGTGATGGTAGCTTGACAGCATAAAGCATTCGTTACCTCAACCAATCAAAAAAGAAAACAGAACAAATCGAGAAAGCAATCAAACGGTGTTTGGAACGTGATATCTTATTCGCCCACGCCGATATCGGTCCCGCCCAATCGGATTGGATCAAATAATTAATTTGGTTTAACCTGCTTTTATCAAACCCCAAAAACACTGTGTGTGTTACTTTGTGCTGCAGCTACAACCCAAAGAAGACGTATAAGGGCGTTCGCACTCCATATCAAGCAATCCATTCCTACATTAATCATAAACATCGATTTCCATTGATAATCACTGAAGCTAATGATAATTAGTATTAGTATAAAACCTTGAAGTCCATGTTGTATTTGGATGATCTCCTTTGTTTAATTACAAAGTCCTTTCCAAAACGATGAAAATCAAACGATTCCTCAAACGATGACTTCTTGAATTTGGTGAAAGAGCATTTCGTCTGTTTGAGTGTGTTGAAGTTGGCTTCCAAGTTTTAGGGAATTGCACCCAATACACCCACAACAATTGAAGAAAACTATAACTTTCTTGCTCTATGGTCTTTCCATCTGAATTTACAAATCTTTGAATTTTGTAAATTTTGCATTCGCTTTTTCATTTTCTCTTTTGTCACCAGATACTGCAACGTCAATAAATCAGATAGGTGCTTTTCGTTATCATAATACCCAGTGCATTGGGTGGCGGTTGCTTGTCGCCTTGGGGGGGAAAAAATCCATAAAAATTTTGGCATTTCATTTTCAACAACCTTTCCAATATTGTGGTTCCACCATTCCTTGTTTGAATGCAACTGATATTGCATCGATACGCACCTATTAGAGTATAACTTTGGTCCCCTTCTTGTGGCATTCTTTGCAGCTCATTTACATCTGCAAATTAATAAAAAATTTCCTTTCTTTTTCAATGCTTTCTTGCACAGGCGGTATTTACTTATTACCTGATTGAATACTGTTGATCTTTGCTTTTTGATTCCATCAATATGTAATGATTGGCTATTATTATTTTGTTGCAAATTCACAGTCCATGATATATTTGAGTGGTTTCATCCGTTTCGTTATCAAATCCTTTTCAAGGACCTTACAGAACTAGAGGTAGCTGTGTATAATGTAAGATATCCTTGTAAATTTGTTTTTTGGATTTGGTGACAATATTTTTTGTTGATCTTTAATGTGTTGAGATGGTGCTTAAGAACTTTGTGAGCTATCCATTATTATTGTAAATTACATAATGAAATCCCGTTACTGAGATGCATAAATGAGTTTGCATTCATTTACAATAAATATTACTTCTCTGCAGGTTTTAAAGAGTCCTAAAAAAAAGACTTACATCAACTTCCATGACACGTGACCAGACTCTTAACAAGTAAAACCTCTTTTTCTGATACTGTACCAAGTTCTTCAAAAACGGAGAGAAAAGAAGTTTCTTTTTTAGAAGGAAAATGAATTCATGTTGACTTAAACGAGTTTATTGTTATGCCGAGTTACAAAGTTTTTTCTCCACGAAACATTAGACCAACCGAACTCTTAAGAAAAGTCGGATTATCCGTAATATCGATTCATCTGAGGGTCAAATTATCGGAATTCGGCCGTTTTTATTAATATAATATGTAGTTAAAGTCGTCAAAAATTATATCCTTTAACCCTCCGACTGCTTATCCCGCGATTTCCACGGGCAACATGAAAGTAACAAAATTTGCTCATCCCTCGATTTCCAGGGGGTAATCAATTTTTCCATCTATTTAAAAGCGCATCCCGCTTCTCCACCGTTTAACTGTCGGTAATGCATTTTCTACAATATTTAGATTTTGAATCGTGTTTGGGTGAATAAACTGCCTTATTGTCACCTAAATTTTCGTATTTGCATAGAGTTCACTAACTGATTTTGCAAGCGCTCCCTTTGTTATCGTTTTTTATATTCAGAATATGGCTTGTAGGAAACGTTCAGCGAGTGATTTTTATTAGTATACATGCTTTATATTTGTATTCTATAAAGTAAACCGTAATTTAATCAAGATTTATTTTCAGAATTTTTGAATTTAAACGATTACTCTTAAAATTGATTTTTATGAAAGCCTGTTCTTATGCACGAAATTTATATTAAAAAAATCTTGTTTACAAAAATGTGCTACATATTTTAACTCTCAAATGCATATAGATTTGAAATATGTAATAAAAATATATGCAATTTTTGAAGCGACTTTGATAAAAAATTGAGCAGTCAGAGAGTTAATGACGTCATCACAAATATTCTGAAATTCCACTAATCTTTTAAATTGAAATCGCAATCGATCAGCAGCACATGTCGAGTTACTGAGAATTTCGTATTACCATCAACCTAGGTAACTTGGTCCCACCATATGAGGGAAAAATAAAAGTTCTGGTAACTCTTGTCAATTTCGTCGAAATATTTTAATGAAACCTGATTCTGGTAGCTAGAAATATTAGCTCGAACATGAAATGTTCAATTTTAAAGTTTTAGTTATTGAAAGTGACACCACTGCAGATGTTATTTTCTATATTTTTTTTGCAAAATTTGCTTATGATCAACTTCTTTAAAAAGTTGGTTTTACATTATGTAAAAGGTGGTAAGTAATATTTTTACCCGATCTGCCAAACTGCTTAGGAGGCATGTGAGACTACTCTCTCTCTGGTCATAAATATAAGGGTTAAATTTTATCCAGATCTTCGATGAAAGCTTATTGAATAGTTATTTGAAGTATGAGACAAAGTCACCCCAAGCTGGGGTAACTTTGTCCCACTCTCATGAAAAAACATTTTTTACACTTCTAAATTCCTAAAATTTCCGAAGTATGTATAAAATTATATATTAAAAACTTAAGAATATGGAAGAAATATATGTATTTTTTAAAATCGAAATTTCACCCAGTTTGGGAGTTTTAAAGAAAAAAAAAATAGATGAAAAATGAGACAAAGTCGACCGAGTTGACGGTTCTCTGAGATCATCAACAAATCTTGATTTGTTGAACAACATTTCGGTGATTTTTCAATCGGAACTAAGAAAATAATTAAAACCAGCAGAGTTCAATGATTCAAGCGACTTCACCAAATCTGAAAAAAGGGCCAAAAAATACACGAAACAAACTGGTTTCTCGCTAACACTTGATTAAAGTCCCATTTCTTGTCGCTTTTCTTTCTTGTTCTTTTTCTTATTCCAAATATAATTAGGCCACAAATCTGCGTAAGTTATCCCAAAACGATTTTTTTTCGCCATTGTACATAATGAGAGTGGCCCCAAAAATTAGAATAATGTCAAGCACCAGCTTCTGTCGTAGAAGTGCCATATAGGCGACATTTAACCTGTAATAATGATTGGAACGACGGCCTATAAGTTGCCCGTGTGTTGTTTGTTCTGGGTGCTGGCCCTGGGGGTTTCTGTCTGTTTCACCATTTGCAATCTGGAATATGAAATCGATAAATTTCACATCAGTTCTCGTAATTGATCAATTTCGCCTTAACCATTATTTTTTTTACTATCCATTAATTTGCCGTTTTTTATCGTTTATCCTTAATATCGTATTATTAGCTTTTAAATGTTTATATGATCGCAAATTTTATTTTTTTACGCGAGAATTCGCGTGGGGTCAATGAGTAATGACATGCGTTCCAACCAAACATTACAGCTACGTCGTAACGTCGTTGTCCGACCACCTAACGTCGAAAATACGTCTTTTTTTCGACATAGTTGTGACACCTATTAAGGTTATTCAACACCTTTAGAATGGTTGTCAAGATCCCGCTATCTGACTACTAGTGAAAACAATGGTTTTACATACTATTAAACGTATTATCGAGGTTTTGTATATTTATAATTAAAGTCTTGGAAGTTTAACAATATTTATTTATAATCGTATTGTGAAATGGTTAAATGCTCAACATTACAGCGACGTAAACCATTCGATGTCGCAACGAGGTTAAATATTTAAAAGTCGTCGCGAAGTTGTCGCGCTTACTGACCAAAATATGACGTCCATGATAATGTTCGATATCTCTACAGCATCTCATTTGGTTGGTTCAGAAATGTGGCGCTGGTTTCTAATCTCTAATATTCTTGGATTACAGCGCTGTCTTCGGCAGCCACCCTTCCCAACTCCCGTAATGCCCAACTTCTTCCTCCTCTCATACTCTGACAAGAAGAAGAAGAAGAATCATTATTTGGCAATTGTGTCATCTCTGAGAGAGGGTAATAATATCTTACATCCTTATATACGGAGAAAGAGAGCATTGTTCCTATCTTGGTTTGTCTATCGATCACGATAGCCCGAGCTCAACGGAGGGACCCTGGTTCGAATCCAGGATGGGGACGGCGTCTCTTTTTTTTCCTAAAACAAAAAAGCTCTAGTTTGAGCTATTTATACGTGGGTGGCAAAAATTATTGTGTAATAAATTCCCCCACAAAAAAAACTCGTCCCGGTGGCTTTGTGTGTTGACAATTATTTGGCAATTGTGTTATCCTTGAGAAGGGTAATAATATCTTACATGGAGAATAATGGTGCCAAAACAATTTCAGACTCATGTCTGAGAGAAAAATTATATGGCCCTTTGAAATTCCAAAAGTTTAAAAAAAATTCAGTAGATTATACTGAAATTTCACATAACGTTGTGGTTTAATAGTTTGGACATTTTTGCTTTTATTGATTAGTGCACTGTATCGCAATTAAACCATATATTCGCGAGTGTTTAGCAAAAATAATTTCGAAGATATATCATAAGCATTTTCAAAAACATAACATAGATATCAAAACTTTAACAAAGATATAAAAGATACTCAAAAATAAGAATAATAACAAAATAAAAATAATAACAAAATAAAAACAATAACAAAAATAAGAATAATAACAAAATAAATATAATAGCAAAATAAGAATAATAGCAAAACAAATATAATAACAAAAATAAAAATAATAACATAAATAATAGCAACAATACGAAAATACTAACAAAATAAATACGATAACAAAAATAAAAATAATAACATAAATGTTAACAACAATACGAAAGTAAGAACGAGATTACAAAAATATTAATAAAGATATCAAAACTTTAAGGAAGATATTTTCAAAGATGTATAACAACTACATTCTCATAGATATGTAGCGAAGATATTCTCATAGATATGTAGCGAAGATATTCTCATAGATATGTAGCGAAGATATTCTCATAAATTTAATAAAATTATTCTCAAAATTTAACATAAATATTCTCGAAAAGTTAATAAAAACATTCTCAAAACTTAACACAAATATTTTTTAAGATTTATCTATGCAATCTCGAAGAAGATTCGCAATATGTTCTTAAAAACATTCTCAAAAAATTATATAACCATATCGCTATGAATGCAACGAAGATATTCCTGGACGTGTGATATTCAATCTTCATCTTTTAATTATGGGTAAAGCTTACAAAGAAAGAGAACAACAATAATACCACAAATAAAAAGCATTTTAAATATCCTGTAAAACTATTGAAAATTACCGAATCGTGTAATTATTAACACTTAAATGCTTCAATGAGCAAAAATCGACAAAAACGACAATGAAATAGATAGGACAAGATTTCCACAAAGTGTACCATTTAAGAGTTAAATGTAAATTTTCCTTTTACATGACAATTTCGTCCCATTGTTCATTTCCTCTGGCTACCAACAAACAGTATTTCGCTGCGTTAAATGACCTCTTTCTCTCAGAAATTGATTCCCCGCGTAGGAAAGTAACATTTTGTATGTATTTTCTCGTTTTTCATTATTTGCGGCACAGAAGGTATGGGTGCCCACATGGGGGAAAGCGGGGGCTTGAATCCCCCCCCAACCGTTGTTTAAAAATTTGATGTGCCCGATTCTGCCATACATTTACTTTCAAAAGTTTTACAGTAGTATTTTAAAATAAGGTACTTTTTAGCTCATTACTAATTATCAAGCAGTATAAATTATTTTTGTAGCATTTTAGTATCTTGTACATTCACTAAAATTTTTGACAGTCTTGAAGGAGATAATGGTTTTTCTTAGCTACCCTTAAAAATACCCATATGGACGCTACTGACAGAAATAAATAAAATTATAATACTAATTGCAAGATGAACTCATTGGCCTGCGTGGAAAGTTCATAATCGAGGGTTTACAGAGCTACAACTTCGTATCTTCATATAGTACATACAAAATTGTTTCGTAATGGGGAGTTATGACCCCCAGCAACCCCCCTTGCTTACGCCAGTGTATTAATTTCAGCATAATTGAATATTTGTACAATAGTATATCCATTATCCAATTCTCTTTAGCCCGGAAGTCTCTGTTAAGTGTAGTTTTCGTAGATGTCCTTTTTTCGCAGGATTTGGCACTGAACTGGCAGCAAAACACACACACACATATATATATATATTATATGTAATGTATATATAAAAATATATTATATACAATATATATAAATATATATTACATATAATATATATAAATATACAAGTACAATATGTATATACGAGTATTATGCAATTTAAAGCTCACATATAAACATGAGTGGAAAGATTAACTTAGATGGGCATTTCCCTTAGGTTTGTGTATGAATATTACATTATATATTATTATGAATATTACATTATATATTATCATTATTATTACATTATATATTATCAATTATATTATATACAAATGCATGCAAATCATGGCCGGATGAAGAACATGTTCTGGTGGAAAGGGGGCGTAAACGTTAAAAGCTAATTTAGATCTTTACAAATAATATGCTAAAAAACACAACTGGCCCAGTTATAGCAAGTTAATATGGTTTTAAACGTTTTTAGATGGAGTTTTGCCGTCTTCGATAGAAGCGGTTTCTTTTTAAGAATAAGAATAAATTTTTTATTCAACCTAAACGTAATTTCGATGATACATTCTTCCATGTGATATTCTTGATGATACATTCCTCCATGTGATATTCTTGATGATTCATTCTTCCATGTGATATTCTTGATGATACATTCTTCCGTGTGATATTCTTGATGATACATTCTTCTGTGTAATATTCTTAATGATACATTCTTCCATGTGATATTCTTGATGATTCATTCTTCCATGTGATATTCTTGATGATACATTCTTCCATATAATATTCTTGATGATGCATTCTTCCATGTGATATTCTTGATGATACATTCTTCCATGTGATATTCTTGATGATTCATTCTTCCATGTGATATTCTTGATGATGCATTCTTCCATGTGATGTTCTTAATGATACATTCTTCCATGTGATATTCTTAATGATACATTCTTCCATGTGATATTTTTGATGTTATGTTGATACTCTTGACTTTGAGGTTTTAAAGTTGTCGACTGGTGATTAGGTTAGAGATGTGTTGACAACAGGAAGCGTATTTAGCACACTACAGTAGCGTAATTTAGATCTATAAGCGTAATTTAAACCTATAAGCGTAATTTAAACCTGTAAGCGTAATTTAGATCTACAAAAATAATTTAGATCACCGTACAGTATCTTAATTTAAATCTGATCCTTAAACTATGTTGCCAGGTTTGAATTAGCAAAGCAAGTATAAATTTGTTATTTTCTTAGTGGGGCGCGCGCCCCTTCCTGTATCCGCTCTTGATGTGAATACGATGGAGCGAGTATGACAGTATGATGAATATAGGTTCTTCCATATTAAAACTAACCTGCGTGATTGATTAGTGGGTAACTGGCATATCATAATTGAAACTACATAAATATGATCAATGCGCGACACAACACATTGGTATATCCTGGGTCTGACAGCACAGAACTTTCCCTATGAACTGCCACTCTAGACATTGGGCTGGTTAGTTCACAAACAAAACAATGTCAATTTCCTTGCATCGTATTTTATCCATTCAATTACTTTTCAAATCAAGATCAGTTGCTGCATGCCCGTATCCAGAGGGGAGAGGGGGGGGGGCATTTTAGGAACCAGTCCCCCCCTGAAACTAAATTTATAATGGAACTTGGCTATGGCCTTTGCATACTGTGATTGTATTTGATACATGCTTGAAAATTTTTTGAACCCCCCCCCACCGAAATTAAATCCTGACCACGGTCTTGAGTTGCTGACATTGACAACAGTAGAATTATAATATTTGAAATTTTGTAATCAGTCGTGTAATGATATTTATGATTTCCTTCAACCCGTGGGGATTTTTTCCGCTGGAGTTACAATAATTTTCAACGTTTGTATATTTTACAACACGTTCGTAAATTTTACTTCTCGAAACTGCATCATAAGTCATCTGAGACAGGACCTACAGTTCAGGGGTTTATCCGGGATTAATAAACTGGGGGGTGTTCAAGATTTTCAGGGGGGGGTGTGGACTATATTTCATTAAGTGATTTTCATTAAACACATTGTATGTTTAGATTCTATTAAGGGGGTTATCAAAAAATTTAGAGGAGTGTTAGGTGGGTGTTTATAATAAATCCCTGCTGCAATTTAATTTGACCTTCGGGGCATCGGTTCAAATGGTTTCTAGAAGGTTACTGAAGGACTTTGGTTTTGGACAGGGTCAACACAAAACGTCAATAAAAAACAAAACAGAAGCAAAATGTAGAACAGAAAATTATTGTCATAGGTTACAAATTTCCAAACAGCCAAATGATTTCAACAAAGATGATGCAAAACCTATTTTCGTT
>QLNU02014176.1:142348008-142370509 GCA_006491805.2 Dysdera silvatica
TAGGAGATTTATACAGACGCAGAGTGAACCATATAAAAGTGGCCAAAAGTCTCTGAAAGAATTTCTCTAAAGATGTCTCTAAAAATTTCTCAAAACTTTTATCTTTTTTAGAGAGATTTTTTATTGTTTAATTAATGTCAATTGATGTCAATTAAAAAAAATTGAACTTGACTTCAGTTTTGGCGCCCTCATTCAAACGGGTCGCCCTGCCCATAGTCATCCTGCGTACAATTTTAACAGCTCAACAATATTTTTGATAACATCCTGCGGCCATTTGCATTATCCTTCATTACATGACAGCCTGAGACCATTTTCTAACAAGATAATGCCAGGCCCCATACGGCTCGCATATTTTTGAGCTGCCTCCGTGCTGTTGCTATTGATAGTCTCCTTGCAGTAAGGTCACCAGACCTTTCGCCAATCGAACATGTATGGGACATGGTAGGCTGCTGGATTTGGGCACCGCAAAATGTCGCAGAGCTGGTGCAACAAGTAAGGACTGCCCGGAAGAATATGTCGCAGGATGACATTAGGAATCTTTATCACTCCTTATCTAGACGTATAGAAGCATGCATCGCTGCCAGATGGGGTAAACCCAACTGTTGATTTGAACATTCAATGTGCAATTCCTAGCCACTGATGGGTCCTACGGCCCTGAATATTTTTATCATTTCCTTACCTGCGTATGTGCTGGATATATATTTAATTTTAATAAAAACAGATAATTTCCTAATGGTGCTTTTTTTTTTTTTTGGAAAAGCGTGTATGTGTATTAAGGTGGTACTACATGAGGACAAACCTAATCTTAGAAATGCATAATGAACTTCAAATGTAAATACAGTGTGTCTCAAAGGTCTGGTCATAAAAGTCATTTAGCCTTTTAAAAACATATATAATACAAACAAAACATAAAATGCATCCATTTTATTATATAACATATGCTGCTTGCATATGTAAATGCAAAACCTGTCATATTTATTCAATAAATTAATTAAAATGCAAAAATCGAACCATGACTAAACTTTTGGGACAGGCAGTTTTGGTAATTTTCATTTTAATTAATTTATTAAATAAATATTAGAGGTTTTACAATTATATATGGAAGCATGATGTATCAAATACTAAAACAGACGTATTTAATATTTTGTTTATATTGTGACTTCTTTCTTAGAAGCTAAATAATTTTTGCAACTAAACTTTTGAGACACACTTGATATGAATTACTGACTGCACTGCAAATTGTCTTAGAAGTGGGGGTGGGGGATGTCACAGTGCACCACTGCTCATCCATATCATATCATTGACTTTACATAGGTCTACAAACATTTGCTTTTTGCATGCGTGTCCAGTACGATTATTCTTATCTGGACATGCATGAGGTTGCAATGAACAGCCTTACGCAGTATGTCTTGCGCCACAAAATGTTCAGTTCAGGTTCATTAGGAAGACCCCGTCTCAGTTCAATATTCTATTCAATTTAGATTTCTATTCATTTTAAAACTCTTCTTAGATCAGTTTGTTCAGCTGAATGTTCATCTAGTTTAAAATTATGTGTCCAGTTCCAAATTATCTTAAACGTAAGTTTATGCATTGGCGTACGCAGGGGGTGTTGATGGGGGTTGTAACCCCCCATTGCAATGAAATTTTGTATATTTAACATAGGAATGTATGAGTTGTAGCTCTGTAATCACCTATTGAACCTATAACCCCCACCCCCACAAACACACACACACACACGCACACACTTACGAACTTTCTGCGTAAGCCTATAAGTTTATATTTAGCACTGTTTTCCCTTTCAGAACTCAATTTGGTTTCCGTTGGCGAATTCAGTTAGTTCATTTCAATTTAGTCATTTCAAATGATTTTATATTTAGGTCCTAATTATGGTAAACCTCTGGATAGAGGACACCTCTGGGCTGTAGCTGCTCTAGACTTTGCGGCAGGGCCCTAATATTTTGGAAAGGGGCCTGCCTTACCTGGGGGCCTGGGGTATGGAATAGACCCCAGAGATATAGGCCGTATCCAGAAAGTTCGTAAGGGGGTTATAGACTCAATGGGGGGTTACAGAGCTACAACTCGCATATTCCTATGTTAAATATACAAAATTTCATTGCAATGGGGGGGTTACAACTCCCATCAACACCCCCTGCGTACGCCAATGTCCAGAGAAAAGGGGGCGCAGGCCCCCCAAAAAAATTTGAAAAATGAACTCTTTCAAACAAGGTTTTTAAGCCATTTGATGGGAGATGGTAAATAGTTTTGTCTTCTTCTGATCCGTTGTTAATAACAAGAATCTTAATTTGATAAAAGTATAACAAATGAATTGTAAGAACAATAAATATCATTTTAGCGTTATTGAAATTCGAATAAATTACGTTTACGTTATATAATGAATAGGAGTCTACAATTTAATGACAAACATTTTACATTACAACTGCGCGATAATAAAAGGGCCGGCCCGGGGCCCCGGACGGTTGCCCGGATTGCCCGGTCCTGGAGCCGCCCCTGCCTCTGGGCTTGAATATCGGTCCGAAATTAAGAGGTGTCCTTTATTCAAGAAGATTTGAGGATAAGTATTTGATTAGAAATTAGAAAAGTGCCCTTAAATAAAGTTGTCCTTTATTCAAGCGGGTTATCATGTA
The DNA here is from genome assembly GCA_006491805.2 of Dysdera silvatica. NCBI lineage: Eukaryota > Metazoa > Arthropoda > Arachnida > Araneae > Dysderidae > Dysdera > Dysdera silvatica. The sequence continues at coordinate 142,350,654 of QLNU02014176.1, forward strand.
ACAAGCATTTAGACTAGGAATTAGAAATGCGTTCGTTAAGCAGAGGTGTCCGCTATTCGGGAGTGTCCCTTAAGGAGGTTTTACTGTATACTCCCTCAACGCAAGTTTCTGCCCATTCCCTTCAAGCTAAGCTCATAGTTTTGTTCCATTCATGTTCAATTTACACGGAAAAGAATTAGCAAAAACAATAGCGTAACAATTCAGTAAACTCATGGCGTGGTGGGGTGGCTTAAATGGCTTCAAAGAAGATTATCTGATACAGCCTTAGAAAATTATATGTTTTAAGATCCAAGGGGGAACTTGGGCTGCCCTGATCCCCCTCCTTTCCTTTCCTGCACCGCTGGGTGGAAGACAGCGTTCGCATCAGATTTGAAGGATCATCATATCGGACCCAAATATGTTTGAGCTCTTCAAATATGAAGAGAAAATGTCACGAGATCCCATCAATTTTGCGTTATCCTGCAACTGACATTGACATAAGTTTTTTGGTGACATTAGGAGAAATAGTCATGAAGAACACATTTGAAATCGACAGCCATGTAAGCCATACCCAAAAAAGAAAGTTCTACACTCCTTAACGATCCCCAAAACAACCTTTCATTAGTTTGATTTTATGATAAATACGGTTTATCGCTTTAGAATCGATGTCATTCAAATGATCGATTAACCGCCTGTTATCGATAATAAGAAGCTCAATATCGCCTTAATGCCCGTGCTGTACTAGATGACTAATGATACAGATCTGGAATATCGATAACGACATTAAATGTAAAGCTACGATTATGACATATATATTGATGCAGCAATAACTGTAATTTATATCGTTGATGCAAAAACATTTTGTACAACTGCCAAGTCATGATAAATACACTTTAAACTATTCTTACTTTTAGTCATGTTAACCATTAATGACAATTAAGGAACTCCTTAACTATTAATAAACGAATGTCAGAGAAATATATTATGAATACTATTAAATAGGTACAGGGTGATTCAAAAGGAATTGAAAGTGAATACTTTTAAAAATGCTTTGCTCAATAATCATGTTATGTATGGAAACTCAAACTTAATTTTTATGAAGAACATTTCCTTCTCTATTTCTTCACTCGGGATCCTTTCATGACATCGACGTTTCCACTCCTTCCCGTCTTAGTCGCTATCGGATATCCGGCCAAGGTTACCCATCTCCTTAAGAGCTTTCTTTTTTTTTTTTCTTATAATTAACCTTGGTCTACTCTTAGAAATTCCTTCCTTCCCACTCCTTCCTGACAATGATCTTCCTTTCTTCAGATGATCTTCCTTGAGGATTCTTCTTTCGGATGATGTTCCTTGATTATTCTTCTTTCGGATGATCTTCCTTGATGATACTTCTTTCAAATGATTTTTCTTGATGATTCTTCTTTTATCCGACCTTTCTTGGTGATTCTTCTTTTATCTGATCTTCCTTGGTGATTCTTCTTTTATCCAACGTTTCTTTGTGATCCTTCTTTTATCTGACCTTTCTTGATGATACTTCTTTTATATGACCTTCCTTGATGATTCTTCTTTTATCTGACCTTTCTTGGTGATCCTTCTTTTATCTGACCTTTCTTTGGTGATTCTTCCTTTATCTGACTTTTTTGATGATTCTTCTTTTATCGGATTTTTTTGATGGTTCTTCTTTTATCTGACTTTTCTTAATGATTCCTTTTTCCAGATGATCTTCCTGTATGATCTTTCTTTGTCATGGAAAGTTCCCATCTTCTCCATCATATTCATTCTCTCCATAATCTTCTCCATCATATTCATTCTCCCCATAATCTTCTCCATCATATTCATTCTCTCCATAATCTTCTCCATCATATTCATTCTCTCCATAATCTTCTCCATCACATGCATTCTCTCCATAATCTTCTCCATCATATGCATTCTCTCCATAATCTTCTCCATCATATTCATTCTCTCCATAATCTTCTCCATCATATGCATTCTCTCCATAATCTTCTCCATCATATTCATTCTTTCCATTTCCATTCGAAGGAAACATCATATTCTTAATATAATCGTATAGGTGTTCAATTTTCATCTCCTCGAAACAAACGACACATTGATCAGTCACTTTAATTAACCTCAGATCTTGTATGGCATATCACTCACTGTCCATGGTTGTGAGGAGGGTCAGAATGCATTCTTTCATTTCTTGAAAGCTATAGAAAGAAGTGGGTATAATACGAAATTCTTGACAAATCCTCTTCAAAACAAATGCCGTTTGACATGGTACTTGTAGATCTTGAGGGCTATCAATGCAAGAATAAGGAATCATTTTAGACAGCAAGCTCAATAGAGCACCGTTCAGGAAAACCATGAAGACACTTCAGGACTTCTGATAGAAGACAGACAAAATCCTACCATCTCACAAAAAGGAGTTATTGGGTATTCCCTAAATGTGAGAAACCCAGTCTGTAAACTTCACCAGCAACGGTTCATAATAGATAGGCAGAGTCGTTCATTCATTCTTTCAGTGAATGATACGGCCCACCTGTAATATACGTACATGCGCCGCCTCCAGCGGCCACCTTTCCCAATTCCTCCGATTGCATACTGGGCACGCACGTGTAATACACGCACAGGTTACAATAACAAATAATAATACGATAGATCCCCGCTATAGCGAACTTTAAGAGACCGAATTTCCGATTCACTATATCCGAGAGTTCGTTGTATTTTATCCAATAAAGGAATTAGATGATTGGACGGGACCAACAAATTCGTTCATTATAAGCCAGATTCGCTATAGCGTGTTTGACTATATAAACGGCTTAGAAACCTGCCAACATCCATATTTCAAACACACACACAGATCTCCTAGATCTGCTCCAAAGTGTCTGACTAAAAAAGAACGATTCTTCTTAAATAAGACATACATAGCTGTCAAGATGAATGGAGGTGAACTAAATTGATCATTGTGTGACTCAACCGGTCTTTTGATAAAAATGATCGTTCAGTGAATCTTTCAAGGAAACATTCAATGGATCCTTCAAGGAACCCTTAAGTAAATCTTTCCGTATACGAGTTTGTCTACATTTTTGTATACGTGAGGTACCATCGTATAACGATCTGCTTGTGACCAACTTAACACATACAATAAGTGAAAAATTTCGAGATGTTTGAGTGGAGTTGTTTTCTTCCCTTTTCTTTAAATATGAAGTTTTCACTATAATGATGAGGGTCACACAAATTTTGAGGCTAATCTTCCTCCTGGCCAATTGTTCACAATTCAGGCAAACGCATTCATTGGACACAAATTTCAAAAAGAAGTCCGTCTTCGTAAGTAGGATGCCGACCAAAACGCAACTCGAAATTTGCCTTACAAAAAAAGTAGTTATTTATTTATGAACTTTACACTCACGGTCGCATAATGAAACTAGGTCGCTTCAGTTGACGACCCTAATGCTGTTACTAAATTCAGGTTCACGATGACTCATCCAAATTCTATGGGTTATCAGTTTCAGAAATGCGACTCCAATTATGACGTTGAATTGTATATTTTAAGTCTGAAGCTTGTGAAATGAGACAGCTGAGAGACATCTATGAGAAGATATTTATATCTATGAGGAGAATGCGTAAGACATTTATAAGGTATCTGTGAAAAGGACGCACGAGACATTTGACATCTATGAGAAGAGCGCATGCAACATTAAGGCACTCGTGAAACAGTTATGAGGTATCTATAAGGAGGACGTATGAGACATTATCTGACATCTATAAGAAGAACGCATGAGACATTTATAAGATATCTATGAGAAGAACGCACGAGACATTTGACATCTATGAGAAGAACGCATGAGACATAAAGACACTCGTAAAACCGTTATAAAGTATCTATGAGAAGAACGTGTGACATTTATAAGATATCTATGAGAAGAAATGAGACATTTATAAGATATCTATGAGAAGAAATGGGGCATTTATAAGGTATTTAAGAGACGAAACGAGACATTTATAAAATATCTATGAGAAGAAATGACATTTATATAACAACATCTATGAAAAGAACACACGAGACATTTGACATCTATGAGAAGAATGCATGCGACATTAAGACACTCGTGAAACCGTTATAAGGTTAACCGTTATAAGAAGAACGTGTGACATTTATAAGATATCTATGAGAAGAAATAAGACATTTATAAGATATCTATGAGAAGAAATGAGACATTTACAAGGTATCTATGAGAAGAAATGAGACATATATAAGGTATTTATGAGACGAAACGAGACATTTATAAGATATCCATGAGAAGAAATGAGATATTTATAAGATATCTATGAGAAGAAATTACATTTATAAGATATTTATGAGACGAAACGAGACATTTATAAGATATCTGTGAGAAGAAATGAGACATTTATATAACATCTATGAGAAGAACGCATGAGACATTTATATAACAACGTCTATGAGAAGAACGCATGGGACATTTATGAGACATCCATAAAAGAAACGCTATGAGGCGCCGAAGATGATTCAAATTATCCAGTGCCGGATTAGGGTTTTCGTCGGCGTCAGGCTTAAAGAATAGAATAGGCCCAATAAAGGTGACCCGTGCATGCCTGTTGATGCCCGTAAAATCCCGATTGTTTGCGTCTCTACGGAGCAACGACAGCAAGAGTCATGCTGCACCGGGACCAACAGTTTTCTAAGGAATCTAAACAGGTAATGGCCTGTGACATTAAACCCCGGACTACAATGGGCAATTAGTCTGTAAGCGCCCTTTTCAATGGTGCCGTTACGAACCAAACCCGCGTTAACATAATGTTAGACAAATAGGTTTCGAAGGCGCGAATATGTAACCGAATTATTTGTAGGCATACATATGAACCAAAAGATAAAGTAGAGGCCCAAACGCCGAAATCGTAATTTTTGTAGAGCAGAGGGGCCCAAATTTTACATGAATGGTGATCCACGGATATATGCAAATACGAAGAATATGCATTTGCAGTTTTGGGAAGTTTTGGGCCCAAAATGAAGATTTCAATAAAGCTCGAACTTAACTAGCACTAGGCCCCTACTAGGCCTCAAAATCGGGGGTGGGGTGGGTGTACATGTTTAGACTTAATTCGAAAGAAAGAAAGCAGCAATTTTTTTTTAGCCAAAATGGCTATATTGGCCATTTTTTGCCAAAATAATTACATCGACAATTCTGTGGGTGTTTCCAAGGATATGCCTGCGGCCCTGTAGTAGTGTAGAGGTAACGCATTCGTTTATAGTAACCCAGGTTACGTTCTATCATCCACCGTACATTTTGGGTTCCTAGGTTACGGACGTTCGGGTTCCTAGGTTATGGACGGTTAGGTTCCTAGGAAACTGTAGATCCCGAGACAGCATGACTTTTTCTGCCACAGCGCCATAAAATCACGATTGCACTTTGCACATCGCTAATCAATTTCTGATCTTTGCTGTCCTTGCTCCGTAAATCCCGCAAACAAACCAATAAATTCCACAGGAACTGCGCAAATGCATAGCAAGAAAAAACATAATTACTTAAAAAAAACTCTTTCTTCCTCTCTCTCTCTCTATCAATCAATCAATCTATCGGAACGACTCTTTTCTTCTCGGAAAACAGTCGTTGAATCAAGCTTTGAAAAAAAAAATCCCAGAATGAACTCCGAATGCCAGAAACAAAAATAGAAATTGATGAGAACGTGGACAACTTTTCTCATATTTCATTCATTGATGAATAGACAAAAAATTGTCTGCTTTGACAGAATTGCGATTAGTTCCTCCCCACTATTTCGCCCCATCCAAAATGACGTCACATCCCTTATCATTTTGTGGTATTTGCAAAAGCAAAATGAAAATGTCGGTGATAATGGTGATGGATGCGACCATGATAGAAGATTGATCTCGTGATGCATCGCTGCACCTTACCGCTGCATGTCTGATTAATTTGTGGACAGAACTTTGTCTGTTTCAGTCTAAGCGAAAATGAAGAACAGATACCGGAAGATATTTATTCGGAAATTATTTTCTTTTTTCTGTCTGTTATAAACTTTCTTATTCCTATTTAGTAGCAGGTCCAACAACCATACGTTCCTCTAGATTATCATTAAGCAAAAGGACGTGTATTTTTTCTTTCTGCAAGTAAATAAATATTATTATTATTATTATTATTGTCATGTGTTCTGATTGGATAGGCTTAAAACACGGAAGACGATCTGTTATCAGAAGCTTGCTCGGCCAAAAAGGCCATCATGATATTCGCAAAAATCAGCCGCCATTTTAAACTATCGTGATTAATAATAATAAGTGATTAAATATAATGTTAATAAGAAATTAATACCACGCTTATATTACATTTTCTGATTATTTGGCCTGTGATTATCATTTCCATTATCATTTCTCAATTATCGCATACGGATTGAGCCATAAATGCTAAAATTATCATCATCATCATCTTCTTCTTCTTCTCCTCCTCCTCCTCTATTTACCTCCTATAATGTTTACAATATATACAATACACTATGTATCTCAGATTGAATTGTATACATATTATTATTGTCACTAGTATCTTACTCTCTGTCCTAATCTAATTTGATGGTCAAATTCGAGCTTTTCAGGTAAAATTTCGTCTATTTCAAAAAAGGAGAACTCCTTTAGAAATTACCCACAATTTGTTACGATATAATTACAATTAAAATCTAATTTGCAAAAATACAAAATTATCAAATAATGTCTCGAATATTTTCTGCCCAAGAAAAATGAAAAGAGGGTGGAAAGCAAATAAACAGGTAACATTGGCGCCCCAAGGGGGGGTGCAAGGGGTGCACTTGCACCCCCTTGGATTATGAAAAAAGGGAAAAAAAGGACTGAACCTATGAGAAACAATAGTCAAACGACATTATTCAATTGGAATTTTTTCTGGATACAGCGCCCATGATAGGTAGATGGTTAAAATTGTAAAGAGACAAAAAAAGTGCATACATTGCTCTGAAGCTTACATATATATATATATATATTTATTTATTTATTTATTTATTTATATCTTCCCCTAGCAACTTGCCACTTAACAATGCATAATAACAGCTAACGTTAGTTTTGTCATGATAACAATTATCATATCCGTCTGCTTGTCATAACAGCTATTATAAGCAGACTGATATTGGCATCTCACCCCGCAGCAAATGCAAGTATCTACTTAATTGGTTTCTTGTCATTTACCGAAGATTTTTTCATTGTGAATAATGATAAAATTATGAATAGTGATGGAATTTGTGAATAGAGTAGAATAGTTATTGATATTGCGGTCGAATTGATGGATAGCCAGGTAGAATGGTGCGTAACATTTTAGAGTAAATTCGTTTTTAATTGCATTTCCACATCCCCTGAGCGCTGAGGACATTTCTACCGGTTCTACTTCTGAATTTTCGGAAACAAGAGAGAATATAAAATGGGTCTTTGTAGGTTTCCTTGTTTATTGCGTTTTTAAATTTCCCGCGCTCGTTTATTGGAAAATGATTAGGGAGGCCATACACTGAAGAAACAAGAGACGAAAATATGGCGCTGGCAAAACGCAAGAAATAAAATAATGGTGCATGTTTCCTCTTCCAGTGTGACGGTGACATCTGCAGAAAAGCCACCGAGCACTTCGTCAGCGGTTTTTCATGTATCGCATCAAGCCACTCCGGTCTCCTGTTCCTCCAATGTGTGGCTTTCCTGAAATCTAACACACTACTTGTTCGTTGGTGCTTTTACATCACACGGACAACGAAGTTCATGCTGTGCCGGGTCCTACGATTATCCGAGGAATGTTGGCCATCTGTTGTTAAGGAAGCCAAAACCCGAAAGACGGTGGGTAGAAAAAATCACGTGTTCGACGATACCATTGAGAGTAGAATCGGAGTTAACGGCCCAATAGACGAAGGCATTACCAATAGAGCACCGGAATCTTTCCAAGGAATCCGTGCCGATGAAGACCCAGGGTATCGACCTCCGGACTTCAGTGAGCAATTAGTGAGTAGGCATTTAAAACAATGCTTCGTTATCCATCGAATTAAAGAGGAATAAACTTTACCCAAAAGATCGCTTAATTTTTTATTTAAGCGTATCTCTCTCTATCTCTCTCTATCTCTTTCTCATTAAAAAAAACACTATGCTGTTTTTACATAAAACAACTATATTTACACAATATTCGTATAAAGTGCGAGTATTGTTTTTACACAATATTTCTTTATAACCACCGAGCAATGGTTATGACAATTTAGAGAACAGAGAGAATTTTTCTATACTCGTGGCAAAGCTAACGTGATATACTGATAAGGCACAGAGCAGTATGATTTCGCCAGTGCAATATAGTTCGCCCTTTCTTACGTTAACAGAGTTAATAGAAGATACATTTCCTATATAAAACATTAAAATAATGCTCAAATACATAAAACATAGTCATATTTGTGCAATTAAAATCTGGTATTTATTAAATTTAGGAAAAAGACTCATTATAACTAGCGCTGATGTCATTCAAGTAACTGACCACTCAGAGGACTTCGTTTGCTTGGCAGGAAATTTGGCGCCTGGAATTTTGGCAACCGCGTTTTTCTGCATTCCAAATTAGGCGATAAATAGCCTAATAATGTCGCCAATTTGCGAACGAATACTTGTTGCACGGGCGTGAATAGGTCACCGTAGCCTTAATAGTGCACCAGGTTAGCATTCCCGCGAGCATAGTAACTTGGGGATATATACTGTCCGTCTGTCTTCCTCCTTTCTAAATTGTTGGGTTCCGTTTGCGCAAGGTCAACAAATACCATGCTACTCCAGGACGTCTTTTATTTAGGAAACAAAACCCTGGGCTATGGTGGACAGAAACAAATAGCAGGTGTTCGAGGTATCATCAGAATTGAGACCGAGTTGACGGCAAGTTAGATGAGGGCGTCACCTCAACGGCACCGCAATGCAGTAAACCTGCCTTTTACGAGAAGTCCGACCCTAGGACGTGGTAGAAACTGTAGGCCGTGGTAGGACCCGTAGGCCCTATAGGCCTAGGGAACCACGGCCTACGGTTATTTTTTGGGACCCTTGGAAGTCGAACTCAGAATCACGCCGCTTAAGATGAACACGTTGCCACTGCCCAACCACTAAGCTCGCTTTTTAAATTAAAAATCAATGGATAGATTCTATTATATTTATTTAATTATTATTTATTAATAATTATGCCATTATTTAGTTTCTCGGCCCACAGCGCAGCGTGTCTTTAGCTGTCCTTGGGTCATAAAAACTCAACTAATTTTTCTCTCCCCACCCCGTCAACAAGCCTGTGTCCTTCCCTAAATCCCATCTATTATATAACGATGTCAGTGCATCTTTAAATCCCATTGATTTGCTACAGCGGCCTCGCTTTTTTACAAACCAATTTATGAACTTCATATTCCTACGAACTATTGTGATAGTTCCGAAAATACTCCGTAGAACTAATGTTAATTTCTGTTTTAATTTACGAACTAAAATTAATTGTCGCTCTAATTTGCGAACTAAAATTAATTTTTCTCCAATTTACGAACTAAAATTAAACGTTCTCTCTCTTTAAATAAATCGAACACTACGCAGATTAAATCAAACAACAATGTCAATCAATCAACGTTTATTGGCGTAGTGATACCAACGCCGATGGTATGGCGTGATTAGATGGTGAAACGTTCGAAAGAAAATAAATATTTCTGCCTTCGGTGGGACCTGAACCCACGACCTTCCACTTGCCGGGCGGAGGCTCTACCATCTGCTCATTTTTCTGTGAAAAACAATATTTCAATTAATTATAATAGTATAATGATTTTATAAGAACTAATTATTGAAATTTAATTATTGAAATTTAATTATTGAAATAAATAATTAATAATTATTGAAATAAATTGATTGAGAAAAATCTTCGCAAATGCGAAGATTTTCATGCAATATAATAGATTTTGCAATGAAAATATTTGTTCATTATGCAAATGGTTCTTCAGTTCCGTGATTCAAAATGAACTATGTCAATTTTCTTAATTAATTATTATTAAATGTATTAAACAGATTAAATAGATTCTACTAAATTAAATAGATTAATAAATAATAATAATAAATAATACAAATAATAAATAGATTAATAAATAATAATAAATAATAAATAGATTAATAACAATAATAACAATAAATAGATTAATAAATAATAATAAATAATAAATAGATTAATAAATACAATAATAAATAGATTAATAAATAATAATAAATAATAAATAGATTAATAAATAATAATAAATAATAAATAGATTAATAACAATAATAAATAATAAATAGATTAATAAATAATAATAAATAATAAATAGATTAATAAATACAACAAATAGATAATAAATAATAAATAGATTAATAAATAATAATAAATAATAAATCAATAAATTAACAATAAATAGATTAATAAATAATAATAAATAATAAATAGATTAATAAATTCTATTAAATAGTGGAGAGATTCTAATCTCAGATTTAAAATTCAATTTCCAATTATACAATCATTACAGTTTTAGATTGATTGATTGTTTGGCTTTTTTATGGCGCAAGAGCATCTTAAAAATTGCGCTAAATGTAGAAATTTTATAATTATTAAAAATATTCATAAAAAAATATGAACTTTGTAAGGATAATTTACTATTATCATGATAGAACCTTCGCCCGGCAAGTGGAAGGTCGTGGGTTCAGGTCCCACCGAACGCAGAAATATTTATTTTCTTTCGAACGTTTCACCATCTAATCACGCCATAACATCGGCGCTGGTATCACTACGCCAATAAACGTTGATTTATATTATTGTTTAATTCTCCCTCTTGTTCACAATCTTAATTTTTTCACTTTCTTTTCACTATTTTCCTTTAAACGCAAAAATTTGGAAAGAGAAATATGAAATTTCTCCGAACTTTGGTTCTCCCAAATCGTAAGTGAGGAGATTATGGTTGATTTCGAATCATACATTTATGAAGAGCAGCACATTCATGTTTATCAAATATATTATCATCATCACCTTCATCATTACATTCGGGAAGAAAGTGGTGGGGGGGAACTATTTGCGTCGATTTGGGGCCTCATTTGAGAAACTGTGATTCAGGGCAGGATGGATGATCTAAATTTGACGTATGTATTTTAAATTTAGAAGGCAAAGGCATGTTTGAGTTTTTTGAGGTATTGGAATTTCTTGATGAGTGTCCGTGGTACATGTTGATCGTTATAAGCAAGTTAAAACTATTTATTCGTTTGTTTTACGGCTCAAAGACTACAGTGGTCATGCTGCGCCGGGACCTACTGTTTTCCGAGGAATCCGAACCTCTTAAGGCCTAGGGAACCAAACCCCGGACTACAGTGAGCAGTGCGATCTTTTATGAGATCTCTGAGTAAGCGTTCTTTTTGCACTGCTGGGAGTCGAACCCGGATTAGCCGCGCAATAGGAGAACGCGTTACCACACTGCGCCACCGCAGGGCCCTATTCGCCATTCAGCTATCATTAGTAGAATGAAGAGGATTATATCTCTTTCGGCTATCCGAATTATATATACTGATTTCGCTTGCAGGCGGACTGGGGCGGTGCGCCCTTTGGGAGGACACTGTCCGCCCCTGTCTTAATGTCATTCCTGCTTACGACCTCTCGATTTTACGAATTTTTTTCCGGTTTATAGGGACTCGTACAAACGCATAGTCGTGGGATACACTCAAAACCGCAATAGGTAATAACTAGTTATCAGGGCCGCCGTGATGGCGGTTTAATCGGGTGTCAGGCACTCCCCAATGTTGCGGTGATGAAGCGTGCAAATATGAATGTAATGTGCTTTTTATTTTATTTATTCCTACCTTCACGCCTCAATTGTTTGTTTCAAAAATCAGATACTCTGAAGAGATAGCATTTTTATTTGTGAATAATCAAATAAATATCTGAAAAAAATAACGTTTTTATTCGTAAATAATCAGATGCTTTGAAGCGATAACATTTTTTATTGGTAAATACAACCTTGGACCCATTCACAAGGTCCAAGTCGCAGGCCCTGAGATCATAAAGATTCCGCTTAGTTTGCTTTAAACTCGGGTTTGACTTCCAACCGTGCCCCAAATAATAAACATCATAAAGCGTCCGCCTAACGCATCGTAAACTCGGGTTTCACTCCCAACTGTGCCAAAAATATCATAAAACGTTCGCCTAACGCGTCGTAAACTCGGGTTTTACTCCCAACTGTGCCAAAAAAATCATAAAGTGTCCGCCTATCGTGCCGCAAACTCGCGTTTGACTACCAACCGTGCCAAAAAACATCATAAAGCGTCCGCCTAGAGTGCAGTAAACTCAGGTTTGACACCCAACCGTGCCAAAAACATCATAAAGCGTCCGCCTAGCGCGCAGTAAGCTCGGGTTTGACTCCCAACCGTGCCAAAAACATCATAAAGTGTCAACCTAGCGTACCGTAAACTTCGGTTTGATTCCCAACCGTGCCAAAAAATTCATAAAATGTTCGCCTAGCGTGCCGTAAACTCGGGTTTGGCTCCCAACCGTGTCAAAAAAATTGCTTACCGACGAACTGTTCACTATAGTTTGGAGATTAGTCCCACTGGGCCATAAGAGATTCGGATTTTTTGGAAAGCTGTAAGACCCGACCTGACCCAACTTAACCTTTGTTGCTCTTGAGCCATAAGAAACAAATCAAGTTTTTGGGAAAGCCCATTTCAGTTACGATAATTTTTGAATTAGACATATGGCATTTAAATATTCATCCAAGGAGAAAATTCAACCTTGGAAATGTACTTGAATGCTATATACGATGAAATTTGTTTTTAATCGATATTCGAAGGACCGGGAGAAGTGGTCGCTTTAGAGAATTTGTACGTTGTAAACAAGGTTGAACATAATATATCACAAATCCATCCAGATTGGGAAGAAATATCATTATAGACAGATTCCACTCTACATAATTCAAAAATTATTGGAACTTAAAAAAAATAAAACTTTGGGCGATTCCAAACAGTGCCCGATTAAGACATATGGACGCTATGAGCACAGTATTAATTGGAGGCCTCTTACGAGCGTGGACAGATTTAAAAGGGGGGAGGTCTGAAAGCATATAAAAAATAATACATATACTCATTCTAAAACTCCTCAGATTTGTAGTAAACTATCCAAAATAGCCCAAAAAATAAACTTTTACCTAAAACTTTTCTAGATACTGATCGAAGGTACGCAACCAAAGGTCGGCTTAAAAAAAAAAAGAAAATAAATTGAGGGGACCCCCTTCCAACTGGGGGGCATGGGCCCTGACCTAATCGGTAATCGGGCCCTGATTCCAAACACTTATAAAGGGAGACTGGCTCATGTTCGGAGGTACAGACACATCCTATTATTATTATTATTATTAAACGCAATCAATGTTATGGATTGGTGAAAATGCTACAGACACAGTTAGTGGCGTGGCAATTCAAGAATTGTGGGGGGATTCAAGTAGATTTAAAGATCATGTGATGACGGCGTTATTGAAAATAATAGGTTTTGATAACCAATGGCTTCCCTTTCTTACGTGGCTGACTAACTATTAAGTTTTTGGCTGATTTATTATTACGTATTATTTCCATGGTTACCGAATTCATTGTTGTATTAACGTTACCATGGCGACATGATCAAAGTTAAGTAAAAAAAAGAAAGAGAAAGAAATCACTCAAAAAACGATGAAGAATTTAAAAAATAATAAACAGAGCCGTGTACAGGATTGTAAAAGGAGGGGGTAGCTTAAAAAGGGGGGTGGAGTTTTTTTTTCCCATAAATAATTTGTACACATATTGATCAATGGGGAAGTTTGACCCCATGTTCACAGCCTTGGAGACAAGTGTATATATGTAACCTTCCGCACAAGCATTGAGCAACAAAGAAAGTGTGTGGACAATACTTCAGCCTGCCCAGAAAGAAGGGTATGGCAGTATTACCAAACTGTAGACGAAAACTATATTCTCTTTTCAAATATTATGAGACACAAGCCTTAGCCACTCCTTTACTAAATAGGCTGTAAGTCAAGATGAAAAGAGGTGTGGCTCTTCAACACTTCCTTTGCAAAGACAAAGCTGAATTTGGTTGGTTGGTTGGTTGTTTTAGCCTTTTGCCAGCGCAAGAGCATCTGGGCTATACTGCGCCAAACATAGTGAAAGCTGAATTTGGATGAATGTTTAAAAAACTTATATATGTATTTTATGATTTATCTATCCACACATTAACTATCCCACTGCTGGATGAAGGTCTCTCCAAACCGCTTTCCACACAATCTATGCTGGGCCATTCGTTTCCGTCACTAACCTCTTTTCTTATTTCATCCACCATCTAGTTTGAGGACATTTTCTAGGTCTTCGGCGTTCTCTTGGAATCCAGTTATTTCTGTTTGTCCATCGTTGATCGAGTTCTTCTTGCAATATGCCCAGCCAATCGCCATTTTCGCCCTTTTACTTTCATAATGATGTCCTCTACTCTAGTTTGCTCTCTCGCCCAAGTGTTCCTTTTTCGATCTCTCCTAGTTATTCCAAGCATGCACCTCTCCATGCTCCTTTGCGTTGTCTGTAACTTTCGTATTGCTCCAACTGTTAGACTCCATGTCTCTGATCCATAAGAGAGGACTGGCAATACACACTGGTTGAAGACTTTTCTTTTTAGACATAAAGGCAATTTCCCCTTCAGGATAAAACTGTTTCTTCCAAATGCACTCCAGCCAAGTTTAATACGTCTGTTGAGTTCTTTCATAATGTTGCCATCCATTGAAATCAGCTGGCCAAGGTAAATATATGAATCAGCAATTTCTAGCTCAGTGTTGTCAACTTGTATTTTTGTTTCCTCTACAAAATTATTGAACATGATCTTAGTTTTTTGTAGGTTCATCTTGAGTCCAACTTCTTCACTTCTAGTTGAGAGCTCTTGTACCATGTCTTGGAGTTCTAATGGGTCCGTTGAAAAAATAACAATGTCATCAGCAAACCGCAGATGATTTAAATATTCACCATTTATTTTTATTCCCTTGTTATTCCAATTTATCAGCTGAAAAATCATCTGTAAAGCAGAAGTAAAAAGTTTTGGAGAAATGGTATCTCCCTGCCTCACACCTTTACCAATTTTGATAGTTTTGGTATCTTTATGTAACCGAAATTTTGCACTTGCATTTTTATACACACATTTCACCATGTCAATGTACACATCCTCGATGTCTGCTGATCTTAAAGAGTTGATTACTTCTGATGTTTTAATACAGTCAAAGTACTTCTCATAGTCAATAAATGCCACACACAATGGAAGTTCATATTCATGTGTTCTTTCAATTAATTCTCTTAATACTTGAATATGGTCCACTGTACTGAATCCACTTCGAAATCCAGCTTGTTCTCTTGGTTGAGCTGCATCTAATTTTTTCTGCAGGCGATGTGTTAGCACTTTTGTGAAGATTTTATAAATAGCAGGTAACAAGCTAATTGGTCGGTAATTTTTCAAATCCTCTTTATCACCTTTTTTATGCAAAAGAATTACTGTTGCAGAATCCCATTGGTTTGGTATGTTACCGCTGTTAAGACATTTGGTAAAGAATTTTGCAAGTATGTCTTCTACATATTCTCCAGCTTCTTTTAGGATATCTAATGTAATACCATCATCACCAGGGGCTCTTCCTTTCTTCATACTTTTTATTGCAAATGAAACTTCTTCTTTTAAGATTTTAGGAGCTGTTCCTTCGACTATTTCAGTGTCTTCGTTTAATCCACTGTTACTTTCATATAGTTTTTTGTAGAATTCTTCAACTCTTCTAAGTATTTCTTCCCTATTTCTTGTTACGGTGCCATCCTCTCCTTTTAATGCAATGATGTGTTTCTTCCCAATAGACAAACTCCCTTTAACAACCCTAAGGCTCTTGTTATTTTCAATGGCCTTCCTTACTAACTCACAATTGAATTTTCTTATGTCTTCTTTCATGCTTTTGCGCAGAGTTTTACAAAGTTCTATGTACTCAATCCTGGAACTGGTATTTTGATTGTCCACCTTCATATCTCTTCGCCTTTTCATGAGCTGTTTCGTCTTCTCAGATAATTTGCTATTGTGCTTTTTACAGGTTACACCACCAATTTCCCCAGCAGTTTCAACTATTGTCTTAACAATGTTTTCATTTGCTTCTGAGATGTCAACTTCTTCAATAAGTCCTTCCAGTGCAGAAATATATATATACCGGACCTGATATGGTACTACATGTTGTACAGACAGAGATAATATGTGGAGACAACAAGCAAAATAAAAATATGCAATATATGCTTACCCAGTCTTTATTTTTTGAATATAAGTTCGATTCTTCTATCTTTCAAACTTGCGAACTTGTCGATGATGTTGTCAAAAAATGGTTGAGTTTCTATTAACTCGTATAGTACTTCCTTTTCAATTGTAATTTTTGACAAGTTTATAAGTCTGCCTTCTAACATTGTATTACGCGAAGTGATTTTGATTCTGTTTAAGCAAAAAAATTCCGTTCTACGGAAACACTAGTTGACGGAATAGTCAATATTAAGCAAAAAAGTTTATAAGCTTCTTTAAAAATGTATCTGTTTTCTGTTAAAATTTTCACGAATGTTTGTAATTTCATATCTCTATACTGCTTATCCAGATATATGTGTTTTAATTCATATTTCAATCTTTGGAAGTCAGTAAATATATTGGGGTAGTACACATTTAAATTATTTATTGTTTTTGTAAGAAATTTATTGGAATACTCTACAAATTTTGAAGTATCCATTAATGTAATAAAATGAAGCTTTTCCATATCTTGAAAACGTGTGGTAATTTATCTAAGGTTATCTAATATTTCATAAAATATGAATTTTATATTTTGCAAGAACTTTATTTTGTGTGAGCGTCACTTTTTTTCGTCCCTCACGGTGTTCAATTGGAACTGTTGTTTTCGAAATCACTAATTCGAAAATTTCCATGAACGGATCCTCATTTCGTTTGCTGTTTAAGACCATTTGCGTATTTTTAATTTGTAAGATGCAAAAATTAATGTCAAATGACTTATTTTGTAGTACATTGAAGAGAACATCCGTAAGTCCAAAAATATCGTTAAAAACAACAACCAAAAGTGAAAATTCAAAGTCGTTAAATATATTTAAATAGCCGACACTCTGCCTAAGCGAAGTTTGATCGGAGGTTGGATCGTTCATAATCTCAGTAAATACTTCTTTTAAAGAATCCCATTCTTTATTTATAACACTCAACATTTTAGAGTTTGATGTCCATCGCGTAATAACAGAAGTAGGAATTCGTTTTCCGACGACTGTATCGACCACGTGAGTTCGTTTGGCAGAATGATGAAAAAATGCAGGTATGCCGCTTACAGTTGCAAAAAATATGCGACACTGTGAAATACTGTTTCAGCTTTGTTGTAGCACTAAATTCAGACGATGTGCCAAACAATTAATAAAAACTGCTTCTGGTGCTACTTCTTTAATTTTGGACTGAAGACCATTTAAGTGCCCTGACATTACGCTTACCCCATCCAAACGTTGTCCTATAAGTTTTGATTTATAGTTAAATTTTTCGAGGCATCTTGATACAAGGTTAAACAATGCTTCGGCAGTTCGATTGGAACTAACGTCATAAAATCCCAAATATCTTTCCACTAACTTTCCACCAACACTAACATACCTACTTATGATACTACATTGAGATTTTTGGACAATATCTGTGGAATCGTCTACTTGTATAGAAAAAAATGCAATCCTTTATTTCTTTTTCGATATGTTCATTGATATATTGCCAAATGCAGTCAATTATTTCATTCTGAATAGTCTTAGAATTGCCGGCAAACATGGGTGTGATTTTTCAAAAGTGCTCATGAATGTCCACAGGGCTTATCGAAATGCAGTTTTCTAACAATTCTTTAAAATTCCCACGATTAGTGGAGATTACGTCTTCGTGATGACCACGAAATGCTAATTCTTGCTTCCCCAAGTAAAGAACAGCACGAATGGGCGGGCAATTGAATGAAACGTCTATTAAGCTGCACATTCTCGTTGAAGGGTTTAATATATAGCCTAGAGTTTTCTTTTAAAGCATCCTCGGTACCACTTAAATTTTTTTTTAAGTTTGAAAAAGCTAATCTACAATCCACCTGGTCAAAAGAACCTTTATGTTTGTGAAGAGCACGGGTAACGTTACCAAAATCATTCGAAACCACTCTTATTTCACACATTTGATTTAACACCAATGATTAAACATGGCATACAAAAAAGTTTATTTAAATAATAACTCCCACACAGCCATTCAAACTCCGAATATCACGAAATCTTAAAATACCAATTATATACTTTGTCCTTTTTTTGCAACTTTACTTACATTTAACACAGGCATGGGCTTTTCCTTACTTAAAAAATCTTTTTTATCATCGTTATTCCAACTGGAGAATGGGGTTTCTAATAAAATACATACTTGGTCATTTAAGGGACACGCCATATTTTAAAAGAACCTATTAGGTTTAACCTAAAGAATCAAGTAACGGAAGTGTTTTTCTAGGCGGTTTGAGAACTTGCAGCATAGTGCGCATATCTGAACTTTGGACCATATAAAGGATTGGCACAATAGTGTCCCCAGTTTAACCACTGTCTTCGAGCGGCTCCGCATCACGTGACGTTAATTACGTCATTGGTCATGTGAGGAAAGTGGAAAGGACGTCTCATCCTTCCTAGCAAGCTTCTCCCTAGTGTGTTAAAACGATTATTGTGCCGTACAGTGTAGCATATAATTGCAAGGAAAGAGTGGGAAAAGAAAGGCGAAATTTACTCATTTCACAGGTTTATTAATGTGTATATATCTTCTGTTCACACTGTTAATGATACGGTTCCCATTATCACACATAAACATTTCATTCACACATAAACACACACAAATTACCAAGAAAGGCATCAGCTTTAACCCAATACCAGAAAATATGGAAAAAATAAGTCATTAAAGTGCATAAAAAATAATATGTAGTGTAATTATATAAAAGATCGACATATTTTAAATATCGTATTTTTTTAAAAATTATTGAAAATATATTTTTATTTTGTCGGTTGATTTTAAAATATAGGTATTTATGATATAAAAGCATATTAAAAATTTCAGAACTCTAGTGCGCATAGATCTGAAGATAATCTCTGCGCAATATAGAAAAAGTGATTTTGAGAAAAAGAGTGTTCAAGTTGGAACTTGGTAACAAGGTAACATGTAATAGTTATTTTTATTTTATACAATAGTGAAAGAAGTAATTGAAGAATTCTGATACGGGTTGTTTTAAAACACTGCCAAAAATCTATATTATTTTTTAAGCTAATATATAAAAAATCGATTTTTTAAAGATTTAAAGGTCCTGTGTACCCTTAAGAAACAAAAACACAACGAAATTACACGCTTCTACTGTTACCACTCAACGTGCCTCGAAATACTTCAGGGTAATTAAATAATTTTAACAGATATAACACTAAACTGTTTGTAGTTTGATTCAATTCTTTGATTTAAATTTTGTTTCTTTGACCAGTAACACCCCGCCCATAGAAAATTTTTTACCTTTAGAAACCTCTGTGGTAGTCAAAAATCTCAATTTTTATTTCTGATCAAGCCATACCTCTGTTTTGGTAATTTTTACCTTTTTCCCCATGCAAAACCTCTCGATTCAAAGTAAAACGTCTGATCTGGCAATATTATCTGTCATGATGATGCGATAAAAATTTCTCTTCTCTGACAATACTTGATTTCGTTGTAAATAAACCGTCGCCATGGTAACCGTGTTCGCAAAGCAATTCTGTTTTAAAGCGAAGCTCTAAATTTCTATCG
>QLNU02014176.1:142370609-142381372 GCA_006491805.2 Dysdera silvatica
CCGTGCCAAAAACATCATAAAGTGTCAACCTAGCGTACCGTAAACTTCGGTTTGATTCCCAACCGTGCCAAAAAATTCATAAAATGTTCGCCTAGCGTGCCGTAAACTCGGGTTTGGCTCCCAACCGTGTCAAAAAAATTGCTTACCGACGAACTGTTCACTATAGTTTGGAGATTAGTCCCACTGGGCCATAAGAGATTCGGATTTTTTGGAAAGCTGTAAGACCCGACCTGACCCAACTTAACCTTTGTTGCTCTTGAGCCATAAGAAACAAATCAAGTTTTTGGGAAAGCCCATTTCAGTTACGATAATTTTTGAATTAGACATATGGCATTTAAATATTCATCCAAGGAGAAAATTCAACCTTGGAAATGTACTTGAATGCTATATACGATGAAATTTGTTTTTAATCGATATTCGAAGGACCGGGAGAAGTGGTCGCTTTAGAGAATTTGTACGTTGTAAACAAGGTTGAACATAATATATCACAAATCCATCCAGATTGGGAAGAAATATCATTATAGACAGATTCCACTCTACATAATTCAAAAATTATTGGAACTTAAAAAAAATAAAACTTTGGGCGATTCCAAACAGTGCCCGATTAAGACATATGGACGCTATGAGCACAGTATTAATTGGAGGCCTCTTACGAGCGTGGACAGATTTAAAAGAGGGGTCTGAAAGCATATAAAAAGTAAGTACTTACATATACTCATTCTATTACTCCTCCGATTTGTAGTAAACTATCTAAAATAGCCCAAAAAAAGTAAGCTTTTACCTAAAAATTTTCTAGATACTGATCGAAGGTACGCAACCAAAGGTCGGCTTAAAAAAAAAAAGAAAATAAATTGAGGGGACCCCCTTCCAACTGGGGGGCATGGGCCCTGACCTAATCGGTAATCGGGCCCTGATTCCAAACACTTATAAAGGGAGACTGGCTCATGTTCGGAGGTACAGACACATCCTATTATTATTATTATTATTAAACGCAATCAATGTTATGGATTGGTGAAAATGCTACAGACACAGTTAGTGGCGTGGCAATTCAAGAATTGTGGGGGGATTCAAGTAGATTTAAAGATCATGTGATGACGGCGTTATTGAAAATAATAGGTTTTGATAACCAATGGCTTCCCTTTCTTACGTGGCTGACTAACTATTAAGTTTTTGGCTGATTTATTATTACGTATTATTTCCATGGTTACCGAATTCATTGTTGTATTAACGTTACCATGGCGACATGATCAAAGTTAAGTAAAAAAAAGAAAGAGAAAGAAATCACTCAAAAAACGATGAAGAATTTAAAAAATAATAAACAGAGCCGTGTATGGATTGTGTATGAGGGGAGGTAGTTTAAAAAGGGGGGTGGAGTTTTTTTCCATAAGGAATTTGTACACATATTGCTCAATGGGGAAGTTTTGACCTCCTCATGTTCGCCAGTTGTAGCCTTGGAGACAAGTGTATATATGTAACCTTCCGCACAAGCATTGAGCAACAAAGAAAGTGTGTGGACAATACTTCAGCCTGCCCAGAAAGAAGGGTATGGCAGTATTACCAAACTGTAGACGAAAACTATATTCTCTTTTCAAATATTATGAGACACAAGCCTTAGCCACTCCTTTACTAAATAGGCTGTAAGTCAAGATGAAAAGAGGTGTGGCTCTTCAACACTTCCTTTGCAAAGACAAAGCTGAATTTGGATGAATGTTTTAAAAAACTGCTACGGCATCTGCAGATTAAAAATTTAAAAGCCATTTTTTGTTACCTAATTTTTAGAAGAACCTACTTTTTCAGCAGGTCACATGAAGCCCAGTGGCGGCTTCGTGTGATTTCCAGAACGGGTGAAGCGGCGAGCCCCTCCTCCACCCCCCAAAGAAACACGAAAAGTGGTTAATAAATTTCCGTTTCCTAGCAAAATATTGTATTTTTTATGATTTATCTATCCACACATTATCTATCCACTGCTGGATGAAGGTCTCTCCAAATGCTTTCCACACAAGTCTATCCTGAGCAATTCGCTTCCACGTCACCCCAACCTGTTTTCTTATTTCATCCACCCATCTAGTTTGAGGACGTTTTCTAGGTCTTCGGTGGTCTCTTGGAATCCAGTTCAGAATTTCTGTTGTCCATCGTTGATCAGTTCTTCTTGCAATATGCCCAGCCCATCGCCATTTCAGCCCTTTTACTTTAACAATGATGTCCTCTACTCTAGTTTGCTCTCTCACCCAAGTGTTTCTTTTTCGATCTCTCCTAGTTATTCCAAGCATGCACCTCTCCATGCTCCTTTGCGTTGTCTGTAACTTTCGTATTGCTCCAACTGTTAGACTCCATGTCTCTGATCCATAAGAGAGGACTGGCAATACACACTGGTTGAAGACCTTTCTTTTTAGACACAAAGGCAATTTCCCCTTCAGGATAAAACTGTTTCTTCCAAATGCACTCCAGCCAAGTTTAATACGTCTGTTGAGTTCTTTCATAATGTTGCCATCCATTGAAATCAGCTGGCCAAGGTAAATATATGAATCAGCAATTTCTAGCTCAATGTTGTCAACTTGTATTTTTGTTTCCTCTACGAAATTATTGAACATGATCTTAGTTTTTTGTAGGTTCATCTTGAGTCCAACTTCTTTACTTCTAGTTGAGAGCTCCTGTACCATGTCTTGGAGTTCTGATGGGTTCGTTGAAAAAATAACAATGTCATCAGCAAACCGCAAATGATTTAAATATTCACCATTTATTTTTATTCCCTTGTTATTCCAATTTATCTGCTGAAAAATCATCTGTAAAGCTGAAGTAAAAAGTTTTGGAGAAATGGTATCTCCCTGCCTCACACCTTTACCAATTTTGATAGTTTTGGTATCTTTATGTAACCGAAATTTTGCACTTGCATTTTTATACACACGTTTCACCATGTCAATGTACACATCCTCAATGTCTGTTGATCTTAAAGAGTTGATGACTGCTGATGTTTTAATAGAGTCAAAGGCCTTCTCATAGTCAATAAATGCAACACACAATGGAAGTTCATATTCATGTGTTCTTTCAATTAATTCTCTTAATACTTGAATATGGTCCACTGTACTGAATCCACTTCGAAATCCAGCTTGTTCTCTTGGTTGAGCTGCATCTAATTTTTTCTGCAGGCGATGTGTTAGCACTTTTGTGAAGATTTTATAAATAGCAGGTAACAAGCTAATTGGTCGGTAATTTTTTAAATCCTCTTTATCACCTTTTTTATGCAAAAGAATTACTGTTGCAGAATCCCATTGGTTTGGTATGTTACCACTGTTAAGACATTTGGTAAAGAATTTTGCAAGTATGTCTTCTACATATTCTCCAGCTTCTTTTAGGATATCTAATGTAATGCCATCATCGCCAGGGGATCTTCCTTTTCATATATATTTTTATTGCAATGAAACTTATTGCAATATCAACTTCTTCAATAAGTCTTTTCAGTGCAAAAATATATATATCGGACCTGATATGGCACTACATGTTGTACGGACAGAAATAATATGTAGAGACAACAAGCAAACTAAAAATATGCAATATGTGCTTACCCAGTCTTTATTTTTTGAATATAAGTTCGATTCTTTTAGACTTGCAAACTTGTCGATGATGTGAAAAAATGGTTGAGTTTCTATTAACTCTTTTAGTAGTTCCTTTTCAATTGAAATTTTTAACAAGTTTCTAAGTCTGTCTTCTAACATCGTATTACGTAGACTGATTTTGATTCTGTTTAAGCAAGAAAAACTCCGTTCTACGGAAATACTAGTGGACGGAATAGTCACTATTAAGCAAAAAAGTTAATAAGCTTCTTTAAATATGTATCTGTTTTCTGTTAAAATTTCCATGAATGTTTGTAATTCCGTATCTCTATACTGCTTATCCAGATATATGTGTTTTAATTCATTTTTCAATCTTTGGAGGTCAGTAAATATATTGGGGTAGTACACATTTAAGTTACTTATTGCTTCTGTAGGAAATTTATTGGAATACTCTGCAAATTTTGAAGTATCCATTAATGTAATAAAATGAAGCTTTTCCATATCTTGAAAACGTGTTGTAATTTGTAATGAAATAATATCTAATATTTCATAAAATATAAAATTTTATATTTTTCAAAAATTTGATCTCGTGCGAGCGTCACTTTTTTTTTGTCCCTTACGATTTTCAGTTGGAACTGTTGTTTTCGAAATCACTAATTCGAAAATTTCTATGAACGTATCCTCATTTAGTTTGCTGTTTATATGCGTATTTTTAATTTGTGAGATGCAAAAATTAATGTCAAATGACTTATTTTGTAGTACATTGAAGAGAACATCTGTAAGTCCAAAAATATGGTTAAAAACAATCAAAAGTGAAAATTCAAAGTCGTTAAATATATTTAAATAGCTGACACTCTGCCTAAGTGAAATTTGATCAGAGGATCGTAATCACAGTAAATACTTCTTTTAAAGAATCCCAGTCTTTATTTATAACACTCATTTTAGAGTTTGATGTCCATTGCGTAATAACAGAAGTAGGAATTCGTTTTCCGACGACTGTATCGACCACGTGAGTTCGTTTGGCAGAATGATGGAAAAATGCAGGTATGCCACTGACAGTTGCAAAAAATATGCGACACTGTGAAATGCTGTTGCAGCTTTGTTGTAGCACTAAATTCAGACGATATTCTAAACAATCAATAAAACTGCCTGTGACGCTATTTCTTTAATTTTGGACTGAAGACCATTTAAGTGCCCTGACATTGCGCTTGCCCCATCAAAACATTCTCCTATAAGTTTTGATTTATAGCTAAATTTTTCGAGGCATCTTGATACAAGGTTAAACAATGCTTCGGCAGTCCGATTGGAACTGACGTCATAAAATCCCAAAAATCTTTCCACTAAATTTTCACCAGCAATAACATACCTAATTATGATACTACATTGAGATTTTTGGACAATATCTGTGGAATCGTCTACTTGTATAGAAAAATGCAATCTTTTATTTCTTTTTCGATATGTTCATCAATATATTGCGAAATGCAGTCAATTATTTCATTCTGAATAGTCTTAGAATTGCCGGCAAACATGGGTGTGATTTTTCTATAGTGCTCATGAATGTCCATAGGGCTTATTGAAATGAAGATTTCTAACAATTCTTTAAAATTACCGCGACTAATGGAGGCTACGTCTTCGTGACGATCACGAAATGCTAATTCTTGCTTCCCCAAGTAAAGAACAGCACGAATAGGCAATTGCATGAAACGTCTATTAAGCTGCACGTTTTCATTGAAGCGTTTAATATATATTGCCTAAAGTATTCTTTTAAAGCATCCTCAATACCACTTAAATTTTTCTTTAGATTTGAAAAACATAATGTACAATCCACATGGTAAAAAAACCTTCATGTTTGTGAAGAGCACGAGTAACGTTACCAAAATCATTGAAACCACTCTTATTCCACACATTTGATTTAACACCAATGATTAAACATGGCAACAAGTTTATTTAAATAATAACTCCCACACAGCCATTCAAACTCCGAATACCACGAAATCTTAAAATGCCGATTATATACTTTTTTTTTTTTTCAACTTCACTTACATTTAACTCGGGCATGGGCTTTTCCTTACTTAAAAAATATTTTTTATTATCGGTATTCCACCTGGAAAATGGGGTTTCTAATAAAAATACATACCTGGTCATTTAAGGGAAACGTCATATTGTAAAGGAACCTCTTAAGTTTAACCTAACGAATCAAGTAACGGAAATATTGATTTCCTAGGCGGTTTGAGAACTTGTAGCATAGTGCGCATATCTGAAGTTTAAACTATATAAAAGATGGACACAGCAGTGTCCCCAGTTTAACGGCTGCTCTTCGAGCGGCTCCACATCACGTGACGTTAAACGTAATTCATTGGCGACGTGAAGAAAATAGAAAAGACGTCTTATCCTTCCTAGCAAGCTTCTCGCTATTCTTCTAGTGTGTTAAAACGATCATGGTGCGGTACAGTGTAGCATATAATTGCAAGGAAAGGGGTGGGGAAGTAAGGCGGAATTTACTCATTTCACAGGCTTATTAATATATATATATAACTTCTGTTCACATTGCAAATGATACAATTCCCGTTATCACACATAAACACACACAAATTACCAAGAAAGATACCAGCTTTAACCTAAAACCAGAAAATATGGAAGAAATAAGTCATTAAAATGTATAAAAAATAATATATAGCAATTATATAAAAAAATCGACATATTTTAAATATCGTACTTTTTTTAAATTATTGAAAATATATTTTTACTTTGTCAGTTGGCTTTAAAATATAGTTATTTATGATACAAAAGCATATTAAAAATTTCAAAACTCTAGTGGGCATAGATCTGAAAATAATCTGCGCGTAATATGGAAAAAGTGATTTTGAGAAAAAAAGCGTTGAAGTTGGAACTTGGTAACAAGGTAATATGTAATAGTTATTTTTATTTTATACAATAGTGCAAGAAGTAATTGAAGAATTTTGATGCGGTTTGTTTTAAAACACTGCCAAAAATCGATATTATTTTTTTAAATTAATAAATAAAAAATCGATTTTTTAAAGATTTAAAGGTCCTGTGTCCCCTTAAGAAACAAAAACACAACGAAATTACACTCTTCTACTCTTACCACTCAACGTGCCTCGAAATACTTCAGGGTAATTAAATAATTCTAACAGATATAACACTAAACTGTTTGTAGTTTGAATCAAAGTTTGATTCAATTCTTTGATTTAATTTTTTTTCTTTGACCAGTAACACCCCCACAGAAAATTTTTTACCTCTAGAAACCTCTGTGGTAATCAAAAATCTCAATTTTTATTTCTGATCAAGCCATACCTCTGTTTTGGTAATTTTTATCCTTTTTCCATGCAAAACCTCTAGATTCAGAGGTAAAACCTCTGATCTGGCAATACTAGCTGACATGATGATGGGATACAAATTTCTCTTCTGATAATTCTTGCTTTCGCCGTAAATATTCCATCGCCATGGTAACCATGTTCGCAAAACATTTCCGTTTTGAAGCGAAGCTCTGAATTTCTATCGTCGCTTCATTCGGCCCTTTTTCTCGGCGAGCAATATTTCGTTGGTGCGTTTAACGCGTTTAAAGCGCTGACTTAAAAACGTAGCCTTCTGTTCCTGAATGTAATTCCAATTATATTAAAGGAATTAAATTCAAAAAAAAATAGTGGGCTCAAAATAAAATTTTGAATTTTATTTTTCTAATCAAATTTTAAATTCGACAAAAAAATAAAAAGGATTTGGAATTTAAATTAAAAAAACTGTTCAACCGCCCAATTTCTTTAGGTGAAGTACCGCGTCACCCGACAGGCTGCCACTGATGAAACCCCTAAAATAGGGCACCTATTATAGACCTTCACCAGCATTCATGCCACGATCCATGACCACTGAAAGTTACTGCAAAAATTACTCCTCGTAAAATTCTTAAAAAAATGTCAAAGAATAATAATCAAACGCAACCTTAATTGCCGACAATAGTAATAAAAAGTATATATAAAGCAGAAATTGACAGTTGGTCCATTTCAGTTTAAGGACATATTCGGAAAGAGGGTGGGGGCAGAGAGAGAGGGGTCTTCTACTTACGGACCTAAATTTGGAACGGTCCAATTAAGGTTAAAAACAATCGCCATCATAAAAGGAAAGAGACGCTGAAATGACGGAAAAATGGATGAAGAAGTCGAGAATAAAGTGGAAGATGTTAAACATCCGATAGCATAGAAAGATATGTTTTACGCACGGCTGGACATAAACAAAAAAGAACCAAACTGTGTAAAATTACCTGCTCTCATAAACTACTGGAAAATGTGCTTGTTTATTTTGGGTTGTTTACTTCTCGCCGTATACAATGGAGCAGGTGTAAACAACACTTCAACCGAATAATCTAACGTACTTAAATAGACATAAGCGTGGGATCCAGCGGTACCCTAACATAAGCATTAGACTCTAAAGTTTATGTAAAACGGACAATTCCTTTCTTCATATGCGTATTTTTAGCTGTATATGCGCCCTTAAAATGCATTGGCCAAGAAAACACGTACGATTTGGTGACAACGCACAAAAAAAATGGATTTTTCACGTGGTGTACAGAGACGCATGATGTTGGCCAATAGGAAAAAATATAACCAAGATAAAAATCGTCAGCGGGTTTCAATAGATATTAAACCCACTATTGCTGTTGGTTTTTCTGTCTGTACGCAATAAAAAGGGCAAGGGTCTTCTGTAAATGCAATAATTATGGTTGTTGTTAACGTTGAAAACCTACCGAGTTACTTGAGAATTAGAGAGTTGCGAATTAGAGACGGCTGGATTAGAGAGTTGCGAATTAATGTTAATTGAAACCCGCTAAATTTAAATATCGACCTTTGACGATTTTCCTTCACTTGCTTGTTCTATCTTTTTAAGATTATACTCGTTCTCCACATGAATATAGAAAGGGAATAATCCTATTGGTGAATATAGAAAGGGAATAATCCTATTGGTGAGTATAGGCAGACACAGTACAGGGTTAAGATTTATATGGGTCCAAGACACGAAGGATAGAAAATGGGTCCCCTAGTGATATTCAGTCATTAAGACGTGAGATTTATTTAAAGTTCATTATCTAAAATATTCGGATGTATCAATAATGAAAAATTCTCAGGCATATTGTAAGTAAACAAGATTAAAATAACACTTAAAATTAACTACAGCTACCTTCTGGGCCCTACGGCAGAGCCTGCTGGACCTATATGTAAATACGGCACTGGGGAAAATATCATTAGGTAAGAACACATTACGAAATTTACCTAGTACCCCAAGAAGTTCATTTTACAAGTGTTGTAAATAAAGTTTGTTTGTTTGGGCTTTTTTATGGCGCAAGAGCATCTGGGCTATACTGCGCCAAACATGGTAAAATCAAAGACTATTGTAGAGACTAGTTCTCTGTAAAAAGTTGAAGACGTGCGTATGGTCAGCATGGTCATTTAAAATGTCAGACAGTGATGAAGAGTTAAAAGTAAGAGTGCGGGCAAGTCTATAATAGGGGCATTGAGTTAAAATGTGTAAAACACTCATGGGTTCATTGCACACTTGGCAAATTGGTGCTGGTTTTCCTTCCAACAGATGTCTATGGGTGAGATGGGAATGCCCAATGCGAAGTCTGGCAAGGAGAACCTCCTCTTTCCGATTTTTACGGTATGAGGAGGGCCAGTTACCAATTGTATGTTTAATATTATTCAATTTGTTATTGGTTTGATGATCCCATTCTTCTTGCCACTTTTGATTCACACAGGTCTTGATAATTGGATTGAGGTCTGAGAAAGGAAGAAGTTGGCTAGAAGCAAGTGGTGAGTTCGTTGCCCTTGCAGCTGCATCAGCAGCCTCATTCCCTTTGATACCAATGTGAGCACGGATCTAATAGAATTTAATATTGGAGTAATCGTGCAGGTGCTGCAGTTGTGAATGGATTTTGGATAAAATGGGTGTAAATAAAGTAGTGGCAACAGATATAAAGTATATGCAAAATATACTTTATATACATTAACTTGATATATATTAATAAATATATATAAAATATATCTGTTTAAAAATAGCCTTCAAAGTAATCATCGCCCATGTTCATTAGTTTTTGCCAAATATGTGGGACATGGAGTATGTATATAGAGTTACATATTATCATCATTATTATTACTACTATTATTATTACTGCTATTATTATTATTATTATTATTATTATTATTATTATTATTATTATTAGGCCTATATTTATGTGGGACACGCGTGTTGGAGAACTCCAGTAGATAGCCCAAATATAAAATTTTACAAACTTACGGTAGCCTCAGCGATTATACGATAATAACCAGACGGGAACGATTGCAATCTGTTTATATGATTATGATTACAATTGCCATAGTAGGATTATGATTACGATTACAATTACCTAAGTATCAAAATTTGGATCATTATTTTGACTACGATTACAGGCAATTTTCATTTTTCGATTACGATTATGAATATACACAAAAAAGCATGATTACAATTACGATTACAATTACGATTATTTGCAATCAGAAATAATCAGTTCGATTACGATTATAATCATGGAGATTACGATTATAATCATGGCGATTGCAATTATAATCATGGCGATTGCCATTATAATCATAGCGATTATGATTAGGATTACCTAAAAATCTCAAAAATATGATTATAATCACTATTATGATTAAATGAAATTTAAAAATGTGATTATGATTATATTACAGACTAAAACTACTTCACAATATTCGATTATGAATACAGATATGATTATGCACACATTTTAATCGATTATAATCACTTGATTATGATTAGTCGGAGTCTGGTGATAACACATTCACCTAGCGTTAATTCACCCGAGTTCAACTACCAACCGTGAAGGAAAAAAGAAAAAGGATTAGCGACTAAATGCTCACCGTGTTCCAGGAATTAGTACGAATAATCGTAATTGAGTGATTATAATCGATTGCAATCGATTACATTTTCGCGTAATCACATCTGTAACTTTAATCGAATGTTTTGAAGTAGCTGTAATCTGCAATATAATCATAATCACATTTTTAAATTTCATTTAATCATAATCGTAATAAGTTTTGAAATTCTTTTATAATCATAATCGCTGTGATTATAATCATAATTGAACTTATTATTTCCGTATGCAAGTAATCATGATTATACTCTGTAGTCGTAATTGTAATC
>QLNU02014176.1:142381472-142410004 GCA_006491805.2 Dysdera silvatica
AGACCTTAAGAAATTCGGAATCTTCAGAAAACTGCGAGTCTCTCTGCAGCACAACCTTTGTTATCCTTGCGTCATAAAACACGGACGGACTTTTATCAGCAGATTTCCAAATAGGCGCACGTTATGTGCCTACGGGCGCTGGCAAAGAGCTCAAAAAACAATTTTTCTAAACTAGACAGCGTTGAAAAAGATATTCCATTACACAAATACAAAATAATTATCAGTTTGATATCTGTGTTGAGAACTTGCTTGAATAAGTTATTATAAATTTGCACACATAATTAGGCTTCAAAGTATTTTACTTACCGCACACAATAAATCTCTATGGAAATTGCGGGGGGGGGGGAGGGACACTAAGAACCCAAACATAAATTATTAATTATTAGGTATATGAAGTTATTAGTTTAGATGTGAAAAATCTTCCCATATTTGGAAGTATAGTATGTGTGATTTTCTCCAAAAGCATTTGTTCCTTTGTAAGATGAGTAAGCAACACGGCCTATGTCTAGGGGCAAAAATAGGTGCCTAAATCCGGCTCTTCCATATCTAAACTGGAATATATTAAAAGAATAATCATTCTTCCTCAAAATGCAACACCCCCTTTCTTTAAACCTAAACGTATCTTTCATGCATAGTCCTCAAACAAGAAATCTATTCCTATGCGCCAGGTTTCAAGAGCTTGACCCCACATCCCATTGCTCCAGGTGCCGCTAATCCTGGTTTTATTTCAGACGAACTGCACACTGTAGTTCCGGAATTGATTTCCTAGATTTTACTAGGTTCAATTTCCTCGGAAAAGGCAAGTCCATTGCCCTACAATGGCTCAATAGTAACGCATTCACCTATGGTACCTTTAACCAGGTTTGACTCTTAATGTTATTGTAGAGCACCTACGTTTTGCTGCTCAACGTAGTTCGCGGTTTGGTTTCTTTTAACCGCAAAGGTTCCGCTTCCTCAAAAAACTGTAGGTTCCAACGTATCGTGAGCTTTGCTGACCTTGCGCCCTAGAAACACGAAGATCTGGGCGCCTATTATTTTCACTGTGACTCCAGAAAGTGGCAGATGTGGGCAGAGTACTGTCCTTTTCATCTTCAAACATATTCATGCCTTTTCCCAAGCTCTCCATTATAGGAGATTGTAGCGTATCGACGAAATTTGGTAGCGCACGAAGATATCCAGTGACGAGGCATTTTTGGTGCTTTTTTCTTATTTATTAGTACATGCACACACAGATATATATACATATATAAATACTGCTTATACGAAGGTATTTGCCGAAGACAGGAATACGAAACAATTCAGAGGAGAGATTCCAATCCGCTCCTATACCAGACAGGGATAATACGCCGCTCTGTACATGAGTTCTTAGTCGATAGGCGAGCTAAGAAATACGTAACCGTTCACGAAGCGTGGAACAGGGTGCGATTTAAT
Organism: Dysdera silvatica; assembly: GCA_006491805.2. Classification (NCBI taxonomy): domain Eukaryota; kingdom Metazoa; phylum Arthropoda; class Arachnida; order Araneae; family Dysderidae; genus Dysdera; species Dysdera silvatica. The sequence continues at coordinate 142,382,904 of QLNU02014176.1, forward strand.
TACTTCAGGGCGAAGTCTCGAACACACTAAAATTTTGCACGTTTTAGAGTTTTGTCCAAATTTTGGTGGGAAGAGTTACACGGAAAGTAGAACTGTTATTGGTTGAAGAAATCTGCGCAAGCGTATTAAGATGAATTTGCAGCTGCACGGGACATGCTGAACATCACTCGATAAGAGGCAGTAAAAGAGCTTAAGGCATTGACAGGTATCCAGTCCAGACCATCCGTGCCGTCAAAATTAGGAGTTTTCTGGTTTCTGTAGTGTCAAGAGAAGCACCTGAGTAACGATTTATGTTATCGAGAATGAGACCCTCATGGCATCCTTTGTATGGCCATTTCTTGATCTCTGAACTATTGCAGGAAAAACTCGGAATTTTAGGAAATGGTGAAAGATTTTGAGAGAAGGAGTCACATAGGCAGATGTTTCTATTAATTCGAAAAGAAGAGAGGTATTCCGAACTAATTTTCGGGGGAAAAGTATACAAATTTAGTTTGTCAAATTTAAAGTGCAACATTAGGTGCTACAAGATTAAGGCGTGGACACAACCAAGCCGCTTCGTAACAAGGCGCTGTGCCCACTTGGTGACAACACGGCGATGGGAACTTCAGCTTTTTGGTGATAAATAATTCATACCCTGCCAATCCTTTATTATCCATCAACCATTTGTAGGCCACACATATTCTGTTAAACCAAATGGTGGCGATCTAACAAGTAGTTGCTCAGTTTCACACATTGGGAAGCTATAATTTATGTACATTGACCCGCGTTATGGCTATAATTGTATGCTAATTTATAGCTGATAAATAATGGTTGGTGGTGCCTGAAGGTGTACGTACACTGCGTGTTATTCTACTCGCTGAGTATTTAGAACTATATTATCCTGGAGATGCGCACCATGTTATCCTGTGGGTGACTGGAGTATTTTATCCTATGGGTGATTGGAGTATGTTATCCTGTGGGTCAGTGATGTTATCCTGTAGGTGAGTGGAGTATTTTATCCTATGGGTGATTGGAGTATGTTATCCTGCAGGTGAGTAGAGTATGTTATTCTGTGGGTGGATGGAGTATGATATCATGTGGATGAGTGGAGTACGCTATCCTGTGGGTGAGTGGAATATGTTCTCCTGTGGGTGAGTGGAGTATGTTATCCTGTAGGTGAGTGGAGTATGTTATCCTGTGAGTGAGTGAAGTATGCTATCCTGTGAGTGAGTGAAGTATGCTATCCTGTGAGTAAGCGAAGTATGCTGCTATCCTGTGGGTGAGTGGAGTATGTTGTCCTGTGGGTGAATGGAGTATGTTATCCTGTAGGTGAGTGGAGTATGTTATCCTGTAAGTAAGTGGAATATGTTATCCTGTGGGTGAGTGGAGTATATTATCCTTTATTTGTGCATCATGGGTTATCCTGGAATTATGGTTACCTTATTGGTCGGAAGTGAATATTATGTAGCTAGAATTTTAGGATTACATAGCTAATATTATAAGTAGAATTATGCGCTATAACTAAAATAACCCGTTATGAATAATCACTAAAAGTATATTCCGTACTATAATTAAAATATTACTTAGTATTATAACTGTATTATATTAACAGGTCTAAAAATAATAAGTATTAATTATTAATAGTTACTATACTCTACCCTATTGCTAGAGTCGGAATAGCTATTCCAGATCTACATATTTTATACCTGAATTACATATTATGATACAGATAGAATTGGACATTAATTATATTATAGCTAGATTTGGACATTAATTATATTATAACTGGATTTGTACATTAATTTTATTATTATTTAGCTAAATTTAGACATTAATTATATTATAGCTAGATTTGGACATTAATTATATTATAGCTAGATTTGGACACTATACAGTCGAACCTCGTTAAGACGAACACCAAAGGGAACAAAAAATCTGTTCCTATTAACAGCAATTCGTTTCGTCCGGAAAGGGTAGTATGTTATACACTCTGACGGAACTTCAGAAAACGGTTCGTATTAAAAGTAATTCGTCTTAAGCATGTTCGTCTTAAGAAGGTTCAACTGTATTACAGCCAGATTTGAACGCTATATTATATCTAGAGATTTGGACACTATATTATGTCTAGAGATTTGGACACTATATAATATCTAGAAATTTGGACACTATATTACATCTAGAGATTTGGACACTATAATATCTCGAGATTTGGACACTATATTATATCTAGAGATTTGGACACTATATTATAGCTATAATCATAGGCGTAACTTTGGGAGTTAAATATAGCGTAATTTAGGGAGGGGGCAAAAAAGCCAAAAACCCAAAATTTCATGGGGAAAAGTACGATTTTGCCTCATTTCTAAAAAAACTGAGTGTAAAGTGCCCCTTGCCACCGCCTGATTACACCTATGGCTATAATTACAAACTTTATCCACATCCCAATAGGAATGGGATAAACAGGGTCGTTTTTCATACATGAAAAACAATTTTAACAGTGTAAATCAATCTTATGCGCCACCTAGCGAGAACGTATAAAACTAAACGTAGAAAAAATGAAATTGATGTTTTCTTGTATGCACTAGTGTCCCAACAGAAATCACTCAGGCAAGCAGAAATGAAGGAATGTCTTTCTCACTTAAGCTTTTAACATTTGGGCGAGTGTCGCAACTGATCTAATACTTTTCCTGTCTACCTCCATTGATGACACTCTAACTTACCCACTTACTAGACTGTGACAACGTCATCAATTCAATGTCATTTTCTTTAAATCTGAGCATCAACTAAGCCTTCGTGGGGCGGTTGCTGATGTTTAAAAGCACAGTTTCTTATAGTCGGATTTGCAAAATTCTAGATTTTTATTTTCCAAAATTCTATAATTAAAGATTTGATTCTTCGTTCTTAAAAATTCTGCCTGCCATGTTCCGAACTTTGATTCTAAAAAGTTCTATAAAGTTCTCACCTTTCATTCCCCATATTTATGCGAAGTTTTAAAACGTCAATTTCCACAATTTTCAATTTTAAAACGTCAATTTCCACAATAGCGTAGCAATTAAAATTCATAGGGGTGGGTCTTGAGTAGTTTTAAAGGAAATAATATGTTTTGATATCCGATGGGGGGCCTAGGGCCACTGATCCCCCCCCTTTTCCTACGCCATGATAGTCCTGAACTTGAAAGCAAAATACACAAATTCTCTTTTTGCAAGTCATTTTCCACATGTGTATTCTAAAAAAATCTGTCTGTTCCAAATAGATAAATATAGGGAATGATATAATTAATTACTAAAATTATAAAACTATAATTATTTTGGCGAAAATGTTTTATTAACTCTGGAAATTAATGTACAAAATATTTTTAAAATAATTAATAATTTCCGAAAATGGCAAACAGAGAGTAGGATCTAGAGCGGTTGTCCAATATACGGCCTGAGGGCCACAATCCGACCAGCGAAAAGTGTTATTCCGGCCCGCCGACAACTGTTTCGAATAAAAAAAAAATTTCAAACAAAATTTTAGATTTTTTTTTTTTTTCAGAAATAAGGAACAGCCTTGGGGGCAGAATGGGTGACCCCTTTCTATATCGCAAGTGAAGAAACTTTGAAGGGAGGCTTTTAAACGTTAGTTAGTTAGCATTTTGTTTTAAACCGCTGGCTCGCAAGATCCGTGAAAATTCTTTAAGTGGCCCGCTACCCAAAAAGGTTGGACAACCTGATCTAGAGCCATATTAAAACTTTTGCACAACCTGTGACAGTATGGAAGTAAACCCAGCCAATCTTATGTAAAAGGATCGCAAACAATAGGATCATATAAAAGGGATCTCGTAAAAGGATTATATATGAGAATGATCGCATTATTAACAAAATTATTAAAATAATTGTGCAAGTTGCAAGAACGCAGAGGAACGGTTAAGGACGATCTTAGAAAGAGATCGAATAACCAAAAATTTCTAAAAAATATCGGAACTTTGAATCATACATATGAAAAGATCGAACAGCAAATCACGTAAACAATGATTTTTATGGCCCACAGTTTTGTGAAAATAATAATAAAAAAAAATCCGCGGCCTAGAACTGTATGCAAAAACCTAATGATGTATTTATTATATACGAAGGTCAGATGTTATATGCAATAGAACCTGCCTAAAGTGACCACCTTTTTGACTGGACTGAATTGCAATGGTCATTATAGACAGGTAGTCACTATACACGACAGACTTTAGTATAGGCATGACTAAGTCCCTACCACCTTCTCTGTCATAAAAAGTGGTCACTTTATTCGGGTGGACAATTTACCAAGGTGGTCACTTTATTCAGAGGGAAAATTTACCAAGGTGGTCACTTTATCCAGGTGGTCAATTTCCGAAGGTGGTCACTTTATCCAGGTGGTCAATTTCCGAAGGTGGTCACTTTATTCAGGTGGTCAATTTCCGAAAGTGATCACTTTATCCAGGTGGTCAATTTCCAAAGGTGGTCACTTTATCCAGGTGGTCACTTTACCAAGGTGGTCACTTTATTCAGAAGGTCCATATACCAAGGTGGTCACTTTATTTAGATGGTCAATTTACCAAAATGGTCATTTTATTCAGGTGGACAATTTACCAAGGTGGTCACTTTATTCAGGTGGACAATTTACCAAGGTAGTCACTTTATCAGATTCCACCATATATATAACAAATAAATTATATAATTTTCTCCATGCAATTCTACGTCACGAGCCCTTTTTTTTCTATGAAACCGCAGACCATAAAATTCGGATGTGCTTCCCTGTAAAAGACGTCTGTCTAACGTCTAACTAAGGTGTCTGTAAACGGCCCTGTCTAAGATTATATGAAAGAGCTCGCATGATCTGCGATCAATTAAGAAATCAAATAATTTAGACTCTTCCAAAAAGAAAAACGCACCGATGAAAATTGTTTAAAAATAATCGTCGTAAAGAATCGTTTTAAAAAGGATCGCATTGCTTAGAATCTTTTTAAAAAAAGATTGCACAACTTAGAGTTGTAAGAAACTGATCGCATAAATGACGAATTTGTTTATCTTAAAAAACTTTGCATTATTGAAATAGCGTATCGATCCGATTTCATATAATGATCATTCCATGTTCGTATCTCGCTGCGATATTTATCTCATACTTATGACATTTATCGTAGCCAAAGGAAATAAATCGTTAAAATCCGAACAGGATCGGCTCATGATGAAGGGGCCTATCCCTCTTTGATTGATATTTCGGATAGATAACGAATTGATAAATATGCTGTAGAACTATAAATAAGTTATAATAATATAGATTATAGGTTGGTCATACTATTAATGATATATTTTTCTAATAGAACATGCTCTACTAATAAAATGTGTCATCGTCATCTGTTATCTATACATGTATACTTGTTGCTATCTTCTAATACCCTTTTCTTACATTTAACAGAAAAAACTCATAACTAATAAAAAAAATGCTATTAAAAATATATAAATTATTCAAGAAATAAAAATATATAAATTATTCAAGAAATAAAATATCAAAATTATTGAAGAAATAAAAATATCTAAAATAAGTATTTGTAAATTTTTCACTGTTTTGATATCATGTGATCCCGCGGCTGCAAACGACAGGTAATTATGACAGTTTCTTATTTTAATTAATTATTTATTTATTTATTGCACAGCATGTGCATTAATGTCATTCTATTTATATAATTAATATGAATTTCATAACCCCTTATAACAACAGTTAATTCCACAAGTTCCAAGAATTAACGATAATTGGGGAGTTTAACGGGGTGGCAGGGTTACATAGGGGAGGCGCTTTCGGGGAGTACATTAAGCATCTATATATGATAAGATACTCTCTAAACAATAACTATTTCAAAAATGGATATTACGCATTCGCCTCTGCATGAAAATTAACATTTCATTTCGTATTGAATTTGCGTATTAATCGAAGAATGATAATTACATGCAATAGTTAATGGTTACTCGAAAAGGTGAAGGCCTCATTAGGATTACCGACGCCCTAAGGCAAATGATTGATGACGACGCCCTAAGGCCGTCTAATGAGTACAGCAGACACGTGTCTGAACCTCAAGTATGGGCGTCCGGAAGGGGTGGCAAGGAAGGGCGTCTGCCACTCCCTGGGAAATCAAGGTACGTGTGTACGAAACCATATTTGAAAGGTCCAAGTGGAGAGTAGCATATGCATCTATGCTTACTTTAACAGTCTTGGGTTGCTACCTACTCGCGCGGTCTTGACCTTAACTAGGTCAAACACTTCTGGTAACACTAGGCAAGATTGCCTACTCTGCTTAATATTAATTAATTAATATTAAGCTTAATATTAATTTCCATTCTGAGGGGTAAGATCCATGATCTGCACCAGTGATATGAGAAAAATTGTCCGGCGTAAGAAAAAGAGGGCCCCTTGGGCCCCCAAAAATTGATAGACAACAAACGGAGGAACGCAGAATATGACTGAGGTCGAAATGCATCGTTCATAAAAATATTGATTTTTATTTTTAATATCCCCCGTTGCTGTAAAACTTAATTTAGAAGTTAAAAGCAGGCCTACACTTTATTACGCAAACGTAGAGTCCTCAGTGCAGTGTTATAATAAATGTCAAGCAATTGAAATCAATCTTTAAAAAATTGTTTTCTATTTGAGGTAAGTTTTTTAATAACATTATACAGGTAAGGGCAATGACTTACCTATTGACGCTGAAAAACAAACTTTAAAAAATGGATAGAACTGGGGTCAATCTAGCCCCTGTAAATAATTTCTTCAAGGGAGTGCCCCCGATCAGGTAATACGCGATACTTTGCTTTCAAATTCAATTATTGAATAGCAATATTGAATCCGAGGTTCATTTTGGGACCAACCAGCTTTTCTAAATATCTTGGCTGTTAAAATCGTATGACTAGGCAATAGGCTTAGAGTTATATGGGCCCGGTGGGGGTATTCACTCCCACACACACACACACACACACACACAATTTTGAAAATACTACGTTAAGGAAATAAGCTGAAACTTCTAAACCTTATTCTTCCTGACCTTTGACCCAAAGTGACAAGATACACCAAAGTACATAGATACTGAATAGAATGTACTGAGAAAACAGATAATACTGTACTTAGAAGTGAGCTAATCACTCACCGATTAAGCTAGTAGACGATTGTACCCAACTGTATGCTGTTTGGTTCAAAAATTAGAGGATGGTTGGTTCAGAAAGTACATTTATCATAATACATTATGACCTGTTGTCCTGCGATCATCACATTATGGCCCGTTGTCCTGCGATCATCATATTATGACCGTTGTCCTGCGATCATCACATTATAGCCTGCTGTCCTGCGATCATCATATTCTGACCTGTTGTCCTGCGATCATCACATTATGACCTGTTGTCCTGCGATCATCACATTATGGCCCGTTGTCCTGCGATCATCATATTATGACCTGTTGTCCTGCGATCATCACATTATAGCCTGCTGTCCTGCGATCATCATATTCTGACCTGTTGTCCTGCGATCATCACATTATGACCTGTTGTCCTGCGATCATCACATTATGGCCCGTTGTCCTGCGATCATCATATTATGACCTGTTGTCCTGCGATCATCACATTATAGCCTGCTGTCCTGCGATCATCATATTCTGACCTGTTGTCCTGCGATCATCACATTATGACCTGTTGTCCTGAGATCATCGACGAACCAAGCCTCGAAATCTAAGGAAGAATATGATCCCTCGATCTTGATTTTTCCGTACTTAATTTTTTTATGGACTCAGCATTTTTTCTAGGGGGGCCATACCCTCCCCCCTAGTTGTGCATGGTCACAAACGTGCCTAACTAATTTTGATGAAAATCTGTATAAACATAAAATGTGAATTTCGCTTTGTTTAACGTAAAAATTCCGATTTACGTTTAAAAGGAATAAGGCTTTGAATTAAAGCGTTTTAAATCTGAAGATTGTTTTGAATTTCGTTGAAACTTCGTTAGAAAACTGAGCTAAAGCTAAAGCCATGGACACTCTTTAAATTAAATTAAAATTTAAATAAAAAAAATCACTAACAAGCCTTCGTAAATACACGCCAGGGCTCATCTCCAAATAACCGTATTTCGTCTGCTCATTAATATGAATGGATGATCATTAACTCTAAGGAAAAGAGTAATTTATTCTAATAGCCTTCATTAAGACATTCTCCTTCTGCGTAAACGTGACAAGAACAATTCTCAGAATCCAGACTTTTGCGGCTGAAACCGATACTTACGCAAATATCGATACTAAATCATATCGGCTAATAATCGCTTTTCTGGGTTAATGGTGAAGTATCAATTCCGGACTCCTAATCTGTAATTAGAAAAAAGTAGTTTCTAAAAAATATTTCTGTTTATTTAGTTTGTCATAGATTATGGCATAATTGGTCATAAAATGGTTCTACTTTATTAATGTGTACATTATGGGGGCACTGAAGACAAATGGCACAGAAAGGAAGGAAGGCTCTTGGTGAATTTGGGGTGAACTCTGTGATTTGGTGAACTTGTTTGAGGTTTTTTGCAAAGTTTTCGAGAATCAAATGCAAGACGATAAACGGATACTCTAGATTTCATACCATGATCTAATTTCCAAGCATAATTGGTCGCATGGCTCTGGTGATTAAATATGATTGAAAGGCTTTTAAAGAATCTGATATTCTTCGGACATTTTGTTTCTTCACCATCCTCATTAGGATAATTCAAATCTCAATGGGGCGCAAGAAATAACTCTTCTCCCTCAATCGATGTAAGAGCTGACGATGGTCAGCTGTTATATCGATTTTTTGTACATATTTTCCCCCCAAAGTAGGTATTTTAACAGCTTCATGTCTTTACTCGAAATCAAACCGTGCTTAGGTTCAAACACCGAAGACACATTGGTTATTTTGAGCAGAAAATAGACGCAAGTCCGCTAAACGAAAGTGTTGCCATTTTCACGTACTAAACCTTTTCTTATCGACGGACATTAAAATATCGTGGTACATTACACATTCCTTTTTGGGGTTTGCCTTCAATTTTGAAGAACAAACACCTCTGTAAACATGAACATTTCCTCAATAGCATGCTGGTGATAAGATACGGTGTGCAAAAAAGTACGCTGTGAAAAGCTAGTCATGAAGGCCTCGAAATGGCGGAAACCAGATCTCATCAGAAGCGGAAGAAAAAGCGCGGCAAAACTGATATCGCTTCCCGCAATAGAAAGAATTCCCTACAAGAAAAAAAAAAGAGGGTAAAAAGTAAGCCAGTTTAAGAAGCGAGCCAGTTTAAAATCCCTATTGACATCGCATGGAAGATAACATACATATGATTGTGCGCAACTGTATTCTATTTTAGTCTGAAAGGGCGCTGAAATTGGTGATCCCCTGCAGCTAGGGGTGTGGTGATGATCCAGTTTTTTTTACGATAAGGAAGAAGGAGGGGGAAAAAAAGGGATTTTGAAGATGATAATTGCTGTCTGATGAGCGCAATTATTTCTAGAGGGAAAATTTTGATTTTTTTACTTTCGTAAAGATTATTTTAGATGCACTTTTTCACACAAATTCTTTCCTTCTCTGAGTGATACCATTAACAGATATATTTTTTCCCTTTGGATACAGGTGGTGGCTTCCCAGAACCTTCAACCGCAGAAGCAGCCAAAAATGTAACCGTAGTAAGTAAATTTTTGTCCTCCACCTACGCTACATCAAGCCATTAGTATATATATATAACTTTCTTTTTTATTTTTTTCACACGTAATTGGTATAACTTCCTTTTGCATTTCAGCTCTGGTGTCAAGTACTTTCCCTATTATAGAAACATTTGAATGTTGAATGAACTTTTATCACGCGCAGACGATTTCTAAAAAATAAAAAAATAAAAAAGCAGACAATTTGTGAGAATTCTTTTGTCAAGTCAAGCACTTTTTTTTAGAGCAGTGTTTCCTAAAACTAAACAGTGACGTAGGGCAGGGGTCTCCAAACTAAGGCCCGCGGGCCGGACATGCCCGGTATCAAAAATTAACATTGACCAACATAGGAAAATAAGATCAGTGCGGCCCGCGGGACAACAAGAATAAACAAAATTGGGCCTTGGATTGAAAAAGATTGAATTGGCGCAGTATAGCCCAGATGATCTTGCGCCATAAAAATTCAAACAAAAGACTGAAAACCCCTTGGGTAGGGCGTTTTGAGAAATTGGCTTAATCAATGCGTCCCTACTCGCAAATAAAACAAACAATAATAATAATAATTAAAACTGAGAAAATAAACTTTTTTGCATTTCATGCTTCATAAGTATTTTCGCAGTATAGATATGAAACTAGTTTGTTTGTTTTTTTCAATTCTGCCTTCGAAATTATTCTTTCTGGTCAGTATGCAGAAAGTTGGCCGCATGTAAGAGATTTATATTCCTAGTATATGAAGGGCAAAGCCAATAAAGTGAATAGATGGCACTGCTCGTTACAATCTTATTCGATGAGGGCGGTATGTAATTATCGATACACTTCGTCGCACTGGCATCAAAAATTCAATTCTAGGTAAAATTTATAGTCAATTTATAAATCAGATCAATAAGTGGATACATGAATTCGTTGTTCATACAATGGCATACTCATATGAGCAGTGCCTTCTTGACGGGCAGGCCAACTGGACACCTCAGTGAAACAAATTCTCGAAATGATCAAAACAGTCGTAACGCGACAGCAATGGTGTGTTTGTCCTCCATCCAAAGGCACATACCTTGCTCTACGTATCATATGATATTAAAGGGCATTTTTAGTGACCACTGGCAAAAGTGAGCTACGCTTTCGGTGACTTTTAAGACATTTAGTACCAGGCATTCAATAGTAGCCAGGGTCCGGGACAGGGGGGGGCCACAAACGTCCAGGAGCCCTAAATCCTAAGGGGCCAGACGCAAATCTATAATTTTATAACAAGTATATTTTTTCATTAAACAGGATTAGTTGGAATGGCCCGATCTATTCAGCTGCCGGGGGGGGGGGCTTAAATCCTCTCCTCAACCTTCCAAGTAGAACATTTTAAACAATGTGAAGTTTGGTAATCTTTTACAAAGTTCCAGGCCAATTACTGGATCAATTTCTGGCGCTTTTATCTCAAAATTTCCCGTTTATAAATGAACATATATGGCCGCCTTAAAGAGGTTTTATTGTACAGGGTGGCCATAAAATAATTTACCTTATTCTAGACGCTCTAGAGCGATGATAGAAAGAGGTACCGTCAAAGGAATTGGAGGTGAGCTTAATTAGACCATTAAGAAGTGATTTTAATTTAGTTCTAAATTTCGCCACCAAAGTAAAAATGGCACTTTAGGTGTGCAAATCTCGTTCATTTGCATAAAACCACGTCCCTTGAGCAAAATAAAACCTTTCTAATCTGGAAGTAAAATTTAGAATAATCTAAAATAAATCTAGAATAATCTAGAATAATTAAGAATAAATCTAAAATAATCTAGAATATAATCTAGAAGTAAAATCTAGAATATTCACACTGGCTGAAAACAGCAATTAGAGCCTAGGAAGCGCCACTTTTCCCCCTATTGGTGAAATTTGGAACTAAATTAAAATCGCTTCTCCATGGTTAAATTAAGCCACCCTCCAAATCCCTTGGCGATATATTTTTTCCTCGTCGCTCTAGATCAGTGGTTCCCAACTGGTGGTCCGCCAAAGAGTCCCAAATGGTCCGCGAGACGGGTCATTATTTAAAAAGAAATAATAATTAATAAAAACGCTTATAAAAATTATTATTAAATATTAAAATTAAATATAAAAATGAAATTGATGGTATATTTGTAGTATTTTACAATCTGATGGAACTTCAGAAAACGGTTCGTATTAAAAGTAATTCGTCTTAAGCGTGTTCGTCTTAACGAGGTTTGACTGTATTATCATTAGATGTTTTTTTCTGTTTATTATTGCTTTTATTTTACCAAAGAACGATTTTACAAAAAAAGACCCGGTTCCCTTTTTAATTAAGGTCTTGCAATCAGCTCGTGAGAATTTTTCAAAGTGGTCCGCGGGTACAATTGAAGTGGAAAAGTGGTCCGCGGCTTAAATTGAGTTGGGAACCACTGCTCTAGAGCGTCTAGAATAGGATAAGTTACTTCATAAACACCCTGTACTTTGTGTGTCTAAGTCATAGTTTGTGTTTCCCGGGACCTACAGTTTTTCGAACCCCTTAATGCCTAGGGAACCAACCCCCGTACTACGGCGAGCAATTACACGGTAAGAGTTGTTTTTTGGCGCCAACGGCGCCAAAAAAAGTACGATATAAAAGTTTTAAAAAAGGATATATAAAAGGTGACAATATAATATTATATTACGAAGAGCAGCTTTTAACATTTAACAGTAGTATAAACCCTTTCAAAGAAGCCTGCAAGGGCGTAACAGAATGCTGACCACGTAACGTTAATCATAACTCATGATAGCCATTAGCAACTGACAAGAAAAATTGGCATAAATGATTTTCAATCAGTGAAAAAGCAATTTGATACAACTTCCTCTAGGAAGCGAACAAGCAAGGAAGTTTCAATAATTTCGGATAAAGTGATTATCTAATTTGCATCGCTTGTAACTCAACTCTGAAATAGATTATGGAACACTATACTGCGATGGAAAGAAGATTCAATTACATTAGATTTGGAAAGGTGGCCGTCGAAGGTAGCACCGTATCCCAGACGGAAGACGCTTCGATGGTTGGTGAAATATACAAGGTAAGGCAATTGAAACTTAGGAAAATGAATGCTTAGAGAATTACCTCTGCAACCAAAGCCGGATTAAAGTTTCGTGGGGGGGGTCCTCAGGAAATTTTTCCGGGGCCCTTTGTAACAAAATTAAGCTTGTGTAATTGCAATGGGACTTGGTAAATTGACCTTGGTAAAGTGACCACTCTTTATAAGAGAGAAATTGTAAGGGCTTACTCTTATTATAATAAATTGACACCCACGTTTTGAAACTTATATTAGAGCTGTTTTTAGGTATAGGAAAAAAAAAGAGACATCGTCCTCGTCCTGGAGTCAAAAAATTGTAATAATTCATCTTTTAATACATTAGTGTCAATGTATTGGTAAAGATTTTGAAGTGGCGAACGGACTTCATCAGGCCGGACCCTCGACAATTGTCGATGTTATAATCCGGCCCTGTTCTCGATTGAACGGAACGTCTGGAAACTGAGAAGAAACAGATCGACGCTAGTGACTTATATTTCTTCCTCATGTTCCCTCCACAGCGCTCTATTTCAGCGAAAGTTGTACTACGCGCGCCACGCAACGGAAAGTGACAGCACCAGACGATTGTTCGCCACAAAACTGTGACGTCGGTAGCGAATTGGAGCGTAACACCGTTTGTTTTGTTTTTTTGTTGTTTTTTTTCCCGCGCGTTTAATACTTTCGAGTGTCAAAGACTACGGCTATTTTGGCGGGAAATAGCTGCCGAAATTGACATAAACACGTGTTGCCAGAAAGATAAATGGATTACTACTTCCACAGCATTGACAAGGTTGGATTAGGGTCGAATGTGACAACTACAGGAAATTTAAAGGAAATGCTCGCACTCATTCAGTCTCACTTTTCTGAAAAACAGCCGTGTGCCACGATTCACAGTGCATCGTGACAGGATAGTGTGCCATGGCGCACTGTGGCCGCATCCGGAAAAAGCAGTTTTTAGGGCACCTATAAGAGCAGTGCTGGATTAAGGCTCTCATGGGCCCCTGGGCTAGAAAGAGACAATGGGCTCCTAAAGAAAGTGACTTTCACAATACTCAGTCAATAAAACGTGAGTTTTTCTCTTTGGGGTTCATTATCTGGCGGACATAGGGGAGAGGTCGCAGGTGTCATGACCCCCAAATATATTTTTTCACTGTAAAAAATTCCAACTTTCATGATAAATGAAGGGTGTTATTCCAAGACCATGGCAAATTCTGTCCTTGAACCCCTCAAAATGAAAGTCTGTATCCGCCCCTGATAATATTCTTTGGCGCAGTATAGCCCAGATGCTCTTGCGCCATAAAAAATCCAAACAAACAAACAAACGATAACATTCAGTTTTATCAATAACAAAACTGAGACATTTATAAATAAAATTAAAATAACTCTTAAATTTAAATGATATCAAAGAATAGAATGTAGTTATTATTATAAATTATTATTAATATTACTGTTTTTATTATCGATTAGAACATCTAAAAATATGTTTATTAATTATCATACCTTGAAACATCATTTAAATTAGGAACTTCCCAACACCAGACTCAAAACGCTATTTATTTGTGAAGAAAGGGCAGTTTTACATCAGAATTCTCCTTAAATTTGGAAATTCGTACTTTTTTGTTTAAATATAAATAAGGAGAGGATGGTAAAATCTGAAAAGGCCCTCCAGAATCACGGGGCCCTAAGCCTGGGCCCACTTGACCTATACGTAAATCCTGATAAGGGCTATAAACAAACTACAATTTGTTTGAACCTATACTATAAATTAGAATATAAACTCCCCTTTCCCTTTCAGTCATTTATAGAAATGGTAGCCTTTTTTTTTTTCATGTGCCATTTTCAGGCTTGGGTGGACGCCTGAAAGTGGCACTCCTGCCAGGCTTTCGCCTAACTAAAAAACTAAAAAGGGCCCATCCCTGGTTTAAATAAAAACACTGTTGTCTTCGGTCATATAAGGCTTATCGACTTTACATAGGTCTCGTGACAACCGTTTTTACAATTCAAAAAATGCGGATTTTGAATTTGCATGTCTCTTACAACTTCATTTACGTTCGGATTCACTTTTGAACAAGCAAGCAAGATCAAATTATTCATACAAAGTCTCAAAATCGGGAATTGGGGAAAATTTCCAGAATTACGAAAATAAAAATACAGCGAAATCTCCTTAATACGTCATGAGCCACCGACTTTTATTCGTACAAACGGAAGGAAGCCCCCACTAACCGGATTGCAAATTTCAGCAGCTAAAACTTCAGGATATTCAACAGCAACTCATATAGAAATGCAGTACAAAACGTAAATGAATAAATTACTAAAACACAATAATGCACCATAAACGAATACACCGGAAGAATTCACAACAAAATAAAACAAATAGTATTTCACACAGTAGAGACGCACTGATTTTTGATTAATGCAATATAAAAAATCGGAATGAATTCGTGAGATCGTTTTTGAAAAGCAGGAAACCGCAGCTAGGGGGGAAAAATCATAATGTCTTAGATACCTCCTGAAGTTTTTCAGAAAAGGGCATTTTTTCTTTGCACAAAAGGCTTTTATTCGCATTATCCGATGAGCCGTACGCATTAAGCGAAGACTTTAACAGTGAATGTATATATGCCTCAAGTTGGGGGAAGGAATTTGCCTGTACTATAGACAGGTCCGGCTGAAGTGAAGCCGCGGTGGCGAAATTTTCCTGTATTATAAAATAAATAACAAGCTGTCACACGGTGCGATTTGTCACTGCCAGTTTATAGTTTAAGTTGCTATAGAGATGTTTGATAATGACCTTCATGACATCTGGTACTGCACATGTTCGTGTTTTCCCCTTCACCCGAACTGTCTTTAGCGGTTGGTATGCAGACCGTACGTCCTGTCTGTGATTGTAGCGCTGCCTTTGGCAGCCATCCTTCCCCCCTTCTTTTCCCTGATATGCTCTCTCTCTCTCTCGCTGTAGAGATTTTTCTTATGAGATTTTCTGCTATGTAGTATTATCTTCAACAATATGTTCACAACGGGCCTATAGCCAAGTCTGGGCCAGCAGGGACCTGGCCCTAGTTACCCTATCGAACTATTTACATATATAGAATAATCCCAGTGTGCCTTTTGCCTTGCCCAGTTGCCCTTTCATCACGGCTATAGGCATGGTTCGCAATCAATCTTACGTTGTTCTGGAGTAATTTTTTTAAAAAAAAAAGTATTTTGGTAGAGTATTTTGGTCCCGCATACCCCTGCTTACATTTGAAGTGTGACAAAAATACCGCGTACATATAAACTGATACCAAATATTTATCAGCTTGTGTAAGATATCGTTGTATCAAGTACCACGATGCTGGCACAGTGAATTGTTGCAATAAATTTAGAAAAAGGCAGATACATACAACACCATGCAGCATTTTCACCTGAAACAATGCAAGACATAGCATCAGACTAAAAGGTATCAATTCAAAGAAGTTTGTTTTGTGTTTTATGAAGTACAGAGAGCTAAGATTGTGCGTTGTGTCTTAACATATAATTTTTCGAGGAATTCGAGCCTCTTTTACCTGAAACTTTTTTTTTTCGACATTACTCCTGATGAAGGACTGCTGCTGATGCGTCCGAAAGCTTGAGTGATCTTTTTCATTTACTATTTAGCGGAATTCGATAGATATTGAACCCGCTATTGCTTTTGGCTTTCCTGTCTGCCTGTCTATACGCAATGAAAAGGACAAGGCAAAGGTCTTCCGTAAATGCAATAATGATGGCTATTGTTAACGTTACAAATCTACCGAGTTACTTGAGAATTAGAGAGTTGCGGATTAGGTAGCTTCAAATCAGAGAGTTCCAAATTAATGTTAATTGAAACCCGCTAAATTTAAATATCGACCTTTGACGATTTTTTTTTTACTTGCATATTTACCAGTGTTTAACCTTTTGTATGCAAACTGCTTTTTTGAAAACTTTGGAATACCGAACTATAATAACAATTTTATTTTTCTAAATACATTTTGGTTAAGTTACAAGATTTACTCGGGAAGGATTAGTAGATGTAAGTCCTTATAGATCTTTCCAAATCATTTATGGTAATCATTAAATATATTTTTGTAATGGTGCATATTTTAGTTTTGTTTTAAATTGTTTAAATGTTCTACTCTTTCCTGATGTTTTCTTCTATATTGTTGCATATCTTGATTCCTTCGTAATTGATATTCTCTTGTGATTTATTCGTTTTACTTCTTTTTGGTATATATAGGTCTTCATTTCTTGTATTATATCTATTAATTCTTTTTTACAATTTTATAATATCTGAAAACTGATGTTCATTTATTCTTTTATATATTAGTATATACGGCTATTTTGAGTTTATAAAAGTTTTGAACTTTCAGTATTTTAAATTTCTTCCTTATATCTGAATTCATTTGAGATGTATTACTACTTCATAATTTTTCAATTGTTTTATTTTGTATTTTATTTATCTTGATTTCATTAATTTTGCCGATTTTACCCCCACTGAATTACCATAAATTAAGTGGCCATTAATTAAAGAATAATATAAGTTTGTTTTTTTACTTCTGTTGTTAGTAGCGTGTTTAGTCTATGTATAATACCCGTACCTCTTCGTACTTTTTTCATCACTTCATTAATGTGGGGATTCCAATTTAAATCCCCTGTTATTGTTAGGCCTAAGAATTTTGTTGACGATTTTCTTTCAAGTTTTATTTTGTCTATGTATAAATTATGATTTTCCCCGAGTTCAAATTTTTTTATTTATATGTTTAAATATTAAGTAATGGGTTTTATCCATATTTATAAAGAAATTATCGTTACCGAATCATTCTGCCACTTTTACAAGTTTAATATTAGTTATATTATATAAATCACCCAAGTTTTTGTGGCTAGTAATCCAGCTTACATCATCGGCAAATAATATTACTTCGTTATTGATATTAAATATATCGTTCATGGCTAGAGTAAATAATAAATAATATCGTGCCCAAAATTGAACCTTGAGGAACACCCTCATTTGTTGTTTTCATTTCAGGTTCTTTTTTATTTATCACTGTTATTTGTTTTCTTTGCTATAGGTAACTTTGTAGTATATTGCCTGCTTTACCTCTGATTCCATATTTGTTAGCTATTATTATAAGTTTGTCCCTGTTTATGAGGTCAAAAGCCTTGCTTATATCGAAGTAGATACCTATTATATATTCGTTTTGTTCAAGTTTATCATAAATCATTGTTATTGTTAGAGGATATATATTCCCCTAATAATAATAAAATTATAAGTTTTTCTTTTTCAGAAATTGAGAAAAAAAACGCATGTCTGACCCCTTTCCATATCGCAAATAAACAAATAAATAATCGGAAGGAACTTTAAAGAGAGGGTGGGGGTTTTTTTTTGTTTTTTTTGTTTGTTTTTTTACGAAATTTGCCAAAAACAGCCGGCCCACGAGATCCGTGAAAAATTTCTAAGCGGCCCACTGACCAAAAAAGTTGGACAACTCTGGTCTATATTGTTAAAAGGCAGTATCAAAAGCCTTATTTTAATTTGAAAATCATTCTAAAGTAACAAAAATGTTGGTGAAAGGGGGTAGATATTGTGATGCCATTCCCAGTAAAGGACGCGCAAGTGTCTTAAGTTTTGGAAACACTGCTCCAGAAAATATAATCGTCTGCTCTTAGAATGTAGTTATTATTAAAAACTATTGTTGATATTACTGTTATTATTATCGATTGGAACATCTATAGATATATTTATCGATCATCGCACCTTGACTGGGATTACAGTGCCGCCTTCGGCGGCCACCCTTCCCAATCCCCCCCCCCACACACACACTATTACTACATCGTAGCTTGAAACACCATTTAAATTACAAACTTCCCAACACCAGTCGCAAAACGCGATTTGTTTGTGAAGAAGAGGCAGTTTTACATTGCAATTCTCCTTAAATTAAGGAATTCGTACTTTTGTGTTTAAATATAAATAAGGAGGAGGTGGCAAAATCATCTGGCAACGCCCTTTATTCTTGTTCATTTGACTCTAAGTGAGCCAGTTTAATAATCCCGATTACTGAATTGACTCCCTATGATTAAGCTATTGTTATTGCCAAACGATTTTACTAAGAAACGAAACACCTCTACATTGCTCCGAAACATGGTTTTTTTGCTCCCAAATGAGCGCCGTGAAGAGAACAAAACAAAATTCCGTAAGAAAGTATGATAATTAATTTTAAACCTAACCCTATCGTTACAAAGGCATTGTTTATAAAGTTGTGTCCCACAAACTTATTAAGAACGATTTCCCGCTCTCCGGAGTTCTTTCTTTTTGGAACTAATATCTAATCTAGATAACAAAATCATTGTTAGCAAATTCTGGTCCATTGTCGACACAGGAAAGTTCTCTCATGTGATGATTTGAATAGCAACTGTTCGCTCACGTTCACTCATAGTTCATAAAGAAAGCCCGTAGTAAAATAATGAACGCGCATGATTTTAAGAACAATACTACAAATGTTTGTTTCCATAACTACAGGTCACTCAATAGGACAGTGGCGTTCACGCTTGATTTGACTGATTGTTCTGCTTTGCGGCTTATTATTACTTTCTTTGTCGATGCAAACATTGGCGTAACCTAGACCCTTTCAAGATCAATGCAATACGATACAAGAACAACATATGGCAACGATTTTTCAAATCATTACGTCTGCATGTATTCTTATGGCCAAAACTTTTCTCCTGAAGATAAATATTTTATAAAGTTGTCAACAGATGGCGCCACTGCAGTATTCAGTCACATGTGTAAATGCAGTAAATATGGTACTGTCTCCAGAAATGGGGACAGGATTTATTGATCCATAAGCAATTTAGAAGATCGCGTCCCCAACTAAACGCCCATAATAAATTATTTTTGTTTAGTTATTAAGTGTTTGCGCCTGGCCTCCTTAGGAACCCAAACTCCTTGGCATTTGCCCCCTTGTCTCTGGCCTAGATAGTCTTCACGGGTGAGCCTACATCACCCGACCACAGGGGCCACAAGTTAACAAAGTTTGGGCATTATATTTTCTTATTGCAAAAATTTAGAAATTTAAAAGTTAGTGTAAAAAAAAGGCCCAAAATATGTTTAAGCCCAAGATCCCCGAACTCGTTAAGAATGTGGTCCTTAGCACTGGCATGTCTAGGAGGTGTTGATGGGTGTTGTAGCCCCCATTGCATTAAATTTTTGTATATTTAACATAAGAATATGCGAGTTACAGCTCTGTAACCTCCCATTGAGCCTATAATACCCCCTTATGAAACTTCTGCGTACGCCTATGGTCCTTAGTAAATGGTTATATCTGCATAGGCTAACAGTTTTGACACAGCAAGCTAGACCTGTCGAATCCTTTCTTCACCAGATACCGCCAACTTTTAGTTCAAAAATTAAAGGTCTTTCGAAAAAAACATGAAAAATAAAAAAACAAAAAGGATGACTCTGGACTCAAATTCTTGGCCTTCGGGAATGTAATCGTAGACAGTGGCGTAGCTAGGGGGTCAAGGGGGCTATCGCCCCGGAAGCCACAATTCGGAGGGCGGCAATTAGCCTTTAAAAAACAATAACAGGCACAACAATTACGACATTATATGCCAGTCACTCGTGCTGGGCGGAAAAATATCTAGTTACGCCACTGATTACAGATATGACAAAAACTGTTTAAATATGCAATGCTGTATTTAAAGCAAGATGGCGTTTCCATCGTTTAAATTATCCTGTATTTCAGTGCGCATGCGCAAAATTCTATGTATCTTTTATGACCATGACATCTCATTCAATTAAAAAAATTATATGTTTACTTTAACAGCAAACCAGGCCACGGAACAAAAATCATACTTTGATCCTCATCATCACCCATAGCAAACAGCTGAATAGACGGACTAAGTTCCCCATCATCCCCCCAAGACTCAAACTCAAATCAACAGCGTCGACAACATCCAGGTCGGCTTCTGCTACACCAACGACAATAACCACATCCAAACCAATATCAACAACCCTAAGAACAACTAGGAACAGGAACAGCAACGCGACCATGGGTCTCTTGAGACAAGCCGATATCTTCGAGCAATCCTCTTCAGACAATAGCCCCTCAATCGCATGGCCAGTGCCCAGAAGACCAGCTAGCAACCGCAGAATGTGGACGGCGGCATCCTCAAGCCAGCTCATCAGCAGTAGCAGTAACGAAGATGATCGCCAACGAAGGCCAGTACCCAAACTATTGCTGCCAAGACCGACAAGGCCTGCAATGTACAGTCTAGACGGATTTGTACCCAAACCATCGATAATAAAGATTACCACAACCGAGGCTCCACCTCTCATCAAAGCCAGGTACTCACACATTGTACCACAAAAGACGAATAAAAGAAAGTGGGTATGTAGTACTTTTTTAATTTGTTCATCACTTTAAATTTTATTGATTGGTCACAGGATAGCTGTAAACAACATCATACCAATTCAAAAATTATGGGGCTCGCTCAAATGGCTTTAAATAATATCGTGTGATGAAGGGTGAGAAAATAATGTGTTTTGATAACCAATGGGGGTTTGAGTCCCCCCTTTTTCTACATCACTGTCTGTAAAGGCCCCTTGACATAATAATTTTTCGTTTCAGTTCAAGCCTCTATTCACATCACGCTTAATGCCAACTGACCGCATGAACTGCAGAAATGAAGAACTTGTTGGGACTTGTAGAAATGAATGATTTGTTCTGACTTGTAGAAATGAAAGATTTGTTCTGACTTGTAGAAATGAAGGACTTGTGTGTTGTAATAATGAAATACTTATTGTGACTTGTAGAAATGAAGAAATTGGGACCTGTAGAAGTGAAGGAATTGTAGAAATGGACTGTTCTAGTTTGGGACGCGATGTGAAGCTTGGTGATCAGCAACAATTCAGGCGTCGCATCACAAGAAGAAAGTGGTGTAAAAGATACAGAAAACCAATGTCAGGCTTCAACCGTCTAAATACGACATTGAGCGTCAGTGCGGGGTAAGGTGTGTGATATGAACAAGGCTTGAATTGAAGCAAAAAGTTGCATTGTAAAATGGCCTTTAGATGTAGATGTGTGGCGTCACAGTACTGAAAGTCATGTCCCGAATTACAGAACTTCCTATCATAAGACCTTTGTTATCATAGGACATAGAACGGGCTACGAATAAGTAAATGGTTAAGATAATGAATAATTAACCGATCAGTTATTTAAACGAGAAATGGTATAAATGGAAACGTTATACGTTTCTCTTTAGAAAAACGTTATGAAAATGGTGAGAATAAAAATACAATAGGTCTCGTATGAAACGAAAATTTTGGGACCAACGAAAGTGCTCGTTAAATCCGTTGTAGAACTTAAAGTTTCAAATTTTGAAAATAAGGTCTCTGTATAGGTAACACGAATCCAATTTTATTCAATTTTGAATTTTTGTTTGTTTGGCTTTTTTATGGCGCAAGAGCATCTGGGCTATACTGCGCCAAACATGGTAAAATCAAAGACTGTAGTAAAAACCAGTACTTTTTAAAAATTTTAAAACGTGCGTATGGTCAGCATGGTCATTTAAAATGTCAGACAGTGATGAAGAGTTAAAAGTAAGAGTGCGGGCAAGTCTATGATAGGGGCATTGAGTCAAAATGTGTAAAACACTCATGGGTTCATAGCACACTTGGCAAATAGGTGCTGGTTTTCCTTCCAACAGATGTCTATGGGTGAGACGGGAATGCCCAATGCGAAGCCTAGCAAGGAAATCCTCCTCTTTCCGATTTTTACAGTATGAGGAGGGCCAGTTGCCAATTGTGTGTTTAATATGATGCAATTTGTTATTGGCTTGATGATCCCATTACTCCTGCCACCTTTGATTCACACAGGTCTTGATAATTGGTTTCAGGTCAGAGAATGGAAGAAGCTGGTTGAAAGCAAGTAGTAAGTTCGTGCTTCCAGGACTCCCTTTTTGCTTCCCATCGGATACGTCTACATTTTGCTCTTGCTTTTTTGAACTCAATAAAATTATCGTTTGTTGAGTACCATCTAAATCTATTCCAAGCCTTTTTTTGTTCTTTATAAGCAACGCTACAATCAGAGTTCCACCATGATTTTGAAAAATTTAGGAAACTTTGTTGATGTTTTAGGTATTGCTTGATGGGCTGCTTGCATTATTGTCTGTGTAACAGATAATGTGGCTTCATTGATATTTCCTTTCAAGACCAAATTTTCTGTAAGTATGGCATTTATACAGAAACTGTCCCAGTCTACCCTTTCAATTTTCCATCTAGTGGTGGTACATGGAGAGTTCCGATTATCGATTAAGATGATTGGGAAGTGATCACTACCGAAAGGGTTATCCAAAACATCAAAAGAAAAATTTGGCATGATATTAGGTGAACAAATGGAGAGGTCAATCACTGAAAAGCCGCATGATGCAGGATGGCAGTATGTGTAAGAGCCATTGTTAAGACATGCCAAACTGTGACTAATTAAAAGGTTTTCTATTATTCTGCCACGAGAATTTGTATTATTACACCCGAAAGATGATTATGGGCTATTGAAATCACCCAAGAGGAGGAAAGGAGGTGGAAGTTGTGTGATGAAAAGAAATAGTTGATTCACTTGAAACTTAATAAACAATGTATTGCACTTCTACTGGAATTTCAGTAGAATAAGTAAGTAAAGTAAAGGTGCTCAAACAACGATCCATGATTGCTTGCTTCCTTTTACAGTATTTACGTAAATTTTATTTACGTCTTAAGACATTTGATGCGTTAAATATACATTGCTAGGTATATTCCATTTCCTCTTACTCATTTTTATCCATACTCAATTTTTTTGCGTTCTGAAAGGGACGAGAGTTCTCAAGAATTCTCAATTTTAAATCCTGGAGTTCATCATCATGTTCACCTCAATTAAAAAGACATCCTCGCTATTTTTTTACCACTATCTTTTTACCGCTATCATTTACCTTTTACCGCTAGCTTTTACCACTATTTTTTAAATGCTATTTAGAATTCTCTACATTTTGTTTAAAATGTCTCACCATTTTGCTCGTTAAATCTCTGGACCGCAAAACGTCTTTCTGGCTAAAAATTATTAAACTGTTTGCATTAAACCAGTGTATGGAACAAAATCCATATTTTTCTCTCTAAATGCAGGCTCATTTTAAGTGGATCCTACTGTGAGTAAATTGCGAAATGATGATGACATTAGCAATGAGTGTTAATGAATGTTAATAAGCAGTAATGAGTTAAGATTAACTTAATATAGGTGGTTAAGACACTTAACTATCTCTCATCATTACTTATTTACACTCACTAAAAGTGAAGAAATGAATAAACAGTGAAAAAAAAAAGTACATAGCAATATGCTATGCATAGTTGACTATTTAAATCAGTTCATCAATTGAAAGAAGAACCATTTTTGACACCCTCATTATTAGCTCAAACTAGAGCTTCATGTATAGAAGAAGCAGAGCCGACGAGAGGTGGGGAAGCAGGGGCTGCAGCCGGGGGGCCCTAGATGAAGTCTAGGGGCTCCCCCGCTGGCAAGAACCTATGCTGCGGGGGGGTCGGCCCTGCCAAACTAGTTTTGCTAATCGGAAGGCCAGAAAAATTGTTCTCTAAATCCAGATTAATAAGATTTTGTGCATTTTTAATGTACAGTTTTTTAATTATACTTCATTATCCTGACTCGATTATTAAAAAAATAATAATAGTAGCTTACGTTAGTTTCTTTTTTCAGCAGTGATCTTGTAAAATAATTAATAAGTAAGTACAAAAAAAATGCGTTCTTATTTCATAATTTTTTTTTCATTTGGGTCTTTAACTCCTTCTTCCCCAAAAAGAAAAAATATTTATACCATTTCCCAGGGAAGGCGTCCATTCGAGCGACCCTGCGGGGCCCCGAATTGGCTGTCGGCGCCCCTGCATAGAAGAAAAGGAGTCATCACCCTGAACCGAACTAAAGACCCTCCGTTTGATTTAGGGTACTTTAACTGCTGGGCCACCAAGTCAGGAGAAATGATCGTTTTCTTCTTATTCTTGGTTTTATAGAATATATTACCCTTCGCTTAATTACTGACAAGAATTCGGTTGACAACTAAATCTTTGTCAGTTCATAAACTTGATATTGATCAGTTTATTGGTTGTATTCTCGCTTCTCGGTGCATAGATCGAACCTTATTACTCCATAAACAACATCTTTGTCAGCCTATAGACTGAATCTATGCCCGTTCATTAACTGAATCCTTGTCTCAGTTCATCAACTAAATACTTGCTTCAGTTAATCAATTGAATCCTTGTCTCAATTCATCAACTAAATTCTTGTCTCAGTTAATCAATTGATACTTGTTTTAGTTCATCAACAGAATGCTTGTCTCAGTTCATCAACAGAATCCTTATCTCAGTTCATCAACTAAATCCTTATCAATCCGTAAACTGAACTTTGTCAGTCCACGAACTGAACATTGGTCAGTTTATTGGCTAAATCCTCGCTTGTCGGTGCATAGATCGCACCTTAGAACTCCATAAACAAGATCTTTGTCATCCTATAGACTGAATCTTTGTCCGTTCCTTAACTGAATCCTTATTTCAGTTTATCGACTGAGTCCTTGTCAGTTCATAGCTTGCACCTTATAAGTCCATGCAGGGGAGGCTCGAGGTTGATTTTGAATCCGGGCGGCCTGACACAGATTGCTTTTTGGCGCCCCCTCCAGAGAAATCAGAAGACTTTCACAGATGCACAGTGAGCCATATACCCTATAAAAGTGGCCTAAAGTCTCTGAAAGAATTTCTCTAAAGATGTCTCTAAAAATTTCTTTAAACTTGTCTCTTTTTAAAGAGATTTTTTACTATTGGGTCCATTAAAAAAATTTTAACTTGACTTCAGTTTGGCTCCCCCATCCAAACGGGACCCAGGCAACCGCCCGGTTCGCCCGTCCCTTTAAGCCGCCCCTGAGTCCATGACCAAAATTCTTGTCAGTCCGTAGATCAAACCTTTGTCACATCATATACTGCCAATTTGTAATCCATGAACTGGACTTTTGTCAGTTCATGGACCGAGTCCTTGAGAGTTCATAAATCGTGCCTAATCGTTCCATAGGTTTGAATTTACACAATGTATTGGTAGATTAAAGTTCAAAAAAATGATGACAAATAACGAGTGCAACATAATCATCTATCATCATTATTTGTTCCAAATAATTTGCTGATAATTTCACTATTTCCTGGCGTTCAAAATTGATTTGCTGTAATGACAGAAACAGGCATTAGTAATATATATATATATGAAACCAAATGATTCATACTAACTTTACATCACATAATTTACAAAATACAGTCCTTAAATTCTTCTAATAAAAGGTATCATGAAACCATATTATGCAGAAAACTATTATTTCGTCATATCAAGCAAAATGCGTTCTTTAAATGGAACTTAACACCTTGAAGTTTGGCCTTTCCGTTGCCTGCTAATTTGGGACGTAGTGCCGCAAACGATTTTGACCCGAATCGACGGAAAGACCATCAAGTTCTATTATCACAGTAAATGGACACGCTCCAATGTCATCTGCATTATATTTCCATTTATTATTCTCTATTTCTAGCATTTCATATCGATACATTTCTTTCAACGCTGGTCGATTTCAAACGATCATTAAGTATATATAAGAATAGTGGAAATATACATAAATAAACGTAGACATAACAAATGAAGATACTGGCTATAATCACATTTTAACTACATACGGACTCATGTAGCTTTTGCCCCCCCTCCCCACTTGCGACTCATCTAGAGCCCTCTAATCTTATTCACAAATATTCGCTATGGATTTCAATGGACGGGGGGGGGTGCACTGTCACCATAGGCAACCAGCGCCTTATTACCATAGACGACAGTGCACTGTTACCACAGACAACTAGTGCACTATCATTATGAAAAACCAGTGCACTTTCAACAGACAATAATCACTCAACATTATCCCTTTTTATTGTAAATATTCAACGTTTTCTTTGCACTGCTTCTCAACATTTTTAACTATAAATTTTCTTCATGAATATCACTTATTTTCATCATGAATTGTCTCGTAGATGTACAATTTTAAAAAGTTTCATCATCAATTGCATCATTAATGTATGCTTTCAAAATATTTTCATTATGTATTTACGGTTTCAATGATTTTCATCATGTATTTACGGTTTCAATAATTTCATTATTAATTTATAAGCTCAGTGATTTTGATAATGCACTTCGATTGTAATTGAAGCGCGTCTGTTTCTACGCCTCTGCCTAGACCTGTAGCTAGACTGGTGTTAGAGTATGGGTTTGTAAGTTAAAAGGGGAGGGGCTCAGAAATCTACGGGGCGGGGGGCTTAAAGTTCGTAATAATTAATATATTTAATATTAT
>QLNU02014176.1:142414014-142429477 GCA_006491805.2 Dysdera silvatica
AAAAAAAAGTAACAACCTGTATTAACAAACATTAAAGCGAATTAACTAAATAAAACAAAGGTTAAGTTTATAAACATTAAAACAGCGATTGTGTAAGGTGTGTTTGTAAATATAGTGGAGCTCCAACAAGTCGATAAGACATGGGGGGGAGCAAATCAGTGCTGCAGCCAGGGTAAAAGGGCAATTGGAACAAGACAAAGGACATTATGGTACAAGGACCACGAGGATTATATATATATTTGAAAACACATTTATAGAAAAAATATATAGAAAAAAGCTTTTTAAATGATAAAAACACAAGACTGTGCAATATGAAATATAACACCATTGTGAAACTGCTCATGATGCTGCATGAGTAACAAAGATGTGGATATTAAAACACTTTAAGTTGATACATGAAGAACAATGAGAAAAGTTGAAAATATACAAAATAATTTTACTTTACTTACATGCTGGACGATATATAATTCAAAGCGGCTTCTTGTACGTTTTTGAAAACCAACGGATTAAATTATTAAAGTAAAAAGCAAATAGGATACAAAAATGAAAAGCCAAGATAGCCAAACAAAGAACTGAGTAAGGGCCAATGGAATGAAGTGTTTGAAACACCCTACGGGCTCTTTTTCAAGGGGGAATCGTCCATAGTATGTTTTCATATATGGCAAGCTTCTGAAGGAAGTATGCTTGATAGCAGATACCTCCTGATCCCCCTACATGCCATGTTATAAATTATACGATATGGATATAATAAACGGAATTGAAATTGGATTGAAGAGATATAAATATGCACTGACACACGACAACAGGTAAAAGAAAACCTTCGCTAAAACATCTATACTATATATATATATACAGCTATAAGCATTAATAATTGTGCTTTAATCACTGGTGTTTATGACAAAAGAAAAGATTACAGTTTTAATCTGTATCAATCATTAAATAATATCAATTTGAATATTATTTAATGTCAATACCCTTATGCATTGTGATTCTAATATTAGCATTCCAGTCCATATAAATATAATTTTTACGCAAATTTCTCGCATTAAAAAAATCTGAAATAATAAAATAGAAACTGCTAAAGCCATTACTCAACTTACTAACACTCTTGCAAAAAATAACATTCCAAAATGTCTCTATTTAAGTATATCTTGCAATGTCGTGCAAACCCAGTTTCGTAATATACCCGCTGTATATGCTCTTACAAGCTCATTCTTCCTTTCTCCTATTTCAAGGTCGATATTTAGGTCTTTGGAAGCAGGCAGTCAAAGCAGAAAAAACATTGTTGGCTTTAATCAGGTCGCACTCTTCCATCTTTTTTCCTATATATTGGGTGGGGCATTCGAGTATAATCGACGTTACAATAATTTGGAATATAGTATCTGAATCTGTTACTGTAGGGCGCGCTAAGCAACACGCTGTAGTGGAAAAACTTGTTCCCGTAAATTAAGGCGGGGGTTGGGGAGCCAAAGAAGCTTGAGTAGCCTGTGCTGAGCGAAGGTTTTCTTTTACCTGTTGTCGTGTGTCAGTGTATATTTATATCTCTTCAATCCAATTTCTATTCCGTTTATTATATCCATATCGTATCTGCTGTCAAGAATACTTCCTTCAGAAACATGCCATATATGGAAATATCCTATAGGCGATTCCCCTTGAAAAAGAGACTGTAGGGTGTTTCAAACACTTCATTCCATTGGCCCTTACTCAGTTCTTTGTTTGGCTGGCTTGGCTTTTCATTTTTTATCTTATTTGCTTTGCTTTAATAATATAATCCGTTGGTTTTCAAAAACGTGCAAGAACACGCTTTGGATTTTCATATATCGTCCAGCATGTAAGTAAAATTATTTTGTGTATTTTTCAATGTTTTTCATTGTTCTCCATGTTTCAACTTAAAGTGTTTTTAATATCCACATCTTTGTTGGAGTCATGCAGTATCATACGCAGTTTTACAATGGTGTGATATTTCATATTGCACTGTCTTCTGTTTTTATCATTTAAAAAGCTTTTTTCTACATACAATACTTATTCTAAAAATGTATTTTCAAATATATATATATATATATATATAGTGAAAACAGCAAATGCACATATAAGATGAGTGGTAATTGTGTAAAAAAAAAAATAAGAAAAAAATTAGGGCGAATTAGATGAATAAGGTTAAATAGAATTAAAGTGAGAGAAAAGATTAATATAAATTACAATATTCACACATATATATACACACACACACACACATATACATACGACGTAATATCAGCACGCAGCCCCAGAACCGTCGTCAGGGGCCTTTTCTATACTTACACTTCACTATAGCTTATCTATTATATACCAACTGCTCAATAATCGCTGTACTTAAATAATTACACATTTATTTCTTCTTTATATGTTTCTTTATTGTTCTTTTCTCCAATTCTAAATTTACTATATTTAAAACCACGAGCTATATATATATATAGCTCGATCAGGCAACCGAGGCCTGGCCCCGGCTTTGCTATAGGCGTGGGGTAAGTGATTACACTGCATGTTATTTCAAATACCTTTAAAAAGCCCCGATTGGTAATATATTTTTATTTTTCTATTGAATATAGACCATCCTCAACACTATATATGTTTTTCTTCTTTATCAATTCCGAAGCGAAGAATCTATTCATGGCATTTAATGTTCATGGCTCATAAAGCTTAAACTTGGTTAAGTGTGTGCAGAAGGGAATTAGGAATGGCGGCTGCCGGAAGCGACGCTGTTTTTCCATTGCGCGTGAAGCTACTTTTTTTAATGTTAAGTTTACCTTATAAACTTTCTTCTCGATCTGGGGAAGCGGGTGTCAAATCGTTCACTGACCGAATCACTCAACGATCTTCTTGTCTCATGTAGATGGGAAAAATCATTCATTGATTGAGTCGAGCAGTGAGCAATTCGACACACCTGTACTTTGCACATTCAGAACTCTTTGTTAAGCTTAAAATTTCTTATACAATAATTTTTGCCACAGTTTGAGCATTGTAGCTCAAACTGGAGCTTTTTTTATATTTGGAGAAAAAAAGGCGCCGTCCTCATCCTGGATTCGAACCAGGGTCCCCGCATTGAGCACGCGGTGTCTTGACCTACTAGACGAATGAGGACAAGAACAAACGCATTTTTCTCCGTATATGAGGATGTAAGATATTATTACCCTTCACAGGGATAACACAATTGCCAAATATGGTCAACACAGAAAAGCCTCCGGGGCGAGATTTTTGTGAGTTTTCGTGGGGGAATTTATTATACAATAATTTTTGCCACCCACGTATTAATTACAGCTCAAACTAGAGCTAGAAAATTTGTTCTTTACTTCTTATTTCAGCAGTAATAAGGTCATTATCAACTGTCAGGTATTAAAACCCCCATGTAGAGTCTCACCTTGTTTGGCGCAGAATGACCCTCTCAGTCATTGCGCTATAAAAATACAACCAACCGTCAGGTAGTGTTTAAATTTTGAATAAAGTGGAACCTGTTAAAGTGGCCACCTTGGTCATTTGACCACCTGGAAAAAGTGACTACCATTCATAAGAGAAAACTGGTAGTGACTTAGCCATGTCTATACCAAAAAGTCTGTCGTCTATAGTGACCACCTCTCTATGGTGACCATTGCAGTCCAGTTCCAAAGGTGGTCACTTTAGACAGGTTGTAACTATATTTGTTTTCTAAATTAATATGTCACTTCTTCTATCTCAATGTAAAAGAAACATATCGCACGAAGGAACAAATTTCTAATGTGGTTTCTGTAACCGAATTCCAAGCAGGATCTATCATATCTATAGCATCTAATTAAACAATAATTAATCTACATTTATAATTAATTATAAAATAGAACCTGCCTAAAGTGGCCACCTTTGGGACTGAACTGCAATAGTCACAAGTGTTACTATACACGACAGACTTTGGTACAGACTAAGACCCTACCAATTTTCTCTTATAAAAAAGTGGTCTACTTACCAAGGTGGTCAGTTTACCAAGTTCTACTGTAATTAATTAATTTAATTTAAATCTAACATTTTGATTTTAGCGTCAGCTGCGGCAAGTTGGAATTGTGCAAATTAAGCTGCAAATGAATGGCATTAAACTTTATTATATTTTAGCACCACATACAAAAGTACAGGAGAACCTATCTAAAGCGACCACCTTTGAGACTGGACCTCAATGGTCACCATAGGCAGGTGGTCACTGTACACGGCAGACTTTGATATAGACATGTCTAAGTTCCTACCAGTTTTCTCTTATAAAAAGTGATCACTTCTTATAGGAGGTCAATTTTCCAAGGTGGTTACTCTACAAGGGTCCACTCTACAAGGTAGAAGGGTCCACTGTATTTTTAGAAACTAAACGACAGTACTCGGTTATCCGAACTTCGCTTAACCGAAATGAGCTCTTGCGCTATTTTTTTAATTATTTTTTTAATGGACACCAGTTCAATATTTTTGGCAAAAACGTTCATGTTTATTTTTTACTCCATTCCGACTTTAAGGAAGAAATCAGTAGAAATGATAGGTACCTGATACCCACGATAATTTTATATATCAGATATGTACAAAAATATCGTCCATTTCCAAAGCATTTAATATCTTAATTAATACATACACAGATACATATACAGATTCATGGTGTTTCCTTTTTTAGGAGTAGCCAGCTTTTTAGTAGTAGCCAATTAAGGAAATCCCCCGCCAAAAACACAAAAAAATGCAGTGGAAATCGGTTATAACGAGCGCCGATTAAAACGACCAACCGCATATAACGACGGAATTTTTACAAAAAGTTTGAATTCCCCCCCTCCCTCCACATCCCTTTCTGGATCTATTTCTGATAGTAGTTAAGTAATACGTAATTAAAACTGTTTTTAAATAAATGTTGTAGATTCTTTGTACCGTTCTACTGTACAAGTTAAATATTCCAGTTTAGCAATGTAGAGTTCTACTGTGTAGGTTAAATGTTCCAGTTTAGCAATGTAGAGTTCTACAGTACAGGTTAGATGTTCCAGTTTAGCAATGTACAATTTAGAGAAATTTCAAGTATTACGTAAGCACCTTGTGGGGTTGCTATTGTGCTTAGTTTATTATGTTAGTCAACGTTAATTTTTGCGTACCATGAGGCTGGAATGGCGAAAATATTGCTGTAATACTTGAACCCCTCCTTTTAACTATAGTTTACTTCGAGAAGTACAGATGCAGATAAACCGTTTCTTGACTCAGACGGAAAATCAATGGAGACAATAACAGGTGCACATCAGTAAAGCGTTCTATCAAAGTCTAGCTCCAAATTCTTTGGCAGCACCCTCACGCAGACATAGATACTAACGGCGTCCGCTATGCACCACTCCGAGTCATAGTGAAATGAACCATCGCGCTAAAACAAATAGCTGCAGTGAAAATCAATTTTCTTTTTCAGAATTTGTGATAGTTAAGGCAATTTACCCACTAGGTTGCAACCTTAAGAATTTATGAACGACTCCTCCAGCCTGTGAAGTAAGCCAAATGCGATGAATAGGTGAAATTATAATTTCTATGTAAATTACAGGTTGGCGCAGTATAGCCCAGATGCTCTTGCACCATAAAAATCCAAACAACCAACCAAATTATAGGAGGATTTTATGACTTTGCGACTCTTGTGGACTAGCTACCACTGATCCGCACTAATATCTACGTTTTCAATAAACTTTCATACGAGCCTCTAATTAGGGGCTCAAGAGCAAACGCGGGGCCCCTAGGCCCACTGACAGGCCCGCCCATGACCCCTCACTGGCTGTGGCATAGATATGTTTCAGGGCCGAGCCCCCTCCCCCCAGCATAGGTCCTTGCCAGCACGCGCCCCTAGACTTCAGCCCCTGCTCCCCACCCCAAAAAAACGATTGATATTTTGAATAATGCCTTTATCTAGAGACGGTAAAACATGTTATATTGGGAGACTAAAAAAAAAAAAACGCCGTATGCCCCAGAGAGAATTTCTACAAGACAGAAAATGA
Organism: Dysdera silvatica; assembly: GCA_006491805.2. Taxonomy (NCBI): domain Eukaryota; kingdom Metazoa; phylum Arthropoda; class Arachnida; order Araneae; family Dysderidae; genus Dysdera; species Dysdera silvatica. The sequence goes on from QLNU02014176.1 coordinate 142,420,008, forward strand.
AATTATCGAAATCCACTACAAATTTTTCAATTTTCGCTTAAGTTTTTGTTGTCGCTTCTTAGCCAATGTTCGAAAATTGGAATGGACATGAATTTTTGTTGACTTAGCGATTACCCATTTTGATATGACAAGTTAGTGAGGTTTTTCTCCAGGTTCTTTAACTTTCCTAGATCGTGGACCCCCTTCAGAGTTCACTCACCCTCGCGGACCCCCAAGAATTAACTCAAAGTTTAAAGCCCAGAATTTGCATCATACATATTTATTTCTAGTGTTTCATCACTAATTTTCACTATTTAAGGAAAGAATTTTTCGTCCCCTCATAATTTATTCTTAGCATTAAAGAGCAAATGCTCTCGTCTTAGTACTTTTCGGAACCTTTGCGCAACACTGGGAGGGTCTCGTGGACCCCCCCCCCCCCCCGATAGGTCACGCGGACCATAGTTGAAGAAACGCTGCGTTAGACCAAACGAAGTCTTAAAAACGTCTGGTTATCCAGAACGTCGACTTCGCAAGACACCACTGTATATGATGTGATAATCTTTATTTTCTACAAGTGTATGCACACCGTCGCGTATATACATCCTCATATGCGAATTAACATTAACTTGATTTTATTTCCAAAAATAAAAAGACTTCAGCTTTTATTCAAATAAAGTATACGCTCTTTTTTTTACAAAGTATATTTGTTCTATGTTCATATGTGGTTTGTAGTTTAAAGGATACCTCATAGATGGCGCCACTAAAATCCATAGTTTATTAAATTTCATATTTTACGTTGCAAACAAAATACTGGGGTCTTTTGTCATAACAAAAAGGAAGCATAGCCGAAATTATTTTTTAAAAATTATGCAAAAATATTTTTTTTAAAAAAACTAAATTTTTTTTTTTAAGTATTTTAATCCCATTTTAATTAATGTTCGCCGCTATTTTTAGTTTATTAACTAAATCGTTATCTTTTAAATTGTTTAGAAATAGAATGAAGTTTTTGATTATAGTTGAATATAAAATAGTGTTGAGCAAGGCCGTGGCCAGGATTTAAATTCGGGGGTAGGGGGGGGTTCAACAATTTTTGCAGCATATATCGATACAATCACAGCACGCAGATCGCATCCAAGTCCCATTAAAAATTTAATTTCGGGGGGAACCGGTCCCTAAGATCCCCCCCCAACTGGATACGGACATGGTGTAAAGGGTTTTTTTGTTTTTTCTTTCAACAGATGGTGGCTAACAGCAGCCAGTGCCAGATTTATAAATGGGGCATTCGGGCACTTGCCCAGGGCGCAAAACTTTTAAAGGCCCAATTGGAAGCAAATTTTTTTTTTTAATTGTAAATTATTTCCATCACACCCCTCTGTTTATCAACACCCTCCTGCGTACGCCAATGCGTATTCTCTCCCTCTGCATTATTGCAGCCGATTTTACACCCTTCCACGTCTGCCCCCCCTCGCCGTGAGCGTTCGAAGTCCCCCTAGCTGCTGCACTGGCTAACAGCTGCTAAATATTATATGCAGATTTCCCTAGGTGCAATTCATACACTGGCGTAGGCAGGAGAGTGCTGATGGGGGGTTGTAACCCTGCAAATGCGTACAAATTGTATAAATATACATATGAACATATGGTTGTAGCTTTTTACCCCCCATTGGTCCTATACCCCCCCCCCCTTAGTAACTCATTGAGTACACCTATGATATGGAATTTCCAATACAGTTTCTCCGAAACGGCTCCAGTTCATCATTGTAGTCAAATGCAATCTGTTGTGTATAAAATATTTTATTTTATGAGAAGTAATATGGAAGAGCGTTTCATTTGCGAAAATGTAGCGCCATCTATCAGCGGAAATTGTGCTTAAAGTTTAAAAATGTATGTTTATTGCCCATGTAGCATTTAGTTGTTACTAGAAGTGCATTTTTTATGATTTTTTTTAAACAAAATGTAGCATTTCAGTATAAATCGGATTTTTATTTTATCAAATCACATAAAACCATTTATGTGCGTCATCATATGTATAAACACTGATATTATGATATCAACGCGCATTTGCAAAAAAAAATTATTTTTTCGATGTGGTTTTTTTTTCTTTTAACTTTCCACATCCTCTGAGTATTTGCACTTTGAGGTATTATGTACAGTTGGAGACGAAATAAATGTAAAAAAAAACTTAAAAAAACAAGGATAAAAACTTTTAAAAACAAGGTTATTTTGGATAGACATATATCATGGTTGTTTGTTTTGGAGAATTTTATCTTTATGCAGAGAATCTTTTCTGTTTGTTGTTGGTTTTACTATTACGCCATTGTACTTTTTATTAATCAACATAATAAAATATTTTATAAGTTATTGTTAAAGTGATGTTTTCATTTGTTTGATCCTTTTTCTTTTTTTCTCATTATTATTTTAATTTCTACACAGACGTAGGTCCATCACGAAAAGTCACTTCAGTATTCTAAGAGAACCTTGATCTCACCCCATGCTTTGCCCTCTTCTTTACTTTCGCCTCCTACAGTTCTACTCCACAGGGACGTGCCATCGTTTTGGAGAATGGGGGGGGCGAGAGATCTGTTACGGCCATAAATTTGTGGCGCCATGTATTGCCACAAACCCCCAACAGTTATTATAAAATGTTAATTAGTTAATTAAATAGTTAAAATAAACTGAATTACAAAACAACAACCACTTGAACGATTTCAATTTTACTGATTTCGCAGAGCACCACGCTTTAAGATCGATAGTTTCACAAAGACTGAAAAAAAATATACAGGTAAAGAGACGCTAATTTTTTTAACAATAGATACGCCAGGGGGCAATGTAAAATAGTATTATTGACGGTATGGTGCCAACATCTATTAACAGGAACTGAAATTAGAATCTAAATTTGTTTCAGCTGTGCTACATTAGTGGAAATGTTTATTGTTATTTTTGAAGTTAAAATTTTAATAGCTAGCATTCCTCGATAGTGGGGGGGGGGGGTGAAATATACCTTCCACCTCTCCATTTCCGAGACTGGGGGGCAAAAATCCCTGTTCCCTGTTGGCACATGCCTGCTACTGCATGTGCTTTTTATAGTCAATCCCTCTTTCTCTTGCCTTGAGATTCCTGTCTGGGACTTAAAACTTATTCAATAATTTTGCCAGAGGGTTGCCAACTCCAAAAGTATTTATAATTGTAAATACCTACCATAGACCCTAGCAATTCTAACGAACTTTAGAGAATTGAAATTTTAATTTAAATTTAAATTTTTAATTTCTCGACTGTCAGAAATTTTCTAGACATATATGACAATCAAATGAACTATATAAACAATAATGGACATCAAGACCGTGGCCAAGTACTATTAAAAAATTAGTTTCAGAGAGATCTGTCCCTCGGCTCCCCACCTCTGGATACATGACAGACGTGAACTTGGAGCCTATCTGTCCCAACTTTTAGGCAGCGTCTGCAGTAGGCCAACTAAAGCTGTCACCCATGGCCGCTAACTGAAGAGTGCCTCCGACTAAAGAGGGCCGTGCCCGAGTTTTTATTTATTACGGGCGTTTCCTACTTTGCAGGACCCTGGAGATTGTCAATGATCAAATCTCTAAAGGCAATCCTCGTCATCAATCCTTGGATAATTTTTCCTAAGGCTCCTAGAAAAGAGAGCTGGCGCATAACCGCCATTTTCCTGCCATCGTATCACGTGATCCCATTCACTGCTGTGTTGAAGTTGTTTGTTTGTTTGGCTTTTTTATGGCGCAAGAGCATCTGGGCTATACTGCGCCAAGTGTTAAAGTTGAGTGATTTACAAGGATGTTATTTTTAATAAAATAGGGTGAAATGGACGAGTGTTCCACTGGGAATTGTTCTAATCATTCGAGGAATAAACATAGAATGTTTGCAGCGTAAAGTTTGTTTTGATTATTTGCATTATAATTTTACATTAATCGGAAACTAAGTTAGGGTTGCAAATTGTATTTATTGGCGACATCTTAAAAGTTGCGCCAATGTTTACATTCGTCGGATAATCGCGGATCGTTAATTATTTTTATGCCAAAATAGCGATCATTGCTCTAAAGTGGAAAACCTTTATCGCCAAGGTAAATGAAACCAATAGTGTGTGTGTGCAGGAAAATGAAGGCTGATGCTGATGATAATTCTAGGAGCTCTGGTTTGATCTCTTTCTTCGTGTATTGCAACATCCTTTGCACACTTTTCTTCAGCTTTCAGTTCTGAGTAAATAAATACCTTTTCATTTGACCATACTTTCACAAATAGGCATAACCAAGGTCTCCAAATGTGGGGGAGGGGTCGCAGTCAAAAAAAAGCAGGGAGTTACTATAAAATATTACGTCTCTTTAACAGAAAACAAATAATTTATAGCCTACAAATGTGTAGGGAGTCTGACAGTTAACGTGAAAAGAGGGAAAAAATTATAAATATGGAGATCATGTGGTTGCAAGAAAGACAATATTTTAGGGAATAGTTTCCATACTGTCAATATAGCGCTTGTTTAACAGCTTCTCAAACACTTTTAGTAGTAGGGGGCGACAAAATTACTCCGGCCCCTGGCCCCGCTTATGTTGGCGGTTATAGCTAGGGCCGGGGGCTATGGCGCCCCCAAATGTAACCGGATTTCATTATCCTGCCTCTATGTGCACGGAAGCGGCGCCCGTGTATATAGGCAGAAATTCGTACCCCCAATTTTTTTTTTATCCAGAATCGCCACTGCTAGGGCCCTCAAAAATCTTAAACCGACACTATTCGGGAACCATTGGTATAATTTAATACTATTTATTACATTTGTTTTCTACATTATATACTTTAATATTGTCTTGGAAATTTTTAATTTAGAAAAACAAAAAATACTATGTCTTTAGTATAGCTATAAATATAATTTAATATATACGGTAATCAAATATGTTTTAATTAAGTATACTTTTCTTTAATTTTGAAACCACAACGTTTAATACTTTTTACTATCAAAACAATTTATAGAACTCTAAACTGTATTACTGTACTATGATTTGAAAAGGATCTCGTTTATGACGACTATCATTTATAACGACCGAATTTGCACGGTCCCTTGGAGGACGTTATAACCGATTTTCACTAGTGAAGCGCGATTGCTCGATGTTTTAATCCATCGTCTGAATTATTTGAATTTCTCTATACTCTTGGACGATTAAAAAATAAATTTTAATCCAGTTTTCTGAAATAAAAATTCTTGTTCAATTTGTATTGTAACTTTGCCTTTTTTGTGACAAGAATAAATCATATAGCTCATGTTCTTTTTATTCTTTCAAGTACACAAGTGAAAACTTAATTTTAAAAACTTTCATAAACCTTGAGTAGGTATGTTATCAGGTCTTTAAATTTTTACAAAGAACTAACTTTTACAATAGCCTTCAATTTTACCATGTTTGGCGCAGTATAGCCCAGATGCTCTTGCGCCATAAAAATCCAAACAAATGAACAGGTATGTTATTTATAGTACATGCCTGTAGATGGCGTACCAAGTGAAGGCAATCTATTATTACTTTTTTTTTACAGTAAGTGTTTTACCATATTTTATATCATACCCTTAACACAGTAAGAATAAGTTATTTACACTTACTTTTTTGTTAATTTAAATATGCAATAATAGATGATTCGCAGCAACGACAGGCGGACAGTGGCAGAACGCATTGGCCTAAACAACATGGCGGCAGACCAGTGTCACTGTTGCCATGCGTTTTGGAAACACTTCCCACTAGGGGACGGCTGGTGCAGTAATGCCCATTTTTTAATTATTCTTCATTAGTCTGTCTTGATTATTGTAAAATAATAATAGTAGTTTGACGTTAGTTTATTTTTTCAGCAGTGCTCTTCTAAAATAAGTAAATACAAAAGAAATGCGTTCTTATTTCATAATTTTTGTTTATGGGGCTTCAAACCCCCCTTCCCCTAAAAAAAAATATCTATTCCTCTGCCCAGGGAAGGGGTTGTGGGGACTCATCGAATCTGGGGGCCTGCGTTGGCTCTCAGAGCCCCTGGCAACAGGCAAAGTGACCGTTCGCCATGTTGTTTACGGCATTTTCTTGTAATTTTCGTGAATTAGTGAAAGGGTTGTGAGAGGGGAGAGATCCTCACGCCCCATCTGCTTCGGGCTGCGTCCTTGCCGCCCATTCAGATAGTCTCGGAACACCCGTGAATCAGTAAAATGTTGAATTACGAAACTCCTGCACAGTAGGAAAAGTAAAAAGCAAGTACTCACCTAGTTTATGGAGTGGATGTTTGCGGCGAGAAAATAGAGTACGTAATCCATAAAAGAAATAAGAAGCGCTCAGACATTTTCGCTGCAACGAACAAAACACAGTGAACATAAAGCAAAAAGAAAATGGCATATCATACTAGTTCTCACTGCATCGAACAGATGTATATAGCGTCAAGGTGTATGATGTCACAAGCTGACCTACTGAAATTTAAAACGATTTCAAGAGGACAGAAAAAGAAGTAGGTAACATGTTAGGCAGTAGTGCCAATAAATTCTATGATATGTCCGTTGGTTGATTGGTTTTTATGGCGCAAAGACATCGAAGGTCATTCTTCACTAAACAAGGTAAAGCTAAACATATGGTTGTGTTATAAACACATTGAATACTAAATACATAAAAAAAAATGCTATAATAAAGTCAGATGAAAGTGCAAAAACCGATATCAGATAAAAATAAAAATGATTTCACAATTAGATTCGCATAAAATGCCACAGTTTAAAATCATTCCTTTTAAAAACTGACAATCGCTGCTGGTTAAAATTTTTACGAGTTAAAACGTGTCAAACAGTCAATGGTTCATTGCATGTCGTACACATCGCAGCAACCTCTCCCTTAAACAAATGTTGGTGAGAAAAGTGTGCAGGTCTGCGTAATCTTATGATAAGATGTAACATGAAAATAAAACAGGGATGTTAAATTTTGGTCATAAAATGCCAACGTTGGCAAGGAATCAATATATAAGTACGTATTTTTTTTATATATATAATTTCAGACTATATATATAATCCCGCGCGTAAAGGGGGGGGGAGCATCTGATACTAGGCTTATAGCCCCCCTTTGTCTTAATTGGGCTCTGGTTGTAACCCCACCCCCATTGCTATGAAATGTTGTATATTTAACACAGAAATATGTGAGTTGCAGCTCCGTAACCCTACCTCCCCCATTGAACTTACAACCCTCTCCTTACGAACTTTCTGCGTACGCCTATAGCAGAACGTCTGCTAACTCTCGACTGCAATCAAACATTTCGATTTTTAAGTTCAAAGAAGAATGAATCGTTAATTCGATTATAAATTTGTTTCGATTCCAGTTCTTTCACAATCGCACATAACTAATTTTCACTGTATTTGACTTTTGAAAGGTACGTGGCGCCATCTATGGGTACTACATATCATAATTTCAATGAAGAATAGAAAACGCGAAGTAGTACCTCGTATACCGTAAAAAGACACAAACAGTGGCGTAACAATTCAAAACTTATGGGGGTCTCAAGTGGCTTTAAAGAAGGTTATGTGATGTGACTCTTAGAGAAAATAATGTGTTTTAATATTCAACGGTGGAGCACAGTGGGTGAAATACTCATTCTACGGAAAAAAAAAAAAGTCTAAATTTTGATAATCTTGTATTTTAAAATTTTTAGCGTATTTCCGTTACCAAATATCCACAGACAGCCTACAAGTAATATCAAAGGATATGATGCAATAAATTAGCATAACTAGATAACTCCTTTTTAGATCTCCCTTCCACCCCTTGCTTATCTTGAAATATAGTTCCTGCATGGGACTGCGAAATCGTTTCACACTTCGTAAATGTATATTATTGTTTACGATCGTTGCCATCTGTACTTTGAAGACAATGTGATATTGTGTCATCAACACATGGCTCGTTTTAGTCACCCTCCCCTTGTTAGGTTAGAAGGATGGGTTCAAATTCAAACTGAAACTAAAGTATCCAGCTGTAGTTCGCATTTTTTGTTTTGCTTCCTCTCGCGTCCCCAATCAATTTAAGCACTGATAATAGACCTTCTTTCAAACATATAGACATGTCGTTGCTGAAGAGAGAGCTGTTCGAAGTTTGGCGACAAGAACCGTTGGCCAAAAATAGAAATGCTGTTGTTCTTACGTATGTTTTGGACAAGTTGAAAATAAAAAATGCGAAGAAGATAAATATATTTGTTCCAAAAAATTAGTTAAGCAATTTACCAGCAAACTTACTTCAAAGTGGAGAGCAAGCAGTCGGTCGTTAAAAACGTTCGAGCTGAGAAATCATCAGTGGCTGGATGAAAATATTGTTGTTGTAGTTTTTTTTGTTTTGCAAGAATCTTCCATACCATAAACAGTAAAAAAGTAGACTGTCAAAAAGACTTTTTAAAATAGCTCAAACCAACAAAGCAAAGGTTGTTATAATCGATTTCGACCGCATTTTTATCGATTTGTGGGGAATTTGGATCCGCCACTACGACGTTATACTACTTGTTAAATGCAAAGAACATAAAATTTACACTGTAATTGATAAATTTACTGAAGAGGATAAAGTACAGTAAAACCTTCCTAAGACGACCACCGTCAGTTCCATGGAAAGACGGTCGCTTAGAGAGCTGATCTCTGAATGGAGGTAAATTTAGCATTGGGTCTATGAAGGAAGAAGAAATCCGTTTCCAGAAAAGGTGGTAGTTAAGGAAGGTTGTCTTGGAATAGAGGTAGTCGTTAAGGGAGGTGGTCTCTGAATAGAGGTGGTCTTTAAAAGAAGATTCCAGGATGTCGAGGAAATCCATCAGAATGCGGCCAGGGAGCTACTCGCTATCCTAGAAAATGAATTCCAGTTTTACTTCCAACAATGGTAAAAAAAACGCGGGATGGAGTGTGGGACTTCAGAAAGGAACTACTTTAAAGGGGATTAACTGCCAAATCTGCAAGTACTGTAGTTTTTTTTTTTTTAATTCCAGTAACCATACTTTTTGATCACACCTCGTATAAAGCTTTAGCTTGTTACGAGGTTCTCTTCAAGAATGCAGTGAAATTGACAAGAAAAAGGGTAGATTTTTGTTGTTTTGAATTATGCTTGTATTAAAGAGTTCAGTTGTTGAATATCTTTGACGAACCAGGTCTTGTCGTCAGAATTTTGATAATTATTGAAGGTTTGAGAGGTTTTTACCTCCCCATTTTACAAGTTTGACAAGTAAATACATATACGTATTTTTGAGGGCCACATTAAAAATTTAATTTCAGGGGACCGGTCCCTAAGATCCCCTGGTCTACATACGGGCATGTTTTCACATGTGTTGTTCCGCGTTTTTTAAATTACATCGAAGTGTACAGTGGAACCTGGTAAACCGACCACCTTCGCACTTCAACCAGCTGAATAAAATGATCATTTTTTATAAGAGAGAACCTGTAGGGAACAGTCTTGCTATACCAAAGTCTGTCGCGTATGTTATCACCTGTCCATAGTGACCATTACAGT
>QLNU02014176.1:142438604-142468702 GCA_006491805.2 Dysdera silvatica
TAATTATAACTGATATTAGTATATAATTATTAACTTTAATTTATATTAGTATAAGACTTATATTACTTAACTTATACGTAACTTAACTAAACTAACTTTTTACGTAACTTAACGAAACTATTTACGAAACGATTATTATTATTATTTACTTTATTTTTATTTATTTATTATTTACGAAACGATTTACTTAACAAAAACTTAACTAAACGATTAGATTAATTAAGCTAATTAGCTTGATTAAACTAAATGATTAACTTAATGAAACGATTAACGAAACGGTTGGTAAACGATCAAATTTTGTTTGTGAACGATTCAGTTCGGTTAGTGAACGACCAGTCCCATACTCATGCAATAAACGTTGTTGAAGGTGTGTGTGTGTGTGTGTGTGTGTGTGTGTGTGTATACAATCAATTAACCGGGATATTAATTAAAGTTCACCGTCCCTTTCAAGTCAGTGCCACACAGAAGCTATTCATAGACGAAAAGATCTTTATACTTTACTCATAGACATCAGAATGAACCGAAGGGAAGGTGATAAATATTGTAACCACGGCACCGAATATATCGTGAACACTTAGAAATACTTTCATGAAAAAACGGACTCAATTTCTTCATGGAAAGAATGGGACGAAAATCTCTTTTCAGCTGTAAAACTAGATAAGGGTTGAATATATGAGCCTGGCTCGACCAATCAGTAAACTTACTTAAAGGTGCCATGGTCCATTTCTAACGTGCAGTTGACGATACACAATGAGATTTCCTGCATATACAATAGGACCTCGATTATCCGAACTTTACTGAACCAAAATCCGAGTTAACGGAACTGATTTGCTGTAATTTTTATCTGAGTCGATACTTGTTCGATGTTTTCGATAAATATACTCAGATTGGTTTTTTTTTGTTTTTTTTCCTAGTATGTACTAGAGATGAGCTCGTGCTCAATTTTCGAAGCCCGAGCCCTAAGTCTTGCAATTTGGGGCCGCCCGAGCCCGAAGACTTGCAATTTGGGGCCACCCGAGCCCGAAATACTTTGTGGAAATTGGAACCCGAGCCCATTTCGGGCCCAGGCTGAACCCCGTCTCTTCTCTTGTACTCTAACCTTAAGAAAGAAATGAATACAAATGGTAGATATCGATCATGCAATACATGTACACATAGTACAAAGAACATGCAAATGTATATAATTTGCGAGGTTTTTTACTACTAACGCAGTTGTTTAGTAATGATAGTTATAATTAAACGCATTTTTGGATAAATATTGCAGTTTCTGTGCACCTTTAGATTAAAATTTGAAGTTACGGATTATCGAGTTCGTTCCTTTGTTCAGATAATCGGGGTTTCACTCTAGTCCGTAAAATTGCAACCCTTTTATTCCTGGTTAATTATTCAAACACCGCTGTCATCCATGTCGGAAAAAGCGGAGTCGTTATATCTAATTAGTCATGTTTAACATCCAGAACTGTATTATTAAAACCATTTCCGGAAATCACATCCGTAAACAGGGATGAACCCATCACCCGAAACTCTTCAATGATGGACGATGATTATATTTACATAGAAACGTTTTAAGTGCCCCTAAAAACTCGGTGATAATTGCGTATATGTGATTCAACTACGTTCACATTACAAAACACTCATCATTTTGTCATTTTGGGTCGCGACATCACGTCCATTTCATTATGCATGCATGTCTCTGTGGTTTACCATTAGCGTTTTCACTTAGCAACAAAACCACAAGCAAGCGAAGTTGTACCATGTGTTATTTGATTCATATATGATTATGCCAATGGTTGGAGTGTTGGAATCGCCGTTGCATCTATACAGGGTGTTCAAAAAGACATGAACCGATGCGATTTACACTATATACGCTTACGTTCATTCAGAATACGTGATCTTTGCGTTCACGTCAATTTCACACCCAGAATATTCCCAAGGGGGGGTGGGGGGTAATGATGCAAGGAATTTTTGGTGGAAAAAATGGCCAGACGCCATATCAATTACGTTTGCCATTTTGTATACATTTATCATTATTAAGTTATTAATTAAAGATACTTAAACAAGTAGAAGCAGATTATGTTTATACAATTTTACAATGGCCAGCACTCTTATCTTATCTCCATCAGTGAGGTTAGATTTCTTGACATAATTAGAAATATTTGCAGTCAGAATTTCCATTTCAACTGTTTTTGATATCGTGTTTTGGTCTACCTTTACCTCCTGAAAAGCGTTTGAAGACAGACCTGGGTCACTGCTGTCTGCTGCTGCTGTTGCTTCAACAATAGTCTCATCAATATCACCGAAGTTGAGGGAAATGTTGGGAACATCATTACTTTCATCTTACATGTTTTAATAAAATAATTTACCAGTGTCTGTTGGCGTAATAATTTTTCGTTTTGTTAGCACAAGGGAGGGGCTCGGGCCCCCCTACGTGAGTGCGCCATTGGTTCACGCTGGCATTTTATTTATTTTCTCAACCTGTATATCATGTTATTTCAATTTTTTCCGCATACGAATGGACCATAGAACGAGCCTTGAAAATTCCCTATCTCTCTAAAATGATGAAGATCTTAGATTTTTGACTATACCTTCAGAAGCTCCGAAACTGCAAAGTCCGGCTGCTTAAGATTATGGAGCCTACTTCACTGTGATTCTCGACTGTAGATCCATCGAAAAGGAAAATAAATTTTTATCACTGGTTTTAAACTGGTTTTTAAACCAGATTTTTATAACGTCAACAGATTAATTTTCTTCCTTTGATGACACAACCAAGATGGTGCTAATCAAAGTTCCAACGAGGAATAAGTGGGGAGCAGCCAGCAACTTTAAGTGATGCGGCACTAACTTTTGGCACTTTAATTCCTATATGCGTAATAGACATATGTAAAAGTCCATAATGTATACATATAAGAAAAGTTCATAATATATACGTATAAGTAAAAGTCCATAATATACATATGTAAAAATCATAACATATATATATATGTGTGTATGTGTATGTGTGTGTGTATGTGTAAAAGTCCATAATTTACATATGTACAAGAATATAAACATTCATGAAGTAATATGTAAAGTGCAATATCAATAAAAATTTTATATATTGAAAAAATAATATAACGAAAGGGTATTTCAAGTTTTTAAATTAAATTTTGAGAACTGCCAAATTATTTTCCATTTTTTATTTTCCATTTTAAAATGTATAATTTGGGTTGTGTCTTATAAAAGCATTTGCGGTATTTCTTTCTCAGTTACTTTTTTGTTTTTTTACAAAAAAGAAGGCGATTGAATCTTTGAAGACTCAATGAATGAAACTGTTTGACCTCAGGTGCTATAAGTGAACGCATTCCCCAAAAGAGGAAATATCCCTACGCGTAAAGTTAGCTCCCCCCACCTTTTGAAAAATGTATGTACTTTTCTTTTGAAATATTTTCTTACTTCGTAAAAAGGGGAAAAATCCCCTTTGTAAGATCAAATAACTTGTGATAAAATAATATATAATATATAAAGAATATATATAGAAGAATATATAAATATATAATGTATATATATAATAATAATAATATATATAATGATAAAATAGTTCTTTCCAATGCTACTTTGAAGTATTTTTCGAATACTGTACTTTGCTGTATTAATTCCGATTATTGTACTTTGCTGTTCTAATTCCGATCAATGTACTTTATTGTACTAATTCCGATTACTGTGTTCTGCTGTTGTAATTCTGATTGCTCTACTTTACTACACTCATTCCGATCACTGCACTTTATTGTACTAATTCTGATTACTGTGTTCTGCTGTTCTAATTCTGATTGCTGTAATTTACTGCACTAATTCCGATCAATGTACTTTACTGTACTAATTCCGATTACTGTGCTCTGCTGCTCTAATTCTGATTGCTGTAATTTACTGCACTAATTCCGATCAATGTACTTTATTGTACTAATTCCAATCAATGTACTTTACTGTACTAATTCCAATCAATGTACGTTACTGTACTAATTCCGATTACTGTGTTCTGCTATTCTAATTCCGATTGCTGTACTTAACTGCACTAATTCCTATCAATGTACTTTACTGTACTAATTCCGATTAGCTTTCGCTGTTCCAATCTTGATTACCGTACTTTGTTGTTCTATTTTTGATTATTGTATTTTACTATACTAATTCCGATTGCTGTATTTTACTCTTTCAATTCCGATCACTGTACTTTGCTGTTCTAATTCCGATTGCTAAACTTCACTGTACTCCTAAAAAAAAAAAATACTTCACTGTACAGACAAAAAATATAAAGAATGGTGTGTAGAAAAAAGACATAGTACTAAAATAATGTAAGACTCCCTTTTCATTTTTTTTTTACAATCATATTCATCATCATCTTTAGACAAATTCGGTCGCCCGATCGCCACTGGAAACTGAATTTTTGTAGTTGGCGAATAAGATGTTTTTTTCTACTAGGTTCCAAAGTTCTCTTTTCGAGGCGGGCGAGTACAGTTCGCAGTTAATTTGTCGAGACCTGTTCATCATCAATAATTAACTATCATCCATTGGACAAGAAACCATGACCACTCCCACAAACTTATGTATGATTAGCTGCTTTTTGTAGCAAAAATACAGCAAGGATCATGCTGCGTTAAACCTAATGTACACTCATTTTCTTCTTCCTCTTTATTTCTCCATTCAAGGTCAGCGATATGACACGGACGTTTCCACTGTTTCCAGTCTGAAGTATCACTGGGCGCCCAAATCAAGGCCAGTGTTTAAGAGCCTTTGATTAGTTTTGACCTGCCTGTTTCTAATTATCTAGTTTGTTTCCATCTTTCTTACTCTTTATGGTAGATGCCACACTTCTCTTCTCAGAACGTACTTCCATCATTCGAATCTTCTTTTTTTTATCACATATATTACACTTTGTTTTTATTTATTTTTTGTATTTGTGTTCTGCTTTCTGTCTTGTACAATGCTGTATTTACTCAAATGCGATTTCAGCAACAGATCTCTACCATCTATCATAGGCGTACGCAGAAAGTTCATAAGGGGGTTATAGGCTTAATGGGAAGGGTTACAGAGCTACAACTCATATATTCCTATGTTAAATATACAAAATTTCATTGCGATGGGGGGTTACAGCCAACCCCCGGCAACGCTTATGCCTTCTATTATACGAAGTTTGCGTAAACTGAATTCCTTTTCGATAAACGGAAATGTATCACGCATTGTAAAGAAATTTATTGATTGTATAAGCAAATCACTTACTAATTATATAAGAAAATCATTTACTGATTGTATAAGCAAATTAATTATTGATTGTATAAATAAATTATTTATTGATTGTACAAGCAAATTATTTATTGATTTTATAAGAAAATTATTTGTTGATTGTAAAAGCAAATTATTGTTTGATTGTATTATAATGACATCACATTCACCTACAAATTGTAAAATTACATAGATTCGCCATACGACGGAATTCGCTTTACGACGGTGATCTGGAACCTAACGTGTTGTTAAACCAGGACACTACTGAAGTTCATTTGAATAATGTTTTACTCGCTACTTAACATTTGAGGAGTTTTTACATTGCCCGTTTTCATGAATAACTGAATTTTAAATTATTTATTTCGGTTATGAACGAAGTTTTAAATTATTTTATTGAATAACTAAGCTTTAAATTACTTATTTTATTGAAAAACTAAGCTTTAAATCACTTATTTTGTTGAATAACTAAGCTTTAAATTACGTATTTTGTTGATCAAGTAAGTTTTGAATTTATTATTATATTGAACAACTAAGGTTTAAATTATTTATTTTATTGAACAAATAAACTTTAAATTACATATTTCGTTGAATAACTAACTTTAAATTATTTATTTTGTCAAATAACTAAGTTCTAAATTAATGAAGTATTAAAATCATCGAAATATCGCTATCTTTTGTAGGCAGTACATGCTAAATGTAAAGATCTCCTGAGCAGGAAAAATCCCCCTCTTCTCAGGAACTCCGGAAGAAATCTCCGGAGAAATTTGCTTGACGGGAGATTCGAAAATGGGAAAATTCTCATACACGACTTTTTCTGTGTGAGAAGAAAGTGGGGAAGAACTACATCGTATCCGTTATCGCTGGCGGTCTTAATAGTGGTGAATCCCTAAAATATTAAGCGCCCCTACCCGCCACCAATCTGTAGAGGTGTCAGGGATGTAGAATGGACAGATGAAGATGGATTGAACACAGGGAAAGATTGCATCAGAAAGATTTGCCTCTCTGCACGGTCTTTCGCGTGTCCTGGATTTGTGAAAAATTCGTTATCTCAACCTCCTACCCATTTTTTTTAAGTGAGGTATGGATAGCTGCTGCTGTCAGTGATGTATATGTTGAGGTGCTTTTGGTGCCCCTCCAGTTCTATCTCGCGCTCGAGCTAAAGTAAGTAATTTGATGGCGTTGCTTCGAATCGTTTGTCAAACGTGGGCTATTTGTTACATAGACGAATAAATGAGTTTTTTTTACATCGTTATTTATCCCAAACGACGTCTACGAAGACACATATCACTTTATCATTGAGTTGTTTAATGAGAATAATTATTTTGTAATTAATAACACTTCAGAAGATTAAGCGGGCTTGGCGGATTCATGCTCTAAACGAGCCTGTTGAACGTGCTTTATGGAGCTAAGCGAGCCCGTTTAAGATATTTCAGACAGCTAAACGAACCTGTTTAATGTGTCTTACAGCCCTAAACTACTTGATAAAGAACGAGAATTTTACTAAAGTATGAACTCTGGACTTAGACAGTTTCTTAGTCATATCATTCAAAATACAATTTACACTTTTGTATCTATTTTTTATCCAAAAGATAGAAATCAAGACCGTAGCCAGGATTTAATTTCGGGGGGGGGGTCGATAATTTTTGCAGCATGTATCGATATAACCACAGCATACAAGTCTCATTAAGAATTTAATTTCAGGGGGGACAGATCCCTAAGATCCCCCCCCCCTGGATACGGGCATGGTAGAAATAACTTCAGTGAGATGTGTCGGTTCTCAAAGATTTGAATTTGGTGACCATCTACGATGGCAGATGCGGAAACGAACAAGAAACTCTAATCTGAGGATTTTATTTTGGCATCTTTTATCGGGTTTCAATATATAGTGAATCCATTATGGTTTATACTCTGTCTGTCGACAATACAAAGGGTAAGGCAACAAATTTCTGCAAATATAATAATTATAGCTATTGCTTACGTTGAAATTTACTGAGTTAGTATACGAGGGGCAGTCAAAAGGTTGGGTTCACTCCTCCGTAAAAATGTAAATAAAAGTTATATTTCGTTGAAACTTCGTGGCAACAATAAAGACATTTTTCAGTGGCACGTGCAGCAGCGGCATTGACATATCAGCATAAGTTAGATTGACAATCAGTCATAAACATGCCTCGGCAGCTGGAGGTGACGTCCTAATTTAAGGTGTGTACAGCTGTTCGTTTTCTATGGGCAAAAGATTGCAAGAGCAATAATAACTGACAACACCACACGACCAATCAGACATAACATTAATTAATAAAACTGCAAGCATTATAGATATACTAATAACTTTTGACACACATGTAGAGGCTCAGACAAAGCTTTTTTATAAATAAGAAAAAAGACACAGCACTGGATAGGAATCGAGCCTGTGTTTCCTAACCAACTCGCCCACCAAGGCATAGGAATGATGCTACTTTTTTCGTATATAAGGTTTTGTAAGAGATTTTTTTTTATATTATAGTTATAGCAATTCCTAATACAAACAACACATAAATCACATGCACAACAAAAATTACCAAGTACCACGACTTCAGGTGCGAAATCAAAGACATGTGACATATGGAAAGAGTCGATATTGTATCTATAATTCTGTTAGTATGTAATTTTAACAAACCTAATATCAACTACGCACTGCACAGAAGCTAGAAAACACTGAAAGTAAATCCCAGAACCTGCATTAAATTGCAAAAGGCCACATATTTAAATGCATGGCAAACAGTTGGGAATTTCTTGGACACATCTGAATACAGAAAAAAGTATTTAGTACTTGGCGCTACCCATCTTAAGGCTATATCGCCAAGTGCGTGAATACACGTATAATAATACTTTATTCCTTGTTATTTCATACATTGGGAGAATAAGGGAACTTTTGGGGATAGCTGAACATTTATATCAAATTTTTCTTTGCTTTTCCTTGTCTCGGTAAAGATTATCTAAACTTCTTGTTTAAGAGAAGAGGATCACAGGTTTTTCAGTAAATTCGATTTTTAAGCCCTGATTGCAAAGAGAAGGGAGAACATGAGATAAATTTTCTGAAATCAATCGGAGAAAAAGGAGAAAAATATTTGTTACAATTTTTTTCTTTGGAAGAACAAACGATACGTTAGGAAACATTCCCCAGATGTGACAGAGCTTTAAGCTTTTCTTCAGTTCCGCTTCAGCTAAAAGTGGCAAATTCTGACAGTATCTATGACAAATGTTGTACTTTGAAAGTGACAAAGATTGAGATCAACATCGAAGTTTGAAATGGACCTTATAATTTTAAATTGACATCAATGTCGTAAACCGACATTGAAAAGATTGAATTTAACGTTCAAGTTGGAAATTAGCATTTTGTGATTTGAAGTTACAGTATACTGTCTGAATTTATTCCAATTTGCCCCAGTTCTCTGTCAGTCCCCAGACAGCAAAGTCGTCCTAGGGACGTCCTCGGAATGTCCCAAAGACGATCTTCGCTATCTGGGTCCCTATCTCTTCTCAAATTTTGTCTTTTCTTTAATTTTGTTTTCTGCAGTCCTTCTCTACGTGCTCATTTATCTACGTTTCTATCTTTTTCCTTGGCCGTTCCAGTCGAGGCATGAAATTAACAATACAGAAAAAAAATATTATTAAAGCTAGACCATAATTCGAAATAAGTATAAAGATTGTAAATTAGCATATCAAAGCAAAAACTGATATAAAATTTGGGAAATTGACACATTAAAATTTGAAACTAACATTAAGATTATACTTGTGTTTAATTGCTCACCAAATTTAATAAAAATATGCTTATAAAATATATTTTTGTTTTCACAAAATAATAAATATTCATCAATTTTTAAACTGTAATTAATCTAAAAGTGTTAAGATACCGTGTCTAGTAGATTGTTATAGTGTGTTAGATACTTACTTCTTGTTACACTATTCTTTTGTTTTCCAAAAGTACTAAATATTCACAGATTTTAGACGATATCTAATTTTAAATCAATTGCCCAGATATCGACTTCTTGTTGGTCTCTTTCAACATTCGTAAGCAAAATACAGTGCAACCTGGTGAAATGACCACCTTGATAAATCGACCGCCTGAATAATGTAACCAGTTTTTACAAGAAAGAACTGGTAAGGACTTGGTCATGCCTATACCAAAATGTGTTGTGTACAGTGACCACCTCTCTATGGTGACCATTGCAGTCTCGTCCCAAAAGTGGACAATTTAGGAAGGTTTTACTGTATTTTTAAAACGGGGAACATGTAATCATAATCATGTTATTTCTTATGATAGTGGAACTGGAATTAAAATTAATAATTAAAATTAATAACTAAAGTTCCCTTTCTGACTAAAAAAATAACAAAATAAATAATACCCATACACCTGCCTGCAGTTACCTGCAAATGCTTATAATTTAGTTATAGGTGTTAAAGCAGTGAAATTAAACTTTTAATGGGTTAAAGTTTAATTATAATCATCATGACTTAGAAGTCAGATTCACTAATTATTAAAAGTAAAATTACATAATAAATAGGAAATAAGTAATTGTTGAATCAATCACTTTTTCATGTTGGTTCAACATATTTCAGACGAATTGCTAACTCAACTAAATATTTACAAACGTCACTTCTGAGATATTTGTTCACGAAAAGAATGACAGGGAAGAATGAGGTGTGAGAAATTTGGGGCCGAAACAGATAGTTATGCCAGCTGAATAACAATTTGACGCAGTGGGCATTTTTTTTGACAATGTGTTTACAATAATTACAAAAGCAAATATTTATTTTGGCAGTATTGTCACGTAAATTTGGTCTCATACATTTGGTGAATATTTACTAAATACGGTATAACCACAATATTTGAAATACAGGTATAACAAAAACAATGGGAACAGTTATTAATTTAGGCAACCTTCGTTTTTGGGACGTCCAGAGTACGTTCTGGACAGCTTCAGGACGTTCCTAGGACAACCATTGCTATCCGGGTAGGGGTACAGAGTTTGACAAACCATTAATTTGATCTCTTAAAATTATAACTCTAATTAAGCGTAAAAAAAAGCTTCATAAAGTACACTTAAGATGAATCATCAATGTTGAAAATACTTCCAAATCCCGGTATTCAAGGCAGTGAAATTATACTGATGTCTTATGTATGTAAATGCTTAAGCCCTGATAGAGCGTCTTTTCTCCTAGAGGACTTAACGTCAGATCTAATGCTAACAGTATGTAAGAATATGTATATATGCACCCACGGAGGATATAGAAGCTGATGGAGAAAAGGAGAGAGAGAGGAAAGGAGAGTTTCTGAACAAATATCCGCCAAAGTGGACGTAAGCAGAAGTATAGTAGATTTATTACATTCGATATAAGTAATACAGGTATACCAAAGCGCGAGTACATGTAATAAAAGGGCCGTGGTCAGCGCCACGTAGTGTCACGCAGAGGTGTGTTGTATGGTATAAGAAAATCTAATTTTTTTTTAGAAAATGCATTTATTACATGTTGTGGTCATGCGTTTTTTTCCCCTATATAATCCGAATGGTAAACATGAAGTGATTGGTTCTACTTTTTCAGCCAGTAAAATCATGTTGAATTTTAAAAATGCCTTCCAAACCTTGATTTTTTCAACATTATACGAATTAGTATTGAGGTACTAATTGAAAAGCACTATATTGAGGTACTGATACTGAAAAGCACTGAGGTACTCTGCAAGTTTCGCCCAACCTACGTATGTAACTGTCATTTTCAGCAGTGACTACGATTAAAATTTTAACTACCATTTAAAATTCACTGATGTTTACTTAAATATTTTAATCTTGCTTGCTAACTCAAAAGTAAATACACAGGAAATCATAAAAACCCGGAGAAATTAAAAAAAATTAATTGAAATTGATCAACTGCATTTTTTGCCAGTTACACAAGTACACGTTGTTCATTGTCGTGCATACCAAGCATAGACGTATTGATGCATTGTCGTATATCAATCAGCATTTACTGTTCTACGATCTTCCAATGCAATGGTTGCAACATGGCTGGATTTATTAAAAAACGAGGCAATCATTTTCTTTGAAGCACTTCATGCACGAACAACTTTTGTAGGATTTGGTTCATTTTGGATCACCCAAACAGTAGACTGTTATTTTGATTGGGGTTCATAAAAATAAATCCAGGTTTCATTACCTGTTATAATGTCAAAGGTATATTTTGAGGCACCACAGTTGAATCTTTTTAAATTTTCCTTGCATCATTTGACACGAGCATCCTTTCGCGTTTAACCTGTTAACCGGGGAATAAAATTTTGTGAAACTCGTTTCACACTGGGGACTTTTTTGTGGGGGAGACATTTTGGTAGTCTTCCGGGGATGACGAAAAATGTCGTCATACCCAGTTAACAGGTTAAGGAGATACTTTTTGTTAAAAATGTGTAATCTTCCGGGCATGACGAAAAATGTCGTTATTCGCATTTTGGTAGTCTTCCTGGTATGACGAAAAATGTCATACCCAGTTAACAGGTTAATTTACATTGCGTAGTATCCAATGCGCACATACCTTCTTAACGTTTAAATGATCATGTAAAATCGAACCCACTCGGGTCCTTGAAATGTTTGAAGATGCCTCAATTTCACCAGATGCGACATGACGATCTAAAGTGATTAGTTGTCGCACAGCATCAATGTTTTGTGGTGTCACAGCAATTTTTGATTGACCTTCACGAAACTCATCATATGGCGCAGTATAGCCCAGATGCTCTTGCGCCATAAAAAAGCCAAACAATCAATCAAACTCATCATGCTTTTTCACTACCTCATTAACTTTAAAGCAACGCCGTGTAAAAAGAATTTTATAGCAATTCTCGTTCTGTAATATCTAATGCTCAGATGAAAGGTGAAATTCTAAAAAATCATCATCAAGGAAAGCTGTGGTCTTTTGTGTTGCCAGATTCAAAAACTTAAGTACTATCCCACGCTGGTGGCGTGGCTAGAGAGGACGTGGCCTATGCGGACAGACGCACGTGCAGAGCGGCTAATTCGGACGAGAATTTCTCTTTTCTCCTCCCTCCCCCCCATTATTTGGGTCTGCAGGCGCTCTAGGGTTCCTCGTCAATGGAGCGGACCTCCCCTCCCCCCACAAAGTTTCTTTTCTTTTTAACTCTAAAATGACACCTTTAAAGTTGGGTTTTTCCCCATTAGAATTGTACCCAGCTTTCATTTTTTATTGAACTCTAAAAC
Organism: Dysdera silvatica; assembly: GCA_006491805.2. NCBI lineage: Eukaryota > Metazoa > Arthropoda > Arachnida > Araneae > Dysderidae > Dysdera > Dysdera silvatica. The sequence goes on from QLNU02014176.1 coordinate 142,451,093, forward strand.
GACATGTTTACATTTATGTTTTTTGTATTTTTATATTTATCACTAAATATAATAAACATTATAGCAATCGTTTATAAATTTTATTATCAGTATGTCTGATAACAAAAATGTGTAACTACCATAAAAAAAACCACGAAAATTCAAATACAATACAATTGGACATCCATATATCGACGCCGATATGATAATAATAAATCGACATACAGTGGCGAAAAGAAATTTGCGAACGGTAACGAAAATTTTAAATTGATACACATTACTTAAAAAAAAATATTCTTTGCAAATTTAGCACACATCGTTTAGGACGTATTGTCAATGGAATTGTTTTCATTTCTTTCGAAATATGAGCATGCAGAAGCAGTCAAAAGAAATAAAGCACAAAACATTTCCGCGCTATGCCAATCGTTTAAGACGACACATTAACTAGTCCAGGTATTCTGCATTAAAAAACAGAACCTGGCGACTAAAATTAAATTTTTCAAGTTGTATAAAAGAACGATTTAAGCAGTTAGAATATTTTTGAATGCAATATAATGGAAATTCTCCAAGCTGTTCCCGTGTCACTGAGTAAGCCAAGCTACCATTGAGTGGTTAATGATTAAGTTAGGATGCGATGGATTATTAATGTCAAAAATTGGAGACGTATCAAAAAATCAAGTCTACGATCCAGTACGGGGGTCCTCGACTTCGTACAATTCGCTATTTCGTAAGTATTCCATGCTGTAATAACGTTTCTGCAAAATTCAATTGTCAAGGAAGAGGGGCCTATATTAAGAGACTTTTGGAAAAATCTTAACATATAGAATGCAATAAATATTATTGGGGACACGTGGGCTGAAATAAAAGGGTCAATAATGAGAAGTTCTTAAAACAAATGTCCACAAATAATGAATGATCCTGTGGTCATAGAAGAAACTACTGAAGCTATAGCAACTGAAATAGTTAATATAACCAATGAATTGAATTTATATGCCAACAGCCAAGATATTGGTGAGTTAATACAATCTCACTCGGAACTAAATTGGGCGAAAATGTGTCCTGAGTGGCATGCTGGCCATACAAAATCCCAAAAGTAGCTAAAAAATATGCCAAAAAAGGTTTAGCTACTACTGTACTAAACAAATATAATAAAGCAAATCATGTTTCCTACTTAATAAACAATGGCATATAGCCCCAATACTGAGCTTAACGTCATTGAAATATAATGTAAGTCCGTAGCTCAAAGTGTAGAGCAGTTGACCGGAAATCAGAGGGTTGTGGAATCGTACTTCACCTGACGCACGAAATCTTTCTTTTCTCTGCGGGTGATTTATCAGTTATTGAAATACAGGTTCGTTTGCAAATACACCATTGTTCGGAGGTTATATTAAGCTGTCTGTCCCATCTTAAGGTATAATTAATTCACGAAGAGGACTTTTCCCAATCTTCTTTCCATAACAAGCATTTAAAAGGGGAAAAATAAAGCTCCATTCTAAGAAAGACTTCGCTTAAAAAGAATCCGGAACTCACTGAGAATGCAAAGGACTTTGCTATAAAACCTTCGAGTTTACAGAAAGGGATTTGGGGCGCGTTTACAATAAAATACAGTATTTGAAGTTGTTTTAACACGTAAAGGTCGCTAGGCATGCAAAAACTGGAAAGAATAGTATTGGAAGGCAAGTTCTTTTGTTCGCAAGCGTAAGAGGTTTTTAGAGAGATCTATTTTTCCGCTTCCCTGATTTTAAAGCGCTTTCCGGGCAAAAGAAACCACTTTTGCAAGAAACTTGCGATCTTTTCTAACAAAAAATCGTAAAGTTTACGATAATTCTTTAGATTTTATAGAATACGTAAAATATTTAAAAGTTGTTGCCCCTTGACTAAATTTTTTTTTCATAGTTAGCGGTTTTTCGAGCCGAAAGTCCTTAAAATACAAAAAAATGTACTGAAGTTGGAAATGTGGGCAAAAACATTCACTTTAGTGTAGTATTTTTTCGTTCTTACTCTTAATGTATTTCAGAGACTCATTTGCACTCATTTAAAAGAATGTATTCCAGAAACTCATTTGCACTCATCTAAAAGAACGTATTTCAGAGGCTCATTCGCATCTTTCTAAAAGAATGTGTTACAAAGACTAATTCGCATTCTTCTAAAATAATATATTCCAGAGATCCATTGGCAATCTTCTAAAAGGATTCATTCCTGGGACTCATTCTTGTTCTTTTAAAAGAATGAAAGAATGTTTTCCATAGATTCGGCCATATTCTTTTAAAAGAATATTTTCTGTAGACTCTGTCACATTCTTTTAAAAGAAATTATTTCAGAGATTAAGGCATTTTTCTAACGAAGTGCATTCCAGAGACTCATTTGCATTTGTCTAAATTTTAGACTCTAAAAGAACGTATTTCAGAGACCCATTTGCATTCTTCTAAAGGAATGTATTTCAGAGACGCATTCGCGTTCTCTTAAAAGAATGCACTGCAGAGTCTCATTTGCATCCCTAAAAAAGAGTATGTTCCAGAGATTCATTCATTCTCTCATTCACAGGAGATTTCTCCGAGACGGGACCGGTAACTCCACGTGACCATTTAACCACGTCCAATTTTTTTAGCATTGATGACTAGCCATTGGTAACTTGATGAACACAAAAGACTACATTCAAGTGATCACGATCTATTGTGTTCCTTAACGCCAGTCGTTAAATGAGCCGTCATAGGACGAACCCTCATGACAATGATATAAATTGGAATTTTGCTTTTAGCAATAATTTGTCATGTCATAAGAAATACTAAAAACGATCGAGTAGGTGTACTCATGTAACAGTAATAGTCGTAAAGCAGTATTTACTATGCACATTGTAATGTTACCCCCCCGCCAAATAATTCGCTGGGTCCATTTTTTTCTCTAGTATACACTCTTTTCTTGTTACTCTCTCTAGAACTTTTTCTGGTTAGACTCTTTCTGGTACTTTTCTCAGTTAGACTCCTAATATATTTTCTAGATATATTTTCTAGTTAGACTCCTAATATATTTTCTAAATATATTTTCTAGTTAGACTCCTAATATATTTTCTAGTTAGACTCCTAATATATTTTTTAAATATATTTTCTAGTTAGACTCCTGATATATTTTCTAGTTAGACTCCTAATATATTTTCTAGTTAGATTCGTTCTAGTATACTTTCTAGATAGTCACTTTCTCTCTCTAGTTAACTTCATTTTAGCTATACTCTTTCCAGTAATCTTTCTATTTACTCTTTCAAGTTAAACTCTTTCTAGTTACTCTTTCAAGTTAAACTTTTTCTAGTTACTCTTTCAAGTTAGACTGTTTCTAGTTAGACGCTTTCTAATTAGACTCTTTCTAGTAAGTTTCCTTCTATTACTTTATTCTGTTAATTTTTGTCTCCTAGTGAGTTTTACTTTGCTCTATAGTAGGTTCTACCTTGCTCCTAGAGGAGATAAAGGCAATATGTGAATTATCTTGTCCATTTGTGCTTACTTCTTGTTTAAATAAATAAGCTTTCTGTTTTGTTTTACTTTAAACCGATTTTTATGCAAATCAAGAAAAAAAAATGATAAGCTAAAGAGAAATTTTCCAGAATTCCCTATGGAATCCGATAGGGAAAATACAATTCTTTGGTAAAAATGGAAGCCCGGAATTATGGTAAGGAAACGGCGAAGGAAATGAAATATATTGCAACCGAAACATATCGCAGCCTCTCGGTGGAGGGGGAGTAAATGAAAACTGGCAGAATTATGTAAATTACAAGCATCCTATTACAGTGGAGAAGGGGCTGTATAATTATTTCCATGTGAAAGTTTGACTGATATTCCAACTGCAAGTAAGTTCAATATTTTATGCATAAATTATACATAACATTTTATTTGTAAAAATTTATATAATCTTAATGTCAACTACTTGTTAAATCTATTCCTTATCCTTCGTATTGAATGTGATATTTTCCTTTCTTGATATCATAGAAACAGACGCACAAAATTAATAATTTAATTATAAATTACAGAACCAGTCATTAATAACATACTGCTCTAATCAACGTTGAAACTATCGCATTCATACTAAGAAGTCGTAGCGACGTGGAAATTAACATCTGCATTGCTGGAGGTGGTACAGTGCTCAACATTGAAACTTTCTCACTCAGAATGAAACGTTGTAGACTCATGGAAATCGATTCGTGCATTGATGGAGGTGGTATAGTGACCAGCATTGAAACTGCTTCATCCAGATCGAGATATTTGTTTGTTTGGATGTTTTATGGCGCAAGAGCATCTGGGCTATACTGCGCCAAGATCGAGATATCGTGGAGACATGGAAATTGACTTACGCGTTGCGGGAGGTGATATAGTGTTCAACATTGAAACTTTCTCACTCAGAATGAAACGTTGTAGACTCATGGAAATTGATTCGTGCATTGCTGGAGGTGGTACAGTGCTCAACATTGAAACTTTCTCACTCAGAATGAAATGTTGTAGACTCATGGAAATTGATTCGTGCATTGCTAGAGGTGGTATAGTGCTCATCATTGAAACTGCTTCACCCAGATCGAGATATTTGTTTGTTTGGATGTTTTATGGCGCAAGAGCATCTGGGCTATACTGCGCCAAGATCGAGATATCGTGAAGACATGGAAATTGACTTACGCGTTGCGGGAGGTGATATAGTGCTCAACATTGAAACTTTCTCACTCAGAATGAAACGTTGTAGACTCATGGAAATTGATTCGTGCATTGATGGAGGTGGTATAGTGCTCAACATTGAAACTGTCCAACTCAGAGTGAGATGTCATACTGGTATAGAAACTGGCCCCTAGTTTGTTTAAGGTGATAAAGTGATCGACATGGAAATTGCTTCACCCATCAGGAATTATCAAAAAGGCATGAGAATTGGCTTGTGCATTACTACATATGATATACAACAATTGTTTACTGAAATATATGACTCTTATCTCCTCCTCCACTTTTGTTGTAGATAGTTTAAAATCAAATGAATTCAATACACCTGTATCTATGCACCGATCTTCACCTCATTCCTTCAATTTCGATGTCCCAACATGGTCCCCACTCTTTTGTCCTGATGAAATTCAAGGACTTTTCAAGGACCAAATATTTTTTTCAAGGATCTTACATTGTTACTACATTGGAAATAAGGGAAATATCCCTTTTTTTTTCTTTTGCCAAAACTTGAAAAAAGGTTTTGGGAAACATTCAAGGACCAACCACATTTTTGACAGTTTTAAAGTACTTTTCAAGGGTCCCGAATTGGCAAAAAAATTCAAGGACTTCCAAGGACCTTGGGAATTATGAAGAATTCTTCCGTGCGTTACATTTTATTCAATTTCTTATCGTTTATGGGTCTTTCTGGGTAACTCTGCACTTTTAATTTCAATAACTAGATGAATTAATTTAATTTTTAACCATATAAAACCAAAAGTAGCAATTCCCGACCATTTATTCTACTGGATGGTTGTGTCATCTGCAGCAACGTATATGTGAATTTCTATGTCCATTAAATGTCTTATATGCAATGAGGGATATAGGGGTAAGACTATATTATGGGTTTCGTCCTCCCCCCAAAACGAGAACTGTTAATATTTGATAAAATTGGTACTTTTGCAAAGGTTCATTATTTTATTAAAATTTAGCCCCCACCTACAAAATGACATACTCCAGTGCTGCCAGATGAAACAATTTCCATGTCAAAAATTATTACGTAAAATGCATAGCATTTTTTTTTTAATATGTCATACCTTATTAACTCATTATGACAATTCAGTTTTAGTTTATTTGCAAATAATATATATTTTTTTTTAAATTTTACTCAAATATTTAACAGTTTCTCCTTTTTTTTCGCTTTAAATTTGGGAAGTGCTTCTTTCTCAGATTCGGAGGCCAGCGAACACAGTTCCATATATTTGCTTGCACGGATTTTGCCAAAGATAAATAAATTATTTCAATTCAAGCAATTTTTTTTTGGTAAAAACTGGTCCCGCATTTGTAATTTCTTTACTCATTAAGGCAAAATATAATTGTTTAGTTCATTCCACTATTTTGATAATTTTGTTCCATTAACGAGAAAAATAAAAAGGCGAAAAAATAACCGTTCAAGAAACTGAAGATTACTTTAAAGCTGAGAACAGATTTTTTTGACTCGAAAGAAATCATTCGTCTTCGTGATCATTTTCGAAATGCACTGATCATTATTTTTCGATGACACATAAATTTATTGCAAAACATACTTTTTAATAATTCGGGAGTTCGGGTTTTTGCTGCGTAAGTTACGAAGTGGTCTTAAAGAGGCTTAAAAGTTCAAAGTTTTTTTAAGGTCTCGTAATTTTTGTAACGTTGATTTGCTACGTACTGAGTCAACCCTCATTATTTTTTAAAGTTTTCAAATAAATTGTGGCAGTCAAAAACATTAATCTATCGAATATTTGTAAGCACTTATCAATGTATTTTTTTTCCCCTTAAAGTTTTCGATGTTTAAAATATGGTCTTTAAAGAGACCATTAGTTCATATGATAAAACTTTTTTAAAGTTTTTTTTTAACAATGATTAGTTTATTAGCAAACGATTCACTTTGTAAATAAAAGGCAGGCCTTTAAAAAAATTTTAATGGAATTGAAAATATTATTAAAACATTTTTATTAATTCAAATAATCTTAGTTCGCAACTGGGATAATCCCTGCTATTTACTCAAAAAAATCTGTTATTTTCTTTTTTTTGTTGACCAAAAGCTGACTGAGCTCCTTAAGAAAAAACAGCAAGAGCAGAGCCGTAGCCAGGCTGGGGCTATAGGGGGCTGAGCCCCCCCTGGAAATGTAGTCAGCCCCAACCTGGAAAATATTTTTTCTCAAAATCAAATATTGTAGAATTTTATTTTAAATTTTTTGTTTTGTACGAAATTGTACATGATAATGGAAATTGTTCTTTGACGTTAAAAATGTATTCAAAATAGCTTTCTACTGTAGATCTTGTGTATGTAATTTTTTTTATATACGTTTGAATCTTCATATACTTTATAATAAGGATTGGGGAAATTATAGAGAGAGGTGTACTAAAATTCATAAGTTTTCAATATAAAATTTATGTTAAGAAATTTATTCATTAACGTTAAATATATTACTCTCCTTATATATTTGGTATCAGTAAATATATTAATAAAATACATTAAAATATTTACGAATTTTAAGCCCCCTCCACAGCTTTCTGAGCCCCCAACTACGGGCCTAAGCAGGAGGCAGAGGGATTATTCAGGTAGGATTAAGTTTTTGAAACTCTACTACACATGCATGAAATAAAGGTAGAGTGTCAAAAACGCACATTCGCATAGTCCCACCTTTATTTCTCAAAAAGTTTCCCCTTTGGTTAACGTAAATATATGAGAAAATAGCTATGAATGGCTGTGCACAGTGGTTCAGCGGTCAAGGCAACCCTAAGGTCGCTGGTTCAATTTCAGCCTGAGTACGCAGATTACCTTTTTTTCCCACTTAAAACGCTCTACTACACATGCATGAAATAAAGGTAGAGTGTCAAAAACGCACATTCGCATAGTCCCACCTTTATTTCTCAAAAAGTTTCCCCTTTGGTTAACGTAAATATATGAGAAAATAGCTATGAATGGCTGTGCACAGTGGTTCAGCGGTCAAGGCAACCCTAAGGTCGCTGGTTCAATTTCAGCCTGAGTACGCAGATTACCTTTTTTTCCCACTTAAAACGCCGGTTCTAATACGAACCACATAAAAAATGAAGGGTCAAAATTAAATGATATTTTCTTGTTCTAGTGTTCCAGTCCCTGTGAAAACCTGGGCCACATTAACGATCACCGTCCACTGTTTCCGATGAACTTTCCTTTCAGCAATATCTTGTCTACAGCAGTCGATGTCCATGTCTTGGCTCCATATAAAATATAAAATTGCAAGTTATATTAATAATAAATGAGTTTCATAAATCATTCGTGGAACTTAATACTTTCTGGACTTTAGGTGTGACATTGCTACTTCCTGGACTTCAGGTGGGCCATTACTACTTTCTGGACTTCAGGTGTGACATTACTGCTTTCTGGACTTTAGGTGGGCCATTACTACTTTCTGGACTTCAGGTGTGACATTACTACTTTCTGGACTTTAGGTGGGCCATTACTACTTTTTGGGTTTCAGGCAGGGTCAAATTTAGGATACGAAGCGCCCTGGGCACAACGATTTTTGACGCCCCCTTCGCATTGGCGTAAATTGGGGAAGTTAAGCCCTAGAAAATTTCAGTTAAGAACTGAGGTACATGGTTCAGCCCCCGCCTTAAAAAATGAGTTAGTTCTCCTAGAAAAAACAGCCCCTCCTAGACTTGGAAGATAGTTACCCCCCATCACCTCCTCCCGCCGTACCAGCAAAAACAAACAAATTTCTGTCGTTCCTCCCCCTCAAATGCGACGAAAAATCGCGAGAGATAGGGAAGAGACGACATTTATGATTACCGTATATGCTATATAAGATATAATAATGGCATTTTTATAAATAAATATAGTTTATTTGACGAAGAAATTTTATTTTTTCCGATATTTAATGGGGGCAAAGCGATTAGATTAACCTTTTGTTTTTCAGAATTTCAAATGACGACAAAAGGTGTGAAGGAGCGCTTTTAAGGGGTTGCGGATCGACGCAATTTTACGGTAGATAGAAAAGAAATAGATAAAACGAAAGGCGAAGTTCGCCGCTTTTTGCGCCCTATCCATTTGGTATTTTTCTATGAATAAATTAATTTTATTTGACGACGATTGTTGGGATTTTTTTGGATATTGGGGAAAGGGGGGAAAAGACAGGATGCAGAACAAAATTTCAGTGAGGGCGCAAAGCTTGAAAATTCACTTGTAAGTTCAGTTTTATTTTTTATTTGAAAATAATCATTTCTAATGTAAATTTATTGTTTTCAGGGGGCGCACGCCCCTTTCCTGGATTCGCTCATGGGGGCGGGGTTATTTCACGCAATTTTTCAGAATTAGAAAACAAAAAAAAGGTGGAGGTCAATAGCGTAACGGAAAATCTCGGGGCCCCCTCCCCCGCAATCATTTTTTGGAGGCCACCCTTTTACGAAAATTAATTTTTATATGCATATATGAAATATATATTTACCTTGGCCAGCTGATTTCAATGGATGGCAACATTATGAAAGAACTCAACAGACGTATTAAACTTGGCTGGAGTGCATTTGGAAGAAACAGTTTTATCCTGAAGGGGAAATTGCCTTTGTGTCTAAAAAGAAAGGTCTTCAACCAGTGTGTATTGCCAGTCCTCTCTTATGGATCAGAGACATGGAGTCTAACAGTTGGAGCAATACGAAAGTTACAGACAACGCAAAGGAGCATGGAGAGGTGCATGCTTGGAATAACTAGGAGAGATCGAAAAAGAAACACTTGGGTGAGAGAGCAAACTAGAGTAGAGGACATCATTGTTAAAGTAAAAGGGCTGAAATGGCGATGGGCTGGGCATATTGCAAGAAGAACTGATCAACGATGGACAACAGAAATTCTGAACTGGATTCCAAGAGACCACCGAAGACCTAGAAAACGTCCTCAAACTAGATGGGTGGATGAAATAAGAAAACAGGTTGGGGTGACGTGGAAGCGAATTGCTCAGGATAGACTTGTGTGGAAAGCATTTGGAGAGACCTTCATCCAGCAGTGGATAGATAATGGTTGAATATGATGATGATATATATATAAAATAGTGTTGTGTCTTCTATAAGAAATTAACCGGCGACGCATTCCAATATTTTAAACAGAACACATATCGATTAGTCACCGTTTCACGAGGTAAGGTTCTGATGCAAAGCGTATACTATAGCTTCAAAACTCGTCCAGACTTCATAATTTTCGGATGTTGAGTTCAATTTTAAAGGCAATAAAAACAGCTAAAGTAAATACGCGTAATGAGTTTGCCACAGTTGGAAACCGTTCATTTTATTTTATTTTTTACCTAAAGATTAAAAAAAATCCTTATTAACTAAAAAATATTATTTTTTTACTTACAAATTTTATGGAAAATAAAAGACGACGAAAGGGGGCCCCCGCCATACGGGGGTTACCAGTACGCCACTGGTGAAAGGCGCCTTCTCGGGAAAAGCTGATCGCCAGAACTTTGCGGTAAATAAATTGCAATTAAAAAAAAAAAATCTTTCACCTTTTGTGCTGTATGAAATTTGGCGCCCTGGGCAAGTGCCCATTTATAAATCCGGCAGTGGCTTCAGGTGTGCCATTACAACTTTCCGGACTGCAGGTGTACAAAACCGTTCATTGAAAGAATCAATGAACTTCTTTGCCTATCGATTACTGAAAGAGAAGACCCGTTCAATGATTCGGTCATCGAATGATTAGGTATATAGTTATTCTGGACTGCAAACTGTATTAATTCTATTGTTTTTTTGGTAGATTTTTGTTGCAAATTCAAATAATCTGTGTTATTAATTCAAATGATATTTATTATCAATTTTAATAACCTTTATCAGTTTAAAAAACCTGTTTTAAATTCAAATAACACTTGTTATCCACCCTAATAAGCATTGTCATCAAATAACTTTGCCATTAGTTCAAATAATATTAATCAACTTAGATAATATTTCGTTGGTTGTATTTTTGGGCGCAAAGACAATAAGTGTCATTTTGCGCCAAACAGGGTGAGTTGTCAACAAATCCGTGTTGTCCACTCAGCTAATCTTTGTTATCAATTTAGACAACACAGAAATGTTCCTTAGATTGAGAAACAAACTGTTCCGCCGACATTACACGACATATTATGAACATGCAAAATTTTGATAAAAAGTGTTGAACTCAGAGGCTCGAATTCCCGAACTGCTACAGTATATACTTTTTTTGTTTTGTTTTGGAATCGCAGAGACTCGAACCAGGTCAATGGCTCGTTAAGTGAAAGCGTTACCACTGGTTCACCATAGACCCTGTTAAAGAACTGTAATTCAATCCATTGTGTATAATTCTCGTAAAAATAATGTGTTTTTTTTTTCATTTCATCAGATGCAGGTCACTGAGAAGTACGATGACATGGACTTCCTCCTTTTCACAGAACTTGGTTCGATTTCAACGAGTTCGGATAACCAACGCTTTATCGTAGAATCCAGAATAATTGAAATAAAGGGGACAGACCCTTTTAAGATAATCAGAAAATTCAATCTTCAGTGTGAGGGGGCAAAGAAACAATATCCAAAAACATGATGTGGTTATGATGTCCCCACAGCAGAATGTGCTTAAACGTGGAACGCAAAACAAACAGATTCACTGCAGAACAATCGTAGGGTGATTTTTTTTGCAAATTAAAGAAAGAAATACAAAAAAAAAAAAAATCTGTCCGACAAGTGTTTTCTATATTTCTATTAAAGAAGGAATTTATGTTTTATAAAATTTAAAAAGTACATAATATATATGCATCTCCTGCAGAACGTTTTTGATTAGTTGAAGGCTTATTGCAGAACAGTGTAAAACGTTCTACTTTTGGGATGATGTCATGAGCATTGGCGTACGCAGGGGGTGTTGATGGGAGTTGTGACCCCCCCATTGCGGTAAAATTTTGTATATTTAACATAGGAATATGCGAGTTGTAGCTCTGTAACCCCCCATTGAGTCTATAACCCCCTTATGAACTTTATGCGTAAGCTTATGGTCATGAGTTTTCTCTTGTAAGGTACTCCCATCCACAAGAACCAGATACCCAATTATTTCAGTAGAAGCTATTAACCCTTTGAACACCTAACCACCGAGAGGACATTTCGGTTTGGAGAGGGGAATTTACAGAAAAGATGTTCATGCTTGTGAACTTACGTGTCAGCTGCTATACACAAATCAGTATACAACTATACAAGGGAACCTCGACAGAACTATGAAGATATATAGTCGCTTAACAGACATATGGGAGTATCTAAAATTTTACTGTTTTCCAGGGAAGGCATTTTAAGCTTTATCACTTCTGTCTTCCTTCATTGTTCTTTACAATGTAAACATATTAAGTTGGTTTTTCCTGGAAAACAGCAAAATTTGAGATACGCCCTTATGTCTGTTAAGCGACGATATACGGCTGTCAACAGATGCCATTAATGCAGGGGTCTTCAACCCGACATGTTTTATGCGGCCCGCCAGCTCATGAAAAAATACAAATTGTTTCACACAAAAATAACGTCCCTGCTCCCTTTGAATCTGAAATATATGTATTTTATTCTGTTGGCATTTTCATATTTCGTAATAAATATCTTAAAACACTATAGAACTAAATTAACTCGAGGTTTCCCCTCGATCGTGTTTTACTTTAGTTTTCTAGCGCATATGGTCATTAGCGTAAGTTTTATTGATTTGCAGTGCAACAGTGATTTAAAACAAAATCAACTTAGGATTCATTAAATTCTATCCTAAATATGTCGATAAGAACACTTTCACAACGATCTGTCTACGTGCTCTGAAAATGACTGACGTAGAAAGTTTAAGGGAGGGGGGATTACAGGCTTACAATGGGGGGTACAGAGTTACAACTCCATATGTTCATATATATATGTGCACAAAATTTCGTGGCAGTGGGAATAACTCCCTACACCCCAGGCGTACGCCAATGCGTCTGTAGACAGCTGTTCCAAAACTTAAGTTGATAAAATGAAAAGTTAAGACCAGAATAACTGACGTCCACCTTGTAAGCATTCTTAGGATTGCAATATCAAAAATAAAACTTAATATTGACAGGATTATTAAAAATAAGCAGTGCTATAAATCTCACTAAAAGGTTTGATTTCGCTTTACATATTAGCTAAAAGTATTGTAAATGTTTTTTGCTTCCATACATATTTTACATTGTAATATACAGTGAAAATCGTTTATAACGACCAACCGCATATAACGACGGAATTTTTACAAGAAGTTTGGTTTGCTATTCTACTCCATACTAAATATATCGGTTATAACGACGAAACCTGCTATAACGACGGCGATTTTGTAGTCTACGTAGATTCTAAGTAGGGAAATTCGTATCGGATATAACGACGCGACTTGACAGTCATAAAGCAGAACCATGTGGGTTAGTTATTAAAATTTAAAGTTATTTTAATCTTGTTTATTTACAAATGTCCAAGAAAGTTTTATTACTGCTAAACCTGAATATTAAAGATAATAAACTTAAAATAAAATGATTTATTAATTGAATATCACGAGGGTCATATTCTTAAAGGGCCCATTCTATTTTTTCAGTGTAGAGCCCACAAAACTCTTAAACCGGCGTGTTCTGAAGTCATTAGTATAATACAGTAAAACCTTCTTTAACGGTCACCTCTAAACGACGGTAACCCCAAATTACAGGCCACATATCAATGGAACCGAACGTGTTCCATAGGATTAAAATTAGTGCTAACCTCTAAACAACTGCCACCCGGTTGACATTACGAAAAAAATTTATTAAAATTTTCAAATATGTCTGCAACTAAAATTGTCAACGATGGAAAGTAAAAATTGCGCGACGGTACTTTGCTTCAAAGTACTCCATTTAAACGTATGTTCACACACATTTTGTAGCCTTATACGTACATTATTTTCCTTTGAATATGGTGTTATTATTTATAACCCACCGTCCCAATGCTTTGTCTGCGCAAACAACCACTGCCCATTAAAAATCGGTTTTTAACAATTCCGGATATTTACGCGTTTTTACCATTGACCAGTGTCGTTTTAACCTAACTGCGGCATTTGACTGCTAATTTGTAATCACAATGTTCTTATCTTGTTTGGCGCATAATGACTCTTGCGCCATAAAAACACAACCAACAAACTAATCACAATGAGTTTTTCACGAAAATTCTTAAGTCACAAGGAGAAAATCTCAAAATTATCCAAGACAGTAAAGAAGGTGTAAGCACATGAAAATTGGCAGCGCTTTGCGGCTGAGAGAGAGGTCATATATAAAATAAAATTTAAAAAATAATAATAGTGATTATCTGCAACAGTCCTTCCGAGGTATGAACTTGGACAGTAAAACGAAGCGTTGGAAAACCTGAAATGAAGAACTTGACAAAGTGCTGTCAGCGCGGCTTATCAACTGTCGATTTAAAAACTTTCAATCAAAAATCCTGCAATTAAAATATTTTTTATTTGAAGAATTTTTTCCTCACCCGATGAAATAGACAGAGATGGTGATAGGGAAGGGTTTGATGGCATTCTCAGATTAGTAGGAATGACAAATATGAAAGCCAGCGAATTTGTTTGCGTGGACGAAGATTTAGAACTTTCTGTTACGCATAATACTATTCAGGAATTGTTAGAAAATATGATAGGAAGTGGGGGAGCAGAGGGATTTTGGGGGATGTAAAATACAGTAAAGCCCAATTGTAACGAGCTCGCATTTAGCGAGGAAAATATGGATTTTGTTTGGTATAATGATTAAGCGCAATACAATTTAACTGCTTTTAGCGAACAAGCCTTTTTTGGACCCCGAAATTAACGAGCAATTTAAAAAATAAATAAAATGGGAAATCAAACTTTTTGTAAAAATTCCGTCTTTATATGCGGTTGGTCGTTATAATAGGCGCTCGTTATAACCGATTTTCACCGCATTTTTATGGATTTGGGAGGGAAATTCTGGTCCCCGGTGTATCTGCCACTGGAAAAAGTGATGAGGAAATGGAAGCGGAAAAAATGTAGAACTGCCTCAAAATTCTAACATCGAAACATATTCTGGTGTTTGGCAAATTTTCGGGAGATCCAAAACTTCGTTCAGAACAAAAATGATTACGAATTGTACAAAAGAACTACAAATATTATTTCCTTAGAAAGGAATGTTTGCCATAAAAAAGCAAAACAATTACGCATCACTGATTTTTTTAATATAAATTAAAATAGATGAGGATTAATGTATTTGAAATGGTTATAATTTTTTATTGTTAATTTTATTAATTTTGTTCTTTTGTACTGAACCTCTAAATAACAGCTACCTGCGAAGAACGGTCACTTTTGTAGAGTCCCGTGGGTGACCGTCATTTGGAGGCTTTACTGTATAATAAATATTATTCATTACATTTGTTTTCTACATTATATACTTTAGTAGTATTTTCTACAATTTTTTCAATTTAAAAAACTAAGAAAGTACTATGTACTTAGTTTGGCTATAACGTAATATAAACGGAAATTAAATTCATTATAATTAAGTATATTTTTATTTAATTTTGAAACCAAAAAGTTTAATACTTTCTACTATCAAAATAATTTATAAAACTCTAGAGTGTACTATACTGCAGGCTATTATGATTTTAAAAATATATCGTTTATAACGACTGAATTTGCACGGTCCCTTGAAGGTCATTATAACCGATTTTCACTGTATATATTTAGTCCCAGAGGCGGATCCAGAATTTTTGGGTGGAAGGAAAAATTATCAATAAAGGTTGATCCACTGGGGGGGTGGGGGGGGTGCACCCCTCAAGCCGCTTTTGTTCAGTCCTAATATTGCTGATACAGTAGTGCGGCCCGCGGGCCTACAAGAATAAGCAAAATTGGCCCTTGGACTGAAAAAGGTTGAAGACCCCCTGCAACAAAACCTCGCCCAGTTCGAAATGGTCATTTTCACATCACCAGGTCACGTGTGGTCGCAGTTGGAATAGGGATGTAAAAGAACAGATGAATAGCACCCAATTTTCTCTTGTACAGTTTGTTACTATTATTTTGTGCTTGAATAGCATTTGTGTTGATTTCTTTCTTAAGACCGGAGCACTGAAGGAAACAAACATGGGCGTTTTGGTCAGAAATAAAATATGAAACAAGTGTCTACTTTTAAAAATAATAATAACAATAACACAAAGTAGAACCTCGTTAAGTGACCACCTGAATATAGAGATCACTTTTTATAAGAAAACTGGTAGAGAGTTGATCATGGCTATACTAAAGTCTGTCATGTATAGTGACCACCTGTCTGTGATGACTATTGCAGTCCAGTCCCAAAAGTGGTCACTTTAGACAGGTTCTATTGTATATAGCATATAAAATTGTACAGCAAGCCATTGCGATTAAGTGGAGGTATACTGTATGTGAAACATGAGCCTCAGTATAAAAGACTAAATAAAGGTTTAAATATGTTTTGATTGGTGTGCTTATAATACCTTGGTGCCAAAAAAAGCAAATCGAAAAAAAAAACACAAGACGTTTAAAAAATATAAATTTTATTTTAATTCCAGAAAATATCACTAATATAAAAATACATTATATAAGGTCACAAGAAAACCGTTGAATTATAATTATTATCGATTATAATAATATTGTATAATATAATACTTCAAGGGTGAATCCATAATATGGAAAGGCAACTTGAAAATATCAATACCACGTATATAGTAAAAGTGTAAATTGGACGAAAACACCACACTATTTCATCATGAATAAATTAAATACATAATACATTTCATCATGAGTAAATCATCAATCACATAATCTATTTCATTATGAGCAAATCGTTGGCCTCACATACAACCATTTTGTTAAAAAAATATTATAATTTTTTATAAAAGTCATCGATTTTTTAACTATTATTAAAAAAATACTTATTTCCCAAAATAGCTATTGTTAATAATCACCGATTTTCTATAGTTATTAATAACAATTAACCCTTTACTCATCGCTTACATCTATATTTATAGCCTATTAATAGGCTCCAGGTAAGTAAAGTATTAATTAATACTCATTCATTAATTATTGGACACTAATAATTTGCCTTCTTATGCCGTTCAACAATAATTTATAACAGTTCTGTTGGGCTACGGAAACCATTCAAGATGTGTTCAATGTCTGTCTTTTTTTAATTTACGTCCAATAATATTAATACAATTTTTTTGTAAAAAAAAAAAAAAAAAAGATAAAGAAAGAAAGAAAGAAAGATAGATAGATTGCATACTTTTGGGCAAAACAGATTGCTTTAGAGAGAGTGTATAAACACACCTTTTTATTTTTTTTTTAACATTTTCCTTTCAAAGGCACATCACTTTCAAAATCATATTTAGAGGCAAGTTACTTAAAAAATGTAACTTGACAATTCAAAGGCACATTTCTTAAAAGACGTAACTTCATTTAAGAAAAATATTACTTAAAATGAACCATTTTGATGATACATTATGAAAAAAATATAACCTCACAATTGAAAAACACGCTAAATTTCTTATAAAAATACAATGCTATTCCCAAAAGCATATAACTTACAAAAAGGAAAGCCTATTTTGGAGATATAGAATTCAAAACATGTAGTTTCATTTCAGAGGTGTGTTTTAAAAACATTAAATTTCTTTAAAGGCACATAACTTAAAAAGCTAGCTTTATTTCAAAGAAGGTTATTTAAAAATTAAATGTCACCAGAAGAATCATTACTTAAAAATTTTAGCCTCATCAGAAAACACATTACTTAAGAATTTGGTATCATCACAAGGCACATTACTTACAAATCTATCCTCATTAGAAGGCATGTTACTTAAAATTTAACCGCATCAGAATGCACACCATTTAAAATATATTATCAGAAGATACATTACTTAAAATTTATCATAAGAAGGTGCATTACTTAAAATTTAGCCTCAGTAACAGGCACATTACTTAAAATTTAGCCTCAGTAAA
>QLNU02014176.1:142468802-142484229 GCA_006491805.2 Dysdera silvatica
TTGAATGGCGTGAAAGTGAGGCTTGGAAAGCTGAACACCATTAAACTAAATCTAATGCAATATTTGCGTGCTGAAACATCTCCTCTTCATCAAGTATTAGTACACTGTGTTTAATTTTAGGGATCACGCAAGAAGTTTGCAAACAATTTGGCGAGTCTTTAGCAGAAATAAATGCAAAAATAAAATTTCAGTGATATTTCTATTTGGTGTTTGTGCGCTGTACACCCAGAACACATTGAGTATTCGCCCCTCATATGTATATATATACAGGGTTCGAGAACTCACGGAAACCATACTCACCTGCCACAAAATGAAAAAAACAATAAATAAATATACTCCAATGTACAAGTATATTCCAAACACACAGCAACTAATATAGTATAATTTTTCGATATTTTTAATAGTAGCCCAAATTGCCTACACACCAACTGCGAAAATTTGGTCACTAATAGCAACCAGATTTGTTGATATATATATACTGCTGACTATTAAAAATGAAACAACAGCAAGAATATGCTAGATAGGCCCGAAATCTACAAGATGGGTGAACAATAGGACAACCTACAGATGATTTAACAAGCAGCACCTATTCATATGTGCACAAATTCATATATGCACACAATATGTGCTGTGTGATGTGAATCATGTGTAACAGTAATTAATACTCTTGGTAGTAGTATAAGAGGATATTACGAAGTACCGATACAAAGTATAGGAATTGATATTTAATGAGAGGAATTCTGTCATCATAGATGATGATGTGGTTATATCAGATGATTAAATACTTGCAAAGAAAAGAATGACTCACAAAAAAATCCTTCTTTGCGAGTATTTGAGTTTGTTTTGAAGTTTTTGTTCACTAAAGCATCAGGCATGCCCTGTTGAAGAATATAGCAACCATAAGACCAGGATTCAAACTTCGATTAATAGAGAATTAAGAAAGTATGGGAAAGTGGCTTAGTTAGAAAAAGTGTTCAAACATCCACATATATAGCTTGAGCTAAAACTTTTTAAATACAACCCAGCATTTCAAGATTTAGTAGGTTGCAAATAAGACAAAAAAAAAAAAAAGACTTTGTTTCATGTGTTCTAAGATGATAGGACCTACAAACCATGTATGATGATGCAGTGCTATGGTACAGATGCCACCATATTCAGCCTCCGCTTTGTATGCATTAGTGGGTAAGTTCCATTTTTTCTTGGCCTGCATGTTTACTGGATTTGTCCCCGATTGAAAACGTTTGATCATGATCTCATGACAACAAGCACACCAGATAACAACAGTTGCTACAATCAGTAGCGGATTTCCAAGTATGCATGTAAGGCACAGGCCTAGGGGCGGCACTTCTTGTGGGGAGGCATCAAAGAGTTTAAAAATAAAATTTTCCAAACTGGAAAATGTTGAAAATAATGTTTCATTTTAATTATTGCCTTGTTTCCCCCAACAGCGATGATGTAGGAGATTTTAACTTGCCTGCAAATACAAACTACAGAATCAAAAGACAAAGAAATATGACCATATTGTTTACGTTACAATATCAGATACCTCCCACCAGAAGTGGATGTATATGGTATCAAAAAATGGAAATTACCATTAGTTGTTGATATTAACTTTCTGACCTTGAGAAAAGGTGAAATGGAAACGTTTTGCAGGCCAGGAGTCAGTCATTAAAGGTAAATTAAAGATAAACAAAACGATGGTCGATGTTGGTACTGGACTTTCTGTGCAATATGAGCCGCATTTTATACCTATAACAGTTACTGTGGTGTTTCATCTAAAGCGAAATAGAAGGGCGCAACGCCCTGCCGAACCTATTAGCGCCCTGCCCTTCAACTTGACTGCCCTTGTGCCCAAATGTCCCACCCAACCCTCGGAAAATAACGCACCATCCTTCCCCGATGATGATTCAAATTCTCACGTTAGAATCCAAAACGCGTGATGAAATTTATTGGTTTGTAAAAATTCTGTAGTCCAGCATTTCATTTCCGTAATAACACTGATGGTTTTGGCAAAACCAGATTGCAGACGAATATTTGTAAACAAAGCACTGTTGCCAGGTTTGCAGACTTTCAACCACGGACTACTCCGATAAACGTTAGCGGTTCCACGTATTTTTGAGGTCAAATTTTTGTTAAAATCAATTTGTTTGTCTTTAAGCACTAAATTAAGCATGTTTTACATCCCTATTTTATTACTCTTACTTGTCATATAGAGGATATTTGAATAAATATAGGATAATGTTTAACTAAATTTTATAGTTATATTAATTTAATTATTATTTTGTATGAAGTTGGGAATTTTTAATCTTGCCATCTGGCAACATTGACATTAGATTGCAATCACGCACACCTTCCGCTCGCCTTTCGCATATACTTAACTCGGAACAAAAAAAAAAAAATCCTCCAAAAAATGGTTACCTGCAAATGAAAACAAAAAATTTAAAGCAGTAGAAAATTAAAATAAAAGCAGAATTTAGTCGCAGCAAAGCTGACGTAACTATGGACATTCATCGTGAGTATCTGTGTATTTAAAGCGCCGATAAAAAACGGTTTTTCATCAGGCCCTAATTTTTTTCTAGATGAAACGCTATTGCTGTGCGGTTTGGTTTCAGGCTCCTATTTATTTTGGTAACACCCCTCTTTTGTTAAAATTTTATATTTATGATTGTGTTTGCTTCTTCTTTTTTTTCTTTTACCAACCAGATCAAATTAGAGGTTCCAAGAATCCATACTAAAATTATTGTGGATTCAAAAAGTGTCTCAAATCCAGGAAGTCGGAGACTATGGTAGCAATAATTTCGAGTTGTATCTTATTAATTTGAATAATTATATGAAAAATCTCCTTTACATATCAAATGTTAAGAGTATGATATACTTTCTTTTTTACAAATATTCTTTTCTTTGTAAAGGAGGGAGGGGGCGGCAGTACAGGCTGTGCGTAAGGGCGGCAATTTTATAAATCCGGCACTGGCTACAACAGATGAATTTTGCAAAAGTAGGGAAATTGCATGGACGGATATTTGCAAAACATGTATACAACGGGACATTGTATACATATTTGCAAAACATGTATACAATGTCTCATTCATGCAACGCTGGATTATGCAACAATGATTACTGCTGCCAGTAGGAGAGCGTGTTTAAGTATTATGTATGTACCTTGGGGGGGTGGGGGGTGTGCTGTTGTGCTTATTTTCCTATGTTAGCCAATGTTAATTTTTGCTTACCAAGTGGGGGGAGGGGTATAAAATGGCCAAAATATTGCTTACGTAATACTTGAATACCCTCTAGTGATTAAACAAGAGATAAATTAATTTGTACTTGACGAGTGTGACTGAATTGTATTTGCAATCTTTCATTCTAGTATGGCTTCGCTATCCTTTGTCTTACTTGGTATTGCACTTTCAATGATTAAAAAATTCTATAAAAACACGTTAGAACCACAACCAGATTAGTAATAGCCATACAATTTAACATTGAAATTTCCACGCCATTTATATAACTAACATTGAATTTCCAAACCATACATTCACCATTACCCAGTTTACGGTTTATGCTGAACTCAGTATACATGTCGTTCAGCATGGTTCAAAGAATAGATCGAACCCGTCACAGTTTGAGTAATAGATCGAACTCAGTATAATTTAAAGAATAGATTGCACTCAGAATAGTTCAAGGAATACACTTAGCCCATGAGATAGTTATAGATCTATAGAAAAGTATATTCAATCCAGGATGGGGTTAAAGATCAACACCGAACTCTTTGTGGATCTTCACTGAGCTTAACATAGGTCAAAGTTTGTGTAAGCTCAACATATTTAAAAGATTTCTATTGAACTCAACAGGGATGAAAATTTATGTTAAGCGCAGTACCGTTAAGGATTTACAGAGGCTCTCAACACTGTTAAAGATCTACACAAACCTCAACATAAATAAAAGTTTGCGTGAACTCAGCATGAATAAAGGCTTAAGTTGGATTCATCATAGTTTATATCGAGTTTATGTTGAGCTTCGCACAGTTAAAGGCCTACACCAAATCTAGATACAGTAAAACCTCTCTAAATGAAGATCTTTCTTAACAATCACTACATTTCAGAGTGGATCCCCCATCCCAATAAACCTCTATTCATAGACCATTATACACCTCCCTCTACAAGGGCACTGGCATATGCAGGGGGTGTTAATAGAGGTTGCAACCCCCATTGAAATGAACTTTTGTGGCCATAAGAATATGAGTTGTAGCTCTATAACTCCCCCACTTATGAACTTGCTATGTATGCGAGACTATGTTTCGAAGATTAAAAAGCTGGGGATGGGGGGATTTCATGTTTATCTTTTGACTGAAAAGTGCATGTAGTCTAAAGGTGACCTTCCCACTTCAAGATTTTATCATTATAAAAAATTATTCTAATTTAAAATCAAATTTAAGTTTTAGAATTCCTCGTTTGCTGGTCATTCAGGCTCTTAGTCTGATTCTGATGAAGAACCACTATTCAACACTCTTACAAAAAAAAAAAAAAAATCCTGGCCCATTAGTTACGAACACTCATCTTAGTATATACTCAAGGAAGTGAACAGACTAATGGAAAGTGCACTATTTGTTGATGAGGATGAAATAAAATAATTTGTAACATCGAAAAAAGTTAAGATACATTCCTCTTTAAGGAAGTAGTAAAATTAGCAGCTTGCCGTTAAATTTTCAAACTACCAAATCATAATTTTGAATTTGCATACTAAGGTAGTTACAAATCTTGCCATTTATGCCTGTCACTTTAATCGTTTTCTGTTTAATTTCATGTTTATCTCCCCCCTCACCACATACCTCCAATGAGAGACACTCTCTGCTTGACCAGTTTTTTGTGGAACATAGCGTTGTCACCTTAGAGAGGTTTTACTATAATTAATATCTATATATAGAATTCAATGCAGTCAAATGTATAGATCAAACTTCCCATAGAGTTAAAAGTCTATGTTAAACTTAATACGGATTCAGCTCTACATCGAACACAACAGAGGTGAAGATCCACGCCAAGCTCACAAACAATAAACTTGAAGATCCAAATTGACTTTTATATAGCTGAAGGTCTGCATTTCATTCAGCAAGTTAAAGGTCAACATAAACTCCCCGTTATTTCCCCAGCGTTGTAAAAACTTCATAATCAAGCACGGTGAAGCTATATTCACCCATAAGCAGCGTGCAAGATGCATTCTCTCCATCGTAGGAATGGGGCAAGTTGGAATAACTCTCCATGTTGGAATTGCAGTTATGAGACAAGCATAGATCAGCCCCAGCACCAAAGATTGGACCATAGCTAAAACGAAAAAATTATACACATCCGACTGAAATATGCAGGAGAAATCCACATGATTAGATTCAATCTCCCATTCATATATTAAAATGATCTTTTAAAATGATGGGAAAGCTTCACATACTCTGGATGATGGGCAATGGCAAACATTTTCTTCACGACATCAAATTTGGTCGGAGAAATATCGGAATTGTTGATTAGGGTGAAGAGGAAGGCCTTTTCCGATGACACATAACGCCCTCTGCCTCTCGTTTTACCCCAAGGGACATCGCTGAAACCTCCGCATAATTCTCCGTGCGATCCCTAGAAGAATACACACATGAATAAAAAAGACAAAATGTACAGTAATAACGCCCTAATGGCACAAGGCCTTGAAGATATCTTGCTATATTTCTCTTTTTCCAAATAAGCTGATACCCATTCTACAAATGCTCCTAGTTTTTGTCAAAGATATTATTACCCTTCCCAGGCTTAACATGATTGCCAAATGGTCAACACATAGCCACCGGAGCATGTTTTCTGTAATTTTTTCATGGACAATTGGTGGCTAATATTTTTTATACCCATGTTTTCCGATTCAAACTAGAGCTTTTTACGTATAGACGGAAAAGAGGCACCGCCCTGGTCCGGAGTTGAACAAGGGACCCATCGGATTAACTGGCTTGTGCCTTAACCACTTGACCACCAAGACAAAGGAACGAAGATCCCTTTCATTGTGTATAAGGTTTCTACGAGAGATATTATCCCCTTCCTTAAGATTAGCACAATGGCCAAATGGTAAACACGTACCATCCATCAGAGCATGTTTTTTGAAGTATTTTTGCGAAAACATGGATATCAAAGAAATGCACTGTAATTGGCGAAAAACAACAAAAAAGTTTGTGTTTTCGAGCTAAGGACAGGCTGTGCTGAGATCTACAGTTTTCTAAAGAATTCAAACCTTTACTGCCTAGGGCAATACTTAATTACTAATTAAGGCTAAACTTATTTACTGCCTAGGGCAATACTTAATTACTAATTAGGGCTAAATTTAATTACTGCCTAGGGCAATAGTTCCCAACCTGGGGGTCACAACCTTCAAGGGAGTCGCTGCAACTATTTTTTGCAAGGAATTTCATACTAAATGCCTTCAATGCTTTCATATTTCAACGTAGTTACATTGCAATATTCAACTCATAGTTGTTAACTTTATATCTATATACATTAAATATAGATAATAATATACATAATATAATTTTATATTTAATGTGTTTTCTTTACTCTGTTAAAAATGCTTTTATTATGCAAATGTGTCGGCGGCGGACAGAGGGGTCGCAGATCTTTTGGTTACTATAAAAGTGGGTCATGACTTCAAGAAGGTTAGGAACTACTGGCCTAGGGAACTAAATCATAAACAATGTAGGGGGGAAAAAGGAAGTCACATGCAGTATAACATCATTTAAATCAAACACAAGGTTAGAGGCACAACAAATGAGTATGTTACCCCTGTGCGTCCATATGATGTTTTGCAAAATGCTGCACTGGTACAAAATAGTGTACTAAATGAAGTGCAGCATGGCGTGCTAGAGACAATGGCAAGTAGTATTTTGAAAGCAGTGGCAAATGGTGTGCTGGAAACAATGAAAAATAGTGCATTAAAACGAATGTAAAGTATTGGATTTGTTTGTTTGCAGTTTTACGGCTTAAGGACTACCTACAGTGGTTATGCTGCACCGGGACCTACTGTTTTCCAAGGAAACAAACCTCTTAAAGCCTAGGGAACCAAACCCTGGACTACAGTGAGCAGTGTGATCTTTATGAGATCTCTGAGTAAGCGTTCTTTGCACCATTGGGAGTCGAACCTGAGTTAACGGTGCACCAGTCGAATGAGTTACCACACTGTGACACCACAGTGTGAAAAATATCGGATTTGTGCATCATGCTGAAAGAATATCTCAAATGATACTGTGTCAGTACACATAGCTATCTGAGAGATCCAAGCTTGCGCTTACTTAAGAAATCAAGCTTCAGAATATAAATAGGTAAAAAAAAAGGGCAAGAGTCTAATTCTTTTTTCTTTGCATGGTATTTAATATTAATAGCTTAAGGAAACAATACAGAGTTTCACCAGGAGATTCCATAACAAACAGTTATTTCGACACTGGCGTAAGGTTTAAAAACACGATGTTGTCAAGTGACGGCAGAATTTCTGCCTTCACTTGACAAAGGGAGCAGTTGGCTCCCGAAACGTCGTGTTTTTAAACCTTACGCCAGTGTCGAAATAACTGTTTGTTATATTAATAGTTTCACGTAGACTCGCACAGCACGTTATAATAAGAAAATAATGTTTCCAGCAATCAGCTGCATATTAAAAAAATGATATTTCCTGCTAAACAACTTAACGTTTTGACCCAAACTATACAGATCATCATCAGGACGAAAAAATTATTTGTAGAGACAGAAACTTGCCAAATATACTTGATTTGTAGACAATATTTACTTACACTAAAAGGTATTATTATAGAAAATTACACTACAGAGATGGAATTAAAAGCCAAAACAGAGGAAAATAAAAGTAGAAAAACAAAAATAGACATTCATGTGTTGCAATTTTGTTACAACAGGTCGCAAAGCAACAGGGATGGTTTTTGCATCATTTCTATCAAAGTTATTAGTGTCTTTGAAAATCTTTATTGCTTCTCTGTATATTCCAAGCCAAAAATTGACTGATTTTGTAGGAACTTTTAGTTCGGATCAAACAGTTAAGTTGTTGAGCAATAAAGATCGTTTTCTTAATATGCAGCTCGTTACCTGAAAAATGTTCTTCTTTAAACCTGTTACTGTTATGCTACTGTACATATACGGTCAACGAAAAGTAGTGTACTTACATGGGCTCAGGGTCATCGGACACCCAAGTGTAAAAACAATATTGCCACCATTATTAATTTAATATTTTTTATTTAAGGATTACGATTGTGCAGTGTTTACTTTTACATACTTTCAAACAGTTATTATGCAAAACTTTTTTTAAATTTTTACTTTCACAAAATGAAACGAAGACCCTTGACGGTGTCTCTGGTCTAAAGGTCATATAATAATAATATAATAAACAGTCTGCAATTGACCTGGGTTAGGTCTGCAGGGGCAATTTCTGTATTCCCACCAGGAATGGCCCTGATACTTACCAAAACCACCACAAAAGTAGGGCTGTGTCCATCGCAGTGATAATGGAAAGCTTCTGCAGTATAACCATGAGTCGAGGCCCGATACAGGAGACGCCACATCTGCTTTGAATTTCCGAACCAGGCATTCAGAATCCTTTGCAAGTGTAATTTTTCCCCACTCAAGAGTTGTGACCCTTGAAACAATTTGAGGGACGTCCTCGGTTGGATCCTTTTATCTTCGGAATGTGTGAACTTGTTCGGCAATGCAGCAAAGCGATATCTATGGAAAATAAACACATTTGCAGACAACACACAGAGATGTTAACATAATTTGGTTCTTAAAGTTTCTCAAACAGGAAACCATGGCATCCGTTTTCAATTCTGTCAAATGGATGAAAATTTCTACAACAAGCTCTGGGAGATGTGTAAGATATTATTACCCTTCACAGGGATAACACAATTGCTAATAATGGTCAACACACAAAGCCACCATGGCGAGATTTTGTGGGGGATTCTTTTTTTACTTGGTACCTTTTCGACACCCATGTAGAAATAAGCTCAAACTAGAGCTGTTTTTTGTTTAGGAGAAAAAGAGACGCCGTCCTCATCCTGGATTCGAACCAGGGTCCCTCCGTTTAGCCTGGAGTGTCCTGACCTCTAGATGAACCAGGATGAGAATAACGGTCTTTTTCTTCATATATATGGACGTAAGATATTATTACCCTTCACAGGGATAACACGATTGCCAAATAATGATCAACATACAAAGCCACCAGGGCAAGTTTTGTGAGTTTTAGGTGGGTGTTTAATAATTTTCAACAGCTCTGGAAGATACTCATAAAATTGAAAAGGTTAACTTTGAGCTATTCGAGAACTTATGCAAAACATGAACCATTTCTGGTATTTTAGGGGATTAAATTTGGGTGGAAATTTGAAATGGAAGCATAGGAGAATTTTGTTCGCTATCAGGAGTCTAGTCTGAGGTCTAACTAGGATCTGGTCTGATCGTGTTTTACTGTACTACAAAGGCAGACACAATCATTCCGCATGGTTCCCATTCACACTGGAGAAAAAAAATCCTATGATCAATCAAAAGCAACTTTCAACTAAACTCCAGTTGCGGAGAAAATGGTTTCACATTCGTGGGAGATTTAGCTATTCAAAATGGAAGTTAA
Organism: Dysdera silvatica; assembly: GCA_006491805.2. NCBI lineage: Eukaryota > Metazoa > Arthropoda > Arachnida > Araneae > Dysderidae > Dysdera > Dysdera silvatica. The sequence continues at coordinate 142,478,430 of QLNU02014176.1, forward strand.
AATGGTTTTCCCCTGATTTTCAAGGTTTGACCGAAACATCTTGGTTTTTTCCTAACTTTTAGGGACTATTTAAAATTCTCTGAGAATTCTAGATTTCCCATGTTGCATGGGGACCCTGATTTTGCACCCCAAGACTTACAGTTCCTTGATGAGTCCAAATCTCTGTCAATTATCAAACCTCAGACTACAGGTTGTTGAACATAATGGAAAACTCACTCAGGAGCTACAAGGCAATTTGTACAATCCGTCCATCACACAATAATTCCACTAACAAGCAAAAAAAAACCCTTGAAATGTTATTGTATTGCATAATATTTTACTGTATATGTTGACTGGAGATGTGTTTTAAAATGAATCAGGAACTAACTCCTCACCTGATCCTATGGGATGAATAAAGGGCATGGGCAGAGCCTAAGGAGGCAGTTTTCTCAGGTACTCAACCATGGAGAATTATAGCAGAACTTGTAGCTCGCGTTCCAGGCGTGTTGGTTCATGGGAGGTAGCACATAACCCCTGTGACATGCGAAGTCGGATTCACGAAATGAATGATTTCCAATCATGAAAATGTTGTTGGTGATCCTTCTGACTGTAATGCGATCATTGACAAAGCAATTATCAGCAAACTTTTTTGTGGTTTCCTTGTATCCCATTACGGAGATCCCGATTATGTAAGCATAGTTACTACAAGGGAAGCTATCCTAAAATTGCATCACTTGGTTCATAACCAAATCTGCCCTGCATTTGAAGACATGGGCCAATATGCGTTCCAGAAGGTGTTAATACAAATTGAAATTCCTACCTTCAGATCTGTTTCAAACTAACACAGAAAACTTGTAATAAATGTGAAACCCAGCCATTTATAAAATGTGCCTGGTGTGAAGAATCCCTATGCTTCAAGCATTTTTACGCTGAACGGCACTTTCACCAATGAGCAAGTGCTCAATCAAATGTAATAATGGACACAATGTCCTGGAGTGTACCACTTATTTACTAATCGCCATATTTATAGCACAGCAATTAAATTATAAGAGAGAGAGTCCAAATTCATACTATGTTATATCAAAAAGTACATTTCTTTAACTGTAATATGCACCAAAACATTGGCTATATTAATAACAGTAGAAACAACAGGGAAAATTATACAAAATAATATTTCAAGGGTATTTTTTTGCTTGTTAGTGGAATGATTGTGTGATGGACGGATTGTAGGAAGCGCCTTGTAGCTCCTGAGTAGTTGGATTCGGGCAGGTAGTTCTATTGGATTTTTTGTTTCTCATGACAAGACCTATCCAATGGTACCACTCTTATCAAAATCCATGCGTTGCAGTGGTTTCCTTGTTACAGGGTGTCTACCCAAATTCTATTTCAAACTTCCCTGACTTTTCCAGGTTTCCAGACCAAATCTTAATCGATTTCCAGTCACCTGACAGTTCATCCTGACCACAAGTTTTTCAAATTTTTCAGTAGGCAATGTGGTACAAAAAGCACAGTTTAGGAAAGTTATTTTAATTAGCTATTTATTATAACAATGAATTTCAAATTTCCCTGACTTGGGCCTTTGTATTTCAAATTTCCCTGACTTTCCAGATGAGTAGACACCCTGTTGTTAATCTCAGAGAACTGACGTGACTGGTGTGTTGGAGGTTCAGCGATTTTTGTTTACCAATCACTAACTTATTCCACCATTCCTCAGTGGTGTGGTATATTTCAAGAAATAGAAATTGCCACTATAAAATCTTGTGAACTCTTTATTAACTTCAATATATAGACAGCCAAATGGGAATGTGGAAGAGTTCTTAAAATTTCTTCAAAGCATCTTTCATTACATTAACGACAACAAATCAAATTTGAATTCAGCTTATGACATCACCAATTTTATTCACTGCAAAAAAGTTCTGGTCTAGTTAGAACAGCAATTCAATCAGCTTTATTTTGATATACAATAATACCATAAGTTGCCATTTGAAATATGGCAGAAAAAATTCCTTTGATGTTTTCTGAAACCCTTTACAATTTTTATGGGATTCTCCATGCTAGAGCATTAAAAAATCTTTAAATTAAGATACCAACAAACATTTTCTATTGAGAAAAACTCGAGATGCTAGGGTGATATAGTTATTTTGGAATATACTGTATAACAACAATATGCCCCAAAATGACATCCTGTATAGCAGGTACAGTCGCTGAAACAAAAATCCGAACACCTGTTGCCATTTGCACAATAACTGTGCTATGGAAAATTCAAAAGTACTAATTGACAGCGAATAATGAAGTCTATCATTCCATGTGTATAAAATTCACATAAGAGAATGTCTTCACATTAAAACTTGCAGCAACTTTGAAAATTCAAATGGAAACAATTTGTTTTTACTAAATATTTCGAATCTGCAACCCTCCTCCCCACCAAAAAAAACCCTAATACTAAATTTCATTTCATTTGGTTCAAGGGTTTACGAATTTTAAATATTAAGCTCATAACATGAAAATATTTCATGGCATTTTTATGGATGTCTCCTAAAATATTCATCATACCTCTCCAATATTTTTATTGCATTAAAGTTCAACAGGGCAAATAAAATTTATGATATTTTTCATTTTTAATGTTTTCTATTGTAGCACAATTTCTGGCTTGTGTGCTGCTGGAAAACTCAAAGTCCAGTGGGGAAAACAGATACCATGGAAGCGTGCAATTGGCTGGCAATGACATTGAGATAGTCAATGGCTTTCAAGACATGTGCCATCATAACCAGCGGTTCCAGAGACATCCATGAGAACGTTCCCTAAACCATTACTGACCTGTTTACGTCCCACAGTACATGTGTCAAGGAACTGTTTGCCTGGAAGATGGCATACTCTGATGCAGCCATCCATGCGATGAAGCAGAAAACATGATTCATCTAAAGGTAACTCCATTCCATCATTTCAAGGTCCAGTCATAATGTTCCTGGGCCTACTGTAGGCATAAATGATGATGATTGGTTTACGGAGGAACATGAAAGGGCCATCTGCTGCGAAGTCCTATATGAAACAGGGCTTGCTAACCTGTATGCTCTGAAACATCTCTCCTTGGGACCTGCATTGTAATCAGCTGTCAGTTGAGCCACTGCCTGTCGATGATTTTGTTTCATCAAGCAGAACAGCCTTCAACGTCTAACATCTTGTCATCTACTATTGGTTTTGCTGTCATGCAACCACTTTGTATAGGACCTAACAATGGCAGCTTGCGAACACTGCATGAGTCATGCAGTTTTGGAGATACTCGTTACGAGCCACAACAATCTGCCCCCACCCTATTAAACTCGCTCATATCAGCAGCCTTACCCATCACACACAATGTAATCGAGAGAATTAAGAAAGCCATAATACTATTCCCACCTGCACCCTCTGGGTTATCCAGGTGAGTCTATTCGCAAACGATAGGGATGGTAATAATGTTACGGCTCTTCAGTGCATAACAACCATTTGGTAGCAATGTTATATTACATAACAATTATATGCTACGTTATATAACAGTTACATGCTATGTTACACAACAGTTATATGCAGCTCTGAAACAAAATATCAAACCTTTCTAGTGATAATTCCATTGGAACAGCACCAGTCGGCTCAACTTCTTCAGCAAAAACTTGGCTGTCAATTAAAAGGATCCTCACATGGTTTATAACACCTGACATTTGCTGCAAAGGTGGAAAAGAAATATAAAATAGTTAATATTCCAATAAAATTTAGCATACGTCTATGAATTGTACACTCTGTCAAAAACTACATTATGCAGAAACAGATTGTTCTCTGTGGATATTGTATAGTCTCTCTTTTTTTTACAAACTGCATATTCATTTTCAGCCAAGTTGGCAGTTTTCATAAAGTAAGTGTTCGTTAAATGACAAAACTTAAGCCTAAATTAAATAAAGGTCATCAACAAAACCTAACCTTAGAGTGTATACATGAAAATTGACAGAACATGTGTCGATACATAAAAGAATACTGGTAAAACCTATGTCTATAATAAGTAAAGGAACATTGCCAAAACTTAAGTTTTTGAGGCACAAGGCACTGCCAAAATAACAGCTCATGATAGGCAAATGAACACTGATAAAACCTAAGCCTACAAAGTGTTAAGCAGAAACTAAATAAACCTAAGCGGGATGGGCTACTTTTAATTACCTTCAGGCTATAAATCTGAAAAATATGCTACTTTTTTATTTTCATATATAAAATCACAAAATATTATTAGTATTACATAATACAATAAAAATTTTGTTTGTTGAACATTTCTATTCGCAGTGAACGATAGTTTCACTAAAACATAACATGTTCGATACTCGTTCAATTCATATGAGATCTCTGTGGTTCAATTCTTGTTTTGGTACTTTCAATCACAGAGATCTTATACGAGAATGTCAGCATCTAGTCTTACTTTTGTGAGACATGTATGGCTTTTATATACTGTATACACTATGTAAATAAATTATAAACTCACCTATAAAACACAAATAACTTATGATTGCAATAAGCATTTGATATAAATTTATGCAAATAATATACCAACGGTGATTAATATATATACCAATTACAACTTTTGAAAATGGTGAACAATTTTGTTCGTGAAAAAAATAATCATTTACAACCTGTAAAGAAACATAAATTCAATGTGGAAAATTTCAGGAAATCAGAAATTAATAGCAAGTCGGTTCTCCTTGCTTTTCAGTAATATGTATCATTCTGTCAGGCATTGTTTGAAGTAGTTTTCTTAAAACATATATGTTGTCCCAGGTAATTACTATTTAGAGATCACTCACATGCTGATATTGCTTGTTTTGCTCATATACAGCCTTTGCCATAAAACCCCACACATTTTCAACTGGATTCAGGTCTGGAGAACGCGAGGGCCATGGAATGACATCAACCTTTTCTCGTTCAAAACAACTCCTTGGTGAACATCGGTGTATGCACACTGGCATTGTCTGGTTGGTATTTCCAATTTGGGCTGTCTAAAAGAGGCCCAGATGGGATTAAGAGATCATACATTAATTCCTGATATATTTGGAGTTCATAGTGCCCCGAAGGAATACGATGTCTGCTTTTCCTCCTGGTCCAAATGCTGTCCACAGGGGCGGCTCAAGGTTGATTTTGAATCCTGGCGGGCTGGCATGGATTGCTTTTTGGCGCCTCCTTCGGCAGAAACAAAAGATTTTCACAGATGCACAGACATATACTCTACAAAAGTGGCCGAAGGACAGAAAGAATTTCTCTAAAGATGTCTCTAAAAATTTCTCCAAACTTGTCTCTTTTTAAACAGATTTTCTACTATTGGATTAGTTAAAAAAATTTAAACTTGGCTTCAGTTTGGCCCCCTCATCCAAACGGGATCCAGGGTGGCCACCCAGGTCACCGTCCCTTAAGCCACCCCCACACCAACACTCTGCTGCCACCTTGCTGTCTACTCAGCATTATATTTGGCCCAGTGTATAGATCATGCCAATATGATGAATAGCCATCAAGACAGAAACTTTTTTCATTGGAAAACATTCATTCCACTCACGATAACATTGCACAATTTTTTTTACACCAATCAAGACGATTTAGCTTAACGATTGGTAGTAAGTTTCGGTTTGCTTTTATTTTCCTGAACTTTACGTTCAAATTTACATTTAAACTTTTCCATATAGTTTTGTAGGATACAAGTGTTGATGGCATACATGCCATTTCACGAGTGGACATCTGCTCACGAGTAGCAAGAGTTTGAATGTGCCTGTGGTCACGGGGAAGAAGTTTTGGTGGTCTACCTGACCTTTTTTTT
>QLNU02014176.1:142484329-142506449 GCA_006491805.2 Dysdera silvatica
AAAAAGGAAATATCATTAATATAAAAAATAAGCAATAGAGGACCGAGAATAGAACCCCGAGGCACACTGAAGAGAGTATTTTTCAGCGTGGAGTGTGAACCGCCTAGACTAACGAATTGTTGACGATCCTTAAGGTAATTAGAGAAAAGATCGTTGGCTAAATCGCGTATACCAGCTAATTGAAATTTATAAAGCAGCCTATCGTGATTTATTGTGTTAAAGGCAATGGAAAGATCTAAAAAGAGTCCTAGTGATGAAGGTTTAGAATCAAGAGGTGAAGAGATAAAATCAGTTACAAAGAGAAGACCGTGTTCAGTAGATTTATTTAGTAAGAAGCCAAATTGATTATTATGAATAATGGAATGAGACTGAAAGAAATTCAAGAGACGTTTGCAAAGCAGTTTTTTAAAATTTTTATAATATAGCAGTTAATATTGAGAAAGGTTTATAGTTAGTAACATCAGATTTTGAATCTAGTTTAAAAATCGGGGTAATTCTGACGCAATTTTAAAGTCATGCGGAATGCATCTGGTTGAAAAAATAAGGTTACATATGTGCAAGAGAGGGACGGAAAGATTAGCTGAGAATTTGATGATTAAAGGGTGTATTTGATCATCATGACCGGGACCCTTACTATGGTCCAGTTGTGCAATGACTCTGAGCAGCTCCACCATTGTAATTTCATGCAGATAGAAGGAATTCAAAATGTTATGATCGTGACAGTTTCGCTCAATACAATTTATATCAATATGGTGTCCGTGGAGTGACGCGGGAAAGTTTGCACAGTAATCATTTAATGTGTTAGCAATTATAAGTGGGTCCGTAACCATGCCCTGATTAGTTTGGAGAAAATCAATTGAATTGTCTTTTGATCGACGTCGTCCCATGAGCTCATTAATCGTTGTCCAGGTTTTCTTTATATCTGAATTGATAAGAAATTTGAGTAAAAATGCCTTTTTAGCTTGTTTGAGCTCTTTATTAAGTTTATCTCGAAACGTGCAAAAATGCTGGAGTAGTTTTAGTGATCTGAAATTTGAGAATAATCTCTTCTTTATACTTATTGTATATAGAAAAGTACGCCTTATCCAAGGTTTACGAATCTTTTTGTGTTTGTTTACATGAACGTAAGGAAAATATCTATGGTATAAAAGTTTAAAAATTAATAAGAAAATGTGCAAATGCATCATTAGAATTTGATGATTGTAAAGACTAGGCCCAGTTTACTTTCCCTAAACTATTAGTAGCGCCAAGGTTACTTGGAACAAGGGAAGTAAATCGTGGTTAATCTTGAAGGTTCAGGAAGTTACTCTTCCAAATCTGGAGGGTGAGCAGGAGAATTGTCCATTATTAACAGAGTCTTCAGAGGTAGTTTTTTTCCTTGCAAATATTTCTTTACACTGGGGCCAAACACTTTATGCATTCATTCGGTGAAAAATTGCCTAGTTACCGAGGCTTTGCTGTTGGCTCTTCACATTACACTTGACTTGCTTTTTATCGCATTTTCTCTCCTGAACACACAGGGGTTTTCACGGTGACAGACTAGTAGAGGCTTAAGTTTTAAATCCCTACTAGCATTTCCACACAACAACGAAGTCAACCTGTCCTTCATCAGTTTGTGCCCTGGCAATGCCTTCTCCTCTTGAGTGATGTAGGTTCTGTTAGGCAGTTTTTTCCAAAACAAACCAGTTTCGTCGCAATTAAAGACTTGTTATGGAATAAAACCCCCAGCCTGTACATAGTCCCCAAACTGATTAATAAAAGTTTCAGCAGCTTCCTTGTCAGCACTGGCTACCTCTCTCCATGTCTCACTACACTATGAATACCAGTTCGCTTTTTAAATTTGTCAAACCATCCATGACTGGCTTTAAACACTTGTTCCAGGCTTGTCTTTTAATTGATCGGCATGCAGTTCTTTTGCTTTCTCACAAATTATTGCCTTAGAAATACTATCACCTACCAATTGTTTTTCATTAACCCAAATGTACAATAATTTCTACACTTCCTCCAATCTTTGTGACCTTTGCTTAGCCACAGCCTTCACACCTCTAGCAACACTAGCTCCTTTAATTGCTTTTTAACAATAAAAATTCACTATCATAGACATAGTTGTCCCAGGCATTTTGTACTCGGCAGCGAAATCAGACACACGGCTACCACATTCATATTTAGTTATTATCTCTTTTTTTTTTCTGTTCCACCATTGTTCTTACTAATTTCCTTTTCTGATGAGTTTTATCACTAATCTTCTTCAAACTCATAATGACTTGTGAGAACAAAAATAAGATTAAAATAATAATAAAAAAAAAACAGGAGAAAGTACACGGCAAAATATATGAGGTTCTGCACTGAGCGCAAACTATTCTGAAACTAACATGTCGGTCTTTGTTTTGTCTCGAAGAGACAGGATGCGGGGCATGGCATTATTGGTTTTGCAATGAGTACCAAGTAAGCGTTGAGCGCTCAAGCATTTTTTTCTCGTTAGATTGCATCGAATACCGAATTCAATGAGTTTCGAAGCTGACGAGTGCTGAGGTACCCACTGTACTAATAAAATACATGAAAACAGTAACGAATTCTAAGCTCTCCTAAAGGGAGTTCAAAGCTATGGCCCTGACTCAAAGAAAAATTCCTGATTTATTGAATGTATCGTAAGCAGGGCTGCCCTTAAGCGGGGGTGAGTGGGGTCCATGGCCCAGGTCCCGCGAAGCGTAATTCTCAAATTTTTAATTTTTGTAATATTGAAAATTTCCCCAAAAATATTTTTGCTTCAGATCTCGCATTTCGTGCCATCCAGTAGTCATACATTATTCCATTTTTTTATTTCGTTTTGTTTTCTTACTCGTATATGTATGGGCCCCCGAAATATGTTTTGCTCCAGCCCCTGCATTATCTCTTGTCTAAGTCTAAGGATGGCCCTGATCGTGTGGACAACATTTTTTTTTTTATTTTTCCAGTCTAGGGCCCATAAAAGATTCAATAACAGTTCCGTCCCGCTAAAAAAAAACAGTTTGCTCGTTATTTTTTAAAAAACAGTTATTTAAAATAATTTGGCATTTCTGTTTCCATCACTAGTGGGAACCCTGTTAGTGAACAAATGATTCACTTAATCAAAGATGGATTTGACTAATCAATTCTTTGAAACTGATGTTGTATAACATTTATGCCTATATAATCATATCCAACCCTTATTTAACCGCTGCTGGCTGACATTTTTCCTGTATGCTCTGCTGAAAACGCTAGCTTCAGTTTGATCATCAAAGGTAAGCAGCAGGTTGCACAGTCCGTTTGTAGGAGGGTGACACCAATTGTTACAAGCCTCACTCAGACTCCGCTTTAAACTATAGATTCAGTTTGCCCACCTGTTTGACCAACGGTGAGATTAAGGCCACTTTCTTTAAGGTGCTATCATTATACAGTGCGTATGTGGAGGCATTTAGAAAGACCTCCACCCTGCAGTGGATAGTACAGTTCATTCACGAAAGTTGATCGATGGCACAATTAGAATTCACAGGAGCTGATGTCACAAATGGGCTAGTTCATTATAGCAGAGGGGCAGGACGTCATTTCAGAACTGTTTTTTAGCGAACGTTTGTCTGCGCCAAAAACCAGTTCTGAAATGACGTCCTCCCCTCTGCTGTAATGAACTAGCTCATTCATGACATCAAACCCCCTCTGTGAATTTTAACGTACTCCATTAGTCAACTTTCCACGAACAAACTATAACAATGTGTCAAATCATTCAATGACCGAATAAGTCTTCTTGTTTATGATAGATGGGAAAAATCATTCATTGGTTCATCTGGTGAATGATTTGGCACACTTACAGTGGCTAAATAATGATGATTAATATATATCATAATCAACCATTTTCAATCCACTGCAGGATGGAGGTCTCTCTGTTATCACACATACCGTAGTACGGTGAAAGAAATACAGAGGAAGCAGCCTTAAACTCACCACACTGGCTAGATGAGTTGGCAAGCTGGACTTATAGTTTAACAAAGGTTCTGAACTTCGGTCATCATAGTCCTACGTTAAGGTGAAACTCGTTGTGTTAACCCTCTACAGAGTGACTGCAACCGAGGCTGCTTCAAAGCATTGCCCTGCCCAGTGTTAGTATTCTTGGCAGAGGACGGCTATGGAACATATATACAGGGTGATCCAAATTAAACAGGAGGTGTTTAGACCTCTCTGTAGAGAAAACTACTCTGTCAATTTCACCCAAATTTCGTACACATGCTCTCCTGAGTATGCGGTTTTGATTTCTGAAAGAAAAAAATTGAGTTCATATTTCGGCCGCTAGGGGAGGAAATGGCGCTGCGGAGCAGGCAATTTATTAATATTAACAACGAAAAAGTGTTTTAACATGCAATAACCTTTATTGCAATCACATGAAATTAACTACAAATTACAGTATACCGTAGGATAGTAGGTATGACTAAAAAAAGATTTGTGCAATAACTTTATTGCTATCATATGTGGAACCACACTATCATCACAGATACGGCTCGATATGTCCTCCGTCTCTTTGCTCTAGAAATTGCATTCGATGCACAACACATTCCACGGCAGAACGTAACTCATTCGCTTGGAGGTGGGATACATGTTGCGAAATTCTGTCTTTTAAGACTGCTAAGTTCGGAACATTGCCTTTATAAACGCAGCTCTTTAAATATCCCCACAGCCAAAAGTCACAAGGGTTAAGATCGGGTGACCGAGGCGGCCAAGATGTTGAAAATGACCTGCTAATCACTCTGTCATCCGAAAAGTTTTGCCGTAATAATGTTTGAACAGGCAACGCGATGTGTGGAGGGTGCACCATCTTGCATGAAAATTGTAGTGTCAAGACAATTTCTCTGTTGAAGCAAAGGAATGACAAAGTTCCAGAGCATAAATGCATACCTAGAGCCAGTAACAGAACATCTCACTGGCCACAAGGCCGTATTTTCTTCAAAGAAGTAAGGACCAATGACGAAAGATGAGGTGAAGCCACACCACACTGTCACTTTTGGAGCATGCAACGGAATTTGTTGATGAACGTGGGGATTTGTGTCAGACCAAATACGGCAGTTACATGTGTTTACAGTGTCATTCAAGTGGAAATGGGCCTCATCACTCCACAGTATCTGCCAAGGCCATTCATCATCCACTGTCATCCGAGCAATGAACATCAAAGCAAATGTTTTCCGCACGTCATTATCACCAGAAAGCAATTGCTGAGTGTGGGCTATCTTATATGGATAAAACTTCAGGACATTTCTCATAACTCTCCACACTGTCGTATATGGCATGTCCAATTCCCGTGATATCGCACGTGCACTACTGCTACCATGTGCACTTGCTGCTCCTTGCTCCACTGCTGCAGTTGCAACTTCTTCAATTTGCTGCACTCGAGTTGGTTTGCGGCCTCGTCCTGATTTAATGGCGAATGTTCCAGTCTCCTCAAAATACAAGACCATTTTTCGAAGATTTGTAATTGTGAGAGTGCGTCTGCGTAAACCTTTTACCTGCCGAAATGCTTTAAATGCAGCAGAAGCATTGTTATTTCGTTGATAAAAGAGCTTAACAAGTAACGCGCGATCTGGTAAAGTAAGTTTCATGACGGAGTCCTCGTATGGTGGAAAAATGCTTCACGACTCCTTATATAGGCAGAGGATGTTGCGCATGTTAAGTAATATTTAAATTGCCTGCTCCGCAGCGCCATTTCCTCCTCTAGCGGCCGAAATATGAACTAAATTGTTTCTTTTAGAAACCGAAACCGCATGCTCAGGGAGCAGGTGTACGAAATTTGGGTGAAATTGGCCGAGTAGTTTTCTTTACAGAGAGGTCTAAACAACTGTTTTAATTTGGATCACCCAATATGGATATAATTGGTATATATGAGCATAAACATACTTGAGTAATCCTTGCCCTTTCTTCTTCGTTCCAATGAGCAGTAGGCTGTGTCACACCTGATTGATGTTTGGCCCATGACAAAACGGCTCTCCAGACGTCTTCTTCTTCGAGAGCAAGCTGCAAAGGTGAAAACTAAATGAGTCATATCGAACCAAATCTATAACAAGAAAAATACACATGAAAAGTATGCGCATTAATTATATTATAGCATGAAAAGGATACGAGTTACTTTCATTCGGCTTTCTATATACCTACTGTTAAAATATACAATAATTTCTGCCACCCACGTATTAATTATAGCTCAAACTAGAGCTTTATTCGTTTTGGAGAAAAAGAGACGCTTTCCCCATCCTGGATTCGAACCAGGGTCCCTCCGTTTAGCCCGGAGTGTCTTGGACCGCTAGACGAATGAGGACAGGAAACAACGCTCTTCATATGGTCAACACAAAAATCTCGCCCCGGAGGCTTTCTTGTGTTGACCATATTTGGCAATTGTGTTATCCCTGCGGAGGGTAATAATACCTTACATACTGTTAAAATAGTATGACTGCTATTCTACAGGGGTGATTGAAAGTCCAGATTCCCTGAAGCGTTATGTAATATTTTTGGTAAAAACACTGACTTCCAGAGGAATGAAAAAAATTATTGGAAACAAAACAAAATTTTTATAATTTAAAAAAAAAAAAATCCCGGAAGAGCAAAGTTGAACTTCATGGAATTTACGGAAATCCCTGAACATAATCACCTCTGATTCTAGTAGAATATAAGAATATAGGTGTATATACATGGCCTTCCCAAAGTTAAGCAAATAACAGTAAATCCAATGTAATTCAAACAGTTCTGCTACAATTGACTCAAAATTTGGCAAGAAGGGTGACAATAAAGTTCTTTATTCACAAGTATAATAATGAAATTAAAGAAAATACATTTAGGCATTTTTTACTCTTACAATTTACTACTATTTACTTAAATTGCTTGCTCCACATTCAGCACATTCAGAAAAAGTTGTGCATGTTATTTATATAAACAAATCAAACAAGCTTTAAACGGGATACAGGGTTCCCACTACGCGATGAGTGGGAACCCTGCACTCATTGTGGAGCGGAAACCCTGTACTTATTGAGGAGTGGAAACCCTGTACTCATCGCAGAGTTTGAACCCTGCACTCATCGCAGAGTTTGAACCCTGCACTCATCGCAGAGTGGGAACCTGGCACTCATCACAGAGTGGGAACGCTGCACTCATCGCAGAGTGGGAACCCTGCAGGGTTCCCACTCATTGCGAAGAAAAAAAATTCCCCAACTGATCACAAACAAACTTTGAACTGAACTTTTCTTTTTGGAAAACAGCCTTATGTTCACATGAAATTTAGCTAGTCAGAACGGGTTAAGAATATTTTCCAAGGTTTGACCAAAAAAAAGTTCATTTTTCTCTAACTTACAGAGACGATTTTAAATTCCCTGATAATTCCAGGTTGCGTGGGAACCCTTGGGATGTGACCACCTTTCATTTTAACAAAAACTTCCTATTAGGAAAAACATTTATCTAAGATCTCATGATGCCTTAATCTATCCCTGCAGCTCTTCCCAGGAAAACTCAAACATTTTTGATGGGATTGAGGTTCGGAGACTATGCTGGTCACTAAATGCGAGCAATAGCTTCATTCTCAAGGAACTCGTCTACCAGCCGTGCACTGTATGGGCAAATGTTACTGTCCAACAAAAGAAAGTCTGTACCCACTGCTGCAGCGTGATCTCACAAAGAATCCAGGATTTGATCCCAATAACTTTGTGCAGTCACAGTACCCCCTCCCCCCCACTACCCACTTGAGCACATGCAGGTTGGTGCAATATCCCAAAGAAAATTCAGAGCAATACAATCATACCATTATGATATATGGTGCTGAATGATAATGGGCAGGTTGCATGTTTTTTGTTCTCTGTCCAGACATTCATACAATTATTGCCTGATTCTACGACAGAGATTTCATGGAAATCAACCTATTCATAAAGAGTACAGTGGACCATTCACTTTTGTCCAAATCACATACCGATGGCACCATTTTAATTGATCTCTTTCAGCCTTACTGCTCAAAGGAATACAAAATCATGGTAATGGTCATAAAGTTCTTTGATATGCAGCCTTCACTTCAAAGTACTGGGAAATATAGATTTTCTTATTACTGCGATAGATCGTCTGAAGAGTTCTGTGTGGTAGTTTGATAATAGTGTTTGGCCAGTACTGCAATATACGGATCGTCAGAGGATCTTGTTGCCATAATGACAACGTGGAACAGGTCTCCAGATAATTTCGATATGCCCATGAAAGAGTCATCTCTACCCACACCCATCAACTCTGGACCCTTCTACAAGAATAACAGTTATTATCCCAAATGCATTCAATCACCAGATTGAAGGGATGGAACATCGATGCGAAGCTTATATCAAAATCGGGGGAGACAAAACTTTTTCCAAACATACAAGGAAACTATCCGAGTGGGAGTCCTAACGGAGAATTGAGACAGTGAAATTAATAGTATTTAGACCCCTAATTACGAATCCAAAGTCCTTTTTCTGTGAAATCTATATATTAACTGTTAATTAACGAACGAAATTTTCAAAATTGGCACAAATTTCAGCTATTTGACAAAGTCCTTGTAAGAATTGGCACAATTATGGCAGTAATCGAGATATTGGCGAGAATTTGAGTTGTCAGTTGGTATGCTTTTAACTTGGTTTAATCAGAAGTTTATTTAATGCCAGACTGAAATTATTAGTTGGCGAAGTATCAAAATATAAAAGTCGTCCTTAGTTCACTTTTGATTTTCTATTAAAAAAAAAAAAAAAGAATTTCGTGAACATCATTCAATCTATCTTAAATTTATCAATAAAAAAATACAACACACAACCTTCAATAATTACAGCTGCAGAATCAGACACTTCCGTAATGAAATATTCATTGTAATATTTCATTATGTACGAGTCACTCGTTTTTAAAATACACCCATTCTAACCAAATGTTACGTTTTGAACATTATTTTCGTTCAATGTCATTTTCATAATAGTCTCGTTTAATTAATTTTTTTACAAATTCTGTGAGAAACAGACCCATGTTTCAATCTTTACTTTCCATTTTCACATTGTATGCACATTATACAAATTTTTAAATTTTGTGGTATTATTTTTTATAAATAGAGAAAGTGCACTTGAAGTTTAATTTATTTAAAATGATAATTCTGCTTGTTTTCACAAAAAGCATCTATTTTGTTTTAAAACTTCATTTTCTATTTATTAGAAAGAGCAAACCATTTTCGAAACAATGATAAAAGCATCGCCAATTCTTACACATATTTCGCCAAACACCTGAATCTGTGAGAATTTTGAAAACTTTATTTGTTAATTAAAAATTAATATATGGATTTCGCAGAAAAAGGACTTTGGATTCGTAATTGGGGGTCAAAAATCTATAAATTGTAATATGTCTTAATTCTCAGTTAGGACTCCCACTCGGGCTAGTTCCCTTTAAAGTGCGAAGCAAGCACTTGAAAGGTAAAAAATATATCTATTTTTTTCTTTAATTTCATCATTAAACTCACGGATAAAATATCCCCCATTGACTAATTTTTTGTGAAAGTCAGAGTCAGTTAAAGTAGAACTTTTAAACAATTAAGGGTTGTGTTGGATTTACTTTCGCATGCATAATTTTTAGAAGGCAGTATGTATATATAAATATATACAGGGTTCAATAAATTCAGTCGCCAGTGGCGACCAGATTTTGACAACTGGCGATTAAGAAATCTTTTCCTACAAGCTTCTAGGCTTTCTTATTGAGACCATGAGTATCATTTTTGTCTGGAATATACATTTCACCACAATTTGTTGAGCCGTGTGTGCATATATATATAAGGCTTAGCAAATTCCGTCACCTTGTGACTGTTGGCGACTAGATTGTTTTATAACTGGTGTGTAGGAAATCTTTTCCTACTGGGTTCTATCTAGGCTTTCTTATTGAAATCGATGAGTATCGTTTTTGTCTGGAATATATATTTCACCACAATTTGTGGAGCCCTGTATACATAAACATAAGGCTTAGCAAATCCAGTCACCTTGTGACTATCGGCGACTAGATTTTTATAGTTGATGAGCAGGAAATCGTACTTTTCCATGGTTTTTGCTTTCAAGGCAGATGAGTAGAGTTCACCATGGGTTGTCCTGTATATATATATATACACACACACAGTTTGAAAAATCATGGTGAATCATAGTTGCCACACAAGGGCAGTATTTTATCTTCAATGGCAACCGGATTTGTTGAGCCCTGGATATACATGTTCTATTCCCTTTGGCAATGGAAGCTGAGGAAAAAAGATAACTAGCTCTTAATGCTCTGTGTTACATGGCACCACTTTCTAATTAATATAATAAAACGATTTACATAGTCGGAGGAAACCAAATGAATGAGAGCGTCTTTTGGAAGATTCACAAACGCAGATGTCTTGAAGCACTCTAAAGCATTCTCTCCGATAAAAGCAGTGCAGCGATCGGCAAAGGATCGACCACCTTTGTTTCCTGAAATGGTCATATGAAAAATATATATGTATTGGAGAAAGTACATACAGGTATACACACATTCCAAATAATTATTTCTTACATTTGAAGTATTATTATTTATAAAACATCAAATACATTTTACATTACACAACTAATTGCAATAAATAGTTCATGTTTCGTGCTGCAAAAGAAGGCAGCAAAGCTCATTCCATGCCAAGACCGATAGGAATTCTTTTGCTCAGGAAATCAAAGTTTGGACTACAGACATGCAGAAAAAACTGCCATGCTCTAGATACTTGCAGGAATCTAACTCAGAAGTATCCCATAGAATCACCATATACGAGGGCGAATCAGAAAGTCTTTGCCCCTATTTTTTATTAGCCAAAATAAGGTACATAATTACAACACACATGCTATTTCTACGGACCTTACGCTATTTCTTCCATAATCTCATTGAAATTAGACATATCCATCAGCAGCACTAAATTTGAGATGCCCCTGTGGTAGAATTCGTCCGGCTGACTGTGGAACCACCGTCGGACTGCTGTCTTGGCTTCATCGTTGCACGTGAATCGCTGTCCTGCCAGGAACTTCTTCAGGATCGAAAACGTGAACTCACTATGGCGAGTTCAGACTGTATGCAATCAGAACTGCCGACAAGCCTGGCATCAGAGAGCCCAAAACCTTGTCCCTAGTGATTTCCGGTGGTTTTCGGTCCGCTGAAGAAGTTCCTGGCAGGACAGCGATTCACGTGCAACGATGAAGCCAAGACAGCAGTCCGACGGTGGTTCCACAGTCAGCCGGACGAATTCTACCACAGGGGCATCTCAAATTTAGTGCTGCGATGGGACAAATGTCTGAACCGGTGTGGGGACTATGTGGAAAAATAGTGTAAGGTACGTAGAATAGTACGTATATTTGTAATTACGTGTATGTACCTTATTTTGGCTACTGAAAATAGGCAAAAACTTTCTGATTTGCCTCATACATATACAATCAAGCTCCTGGGGATTAAAATGAAGCAATGCGAGCTCAAAGACCATAGTCATAAACGACAAAGGAGTTGCCTCGCATTTGGATTCAGATTAACTCCTGGATCAGCTAAGAAGATCACACTCTTTAACTTGACTGGATTCACGATAATCATTTTAGAAATTCTGAACTTACTATCGCGACAAAATCATGTATATATTTAAAAAATATTCACATGATAAACAGGAGGAAAGAGAAAACATTGGTTTTGTTGTTCAGCTTAAGAATTATTGTATATAATTTATAATGAAAACTTCAAAATATTATGCAATATATTTTAACGATACAGTCACATTCAATTATGATTAAGGAATCATCAAAATTTATTTATTTACAATTTCTTTGTAGGGACAAAGTTTTCCTCACAGTAAGCCAAGGGTAAAGTAGATAATAACTACTTGATTAAAGCCCCAGGCTTCCTTAAAATATAATTTATATCAAAATTCAATGAATTTCAAAATATAAACGCATTTCAGGCAGCATATTTTACACACTAGATAATATCTTATCAATAAAAAGCAAAAATTAAATGAGAAGGAATAACCAAAATTATTAAAAATGATTCTGAAGATATAACCGATATATAATTATATACCTAATAGTTTATAAAGGGACTTCTGAATTTTGACGCGATTAC
Organism: Dysdera silvatica; assembly: GCA_006491805.2. Taxonomy (NCBI): domain Eukaryota; kingdom Metazoa; phylum Arthropoda; class Arachnida; order Araneae; family Dysderidae; genus Dysdera; species Dysdera silvatica. Next base: position 142,496,444 of record QLNU02014176.1, read on the forward strand.
AAGTTCTGATTATATACAAACACGCTTGATTGTACATTCAACCATACCTGAACCCTATTTTCCATTTCCAACGCAGCAGGCAAAATGTGCATGCTTTGTGGATATTTAGTGTACTGTTGATATGGTTCAGAGATCCAAGAACTCATCAACTCCAAGCTCTTGTGCAATAGAGAGGCATTCAAAAACGAACAATTTGTAAAATCACCTGACAGAATGTGTTAAATTGTCAATTACTCCAATAACAGATACATAACGAGCAGCAGACAACAATAACAGTTAGTGGACATTGAAGATCTAAATAATTTTGTAGCGCGGTAGCTTTTGAGATGTTAAGTATATTTTCGACATATTTCAGATATTTCCATATATATCATCGCATATAAATATCATCAGTATATCGACATATATATCATCAGTATATCGACATATATATCATCAGTATATCGACATATTTCAGACATGGACATCACTGTCCTTTGTCTAAAAATCAAGCATTGATGTTGATGCAATTGAGACTTAATGATTCTTAAACAAAATGCAATGAATATTATGAAAATATATTTTAAAAAATCAGAAGAAACCCATTTGTGAAGCGATTCATTACACATAAGATCAATAAACAGCAAGGCCTTTAGGATAACTGATATGTTATTAGTTTAAATATATTATCCCATTTTCAATTTTGTTCCCAAAGTACATAAATTTTTTTGACATGCTTCCGAGTGGTCTATGAATAAAAAAAGTTTAAGAACCACTGACTTACATATTACATACATTTTCTTGAATCGAAAATTCACAAAAGACTTTTCTCAAGAAATAATAAATGCGTTTTTAACTTTGATTATGGAATCAAGCCTACTTACCTTTCCCGAATAAATGTAGAAAAGTACTTCTCTGAAGACGTCTGGCTTTGCATGTGGCAATCGAATTGGAGTTGGAGTTCCCAGTGGTGCTGGCGACACGGAAGAACCAGGAACTTTACAAATTTCACCTCGCTTAACATTTTGAAAACTTGTGCACCTAGAAATGAAAAACATTACAAAAACAGGTATTATTAATTAACTACAATTATTATATACATAGGTACAAGTATCATTAATTATATACAAAAATGTTTAAACTAACAAAAAGCAATAATATATATGAGCTTAGTATAATACTAATACAGGAACATAATACTTCAGTGGTTTGCAAACCCTTTACCCTTGTGCTCCCGACTACAACTATATACATGCGGACAACACACCCTCACTGTCCCATTCAACACTGTATAAGTATAAACATACAGTAGAGTCAGCTCGCTAATCCAGACTTGATAGGACCAGACTCTGTACGGATCACAGAAAGTACAGATTACACCGAATAAGCTTTAAAATGTCTGTAGAACAAGTTTTACAGATATTTTAAAGCTTATTCGGTGTATGGGTTAAACTACCAAAAACGTTGTTTTTATATAAAAAATGATTTGAATCTTTTTTAGATACAATACTACAGCATGGGCCTACTTTTTTTAACCTACTAATTGATTTAAGATAAAAACAAATCTTATTTATTGAAATTCGAAGTTTATTGATTGTACAGTACTAAAAAAACATGCATTTGAGGGGGGGGTATGTGAACGCTCTTCTAGCTAATTTAACGATAGATTGAACAAAAAAAAAATGCTGTCTTTTAAAATTTTGCCCTCCTAAAATTTAGTACTTTGGGCATTTGCCTAACATTCTTATTTATAAACTTGGGTTTGATCAAACAAGATCCCAATTGAAAATATTCTGCACATGTGGACACTTCGACAAAGAAACTTTACTACTGATTTCGTTTTGTGTAGTCTTCGTGATCGAAAATTGATAGCAAACTTAAAAATCGGAAATGAGCGTGAAGCCAAGGAATATCGCTAAATATAAACTATTCCTAAAGAACTTTCTTGTATAAAAAAACGACTACGTTAAGATGCAAGGGAAGGGGGGAATTGAGGTATTTTAATTGCCAGAGCCCACTAGATTGCAGACCATGGGTTTCCCCTTAACGAGAGTAACGATGATTCTGATCTTGCGACGTGCGTTGGAAAATAAAGGATTGAGCAATCGAAATTTGCGTCATATAAACAATAAAAATTGAAAAAGAGGTCCCAAAAATAAAAACTGGGTGTAAACCTTGGTCATCAAAACGAAATTGCAAAACGAGGTGCAAAATACGTTTAACGACGGCTAATTTCGAGCCCTGTTACAATCTGATTTGTTAAAAAAAAAGAAAGAAGCAAGCAAGTTGCACACACACAACATATGTTGAAAAATTTTGATAATCCCAGCAACCACATTATCCAAACTCGATGTTTTAGTGTTTTTAATTTCCATTGGTTGGAGATGCCAGATGCAAAATTTATGCACTAAACCGGCACATTTTAGTGAAAACGAAGATTTTTTAATTGATTTATTTTTTAAATGTTTTTTGGCGCAGGATGGAGCAAGACTGGCCTTTTGGCGCAGCGACACAAATACTGAAAGTGGGAAAAAAAAAGTTTAATAGCAGGTACACTGTGGGCTAGGAAGTCAATTTAGGGCGACATAATGAAAAAAAAAAATCAACTTTCTCGGATTGCCTTAATTTCCAGGCAAACATTAACTAAATGCCTATTAATGAAACACTGATGTCAGTTACTTTTAACTGTAACCATAGAATGAGTTTTAATGGCTGAAAGTTGAATAAATAAATTTTCACGAATTTATTGCTTTCAGCTGATCCTATGATTTGTGAAATACATAAAAACTATATTTTGTTCAATGTTTAACGTTTTATAGTCATCATAGCTGACTCTAAAGAAGGTAAGATTATTATTTTTTCCTATGTTTAATTATCCATAATTAGAGAAATAGTCTAGTGATAAATTTACTCCTTCACTTAAAATTTTTTTGCTATTTAGAGCTCGTAAAAATTTTGCAGGTATTTATAGGTTTTAAATTTTTTTGGTATATAGTTTAAGACATGTGTTTTCATTTAAAAGTGTAAAAAACTGCATTTAGCTTCCATTTTAAATACTACTATTTTTTACAGGTTGCACCGATTGTGTCACGAGAATGGACCTTTTCAGTGAGTGGCTGAAATTTAAAAATTTGACAAGGTCTGAACGTTGTGATGAATTAAAAAAAAGTTCATAATATAAAAGTAAATTTTGGTCAACCAAAATTGGACAAAGAAATAGTCGATTTCGTAAAAAAACTGTCGAATTACGCTGGAAGACCTGCCATAGAAATAAGGACAGCTTTAAATACAAGAACATACATTAGTTGCAGTCTACAATTATTATTTACATTCGTATCCTAACAGATACGAGATCAACTCATAGTTGTTACACATGTGGAGCTAACCCTAATGATATGAACAAGTTAGACAATTTAGAAAACAAATTCTCCAACAACACTGTAAATTTCAATATTGGATTATCAACTTTATATGCATGGATCAGTATCTTTGAATGTTGTATTCACATTGTATATAGACTGGAAATCAAGTGCTAGCAAGCGAGAGGAGAAAATAAGATCAAAATGAAAGCTAGGAAGAATAGAATCATCGATGACCTAAAGAAAGAACTTCATATATTGGTCAATAAACCAAAGCCTGGTTATGGATCCACTAACACAGGCAATACAGCCAGAATTTTTCTTTAGAAATATGAAGAAATCGGCAGAGATCACAGGAGTTGATGAAGAAATCATTACGAGATATGTGATATTACAAATTTTTGTGGACATGAGGTAAACACCGAAAAATTTAAGGATTATACTTCAGACATAATGAAACTATTTATTGACAAACACTTATGATCATATCATGGTTTCATACGCCTACATCTGTTCACAAAGTCTTGGGTCATGGATCGCACAAAGCGCAATTTTGCCAGTAGGACAATGTGGCGAAGAAGTCAAAAATAAGGACTTTGAGTTTGTTAGAGAGCAAACGACAAGAAAAGATGCAGCGAAATACACCATTGAACATCTACTCAATTACTTCATGCTCTCTTCAGATCCATGTATATCGTCATTGTCTTTAAGAGATAGGTATCACAAACTTAAGTTCAAACTCTTCTCAGAAGTTGTAAATACGTTAATGAATCCTGAAGTATTTGTACATATTGAATCCGATGACAAATAAATGACGTCACTTCATGCATTTCGCTTTCCTTGCAAAAATTTAAAAAACTCATATGTTACGTCAGCAACACGTAATGACAATTAATTTGTCGTAAAATCGTTTTAAGCTACATATTACTTTCGCTGGGTACAAATATGGATATAGGAAAAGTAGTCTGCGGGCATCGAGTATGGAACTGATAGGAGGGAGCATCGAAGGGAAAAACTGAAGCCACGCAGCAGGAGACATACTCCATCTTGGTTAGTACAAAACAAACGAATTTAATACACGTTAACACGCTGGTGTACTATCTTCCTCCGCTGATTTTTTAAGTAGAAATAGTAAAAAAAAAGTGTAGTTGTGTGTGTTCTTCAGGGATGACTGTTCTATACTAGAAGTTTGCGGGCAATTTTAAGTGTCAACAATCACTAAAAACCGGATTTTTTGACTCCACATGATACTACTTCTATATACACAGCCGTACCATGAAACCTCATACATAGGGGCAATACAAAATGACCGTCTTAACAGGGCCGGCGCAAGCAAACTTGGCGCCCTAGGCGAACAACTAGCGCACCCCCCCCCCAATTTTGTCGCACTAAATTAGCCGCACCAATTGGATGCGCATAGGGGAAAAAATCCTCTTATTCACATTAACATTAAGGGATAAAAAAGTAAAAGAGAAAAGAGTTTAAAAGTGCCATTTTACGTGATTTTAAAAATTAATTTAAAAATGACTTATCCGTTTTAAAATTTGTAAAAGTATGCATTAGATACTGAAAAAGGTGCTCAGTTTTTAAAAATAAAAAATTAAAAAATGGGAAAAACGAAAAAAAAACGAACGAATTTTTTGAAAACGAAATTTCAAAAATTTCCTCATCAACTCAAATCTAACGGAACCACGATTTTCCGAGACTCGAATTTTCAAAATTCTACCATATTATTACTGAATTATGTCGTATTAAAAAAAAAAATCACAGATCTGCATCTTTTTTTTTTATGGCGAGTGGGGGGGGGAGTTAGTAGCTGCGAAATTTAAGATTGGTTTTAAGCAGAATTCCATGTTCTTGCGCAAATCGCGCCACCGAATGCGAAAACCCTTTCGTTTAAAAAAAGATCCCTTTTCAAGTCATTAAATTCCCTCAAAAGTTCCCTATTCAGCAAAGACAATACGAACTGCTTGAACAAACATTTCCCTATACCCTGAAGGTAAGCAGAAATCACTGCTCCTCAAAAAAAGGGAATCACTGAACAGCAACGTCATCACCGGGGTTTCCGCAATAGTTCCAATTTTTTCCCGCGTTACTAGCATTCTTTGTAAATGGGAAACATGGCAAAATGCTGGATCGACTGTGTTTTAAAGGACACAAGCACACATCATAGATCATGTTGCGCCAATCGGGAGAATGCAGGCGCAACAAAGAAAGTAGATAATACAGTTGCGCCAAATCGTTCGGCGAAGGAATCAATTTGCCCACCTATCATAAACGAGCAAATTCGTTCAGTATAGACGAAGAAATGACATTCATTGTTCACAGATAGTAAAAGGTTCATTTAACGTTTTTTAGCACAATATAACTGTTCAGTCACAATATAACTAACTACTCAGTGATTCGGTCATTAAACGAGTTGACTCGTTTATTGATTCGGTCACTGAACGAGATGACACACCGCTACTACTGTCTAACGCGCACGAGATGAGCCCTGCCGAAACTGTCAATCAAACCAGGTCGATTTTTTTGTGGGGGAGTCAAGAAGGTCACATGGTATCTATAGCAATAACAAGTTCTATACGAACTGGAATAACAAAAGGTCCCGGTACTACTACCCGTGCCCTATTTTGATCAATTGACTGTTCCTAGTCAAACGCGTCAGGCAACTGTTAGGGATCAATTCGTCAGCGTTAGATAGTAGTACAAAGGTTAATCCTAGGGTTACGGTTTTGGCGACGGTTGGGGTCAAAGGGTTTGAGTCCTGGTGAAGTCGTTCACGGGCAAATATACCGCGGTTTTTGAGGTCACGTTACTTCATCGATCCCGGTTCGGAAGAAGCATTTGGGGAGGTCAAATTAAAACACGCGGGTCAAACGACCTGCATCTTAGAATTCAGCTTGGATTTCAACTCTCGAGACTGACTAACGGCGTAGGGACTGCAGAGGCTATGCTGCGCCGGGGCGTACAACTTTCTGGGGAATCCGCACCAAGGCCTGTGAATCAATCTCTGGACTGCATTGAGTAGTTAGTCGCTATTTTTTTTCTTTTTTGACATCCTTGGGAGTCGAACCCGGGTTAACGGAACGCTAGACGAATGCGTTGCGACTGCACAGAAGCAAGGCCCACAAGGAGTTACATGGGACGGGGTCGGAGGTCAAACGTGACCTACGAAGAATGTCACATTCACACATAATGAAATTTACTAGAAAGTCAATTCAGCTTTGAGAAGATCGAAGATGCAACCAATTAGGTGGGGGTGGACCCTTGTAAATACCTCCTAAGAAATGTGAGAAAAAAAAAATTCTAATTCCAGGAAAAAAAAAAGGGTCAAATTAAAACAAGAAAAAAAGAAATTGGAATGGCAACTTAGCTTTAAAAAATACCACATGATTAGATGTTAAATATATATATATGTCTCCATGTCAGCTGATTTCAATGGATGGCAACATTATGAAAGAACTCAACAGACGTATTAAACTTGGCTGGAGTGCATTTGGAAGAAACAGTTTTATCCTGAAGGGGAAATTGCCTTTATGTCTAAAAAGAAAAGTCTTCAACCAGTGTGTATTGCCAGTCCTCTCTTATGGATCAGAGACATGGAGTCTAACAGTTGGAGCAATACGAAAGTTACAGACAACGCAAAGGAGCATGGAGAGGTGCATGCTTGGAATAACTAGGAGAGATCGAAAAAGAAACACTTGGGTGAGAGAGCAAACTAGAGTAGAGGACATCATTGTTAAAGTAAAAGGACTGAAATGGCGATGGGCTGGGCATATTGCAAGAAGAACTGATCAACGATGGACAACAGAAATTCTGAACTGGATTCCAAGAGACCACCGAAGACCTAGAAAACGTCCTCAAACTAGATGGGTGGATGAAATAAGAAAAGAGGTTGGGGTGACGTGGAAACGAATGGCCCAGGATAGACTTGTGTGGAAAGCATTTGGAGAGACCTTCATCCAGCAGTGGATAGATAATGGTTGAATATGATGATGATGATATATGTGTGTGTGTGTGTATACACACATAAAACCGCTCTATAACAATATTATACGGACCGAGAAAAATTATCTTTGTAGAGGGAGTCATTGTTATAGGGAGGGTTCATTATACAGTAAAACCTCTCTGCAACACTATTATACGGACTGAGAAAAATTATCGTTGTAGAGGGATTTATCGTTATATCGGATATCGTTGTACAGGGATTTTTGTTACATCGGATATCGTTGTACAGGGATTTATCGTTATAGCGGATATCGGTGTTGGAAGGTTTTACTGTGTGCGTGTGTGTGTATGCCTTGATAGCCTTCTCACAACTGCTATATTATTGAATCCACATTCTACTTACCAAATATTTTTTCTAAATTGTGTGCTGACGCATCATGGCCCTTGTTGTCCTTGCACCATTAAAATCAGACTAACCAACCTCCAAATTGTGTATAAGTAATAACTATTCACGTGTATTGAAAAATAATTTTTATCAATGTGTTTTAGGTATAGTAATAGTAGTACAGATGTTGTGGCATGGTTAGATGGTGAAACGTTCATAAAGAAAAATGTTTTTTGTGTCTGGTAGGGCACGATCCCACAACCTTCTACTATCCGGGCAGGTGCTCTTACTAACCAAGTTACAGACGACAAAAGCTCAATCCCTTACGAACGTATTTAAAGTGCATTTTACGAAACCGGATATTTCGCCGAATGAGGCAGTACATGGACTGCTTTTTAAACCAAATTGCGAAGAGATCGGTATTAAATTCATCGAAACGCCCTTGCAGCAGATATATTTATACAAATCGAACACTACACGGATTAAATTAGAAACAATTTTTATCGATGTATTTTGGGCGTAGTAATAGTAACGCCGATGTTACGGCATGATAAATGGTGAAACATTGTAAAAAAATGTTTTTGTCTGCGTCTGGTGGAACGATTTCACGACCCTCTACAATCCCCAGAAGAAAATTAGCCCCACTTAGAAAAAAATCAGTTTCTTATCTTTTGTGGCCGGGCAAGTTTTTATTGCATGCAGACCGGATCCGGCCCGCGGGCCGCCTATAGAGAATCGCTGGAATACACAATAATGACTAATTTTGACATTACGTCCGCATTATGTGGAAGTTGTGACGCTATAACCGGGGCAAAATATTGTCATTCCTACAGGGCTCGCAAGGGGGCCAGAATTTGGACGTAATAAGCGGGTTTAACTCTAATAGTGTTATGTAGAAAAGACGTGTCTTGTTGGCGGGCCGCAAAATAACGTGAACGTGGCCACAGGTTGTCGATCCTCGGCCATTAATGTCATGAATAAATTTTAGATTAATCCGACGATCTAAATAATTAATGTCGGCATATTATGGCGGACAATCTGTCTCAGGACACGGTTATTAGTCCAAACACGCAACAGACTGGAATCAATCATTTGCGTGCTGCAACTGACATGGCCGTCTGTACGCGTACATTGCAGGTCAGCTAAACAGAGAGAGAGGCTTAGCGCGTCACTAATCTGTCGACTGCAGCGCCCCCTCATCAAATTCAGATATGATATAAGAGGTTCGATTCAATTAATCGTAATCCCGTAGACTTACCTTATACAGAGCTCAATTTCTAACAAAAATAGTGCAGGAGCCCAACGTTATGATAAATTGATTTTAAAAAAATCGAATGGCTGCAAAGGAATTGATAAATCATATTAATTGTTTATATCCATTTTTCTGGACAACGAAATTCATGACTTTAATCAAAAATTCATTCCTTTTTCATGAAAGTGTCTATTTAGGGGTTCTGGCTAATATTTAAATAATCGCCAAAAATGGGAGGAGCCCTACCGGAGTTCGGCTCCTGCCCAATTTAAGCTCAGGCCTTACAACGACTCATCGTGAAATAACAAGCGATTGAAAAGACCTCCACTGGTTCTCCTATAGGTGCTATGCTATTTAACTATACATTCTATATAACGACCACTTGGTATAATGGCCACTCGATAAAACGTCCATGCAAGGCGAGTCTACTGTATATGCTAAAACAAATATATATGCCGGGGGAGGGGGTCCCAAAACACCAGAATTGCGCAAAAACAAGGGGAGAGCTAGTTATATCGATAAACTAGTTATTCGATGATTATTATGATGTTTGATTAGCTAGTTATTCGATGGAAGGAATTGTATCGATTTTTTAATGGGGATTCACCGCCCCCCCACCCACTCCGATTTTTAAAATTGAATTGATTTAGTTGTTGGAAAACTGGAATAAAATATAGTGGAACCTGCCTAGAATGGCCACCTTTGAGACTGGACTGCAATGGTCGTTATAGACAGGTGGTCATTATACACGATAGACGTTGGTATACGCATGACTAAGTCCCTACCTGTTCCTTCTTATAAAAAGTGGTCAATTTACTGAGGTGGTGACATTACCAGGTTCCACATGTAATTAAGTTAACTGAATTAATACTAAAGAAAACATTAGATTGTAATAAAGATTCAGATAAACAAAGAAAAAAAGAAGATCGGGAGTATGATACATATCGTACGATAAGATCGTTATTTATATAATGAAAAAAAGAAATTATATAAGAACAACAATCAACTCGGGCCATATATACATTTCCGGTTGTATGAAACTGAATAAGAAACAGACATCCTTGTAAAATTGAAGCTCCCTTA
>QLNU02014176.1:142507862-142533590 GCA_006491805.2 Dysdera silvatica
TGCACTGGGGTGAGGGGCAAAAAATAAAAACCCAAAATTGTGTGGAAAAATTCGATTTTGCCTCTTATTTTAAACAACACTGAGGAGAAGCATTGCATTCTTTGGATTTCTTTCTTGGTCAATATTGTTTACCGTTTCTACAATCTTACATGTCGACGATGTTATGGTATGTTTTGTTCCCATTTGAAACACTGGGGTACGACGTTACATGTGAAAAATTGTCCCGTAGGGTGTAGCGAAAAAGGGTGAAATTTTAAAAAAGTTATATAATGAAATAGCACTAGGTGTCAAAAGCTGTCTATTGACCAGTAAAATACTGGTGAATTTTTTTTGCAATTTTCATACTTTATCTTCATTCCCTGCAAGAGCCTTCAATTTTTGCAATTTTTACAGTAAATTTCAAAATTATGATATGTTATTGTCTCATGTTATTTTTCTCATTACATGAGAATTCCGTCGATTCATCCCCCTTATATGTAACGAAAAATGACGGAAAAGTTTGGGGGGTATTAATTCTCAAAAAAAAAAAAGAGTAGAATTCCGTCGATCCTTTCCTCTAAATATGATGGAAAATCGCGAAAAATGCTTCTGCTCATCGTTATGATATAAAATAACGATATTTTTTGTCAATAAATTTATTTTATTCAATAAAGAATAAAAGTTAAAATATTTTGGGGTCACGGAATTTTTCAGAATTTCAAATTGAGACAAAAGGAGGGGGGCGCTTTTCCGGGGAGGGCGGATCAACGGAACTTTACGGTAATAGTTTCGACGCTAAATTAGTTTTAATAACCGATATGACTGACATTCATTTACAAAGATGTTGAAAGATGGCGACAGTAGTTCCACGGAACAGGACCTTAGTCCACTATGACGTCAGGCCACATGTCATTTGTGATATTAGTTCACACTCGCTGCCACCCACTCATTTTCATTTATCGCCTTTGGAGTGTGTATCTTCGTTCTATCCAAATTAGAATGTCACATACGAGAAAGCAAGTTAACCATCTATTATTGGTAGTTAGTAGATAGATTATCGGTAGTCAGAGCTCAGTACTATCGTTCTGCCGATGCGAGAAGACATATTGCGTCATTCAAATGGATTAGGCTACAAAAAGAAAATGCAGGACAATATAAACCGAAAGTCTGGAAAATTTATGAAGAGATTGCTGCTAAACTTGAAGAAATTTGGAATAAAGCTTCAATCCCAGTTCTTCATCGTGTCAAAATAATTTCCTTGATAAAGAGAGAGCATGAGAAACACCTGAATCTTCTGAAGTCTTGCCACATTTGCAAGGACACTGTTAATTTTCAATATAAAATTCAAGCCTTCAAAAAAGGCACAAAACCACTTTTTGACATTGCTGCATGCAAGTACAATGACTATAAACACTGGCATTGTGAAAAATCCCGGAAAGTTCCCATAAAAGAGAAGTCTTTCATAACTGACCAGAAATCTGCCAAAATAGTGGCTATTGGTTCCGTAGATCTTCGAACCACCAAGCAACTCAAGAAAAAAAGCTTCAAGAAAGATGAGAGATCTAACTTTAGAAGAAGCACGAATTGGCAAATTACAAAAAAGCAAACCCGCAACCTACAGCGAATCATTAGACACTTCTGGCGCATACGTTTTAGTCGACGAAGACGCAGTCGAAGCAGGCACAGTCGTAGTGGACGTTGACGAAGATATTTCCCTAACAGAAGGATCTGATATATCCGGACCGTTGCCGTCAACATCATCAGCGCCCCAAAGAAGACTCAAGCTTGAAACATTTGCAAGAACATGTGACAGATATGGAGTTCCGGACAGATCTGATGCCACCCTGGCGTCCACATTACTGCACGATTTAAGCAGCAGAAGCAAAGCTGAAGAAGATTTATCGATTATCGTAGACCGATGTAAAAAGTTCCAAGAGAACGAAGCAAATTGCGACGAAATCTTCAAAAACAAGTGCTCGGAGAAGAAATTACTCTTCAAGGTCTTTAGTTTGACGGCCAAAGGGACAAAACTTTGGTCATGGAGAAGATTTAAGATGGCAGTTCCCATCGCAGGTGTGAAGTGAAGGAGAACATAGAGATATTTCAAGAGGGATTTTCTCACTACTAAAAACATCGACACATCAAAACCTAGCGATGGGGTATAACGATACCGTTGTTAATACGGGAAGAGATGGAGGTATTATTTGTCTCCTAGAGAAGGAGCTTGGAAGACACCTGCAGTGGGTAATATGTGAACTATACTCCAACGAACTTCCGCTGAGGTACATGTTAGAGCGTCTGGATGGAACAACAATGGGCCCTCGAGGATTCTAAGGACCTATCGGCAAAAGTTTAATCAAATGTGAATATTTACCAGTCGTTGTTTTTCAATCAATTGAAGCAAATTTTCCAACTGTCGCAAAAAAGGCTATCGAAAGTTTTAGTACAGACCAAAAATATCTCTGGGATGTATTCAAAGCTATTTCATCGGGTGGAGACTCTCCGAATCTGGCGGCACGAAGTCCTGGAAAATTATCCCATGCAAGATGGATTACTACCGCTAACCGAGTGCTTCGATTTTATATCAGCACTATCGATCCATCTGCAAATTTGAAGGAACTGATAACTTTAATCAAGAAAGTATATGCTCCGATGTGGTTTTACATAAAATGCAATCCACCCATCAAGGATGCTCCATTGAACATATGTCATACATTAACCTTCTCACGGTACCTAAGCGATGAACTGAAGCTCATTGTAGATTCTACAATTCACCGTAATGGCTTCTTCGCACATCCGCAGAATATACTTGTACCTATGCTCACCGATAAACGAAAGCATATTCGTGAGTTAGGCATGCACCGAATCCTTTCTGCGAGGTCAACAAAGTAAAATAAACACCACTTATACGCAAGTTCAAAATTCCAAAAATAAATTTCGGTGCTCAAGACTATATTGACCTTATCAACTGGCAAAAATGTGAAGTTTCAGAGCCACCCCTGACACTTCATCTATCGGAAGAAGATTTACAGGAATGCATAAAGGAATGTTCGCCTTTTCTTCCACACATTTCTCACTTCCCATGTCATACCCAAGCAGTGGAAAGGTACATTAAAATAGTCACTGAAGCTTCTTCGAAAGTATGTGGTATTTTAGCTCGAGATAGATTTATTAAAGCAAGGATTCTGGACAGATCAATCATGCCCACTTTCGAAACGAAATCGCAATACAAACCTACGATTTAAGAAGATAGTGCCCAAAGGTGGTTGGCACGGGCAGAACTCGTTATGCAGCCATCTCCTCGTGGTGAGTTCTGGGTGGTTCATGGAACAAGCAAAGAGCTGAATTTTAAAAATAATTTCATAAATGATAGAATTAATAATTTTGAAAAAGTTTTAAAATTAAAATTTTACCATGAAATTTTACAATTTTGTAAGCTCTTGCGGGGAATGAAAATGATGTACGAATTTTTTTTAAAAAATCCCCAGTACTACACTAGTCAATAGACAACTTTTGACACCTAATGCTATTTAATAGGACAACTTTTATTTTTTTGCTCCACCCTACGGTCCCGTTCTTAATTTTTGCACTCTAGTGTATATGGTCCCAAGTTCGATCCCAGAAATACGCGAGCGGTTTTGTTTTTTTTTCATTACAAATTTATTTTTGCGCTAATAAATAAAACCATATGCCATAGAAAGAATGTAGAATAAGTAATGAAAAGGAAAATGTGCAATTATCGAAGGAAGTCGAGTGTTTCGCCCTCCCCTCCTATTTTGATGGGGCCTGAGGCCCTCCCCAGCCGTACAAAATTTCTGCTCCGATTGCTATGCATTTACTTTAAAAAAATTACAGTCACATTTTAAAATAAGGTACTTTTTAGCTCATTACTAATTGTCAAGCAGTATCAATTATTTTTGTAGCATTTTAGTATCTTCTGCAATAAAAATGTTTGACAGCCTTGAGAAGGAGGTACTAATTTTTTGCCAACCCCCACTTAGAAGTGCTCATATGGGCGCCCATGGATCCTGCACATAACCAACTTAACGGGAATTCATCGCAGCCCAACGGCCCGAAGACTAAGGTCATGATGACCCATTGAATTGTTAGGTGAAATTCTCTTTTAAAATAACTAATTAAATCTAAACACCCAGGAGCAGATAAATAGATAATTAAATAAAAAAACATACACTCTATCACTATATATAAATATATGCTTAGATGTTGTTAAGTGTTTTTGTTTTTTCGATATTCTGCCGCCTGTTATTTAATTTTTTCAGATGGAGTTGTACCTCCAATTATTTGTACACTGCGTCTACAACACTATGCCAGATTAATTAACGTTCAAGAGGAGACACCTCCATTCAAGAGGCGGCACCTTCGTCCAAAGAAACCTTCATCATGGGCATAATAGGAAGTAAACAAGTTTCCTGTGCAAGACACGCATTCAGACAAAATCAAATTCTTTGTAACTTCTTTTCAAGAACTTTAAATTTAGTTGTTTTTTATGTGACAAACGAAAAGACTTGTTAAAAATGCCTGTTGAATTAACAAAGGTGTAAAATTTAAATTAACTTGATTTTTACTAGTAAAAAACACTCTTAAAAAAATTCTGAATATAAATAAGGCACTTATAATTAAATTCCTTTTCTTTTTAAAAGTAGGACCCCTTAACATACAAATCCACCTTTTTGTTTTTTTCCTACCTATCATATTTAATTTTTTAAACCCATTTTTAACTTGCAAACAAAATAATTTTGGCCAATCAGTGTACCTAAAAACTGCTATTTCGCTCCCTACAATATGGCTAATATCCATCAGCAACCGAAACCTATAAAAACTTAAGTTCAGACGAAATCCCTGGTCGAGGGGAAGTAAATAAATCATCACAGCAATAAATAGCCAACTCGTTGCACGTGCATAAATAGGTCAGGCCACACACGAGGCTGGGCGTCCAGTTCCAGACCACCACAATTGGCCAACAATTGCAATTTAGGCAGGCGAAATTGCCGTCTAATACGTTAACAAAAGCCAAATGAAAAAGTTGGCAATATATTGGCGAGAATAAGGATTTTAGCAGTCCTTATACAAAAAAAAAAAAAAAAAGTCTTCAAGATGGTGTTACTTTAAAAACGCTTACAAGTCTCGCTCCGAGAGAGAGAGAGAGAGAGAAATTTTGAAACACGAAGATGTAATTCAGACCAGGGGACCCCAACCTACTCCAAACATGGGCCATTAAGGGTGTAACATGTAAGTTAAAGTTACCTTTCCTTATATCCTATTAATCGATAAATTGTAAGTGCCTCCTCCTTCATTAAACTTATAATAAAATGTGCAAATTTTTCCTGGTGGTTTATATACCCCAGCACAATTCTCATAAAAAAAATGAGTAACTAAAAGATAAGTGAAAAATTGATAGTATGTAGAATGGTTAATAGCTCCAAATGCTTATATAAATGGCACTGTTATATTCTAAAGGAATTGGAAAATATATTATCGTGTTTATAATATAAAATAAAAGGCAGTAATTATTGAATAATTGTTTCATGTCTGTTTTAAAGAACCTGTTTTTTTATTTTGTTTATGTTTAACACACAACGCGTTTAGAAAAATAACCCTAGTTATTCACTTAATTTTTACGGTCTTGCATTTGAACATTTAGGTAAAAGTCAACCAATGTTTACTAACCAGTATCAACGGGCAATTTACAAATTATTTCTGAATAAATAATATAACAATATAAATAATTTTAAATAAACTAAATAAATATATACTAAAGTAGAATATAAATTCAAAAAACCCCATAACAGAATTAACGTATATCATACGGAGGACATTTACTCATTTTCTTTTTAATTGAAAATCTCAGGAGAACGAGAGTATATCCTTTGACTAAAGAGTCGGTTATTGCATGTTTTAAAAATTCTCGCGACACGCCTGTGGACCTCTTGCGACACCCCTGTGGACCTCTTGCGACACCCCCTGTGGACCTCTCACGACATACACGGGTTGAAAAACGCTGCCCTAGTACAAAGGCTCGGTTTTCCCCAGTAAACTGTAGGTCCTACCGCAGCAAGGCCCCAACTATCCTTGCACCACAAAAGCGCGAACACTCTATCATTGGTTAGTTATTTTAAGGCGCAAGGACAATAGAAGTCATACTGCGCTATACAAATGGGCCGGATTGAACTCTTGCACTCCACTGGCTCCGCTGGAGCGACATTCAGTATATGGCTTTGAATTCCTTTGGCTAAATAGCCTGGAGTGCAAAGGGTTAAAAAATACGATAAGATGTGGGTGAAGAGAAAGTATGCAAATGGGAAGAGTGGCTGCAGCGATAAGACGTTGCTCTGTCGTCCCAAGCTAAATGTAGACCAATCGTTGAACGCGAAATTCAGAAAGATCCCAGTTAAGGTTAGTGACTCTTCACGAGACGCGGGGTCATTGGTGGATTGCGCAATATATCCTTGGTGCATTAAAATGCGATATAAGAAAAAAAAGAAAAAAAAAAGGCACAGCGAAATTCTGAAAGCTGTGTGACACCTGATAATTGGGCGGAGTAATTACTATTTTACGTCACGACTTGTCACACAACCGTGACACGCGGACAACTTGCATTTCAAAGTTTCGGCATCAGGGAATCTGGCATCAAAGAAGACTTTTGACTTGACGTCAGGTTTCCGAAAAGGATAATTCGGTTTCTGGTAATTAATATGCGCAAAAGCGCAGCGGAGTGAAAGGCAAAGAGCGCTGTAGAAAATTAATGCGCGCCCCCCATCATTCAGAGAGCCCATAATTAATTTAACCTCGACCTACCGAGCCACCTTACACGCGGTTGGTCAGCTCGTGAAAAGCGACACCTAGTGTAAAATCGATAAAATACTGCTCCCACAATGGGGCGGTCAATTTCCTCCCAACCGCATCTTTCTCCACGCTGCGATAAAATACAGGGAGCAACGACTATTTTTACGATTCTAGCAAGAAATCGTAAAAAATAATACGATAGAAATCGTAATAAAATTTCGGATGTTTACGCGCGAAAAAACTCCCGCCAAAAAAATTGACACCAGGATGTAAACACGAACATATTTCACTTCTACACTAATGATATATAATATATAAACTGCCGTGCAAGTAAATGTCGTTTACAACACACGTAAACTACTCCACACTTCATAAAGACTTTGTAAACAAACAAATATTTCTGAAAATAAAAATAATAATAATAGACCTTCGAGCAGGGCCGTGCCGAGTACGTGGAAAACGGGGCAATTGCCCCAAATTACAAGTCGAAGGGGCGCCAAATGTGGTCAGTCACTTCTTGCGATATTCTTAGCTCATTGTCATTTCAGCTTTTTTACTTTAACAATCATGTCCTCAATCCACGTATCTATCAATACTCCTTCAAGTTGTTTGCAATTTTTAATTTACTCTTTTTCGTCAGGCTCCGTATCTCCAATCCAGCGGTTCTCAACCTGTGCTCCGCAAAACCCTTCCAACTGCTTCGTGTGCTCAAAAAAGAAAAGAAAAGAAAGAAAAGGCTGCATAAAGTTAATAAAAAGCTGGATAAATGATTTTCTGCTAAAAAAAAAAAGTTTAAAAAAAGATTTATAAAACATTGCCGATAGCAACTGAATCGAAAATTTTCCAGCTGAAGGAGGTTTTTTGTTACTGTTTTTCGTTTAGTTATGTAGTTAAGTTCCCCCCATTTCTCTGAAATTTGTGAGAAATAGATATATAACATTTCGAATAAAACTTATTTTACATACCCAAATGTTTAAAAATACCTTCCATCGTTAATACTGCTGTCATTGGGTTTAGTGTATTGGTGAAAATATCGTCGCCTTTATGAAAAAAAGAGAAGTATTTTAAAAAAATAAAAATAAAGGCATATAAGAAAGTATATGCATAATTGATGGTTTCAGAAAACGATATTTAAAGTCCCAGTTTTTAATGACTTCAACTGGGAAAATTAAGTTTAGATCCGAGTTTAAGCAATTTAAAATTCGAAACAAATAGTACCCTGCGAATAATTTTTCTCTTGAAAAATGCTCTGGACGCAAAAAAAAAAAAGTCTGTCCATTCTGGGACACACTGTACATTGAGTTTTCCTTGTCAATTTTGAGCTAAAGAAGATATTAATAATGGCGCATAATAGTTTTCATGTTGGGGTTCCCCTCGAACATTATTTCAAGGGTTCCTCAAAGCTGAAAAGGTTGAGAAATACCGTTTTAGACACAAGGGCCATTTTCCCTTCAGGATAAAACCTAATAATGGCGCATAATAGTTTTTACGTTGGGGTTCCTCTCGAACAAGAATATTAATTTAAGGGTTCCTTAAAGCCGAACAGGTTGAGAAACACTGTTTTAGAGACAAGGGCCGTTTTCCCCTTCAGGATAAAACCTAATAATGACGCATAATAGTTTTTACGTTGGGGTTCCTCTCGAACAAGTATATTAATTTAAGGGTTCCTCAAAGCCGAAAAGGTTGAAAAATACCGTTTTAGACACAAGGGCCATTTTCCCTTCAGGATAAAACCTAATAATGGCGCATGATAGTTTTTACATTGGGGTTCCTCTCGAACAAGAATATTAATTTAAGGGTTCCTCAAAGCCGGACAGGTTGGGAAGCACTGTTTTAGAGACAAGGGCCGTTTTCCCCTTCAGGATAAAACTTAATAATGGCCCATAATAGTTTTTACGTTGGGGGTTCCTCTCGAACAAGTATATTAATTTAAGGGTTCCTCAAAGCCGAAAAGGTTGAGAAACACTGCTGTTTTAGACATAAGGGCCATTTTTTCCCCTTCAGGATAAAACCTAATAATGGCACATAATAGTTTTTATGTTGGGGTTCCTCTCGAACAAGAACATTATTTCAAGGGTTCTTCAAAGCCGAAAAATGATTGATAAACACTGTTTTAGACATAAGGGCCATTTTCCCCTCAGGATAAAACGGGGTTCATTTCGAATTGATCATCACTACGTACATCACGTCTGTGGGGTTCCTTCATACATACATGGATATCAGTTGGTTATACAATAACACTCCTCCTTGGGGAGACACTCACTGCACAGACGTATTGTCCATAAAACTGAGGTGACCGCATGCGTGGCATATCCATTAAGAGGGACTTCGTATACAGTGAAACTCTAATGTTACGTTACAAGTTTTTCCAGTTTCGAACGGGTTTTTCCCCTACACAATTCCAAATATGAAATGAAGTATTAATTGAATTGAATGACATTTACTCTGTGTGTGTATATACAATTAACTCCACAGAAGAAGTAAACTACAGTTGACAACTTATTATCCGGAAGAAGTAACTTTATGCAAATGAGCGTGTGGCCAAATTGAGATAAAATTGCTTCACCAAGGTCCGGATAAAACTGCTCAAAAACTTTTGGCATTCAGATATGTTAATGATTAATTCCGGATAGTCTGGATAATTTTCGGAGTCGGGGGTGTACGTTGGTTGGGAGAGTGGAATCTTCACTAAACGTAAAATACAATGCTCCCCCATAGGAGGATATAGTTTAACATTAGAATGACATATTGGTTAAATACAAGTTAATTTAAATACGTTTAAACCGAGACGTTTGCAACCACCGGAGGTCGCGCTAAACCTTGGGTCCCACCCAAGGTAAAGTCAACCTGGGAACGTCCAATTATAAAACCAATGTAAATTGAGTATCACTTATCCGAAACGCTTGGGACTAGAGTTGTTCCGGATTTTCGAATATCTGCGCACCCATAATACGTCGTCTTAGGAATGAGACCCAAATCCAGGGTCGTAGCTAGAAGCTTTTTAGGGGGGCTCGGAAATTTGGGAGGGGTTGGAATTATTTAATATTCTGATGTATTTTATTAGTATTTAAAAAAATACATAATACCAAACATCTGCGATGTGGACATAAAATACTTAAATGAAGTAAATTAATCCTTTGTACCGTATACTTCAGGGTTATCTAACCTTCTTAGGCAGCGGGCCACTTACAAATTTTTCGTTGCTCTTGCGGGCCAGCGCTGTCCTACATAAATAAATAAAAAATTACAAAAAACCTCCCTTCAGTGTCATCCGGTTATAATTTGTTCGCTTGCGATACGAAAAGGGATTTTTCCATGCGGTTTTTTCCCGATTTCTGAAAAAAAAATTCTAAATTTTTTTTTTTTATTCCAAACAGTTGTCGGCAGACCGGATTGTGGCCAATCCTGGGATACTTCGACAAAGCCTAAAAGTCATAAATCAATATATGTATAAAGATAATCATTTCTGACTCTCACGTTTGATCTCGAACTATGTATACGAGAAAAAAAAAAAAGACACCGCCCCGGCGCTGAGTCGACCTATGAACTAGAGTTCCCTAACCATTCGGCCACCACGGCTCCTCTTTTCCGTATATAAGATCTGTTATAGGATATTACCTTTCTCAGGGCTAACACAAATGCAAAATGGTTATCACACAAAGCCGCAAGGGCAGGGGTGCACACAGACTTTCATTTGGGGGGTTACGGACAGAATTTGCCATGGTCTTGGAATAACACCCTTCATTTATCATGGAAGTTGGAATTTTTTACAGTGAAAAAAATATATTTCTTGAAGGGTCATGACCCCCTGTGACCTCACTCACCCCTGTACCTGCCCTTGCAACAGAGCATTTTTATAATTTTTTCGTGGGGAATTTTATAATAATGTCGTAGGTTAAAAGTGTTGTAGTGAAATGTTGTGAAAAAAGTTATAGATTACAATATGAGTAGAAATTAATTTGGAAGGTTTGCGAGCTAAGAATCAGTTTGTGAGAAAACAAAGACATATCCCCCCATGCTTGCGCATCACATACGTTAACAGTATGTCCCGAAGGGGGACCCCCCGGTTCACCTAACATCAACAAGACGGAGTACAGGGTCGGGGGTAGGTCTACATCAAATCAAGCAACTGGCCCGGCGTTAAAACAAACATACGCCGAGAAGTTTAAAATTAAAATAAATGAGGGCGCTATTGTCGCTCGGATACAAGCTCCCGCGAAAAAGAAATTGCCGGTTTCCCCGGGGAAAAATTCGCCGGTGTTGCCTAAACGGCGCCAAAATTGATTCGTGAATTTATCTTACTTTAGGAATGGCATTTTATTTCCAGGTCCCTTGACTTTTTTCCCCTGGATTTTGGGTTGTTTTAATGGAAATGGGGAAATTTTCGAACGAAATGTACGAATTCCCGGGTGAAATATACAGCACGGCATTTCCCGGGCTCCAACGGTTCATTTTGGCGGGAACTGAACGGATTACGTACATTTAAAACCCGAAGGAACGCGCTTTATTCAGTATCCATTAAGGGCTCTGCCTAGTACGGCCCCCCTCAATGGTTGGCAAAGATTTCAAAGACTCCAGATAAGAAGTGTAATTTCCATTTATAATTTCCTCGGTTTTGTGTTTGTAATTTCCATAGGACACATATACAAACGGGTTTAAACGAAGCCTTCAACGCCTATTGGGTTCCAGCCACCGAAATTTTTGAAGCAACGAGTCTAAATTTGAGACTTGCGCTTTAAAACATATAGGTTTCAGATACACGGTGAAACCTGGTAAATCGACCACCTGAACAAAGTGGTCACTTTCCATAAGAGAGAACTGGCAGGGACTTAGTCATGCCTATATCCAAGTCTGTCGTGTATATTGACCATTGCAATCCAGGTGGTCACTTTAGGCAGGTATTACTCCTCCAGTTTTATTAAACCTCCGGTTTGAGCTTATATTACACAAAAAAACTCGCCCCGGTGGCTTTGTGTGTTGACCATTATTTGGCAATTGTGTTATCCCTGTGAAGGGTAATAATATCTTACATCCTTATATACGGAGAAAGAGAGCGTTGTTCCTATCCTTGTCTGTCTAGCTGTCAAGGCCCTCCGGGCTCAACGGAAGGACCCTGGTTCGAATCCAGGATAAAGATGGCGTCACTTTTTCTCTTAAACAAAAACGCTCCAGTTTGAGCTTGTTTACACGTGTTGAAAATTATTAAAAAAAATCAAATATAACTCAGTATAAGAAAAAATTCTCTCTCTCTCTCTGTGGTTTTACGGCTCAAAGACTACAATGGTCATGCTGTGCCCGGACCTAACGTTTCCCGAAGAATCTGAACCTCTTAAAGCCTAGGGAACAAAACCCGGACTATTGTGCATTCGCGCTCAGTTGGCGCGTGATACCGTTAGCAGACGGGTTAGTCCATTGCAGTTTCGGGAAGGGCGTCTTGCCGAAACTGGTTTTTCGCGCGGGAAAAACCAGTTCCTCCAAGACGGCCTTCCCTAAACTGCAATGGACTAACCCGTCTGCTAACGGTATCACGCGTCAACTGAGCGCTAATGCACAGTACAGTGAGCAGTGCGATCTTTTTATGAGATCTCTGAGTAAGCGTTCTTTGTACACTGTTGGGAGTCGAACCCGGATTAACGGCGTACTAGGCGAACGCGTTACCACACTGCGCCACCGCAGGGCATCAGAAAAAATAAATAAATTTTATTTACAAACTGACTCTCGATTTTACGAACTCACACGAATTTTTTATTTATTTTTAATATCTTTCTGGACACAGAACCCCCATTACTTTGAATCGTCGCAAATCCAGGGTTGCTTGTCTGTGTGCGAGCGCATCTTTAATTTAAAAGAATAAATAAAATTACCCGCCAAAATTTTGTAGGGAAAAACGAAATCCCTGTGGGTTATGGTTCGTAAGAACAGATTCAGTTCAATTAAAACGCCTCGATTTTTCCCTTTTAAAAGATTATTAGCAACGATTTTTCCCCAAAGGGAAATCAGGCGCACATGGAAAAAGAAGTGATCGCCACTGAGCTATATTACAACGTTGTAATTTAGCTCAGTGGTGATAGCCAACGGTTGACGGTTAATTGTATCTGTCAACAGTAAATAAAAACATTGGCAACACTGCTTTAAAGGCGTTTTTCGAAGCACTTCAGGGGTTGAGTTGAACGGCGTTTTCCCTATGGATAGGCTGAGAAAGATGCTCTCAGCTGCGTCTGAAGAAAGCGTGCTCTGGCGACCAATATCGTTGAAGTCCTCTTTTCCAGAACTGCCTCATGCGCCCCAGTAGACCAGTTAAACAACCGACGCAAAAAAAACGGATGGCTGTTCCAGGACGACATTTCCTCCATGGAAAACCTCCGAGAAGACTGGAGTACGACGACTAAAGAAACACAGTTTAACTTGAATATCCATTTTCTTTCTGTATCGGTTGCCCAACGGCAGTTGACTCGCGTTTTACGGCGCAAGGACAACTAAGGTCATACTGAGCCTACAAGTTTTCTGGAAAAACCCAAACCTTTCAAGGCCTAGAGAATCAACCCCCGGACTACAATGAGCAGGTAGTAAGCATTTCTTTTTAAACGCTGAGAATGGAAGACAGGTTAAAGGCAGACCAGGAGAACATGTTAACACAACGGTACCACAGGGCCACAATGGCGGATACGAAAGAAATGTAAATGCTGTTTGGGTAAAGGAATATTCCATGCTCTGATTGGTTGCTTTCAACCTGATCGATGAGGGTGTGGCCTAGAGCGATGACGTCATCACATTTCAACTATTCAGGCATAACTCGAAGTCTATCCAAACGGACAGCGAGGGGTTTACCTCGAAACGGGGGGTATGGGGGTCTCCCCCCACTTATCCTTCTCTGATACGGGTTAGAGTAATATGCTTTCAGGTATGAATTTTGCAAAAAGTAAACACGAACCGTGTAAAAACATTTTATATATAGGCCACACCCTTTGGGTAAAAACATAGCATTCATAGTCACACCCTCAAGTTAAAAACAAACAATCAGAGCTCGGAACGGACCTCTCCCCAAATACACTAGAAATATAAGGCTTGTTGGGCTTTAACCGTAACCATGTGAGGTGAAAGTAGTCAATGTTTACAAAATTAAAAGTTAAATATGGCGGGCGGAATTCGTTCAATGTTGAAAACAGCAGTTAAATGTCGATGTCGTTTATGAAAGCGGTTACATATCCATGTCTAAGAATTGCCTTTTATATATTGCACAAGGTTAGCAATTGCCATGGTGCACCGATACAGAATACAAGGTATCTTCACGCTGGCCACTTAATGTGGTACGGCTGGCCACAGTTACGAACACCCCGCTAATAAAAATATCATCTACTAGAACTAAAAACGGCGTGGTCAAAACTGAGCTCCACTTCAAAATTGTTGCCAATCAGACCTTATTACCAGGGGGGGTGGGGTAGCCAACGTGGGTCCTTAAGCACACTTCGACCAGCCCCATGACCCCTTCCCTAGGCAGTGGCATAGACACATTTTTTTCACGGAGGGTCTTGCCAGCGCCAGCAAGGTCTTTCGGCTCTGCTTATCACTAAGGCAATAATTTTATCGCGGTACGAATTTCTCGAGTTTTCTGCATGTACGTTGCATTCAAATGTGTTACCTATACCGGCTTTATTTTCAATGTTTAAAATTTAAATTCTAGAATGGATTCAGCGAGCATTTTTGTATGTACAAGGTCCTCGTTATATGGGTCCTACTGTAATAATTATACAGGCTTAATTTGTTCTACAAGGGGCCCGAAAAAAATATCTAGGGCCCAACAAAACCTTAATTCAACCCTGTGTGTATGGTAGAACAACTCGTAGACGGAAAAGGAAATTTCGAAAACTTGGTGAGATACGACCCCACGTCTCCTGATTGTCAGTCAAGTGCTATACCATTAAGCTACACGTAACCAGTCATTCCCTGCAGGTGTATTTAAAGCTTTTTTTATGATCGTTTCGCCATAGACCTCGTGAACATTTGTCCAATTATTTTTTAATTGCATAAAGCAAATACTGGTCGGAGGTAGGACAGTTTATAAAGAGAAATTTTCCCCCTGCATACTTCCCCCATCTTGCTTGAGCACTAATCTTTATCCTAAGATTGTCTAGTATATGTTCGATTATCCGGGGACGGCCCATGAAGATTATTCGTTAAACCGGGAAATCCTATGGAAATAATTTTGGTGATCCAATAGATTTTACTCTTATAAGCGGGGCATTCGATTATACATAAGATCAACTGTAGTAATATTCTTTTCAACACTATTTCACGTTTATTATGTAGGCAGCATTACTGATGCGCGATTGCGAGATGTTTTAGTCGATTGTCCCGATTATTTGAACATCTCGATGTTTCTTAAACCTGACTCATGTGTAACATGACATGGCGTAACCGTGCGTGATGAAGCCAGTACCTCGATTAACGGAAGCGTGCAGCAGTGATTCAGTGATGTTCACGCGCATGCGCAGTGTGATTTGGCAGCTGATTCGCGATTTCAATTGAACATCTCGATTGTTAAGTTCAAGGACGAATGAATTGTTGACTCGATTGTGATTCATTCGATTGTAAAAACATTTCGTAACCGTCCATCACCAGTGCGCAGTGCACTGGGACATTTAGTATATATGTACAGTGAATGCCATAAGTATTCGTACACCTGCAGTGTGTTCTATTTAAGAAGCTGCTGTATAATAACTATTAGATGTACGTAGAGACAGGACAAACGCCATCATGATTGCCATGAAAATATAATTTATTTTCAACTAAAAAACTTAAAACTATGTATATAATACTGCAAATTACAATAAATTAGCATCAAAATTATTCACAGTTCACGTGTCAAAAGCATTCGTACATGCAAAAGTCTGTCCTAAAATGATAGAACTGCAATGTTGTTTGTGCACCCGAAGCAATCTGCGGGAAATGCACCGATTTCATTTAAAAGCCAATGAACAATAAACCCGTTTACTATCATTTCTGCAGAAAGTATGCGAAAATGAATCGTAGAAATAAAGAAACAAGTGTAGCGGAACAAAAGCCCATAATGAGGCTCCTTAACCAGTATAAATCTTTACGAGAGATTGCATAGCTCGTCGGCAGACCTCGTTCTATAGTCCAGTCCATAACTGACCGGCATTGTCAAAGAAATACGATTCAAAATATGCCGGGAAGCGGACGTCCACAAAAACTGACTGAAAAGCACAAACGTTTAATTGTTAGATTAATTAAGAAAAATCCAAAATTAAGTGCTCCAAAGATAAGAAAAGAGCTGCTGAATCAAGGTGTGTCACTGTCAGAAAGCATGGTGCGCCGCATTTTCAAAAATGCAGGGTACAATGGACGTGTAGCTCGTAAAAAGTTTTTCGTGTCAAAGGTAAACAGAAAGAAGCTTTTGCAATTCGCAAAAAAACATGTTGATAAAGGTCCTGACTTTTGGAATAGAGTTATATTCTCTGACGAGAGCAAATTTAATATATTTGGATCAGCTAGCAGGCAAATGGTATGGCGTAAAAATAACACCGAGCTTCAACCGACGAACCTGTGTCCAACAATCAAACACGGAGGTGGAAGTATGCAAGTTTGGGGCTGTATGAGTGCAGAGGGAGTGGGAAAATTGCACATTATCGACGGAATCATGGACCACAGAATGTATATTAACATTCTGAAGGAAAATTTGGGTCCTAGTCCTGCTCAAACGGGTCTTCAAAATAACTTTATCTTTCAGCAAGATAACGACCCGAAACATACTGCGTATAATACAAAGCTGTGGCTCCTTTACAATACTCCCAAACAGCTAAATACCCCTCCACAATCACCTGACATTAACGCTATAGAACATTTATGGAGCATTCTGGACTCGCGGATGAGAAAACGACGCATATCAAATAAAAATGATTTGAAAATTGCGCTTCTCGAGGAATGGGCATCCATTTCAACGGATGTCACCAAAAACTTAGTGGATTCGTTGCCAAAACGCATGAAAGCTGTGATTAAAGCCAAAGGGAACCCAACGAAATATTAAGAATGAATTATTATTTTATTAATGAATTTTCTGACCAAAAAACAATTAGTGTACGAATATTTTTGACACATGAGCTATGTGTAAGTTTGTTCATTTTTTATTGTTATTTGCAGTGCACGTATATTTTTTTTTTTACTTTTTTTATGAAGTAAATACAAAAATTTATATTAATTGTGGTGACATTTGTCCCATATCTCTACATCTAATAATTATTATACAGCAGTTTCTTAAATAGAACACACTGCAGGTGTACGAATACTTATGGCATTCACTGTAGCTGTACATTTATTTTTCTCGGATAATCGAACAATGATCGCTGGAATTGTCAATATCCGTTTAAAATTGGGGGGGGGGGGGGGAAAAATTTAAAAAGCACCACAATCTTCCAAATAATAACAAACACTACCAATTTACAAATCATTTAATTATACAAAATAATTACGCACAATTACAATCACTGCGTCACGATCTTGTTCAATGGTAGCTATTTTGGTTTTCTGTTTTAAATAGACATTTCATCGCAAAACCACAATTTTAATACTATATAAACCCTCATTAGCGGACACCCCGCCACCCGGACAGAGAAATTTGTTCCTAAAATCGGGGTGGACTTATCTGAGGGGTGTCCGTTAACATGTTTTTTTTTAACTTCAGTTTCTGTGCTGTCCAGCCCACTTATTGATATGAGAGATTACTACGGGATTCCACCGATTTTTTCGAGTCAATTTCACGTATCATTTCTGCCCAATACAACAACTATTTGTTGGTGTTTTACGGTGCAATGACAGCCAAGGTCATGTGGCGCCGGGTCATACAGTTTTCCAAAGAATACAGTGCAGTGACAAAGGTATTGAGTTACCTCAACATGGCTACATGAAAATTTAATTTATACATTCCACGCTTTCTGACACAAGTGAGATCTTCCGATTTACAAAGGACTCGAACGAAAAGAAAAAGACCACGATTCAGATGGGCCTCGAATCAGCGGTATCCAGGTCTCCGTCCCGAAGCTTTGCCAATTGTGCGGACAGTTACGTAGGGTCTTCGTAATTAGGAAGCTTGTTTGCATTTTCATAGTGCAAGGGCTGCAAAGGTCCACCTGCGCCAGGACCCACACATTTTCCGAAACATGCGAACCTTCGTCGCCCAGGGACCTAAACCCCAGACCACGGTGTGTAGAAAACCGCACGCGTCCTATACGATGACATTAGGGGTCGATTTCATTTTACGGCACAAGGTCATGCTGCGCCACGACCTAGAGGTTTCCGATGAAAGTCGAACCCTTTAGGGTCTTGGGAATGAACCCCCGGACTACAGTGAACAGTTAATCGGTAAGCGTTAAAAAAAAACACTGTTGGGAATCAAACCAGGGTGAACGGAAGGTTAGGTGGACAAGTTACCCCTGAAGGGAAATAATTACGATATTAGATGGATGTCCTTAGTAGCTCAGTTGGCGGAGTATCAGGATGAAAACCTGAGCACCACTGTTCCCAGGTTAGCCTGAGGCGTGGTCCCCCCAACTATCTAATTAATGAAAAGAGCCACAAACCATGGAGCGCAAAAACTGACGCTTTCAATTCAATTTCCTCAGATCCTTCCGCTTCAAAGCGCAAATTTTGGCGCTTTTTATTTTAAAGGCGCGATCTGACTTGGCAATACCTGAAACTGATTTATTCAAATTGGACGCAAAAAATAAAGACGTCGCATCTAACCCGATACGTCTCAATAAACTAAGTCCTTCAAGTGTCTAAAAACGTCTCGAAAATTCTAGAATTATATCGGCTGTCTATCCCCTCTACACAGTCGGTATAACAGAAAGTGGCGATAGAAATCCCAGAAGATACAATAAAAGATTTCAGAGTCCTTTCCGAAATCAATTTCTTCGAATTCTCCAGAAGAAAAATCACTGAAGCGAAAAACTTTTTTTTTCTTTTCTTTGAAGAATTTAAACAGGCTGACGTTCATTTTCTAAGAATGGGTGGGGGGATTAAAAGGGGAGAGGGTGAGAATTTTGAATACATTATTAAATATCTGCAATTTAAGAAGTACGCAAATTCGCTTATAACTTTATATTTTATTTTTCAAATATGTATATTAAAAATACCGTATTCGAAATGGCCCCTCATCTCCCAGCCCCAAAGGGACCGTAAAAAAGTTAAAGCCCAATGGTTGGCAAAACTAGTGTTGTATGCCCATATGAATAATACAAAAATTTAAAAATAAAGGAAGGTAGTGTTTCCAATATTAGATTATTCAAATCAGTTAAGGATTTATGTATGTGATGTTATATGTGAGATATTTTCAATTGCCAATAAAAATACAAGTTCAAATAACTGTTTTAATTGTATTATAATTTCAAAACTGCCCTATCTTTCGTCTACTACTAATAATAATAATATGTAAGGCTAATAACAATAATAATTTTGTGAACAATACAGGGGTGATTGTTAAGTCCAAACCAGATTCCCTGAACATACCAAAAAATTCCCTGAAAAGTTATGTAATATTTTTGGTAAAGACACTGATTTCCACAGGAATATAAAAAATTATAGGAAACAAAACAAAATTTTTGTAATTTTTTAAATGGAAATCCTGGAAGAGCCAAGATAAAATTTCCAGAATTTACGGAAATCCCGGAACGTAATCGCCCCTGCTAATAACATCAGATAGGATCTTTGACATGAAACTACGTTTCGTTAACGCGAGTTAAAACAAAATAATAACAATAATAAAAAAGAAATAGTGTTTCCTATATAAAATTTCCTATTTCTGTTATACATTTTCCCCCATAACATTCCTCCATTTCATATTCTTCCCCTTAAAAATCCTCGTACATTTATATTTCCCCCTATATAACTATGTAAATTTATTTATACCCCCTCCCCGATTTTTTATCCATTTTTTTTCACTTCTACAAAAATCCCTACTTCTACAGTTTTTCCCCTAAAAATCCCTACTTCTACAGTTTTCACGCTAAAATGCTCTAATTTATCCCCCCCAACCCAAGAAATTATTTATGATATCACAAATACTACTTGAAAAAAAAAGGGGAATTTCCTGAAAAAAATCAGGAAAACAAAAAAGACCACAGAAACTAATCACAAAAGATTGAATAACTTACCCACAAACAAACCGCATACCGGTACTTTAGAAAATAAAAATTTATTATAGTTCAAAATTAAAATACAGGAGGACAGTTGATTATTCCTCTCCGTTTCCATTCTAACCAAACATTTCCCGATTTCTCCGGGAAAAGGAGGAACTCCCCCCCCCCTCCCCAAACCACACCAACTTTCCGGGGCTAACGATAACCAAAGAAAACCATTACAGGAGTAGCACAGACGGGTTCCTAGGAAATTTGGAGGTTGCGCTCCTCAATCTGCATAAAGCTACAACAGACCATGAATTTTCCACTGAATCCATGTCCCATCCATCATGGAGCCCTGAGAGAAGAGAGAGGGATGAGGAAGAGGAAAGATGAGGGAAGAAGAGATGAAAAATTGTGGGAAATATTCTCGGGTACATTAAAGCATCATTTGAAAGCGAGGAACCGACTACAAAGCATCATTACTCGAGGGCATTTTCTCGGCAAAAGACACAATCGGTTACGAACCTCTGAAGGGATCGACTTTTTCCAAAATGAAACGAGTCAAGGCATGAAGCACGGAAGCGTACTTCGTAATAGATGCTGGTAGCACGCTGCAGTTTTTAGCGACAACAGCTGGTGTAGTTGCAAGCTAATTTTAGCCGAATTAAGGGCTAAAGTAGTTGTAAATTGCCCAACATGGCAACAGAAGCACATCACACAAGTGAAGTCAAAGTAATAGTGACGTCGTTTGAACAGCTAGCTATTCGAAATACGGAGTAGGCATCCATTACCACAGGGTTATTTTTGAAAAAAAAATAACTACTTTTTCGTTAAGAAAAATCCGGTTTATACAAAGGTCCAGTGTACAATGACTCAAAGTAAATGGTGAAGTGGAAAAACAGATTAGGCAGTATCATGGCTATAAAAAATGGCATCTGGCTATAATAGTGATCGTTTTTAGCCAAATATTTATCAATGCAAAAATAGTATTCCTGAACAGTCAATGAATGGAATCAATTCCACGATAACAACGAAACAAGGTATTAAATAGTTGAGGGAATGTTTTCCCCCACAATGTTTCAATAATGTTGTTGTTCAATATGCACAGTTCGTCGGTGCTATATTCTGCTATTCTGACAAATTTGTAATGCACGTCAACTGTCAAAAAATATTGGCGATTGGAAGGCAAGGTCTTAATGAGTGTCATGGAAATACAGCGAGTCCAGTCTAACAGTAATACAATGGGGAAATAATACCTTAACAGTGTCTAAGGAGCTCCTCAGCTTCGGGGAGGTGCATGAAGCACGTTCCGAACTTCTTGCCTTCACCACGTGACAATTAAATCTCTCTATCCCTTCACCCACTCTGCCATGTGAAGTCCTCTGTACATTTCTTCCAAGCAGTCTAACCTGGGTAATGTACTCTGGAACAGAGGAATCACTTCGGCAATACTGATGGTGGTATTGTTCCTGTCCTTGAGCAGGATGGCCAAATAATGAAGTACTCGATGCATGGTGATACCTTCATTGATGACAATGTCCAGTATATCAGTCTGGAAGAAGAACCGGGTCATCTTTCGTCCCGTTACAAAGGTAGTGGTGAACTGCAGCCCAACTGAAGCGATAACCAACAAAGATTCCTGCTTCACTCTCAGATGCAACTTCAGCAAGAACGCGCAAGACAAGGAAAACAGCATGATCCCCAGAACCGTGGCATCCGAGTTGTGGAACTCAGTGTAGAAGGCCAACGAGGAAAAGGTCAGTGTTAAGAAAGACCATCTGCGGAAGTTGAAGGGCTCTTTGGAGACGACGTATTCCTCCACTGCAGTTGGTACACCACGTTTCACTTGGGAAAAGGTCAATTTATTGCCATAAACATCCGAGGTAGTAGTGGTCTTTGTGGTGTTCGGCTTCGTAGAGGCAATCTTGGGTTTGCATTTGTAAGGATGGTGGACTTCGTCTGTCACCTGATGACCGATCGTCTTCAAATACGACACCATCATCGAGAAGATTATGGCACGGAGTTTGATGGATTAGAGAACAGTTAGAAAAGAGTAGTGTGCACAGAAGATCTCGCACAAATCAGAGCAAGAAATTGCCAGCAGAAACAGAATACGAGGCAAGGCCTATTCTCCAAATATTACTTCTCAAAACTAGCCCCGCTGTTTGCATCGGTCAACTCAGCAACGATAACACCTACAAAGAAAACGCACCGTAAACATACGAAGAAAAAAGATAGTGTACTAACATTTTTTTTGTTCAAGTGCACAGTGCTCTTCACAACCGAGGGCATGTTTGTGCATAGATGGTGATAAATTTTCTAACTATTCAATAATAAAACAAAACATGACGTGCAGCATAAAATAAATAAATTTTTCGACAGTAAGATAATTTATCTAGTAGAAGTATAGGTTGACCCACAGTAAATTCCCTGAAAGTAAAAATTTATATCTGAAGACCATTAAGATAATATGCTCATATTTTGGGGTTCACCCTTTAACACCTAAGAGTAAAATAAACATGCTAAAACTTATACCATGCAATTTCTGAGGTACTTGGACATAAAATAAATTTTAAAAAAATCATGAATAAAATTTATAAATTTTAATGGTCTTAACTTACATAGGTACATTTGTTCCATTCAGGAACACCGATGAGCAAGACGTATGTTGGTATGTAAAATATTACTGTTGGATATATTTGTTAAAACAGTTAGTTGCTCCCATTGCGCACAGAAAAACCATGCACTTGACAAAGTCGGATCTGTTCTTTCTAGAGCAACCTGCCAGTTGACAAACGCGGGGCTTTCGTGGTTTCTACTTTTCTTGAGTGAGAAATGTTGTCAAATCTAACTGCAGTTGGCACTGGGGCAGGTCTTCTTGCGCGTTTTGTTAGAACGCCACCGATGCTTTACCTCAGCCAAAGTTTGAACTAGTACGGGATGACTCCCTGTAGTGGATCCTTTGAGTAATGAACAGCAGATGTCCAACTCGAAGTCTTCCAATAACCTATTTCCGCCTGTACTTCGGTACAGAATCTTATGCATTCCCTACAGCCAAACTCATGAAATAGAATGCGGGACGGAAATACCACTTGTGTGTTTTCAGTTCCATCTTGTTCATGGCCAGTACTATATCAGCTTTGTCCACATCACCCACGTATGAATTGTACGTCCGCAGAATGGCTGGGCGTTTTATTTCTGCCACTGCTCCTATTTTTTTGTTTCATAGTGTGCATTTATCAGTAGGTAAAGAATTTTGATAATTTTAAACACCAATTACCTGACGGTTATCTAGCCGGGCACAAGTCATAACCTCTTCTGTTTGAGCTATATGAGAATCAAATGCTCCACGACCTTCTTTCTTCAGCTGGGTCTTTCTTTTCAAAGGGTATTTTCTTAGTCGAGATTTATTCATAGTCGATGTCTCGCCAAGTTGAAGCATGTATGAGATTAGTTCTGGTGAGCTGAAGTAATTGTTGAAGAAGATCTTGTGCATATTAGGTTCTGACACAACCTAAGCATAACCAAACTAGACTTGCTCACATTGAAGTTGTCAAATCATATAAAACGTTGCCTATTTTTCTGAAAGGAACATTCGTAGCTTCATCATAATGGGATCCTCTATTCCTTGTAAAACAAATTTTTGTTTTGAGTGTTTATTTATGATCTTGAGACATTCATTCGTAACTCCGATTATTCAATTTACAAAATAATTTGTATTTATAAGTCGATTCTAAGAAAAATAGACAATACTTAACTTTCTGATGTCACAAAAAAGAATGCCATTTCTAAATCTGAATATTTCTGCCTCGCAAAGACCTACTGCGATCTGTTGCCATTTTTCTGAACTAGGTAATGGAACATTCGTTGCTTTGAGGCAAATTATAGCTTGATAGCATTGTTGGTTTTAATAGCAAAAATTGTGACGTCAGAGGAATATTTGTTTCTTCTAGGTGGTAAAGGGTTAACCACAATCAGTATCGGGAATTTTTTTGGAGTAAATCATATCATTCGCTTTTCATACGTCAGTTGAGGGGATTCTACTACTTTCCCTGTATATATATACCACAAGTCGCCCCT
This sequence comes from Dysdera silvatica, assembly GCA_006491805.2. Classification (NCBI taxonomy): domain Eukaryota; kingdom Metazoa; phylum Arthropoda; class Arachnida; order Araneae; family Dysderidae; genus Dysdera; species Dysdera silvatica. The sequence continues at coordinate 142,531,859 of QLNU02014176.1, forward strand.
ACATGCCACTGCCCCTGTATACAGCAAGACATACAGGTGACATATCGCCCCCCGCTCTTGTATACAGGAGAAGTACCGTGTAGGGACAACTTCAGGTCTAATCTATAAATCCAGAAATTTTTCCAAAACTGTAACCGTAGATGTATAGGCAGGGTTCCAACTTACATTGGAGAAAAAAATCCCCGACTTTTCCAGATTCCCCCCCCCCGACATTTTGAGCAAAATTCACTGACTTTTCCAGCAAAATACCCTAACCAGTCACAAAACTTCCAACTAAACTTCGGTTGAAGGGAAGACGGCTTCACGTTCGTGGGAGGTTTAGCCTCTATTCAAAATAGAAGTTAAGAAAGTTTTTCTCCACTTTTCAAGGTTTTGACCAAAAAATCTCCATTTCCCCTGACTTTTCCAGGTTTTGACCAAAAATCTCATTTTCCCCCTAACTTTTCGGGACGATTTCAAATTCCCTGACAATTCCAGGTTCCCCAGGTTGCGTGAGAACCCTATGTGTATGTCCCAGAGTGCCCAATGATTATTACATCGAACCTCCGAAAAATTAAGGTGTGTTCGATTCCAGGTGAGCTTGGTCACGAATCGACATAGTTCGAAGGTCATGTTAAGCCAATTAACTCGCGCGGAACGCAAAAATAAATAATACAGAATCGAAAATTTTGTTAATTCGAAGCTGAAGGGGTCACTAAGCTTAATTCGAATTACCCAAGAACTTTAATGAGAAAAATTTTAATATAGGCACTTTCGCAGTCACCGTACCTTGGCGCAGTATGACCCTTGTTGTCCTTGCGCCATAAAAAAACACAACCAACCAAGTAAAAAGCTTAAATCACCCATAAATTCTAATTAAACAGGTTCGGCTGTAATAATTTGGATGAGTTTTATGGCGCAAGAGACATGATGGTCGCGACCCACGGTTTCTAGAGGAATCCGAACTACACTGAGCAGTCGGTCGATAAAGGTTCCTTCTTTCTGGCAGCGCTGAGGTGTCGAACCTGAGATAACGGTACGACAGCTGAGAGCGTCACCACTGCAGGCCCCAACTGTAATGATGTCAGTACATGTACAAATAAAACACCCTGTCCATATAGATAATACATGGAGAAATCATTAAAATCTTGTCTTTGTTTCTTCTTGACCTTTCCAGTCTTCTTTCTGTTTAATCTATTTTTCCCTTCCCGTATATTCTCCCCCTCCCACCCAAGGTGACGATCGAAACCCCGCGTTTTTTTTCCCGCCAAAGTCCCTTCGAGTCAGATAACCCTGCTGAAGACTGTCTTCCAGCTCCGAAGTCGGTTAAGATCCTATTTTGGGCCGCGCTTCTGCTGTATGTCTCTGGCTTGAAGAACATTTAGGGGGCATGATGGATTGGTCTGAAAAGAGATCAAAGAACACTATTAAAGCCGCCTAATGGTCTGCGTCCCCGTCTAACGCTACCACCTATTAAGCGTAGTATGAGAACTGGTGCGTGCCTGGTTGTCCGTGTGCCAAAGACGATCGTGCCGGGACTCGTGGCACGCACATGCCGCATTAGCTCGAATCGAACAAGAGACCCCCCCACCGGAGAGAGAGACCAGTGAGCCGAATTCAAAATTTCCAACTTGGAAAGATTTATTTTTATGGCAAAGCGTTTCGTTACGTCTCCGGTAGTTACGTCTCAAGACGAATGCAAACGCACAGTTAAACACTCTTTCACTGTTGACTATCACAATTGTATTTGCGA
>QLNU02014176.1:142533690-142551946 GCA_006491805.2 Dysdera silvatica
TAGACATACGGCAGAACCTTCATATATCGCAGATTTATATGGTTTATATACTGACATGGGCGTACACAGAAAGTTCGTAAGGGGGGGTGTTATGGGCTCCAATGGGGGTACAGAGCTATAAACTCCACATGTTCCTATGTTATATATACAAAATTTCATTGCGATGGGGTTATAACCCTCAAACCCCATCCCCGACTAGATCTATGTATACCGAAAAGGGGATCAACTTCGATATGCTGCCAGTATGGTGATACCTCATGAGGTACGGGGAGAACGGCCCACATTACTGGGGTCTTTAATTCATTTCTTCCCACGCCTGTACACACCGGTACGGCTAGACCTCAATGAATACTGTGCATGGTAGCAAAGAAATGCGAAGACACTATTTCTATATGTAAGTAATTGTTCAGAGTCGATTAAATAAAGGATCTTTTCCAAGAGAGCCGAGGAAATCGAAAATTCCTGGAACATCCGGGACAGGACACGTCGGTATTCGTTTCGTGGCCAGTGCCGAATGCGACAAAAGAAATCCCGGACAAAATGAAGGGAAAAAAAGCGATTCCCGTTTTTACATTCCCTTTTCCCATGTCCTGGCATCAATTCCAATTTCTTTTACATTCCAGAATTCCGGGACGCCGAATCCGTTACCATGGAAATGCTGTGAAAAGGTACAATATCGCGCAATAACACCAAAAAAAATATCGCTTCATTCTTAAGAGATGCAGGAACGCAGTATTGACTGAACGATAAAATTATTGGAAAAACACAATATCCCCCCACAACCCCATACACAATGAAATCATACCATGTGTGCTAATGGCCTCGTCATACACACTGTGATTATGACAGCATTATCATGACATTCAATTGATTTATTTAAAACTTCAGCGATTCAAACATCCGCGGTTACGTCAACTATATTCCTACCAACTTCTTTAGTTAAGAAAAACGAACTGATTTTAACAAAAATTTGACCTGAAAAGTACATGGAACGGCTAACGTTTATTGCAATAGTCCGTGGTTGAAACTCTGTAAACAGTGCTTTGTTTATGCCAAAACCACCAGTGCTATTACGGAAACAAAATGCCAGAATATACAATTTTTATAAATCCACGAATTTCGTCGCGCGTTTTGGAATCTAATGTTGGAATTTGAATTATCACTAAAGAAGGATAGCGTATTATTTCCGGAGGGTTGGGCGGGACATTTGGGCACAAAGGCGGTCGTGTTGCAGGGCGCTTAATAGATTCGGCAGGGCGTTGCGCCCTTCTATTTCGCTTTAGGTGATACTCTAATACACTCCACCGTCACTTGATGGAAAGGTGTGTGTAAGCTAACCACTTCGTAAACTAGTCGCCAAAATTTTGACATTACCGCCAAGTTCTGCAGCTTGTGGGCGCAACTGGTCAGCTGTGGGGGTTTGACCACAGCAAATCATGCAATCGCCTTAAAGTTGACAGAGTTGAAAAAGTGGTTGCAATAAGAAGCAAACTCAAATTTATGCAACAGCGTAGTAGTGTTCATAATTCTTCGTATAATGATGAAGATATAGATTGTGACTGTCAAAGGTGTATCGAGTGATAGTGATACGGGGATCAAAAAACTTTTGAAGCTCTTCCAAAGTCCTGACACTTTTCAATAATATAAAATATTTGATATATCAATAAAACAGCTTATGACAGGTATCAATAACATTTATTGAATTTCGTAACCCAGATTCCATGGGTAGAATAAATTACAGTAGTACTCCTTACTATATATATTTACAGTCTATTATCAGTAGCCTATATATTTACAGTCTATTATCAGTTATTATATATTTACAGTCTATTCCTTGAAACTTAAAACTTCCAAAGTAAACTATTAAAATGAGATTAAATGACTCAGAACGTAGACTCTACATACGTAAAAACTTAAAACACAACATAATAAAATATTTAATTTTATGAGATGCCCTTGAAATTTCATAATAATCTCAAGAGTCGGGTTTTTGAAAATTTCAATTGGAAATTTTGGCTTTTTTAAGGGGAAAAAAACGGGAAAACCCTATGTCCCCCCACCAGCCTTTACATCTCTAGTTTTTATCAACCCCCTCTTTTTTTTTTTCATCAAAAGCACCCTGTTCCTTTTCTACAATCGTACACGGGCTGGATGACGTCATGGAAGCCGTTGCAACTATGACGTCACTATATCAGTCCAATTCCACACCCTATGCAAGATACTGCTGTTATCTCTCTCCTCTTCTCCTCGTAATCCTTCAGATTTCACTTAAGACTTAGAAAGTTGGTTCACGTTCGAACTTCCAGGATAGAGTAAGGCGCCCCGACCCAATCAGTACCAGTGGAGGAGAAAAAAAGTATTGTTCAGCTATCTGCTATTTCTTCAGGATGTTAGAAAAAGAGAAGGTTCCCTTATCCACCAAGTCTCTTTCTTTTGCTAACAAGATCTGCGGGACCTCACTTCCGCCGCCCCCAAGCGAGAAGCAGAAAATGATTGCCGAAAATGACGACTTTTCCCCTCCAAGAAGTGAAAAAGACAGAAGAGGAAGGAGTAAAGGAGAGATGGAGGGTTCCTACGACTGTGATACTGTAAACAGTTCATGGTAGCGTAGGAGGGTGGCGCTGAAAGACGATTGGATGCCAATTATATGGGAGTGCGTGCGAACCCTCGCATTGTACGGGTGGCGTACGTCTTCTGACAATTTTTACGACTCCGTGGTGCGCTTCCGGTGGCGCGGAGGACTAACGAGCAAGGTCATTACATGAGCCTTCAAGGTTGCTCTACGAACATAGCTTCTACAGCGCACCACATAGTTCATTATTTAAGGAAAAGGATCCGCATCTTGTAAACCGCGACATATGCTTGTTTGCGCCTTATGGCGCAAGGACGATGATGGTCACCTCGCGTCAAATATGGTGAATTCCAATGTCCAATAAAACTTGCTTCTTCAAGGAGAGCCTCTGTTCGACGCCACAATTCCCTCAGGATCAACCACCCTTCCATGAATTCATTTTATTTCAAAGAGCTCCATGACTATTTCGTGATTGTGTTTTTAAGCGCAATTTACCGATTATTTCGACACGCAATTCGTGAGTACATTAATTTATAAATTAACGGGAGAAACTCGTTAATAAGAAGAAATTAATTAACCACAAATCACGATTTGAATTAACTATGCATATGACATACGCTGGTCCAGGGGCGGACCGGATCCTTCCAAAGGGCGCCAATCTTGGATTTTTGGAGGGCGCGAGTCCCATCGCCCATCAGGGCGCCCCGCCCCTAGTTGTGAATATTTAATTCGAATATTAAATAGAAGGACAGCTACTCTAAAATCTACAAAAGAGCCTTTCTTAATGACGTTTCAAATCTATTTTTACCTCCTCGGAAATTCTACGTCAAACATTCCTCTTTTATGTCACATGCATAAATTAAAGCATACTTTTCTATAACCTGCATACCCAAAACTATCTCCCTTAAGCCAATAGCTTATTTATCATTCACCATTTTAAGAAATCTCTTGCATTGCAGTGATCTTTAACCCCATTCGGACCACCAGGTCCCGGGTTCGATTCCCCGTGTAGGCACCCACCATTTTTTTTTTTTTCATCAGTTTCCAAAGCCGTAAATTGCATTAAGTAGATCGTATTGTTCTGATTGCGTAGGGCATTCTTTCTCATTTTTAAAAAGGGTATTTCATTTTTAAATGTATCTAAAATTTAAGACTGAAGTCCTTATTGTCCTCTAATCATTTAGATACAAAAGCTGTCTCCAATTTGCCAATGCTAAAAAATACAGCACATTTTTTTTTCAAACCTTGTGAATAGGAGCAAACTGTGTCCTCACAAAGGGCGTGTGCCTTGGATTTTCAGAAGAAGCGAGTCCTATCATCCATGAGGACGCACCGGCCTGGTGGGCCAGTCAGCCCCTGCGCTAGTTACGAAATCTTTATATGAAAATGACAGAAACATCTGGGCGTGATGTCACATACCAGCGTGGTTACGATGTGCGTTACGCTATCTTGCACACCGAAGCAAGTGTGATGATGACGATGTGCGTTACGCCATCTTGCACACCGAAGCCAGTGTGGTGACGATATGCGTTACGTCATCTTGCACAGCGAAGCCAGCGTGGTGACGATGTGCGTTACGCCATCTTGACAACGAGTGTATAGATTTATTCGATTTGTTTCGCCTCGCCGTAGTAGAAAAAAGTACTCGACATTCGAGTATTCGGTCAAGTGTGATAACCAGTGGCGTGCGGTGTAAGTTTATAGGGGGAGTGTGACCCCCATCAGCCTGATAATCGCTAATGATCCTCGATGATGCATTCGCCATTGGTCAGTGGTGCCGATAGTCGCTACTGAACCCGTAAAACGTGATCTTATTTCTACCGACCCACTTCCTTCAATCACATTATAACCCTTGTAATAAGAACGTACAAGCAAGCAAAAACAACCATTGAGCAAGAAAGCCTCATTCCTACAAGCCAATGACAATCACATCGTATTTTACAGGAGAGGTTAAAATGCTGTACATGTGGTACAATGGCCGCCAATTCGTTTTGTGTATTGGCGCTTTGGCGCAGAATGGGCAACAAACCGCAGCAGCATTATTATTGCAGGAAAAAAAAAAATTATAATGTCTAAAAGTATTGGGATATCTTTTTAGAACTGATAATGACGGTTTAGTACTAGAAATGAAAATACTTGACATTAAATGAAAGTTCAAAATATTTTGACCAATACGAGTAAATCACTTTGGCAGGCTAGTTGCATATCAATGCAATTAAATGCTTCTTCTAGTACCACAATATTTTTTCATTAAATAATATATAATAATGTAAAAAATAATTGGACCTCATCACGTATTTGTGGATTGTTGCTAACCGTATAAACAATATAAAGCTGTGGTTTCAACAGTTGCACCATTTCTATTGTTGAAGAATCAACATCTCTGTGTGCCAGATATTATTCATTTAGTTTATCATAATGAATATGTTTTGGATACTATAGTATATGTACACTTTAAAGGAATTACATATATACGTTTTGGATACTACAATACGTAATTACCATTACGATATTATATAAACATTCCGAATAGTACAGTACATATATATATATCCACGTACATATATGATAAGCACTATGCTAAAAGACCATGTTTGTTCAGAAACATGTAACTTTTAAGAGGTGCTGAATTTATGTACGCAGAAACATATGCCAAGAGCAATTCCAGGAGTGGAAAAAGTAATCCCAACCAGTCTTTTGTAAAACTTTTCACATTTTGATTGAATTTCATGTTACAAATCAAATAGAAAAGCCTGTTGTATTACGTATGTACACGTGTTGTTAAAGCTTTAGTCTTTATCTTATGCTGAGGTAGAAAGATTATAGACCTTGACAGTTGAATTGCAGATCATCATGGCACAATCCGACACAGAAAACCAAATATCAGCCGCCCAAGGTTGCAAGGATCCTGATGAAGATTTGAGATCAGCCACAGTTTTAACGCAGGGGCAATACCATGCCCTTAATCAGCATTATGCGAAGGTCCTTGAAGACATTGGAGAAGAACATCAAGTGTTGCATACAGAATTCAGCTGCCTTCTGGAGATTTTACAGAGGTCGAGTGCTTTGCAAGATAGGCTGACATGGAAGATCAAGGAGCTAGAAGCTGCTTTAACTGCTGAGCAATCCAAAAATGCAGAGTTGGAAAGTCAGTTACGACATGAGAAAGAAACTGTGGAATCCCTGAAGAAAGAGATGGCTCATGAACAGAAAACAGCAAGTGACGTCATTCTGAGGAAGCAGAAGATTGAGATGGGGCTTCACAAGTCAAAAGAGGAAACACATGGAGAAATAAAAATCCTCCCGTTCTCATCAAACATGGATGATACATCCATGGAGATTGTGTCACACGTAAAGCACACTGAGCGCCGCGACACCCTCAAAGACATTAACACTTTCTTGGAACAGAAACTGGTCATTAGGAATCACAAAATCAATGAGCTGCAACAGAGTTTGGAAGAAAAAGCTGCAAAACTTAAAAGCCTGCAAGAAACTGTCAGGCAGGTAAAAGGTGCATGCCAAATGACTGGCAAAAAATTACAGATTGCCAAGAAAGAGATATTGCATAAGGAAAAGATGATTACAGTGAGGGATGAGAAGCTGCAGACATTAGACAGCAAGTTTAAAAATGTTACAGCAGATAAGAATTTCCTCCAACAATCACTGATGCAATCCAATGACAATTTGGCAATGATACAGAAAGAAGTGGCAACTTTGCTTGTGTCACAGGAAAATCATCAACAACAACTGCAGGAAAAGGAAACGACAATATCCAACCTGTTATCTGATAAGGAAATCCTTCAAATCAAAGAGAACAGGAACCAAGAAGCTTTAGACTCCCTTAAGAGTGACATTACCATACTTACTAAAAGCAGATATGTACATACGAAGAAGATTGCTGCCCTGGAAGGTCAAGTCATTCAAGCTGAAGCGAAAGTCAAACATGCCGAGACTGAAACATCCGTAACTACGCGGAAACTTGCACAGACTCAAAAAGAGTTAGCCAGTATGGAAAAAGAAGCGCAAGAGTTAAGAAAGGTGAAAAATGCCCTGATCGAAGCCAACTGGGCATTAAAGGACACTATTGGTGGTTTACAAACGCAGATCCAGAGAAAAGCTGATGAAAGACATGTTCTACAGAATGAGCTGATGACAGTCAAAGCTAATGCTCATGCAGCAAATAAACTCATCCATGGACTTACCTTTGACAAAACGGTTTTGTCAGACAAGGTACGTGATATGACGGAAAAGCTGGCCAAAGTTACCAAAAGCCTTGATGAGCATGAGTACATGGTGAGTATTTACACCAAGGAAATCACTGGCCTGCACAAGGAAGTAGATGTAGAAAGGACCAAATACACGAAAATGTTGTTAAACTACACAGAACAAACCAGAACACTTGAAGGATCCAAAGAACAAATATCTCAAAAAGACCGCAAAATTGAATGTCTTCGCAATTACATTGATAATCTGAAACATCAGACCCGGGATGAAGAGGAGAAGAACAGATACTTGCGGACTAACAACCGCAAGAGGGAATCTCAAAACATTGTTTTAAAAGAAATGGTAGAGAAGCAAAAAGCAGAGATTTTTGACAACAGAGCTCAGATTCGCTCCCAAGAAGATCTTATCGTTGTCCTTAGAAAAGACACAAACTCTAAGATTGAAGACATCAGAAGACTGAAAGTAGAGTACTCAAGTTTACAGGAGGTTGAAAGAAATGATTCTAACAAGCTAGTTAAGCTGAAGGAGGAAATAATACTATATAAGGAAAAGATGAACATCCTTGAAATCCTCCTGGCAAGAGGCGAATCAGCAACCAGGGACCAAATGAAGGAAATTAAACTACTAAATCAAACTCTTCTTGAGAGGAAAAGAGAGATCAATGTTTTGAAGCACAAATCAGAATTTTGTGAAAAGTACAAGAAACAGTTTATCCAAGTTCAAGAAGATTTGAGAAAAGAACGAGTAAGAGGAAAAGTACTTGAAGAGCAAGTGCAACATCCCTCAAATCAGCATCGCTGGAGGCAGCTCAAAGGGGCTGACCCAAAACAACTCCAGCTCATTGTCAAGAACCAGTTTTTGCAGAAGATTATAGTGAAAAAGATGACTCTCTTAGACAAGAAGGACACTGAATTAGCCAAACTTCAAAACAAAGCAAAAGACAAGAGGAGCAGTGGAATGGAGGTGGATGGAGCTCGATTGTTGATGGTGTACAGGAACAGATTCAGAAAAATGAAGGACAAATGTGACAGTCTGACATCACAAGTAAACATGTACCATTTGCATTTCCAAAACTATCAGAAGGAAATAGCAACATTCAAAGAAAAGTTAACCACATACACAACCAGAGACTATATACAGAAATTAGACAAGAGACATTAAGTAACTGAAAAAACTGTTTCAGATCCATCTATGCACATGGAACTACATATCTAAAACCTGTGGTGCCGATGGTCACAAACAATAAAAGTAGGAACTTGCGACAATCATCACTTACAAAGTGTTTACAAACTTCATTTGGAAGCACTGCATGGAACTTTTTATAAGGACACTGTGTTTCCTAAATAAGTTACGTTTGTTGGATTGATTTTCCTGCATAAGGAATGTTAACTAATTAATGGATATGTATTTAGCCTACTTTTTCTAGAATTAAGAGTTAATTTAGTGAATAAAATTGCAGCATTCTTTATATCTAAATTTCGGATTTTTTATTGCACAACTCACTTGGTGTATTGAGAGCAAAGATTTATAATTTAAAGTCAATGAAGCCTCAAGAGGTTCTCAACATGGGATCCAAAGACATCCCCCTATCCACAGTGAAGGATTTACCAATAGGCTAAGTACGGTATAGTCTATGGTGGCAGATTTTCGAAGAAAAGTTTGCGATAGCAGAAATTTTTTGGTGGCCAATGAAATTACTAATTTTGATTTGTTGTGTTCAGAGACATAATTAGGCATTTGCAAAGGGAGAGTTGCCATGGACGCCACCTTAAGAGAGATTCGAAAAAGCGCCAAATTTGTGAACGCTTGAAAAAAGACAAATTTGAAATAATTGCCAGGGCCATCAAAGTAAGAATTAGACAAAAAAAAAAAACACTAAATCTCTGTTATACCTTTAGTTGCATTTGGTAAGATCAAGTAGCAAATTATGTCAGCCTACAGGGGCAAAATCATAAATCTGCCACTACTTACTCACATACAGTCTGCGGATTAGGATTGCAAAACAATTATATTTTTTCACTAATCTTTCCAGTTTAGAATTTACCTCAACTGAAAACATAGGCAACAGACCACAGTGGTACTAGCAGTGCCTGTGACTAAAAAGGTGTCACCCATCTGCCCAATGACTTCCCCTACAAAAGGTAAGAACTCCTGATCTATAATTATATAAAAATTAATCACCATAAATAAACCAAAGAAATGTTCCATATATATAAATGTATCCATAGATATTGTTGCTCTCCTCCTCTTACTAGAGCATTGGCACATGCAGCGGAGGAGTTGATGCAGGGTCATAACCACTGTTGTGATGTGATTTTACATATGAATATATGGAAATGTAGCTCTATAATCTCTCCTTATAAGCCTGTAATCCCACTTATGGACTTCCTGTGAATGCTAATGTCCTAAGGTCAACGCAATTCCTACGAAAGTTGTTGACAATTACCCATGAGTGGTACACCATGTCTCAAGAAGCCTTGTTCGTCTGTATATTTTGTATTCCACGATTGCACTACAGACAGACAAGCTTACTGGGATAAAAACCAAGGCCAGCGAACCCAAAGACAATGTGGATACAGACACTGGAGTGTCCAAACAGCAAGGGTTGGAAAAAGGACTCATTTTACAACACTGAGCTTGGTCTACCAAGCTCTTAGTTGATATCCATTGGATATATGGCCTGCAATTTATGGGTCACAGAAATTTAGTTTGAGTCAAAAATATTTTAATTTTCTCCTCTATAATGAACTTCCACTTTAATCAGTGGCATGTGCAGGAGGGTGTTCGTGGGGGTGGTAACCCCCCAATGAGATGAAATTTTGTATATTTACATACGAATATATGTAGCTGTAGTTCTATAACCTACCCACTTAAACATTTTCAGTGTACACTTATGACTTCAATAACAAAAGATCTAATTTTACATCTGAGTCATTCCACGTAAAATTACCCAATTTTATATTAAATGGTTGCTTGACCATTTTGTTAATTTTTTATATTTCCACCATAGGTGGTCTTGCTAGTGACTTGTTTAAACTTTTTTATCTGACACCATTTTGGATTTACACCCGTTTTTCTTTGCAGCGGCAAGCAAAAATGACTGTTTACAAGGGTTTTGAAAAAAGGCTGTGGATTTAAAAGAAAAAAAAAAGTACAGTTGATTTATACAATAATACAAAAAAGTAAGAAGTATGTACAGAAGGTGTCGCACATGCTGGCAAATACGTGATAGCGATGGGACAGACTCAGGCTCATAAGATGGATGCAACAGAAGTCGAAAACCAACCTTTCTATACAGAAGCTTCAGGCTTGGGCTCAAATTTCCACAGCATATTTTAAGCTCAGGCAAGGCTCAAATTGCAAATCTTTGGGCTCAGGTTTTGGAAACTGAGCCCAAACTCATCTCTAGTCTGTGAGACCGCAATGAGAAGCTAAGTTTGAATATGAAGGCCTTATCCCCATAACTCTCGTCACACACACACAGATCCCAACTCTATGATCATTTCTTAATAAGACTACTCTCAGCTAAATTGTAGATGGCACTTTTAAAGAAAACTTTTCATAGTTCAAGCAATATTTCATGCAACCATCCTACATTTACGTCTTATGCCCTACATTTATCATCTACATTCGCATATTCTATCACAAAACTCAATCTTGAATAAACCAAGGTTCGAGAATAATTTGCACCAACCACTGAGTATTATCAAATAAAGTATATTAAGAAAAAATTTTATGCAGTTCAGCAAAAGATAGGTTACTACGCATACACAAATAGAAAAGTAAACTGCATACCTAGCACGCAACATTAATCGGTGAGCATAAACAGGCGCTTCTTCACGACCAACAATAAAAACGATGTCTGCCGATTCACGGTCTTCCAAAAGACGTTGCAAATCGTCAAGTAACCTCGGAACGCCAGCAAGAGTCTTGTCAGCAAAATGAATAGCCGAAGGAGGGATCCTGGTTCCCATGTTCACAACTCACATCTGTAAGAAAATCCATACAGGAGATTATTTGTTAATTATTTTTCGGATTCACATCCCCAACCCACTCGTGCAATTAGTTCAAATGTAATTAAAGGTCTGTCTGCTACCAAAACTAACACCAACCCAACTTTTTTTCGGATTCAACGGACCTAGAAAGCACAAAAGGTTATTCTAGATAAATGTGGATAACATTTTTGACACATACGAGTAAGCTCAAACTGCAGCCTTTTGTGAAGAAAAAGGGACACCATACTAAAGTTAAACCAAAATACTTTAACCAATTCACCCACCGGGATACAAGAACGTTGCTCCTTTTCTTTGTATGTAAGGTTTGTAAGATATTATTGCCCTGCTCTGGGTTAGCATAGTTGCCAATTTATCAACAGATGTATCTACTTAGGCATGCTTTGTAATTTTTTTCTCAGGAAATAAAAGATTGATAACATTTTTAACATCCATATTATTTAAGCTCAAATGAGCTTTTTATAAAGCAAAAAAGACATACTATCCCAGCCTGAAGTTTATATATGGTGGACTACAAGAAGAATAACATCACAAAAACCCCAAGCAGTGCTTATCTGCACAAGCATGCTTTTTGATGAAATGCTTATCCGTTGCAAGGGTAGACATAAGGGGAGGTCACAGGGGTCATGACCCCCAAAATATATTTTTTCACTGTAAAAAATTCCAACTTTCATGATAAATGAAGGGTGTTATTCCAAGACCATGGCAAATTCTGTCCATGATCACGCCCCCACCCCAAAAAAAGAAAGTTTGTGTCTGCCTAATGGTCCATTGTGCTACCAAGTAAATAGTTTCATTCACTAGAACAGTGTTTCTCAAACTTTGGTCACTCACGAACCATTTTAATCTTTTTTGTTTATCGTGGACCATTGGGGTGGGGGAGCAGTTCCTCCCCGCCATTAAAAAAATAAATTGCCTGAAATTGAGGTTGCCAACTATGGTTAACAATATTAAGCCCAACTAGCCACCGTCATACTGATCTATCCCCTCTTCCAATGAAAGACATAACCAGAGTAATGCTCGATTTATGTGATTCATTGACAAACTTACATACGTATATAACAGCTATGGCAGAAGGGATTTACTCATTCCTAGAAATACAATTTGTAGATAATTTTAACTCCTTCTGTGGTATATTTTAAACTTTTTTCTTTTTTTTAAAAGCATATGCTTTTGGCAGAAAATCTCTAAAATCTCCCACCATTTTCCGAAAATGTGAGTTGTAAATCAAACCCACCTGAAACAAAGTAATTTTCAGAGTAACACTATTTGATAAGGAGAGTGTCAGTTATGATCTTATTTTGTCAAATTTACAATGAAAATGACATCATTAACTTAAATAATAATAATAAGCAATGTAGACAGCACGGGTGTATTCAGAGGATTCAAATCTTTCACAAAATGCCGTAAAGTAACGTTTATAACAAGTAATATATATGAGAGATACTTTAAATCTCACTAGAACATAAATTCTAGCGACGCCTGCAATTTCTAGTTCATTTTTTTTTAATTTGGTGATCTTGCGGACCCCTCGATACGCCTGAAGTCGCTGCGGACCATACTTTGAGAAACATTGCACTAAAGGGAATATCTAATGTATCGGTACTAAGTCACCAGTGATAGCCATAGACCGACTGAAACAACTATACTTTTTTAAACATAATTTCTTTTAGTTTTACTAGAATGAGTCATGACATAAGGCCACTGTTTCAGTTTTGTTTTCGTATACAAAAAACATTTGTTAGCTTCGATATACTGTTGATGTGAGAATTGCTACGAATGAAAAATAACTTAGTATCTATAATTCCAAGTGATAAATTAATTTATTAATGCCATTAATACAGACTTTTGGACATAACTAAGTGGGTCAATGGTGAGTGGACTACACTCACGTAGCTCATTTTCTTCCTTGTCCTAGTTTACCACCGTGTGTTGTCCTATAGTCTCAATTACAGTGGGTGAGTTTCCTCGCTCCTCACCGATAAACAAATCAGCATGTGAGCGAGTTACAACTCACTCAGCGAGTCTTGATTACACGCAGTTTGTAAAATTCTCTCACTCGCTCAGTAGAGGTGCTCAGTAGACAACTACTAACAGCAATGTTTCTAAACTTGCTTTCAACTCCACCCACCTCTGAAAAAAACATGGAAGGAAACCACTATGGGCAAGTGGCGTGAAAAGTTGACCACTTCTCAACTTCATTAGCACCAGTCAAGTTATTTCCTTCCAATTCAACTACTGTTTCAATCATTACCACTTTCTAAAGAAACACTGTCATCATCTGAATCACTACTTCACTTACGTTCAGTTGTATCATATACGGGTCTAGATCTGGGTCCATATGGTCTTACGTTATGCCTATGTATTCGTTGGCCGGCTTTCCACCACTGATGTATAGCATTTTCTGGATTAAAAGTCTCTAGGATTGCCCTGCTAAGAGATAACTGCATTAAGTTTGAAAGCATTGCTTGCTTTAGTTTAGATCTTCAGTCTGATTTTATCCTTCCCATTAAGGAAAAACCCCTTTCACACACTGCTGTATTTAAGCCTGATTTCTATTAAACTTAGAATATCCTTGTAATTCCTTTCATCGCTAGTCGTAAAGTTTTTTCACACATCGCTGTATTTTTGACACTTTATCTTGTGTTCTAAAGTGTCTTTAACATGAAGTTTTAGAATTTCTCATTGAAGCAAAGCTTCAGTTTTCGATAAACCCTTTTCCTTAAGTATGTTACTAAAATGGAACCAGAGGAGCTTGATTTCTTCTTGTCCGTACTCCACCAGCTCAGTTTTGCCTTCAACTGGCCAATTGCTTGGCTCAAACACTTTGAAATCTGATAAAACTGGGTCATCAATAAAGTTTTCAAATCTTGTTCTAATGAAATTTCCGCATAGTTCAACTATACGTGTTGCTTCTTTTATTACTTCAGCTTTTATGATGGAGAAGCTTGCATCATACAGAAAGGAGTGGATTTTTCTTGTCTGTAATTTAATTTTTGACAAATTTATACCCTTGTACATTATGTTTTCATCTGAAATGCTCAAGTCCTCAATGTTATCTAAATCTGCAAATTTTTTGAGAGCATTTTCAATTTTTTAAATGTAAGTAGAATGGCTTGCATTTTTGATCTTGCACAGGTCAAGTTTGTACAATTGCTTTGGAGAATTTTACTTAAACTGGAACGTAAGTTTAGAGGTATAACACCAAAAAAATCTGCAAAAACAGCACAAATTCTAATGATTTCATATTTTTAAGGGCATTTGCAGCTTTTGAACTGTATTTTTTAGACTTTGAGAAAGTGATGCTAAATGAATAATATAAGCTGTATAACATTTCTGAACAAAAATAGCAGCAGGCTCGTGATGAGCTATCCACCAAATTCCACCAACTTTTATAAGTTTTAGTACTTTTATATTCAGTGCTTCTCCCAGTTTGTAATTCTGACCAGTTTTTTTTTGCAGAATGTTTATAAATTACATACAAATCATTTAAAGATTCTTCAAATTTCAAGCAATAAACTGTTTTTTAAATAACATCTTTAACAGATAATTCTAATCTGTGAGCACAACAATGAATGCCTAAAAGATATTTTGGTTTCGGTTTGCAACAGTTTTTGAGAGAAGAATGCTATGGGCTCTAGACCGCGATATGTGTTTTGATGTAAAACAGTCCCTATTGCGAAATCACTAGCGTCTGCAAGCAGAACGAGTTTGGCGTTGGGGGAGGGGTGAGCTAAGAGGGTAGCTCCTTCTAGCTGTTTTTTCGTGCAGCAGAATGCTTTATCGGTTTGGGGAATCCACACAATAGGAGTTTTATAGTTTTTCTTTTCAAACCTTTTAAAAAGTCTGTTAAAAGGGTTTGCTCGTGTGGCACGTTTGTCAAAAATCTCCTGTAGAAAGAAATTGACTAGGCTGAGAAATTTTTGCAGCTCGTTTACAGTTTGTGGTTTTGTAAAGCTTTTAATTACTTGGACAGGTCATAGAGCATGGGGATCTAGAGTCGTCCATGAAATCTGTACCTCCATTGCACAGAGAACCAAACTCTGGTGAATAGTCAGGGCTATAGCTAGAGGATGGCGGCCTAAGCAAAGAGGAGCATAAAATCGGTTGAAATGACCCACAAGGGAAAGTGTGTCCGTGACTCAATCTGTCAGGTTTTGCCACAGGTGCAGAATCATCTAGCTATATTCCTGACTATAATAGGCAGAAAAAACAGCACAAGGTCCACGTTTCCATTAGAATCAAGTCTGAATTAATGGCAGAATAAATTAATGAAGTTACTCTATGCAGGGCGAGCGCCACAAGGAGGTGAACTGGGCATTCGTCCTGAGAGGCAGATTTTTAGAGATGGCAAAATGGAACACGACTGCATATTAATGTCGTCCTCTGGTCACCAACTTCGTTACTGATGGCGACAACTTCCTTTCAGCGACCATAATGGATTAACACACAATTTTTTAAATGTATTAAAAAAACTCACCTGTGTATTTGGAAGCTGTGGAAACAATGTTTTTTCCACAGACAGCCGACACAGATTAATACGAGAGTATTTTTGGAAATCATCTTATTTTTTTTCATTTCTACTAATGCAAGCTTATCTGATTCAACAGGATGCAAGGTTTACTTTATCTGATTTTTTTAATGGTGGGGGGGCAACCCCCTCCACCTCCCTGGCTTTCACTGATTCAGGAAAAACATGCAGACACAAAAATCTCTCCAAAACATTATTCTAATATCGCAAATGTTCATTTCTGAAATACTCCAAGGCGATGCTTTTATATAACTGATACCCGTTAAAAAAAATACATTAAAAAAAAGATTATATGTTTGCTCGAACATCTACGTTGAAGGTTATACTACACTATCAACAGAAGAAAAATGTCTGGAACCAACGTTAAGAAGCGATTGACAAGCACACACACATGGACTTTTGCCGTAAAAAATCTTGGACCAATTTTAAGAGCATAGCATGAGTTTTGGTGACGCCATGGAGGGAGCTTGACGAGGGGACATTAATATGCGGTTTTACCCAAAATGGGATTATTATAAAAAATTAAGTAATTTTGAAGCTGCAAAACACGTGTTTGCCTCGAACGGTATGACACATAATGTTGGTCTTGCCTGCATGCCACTGTATGGCCATAATTTGTAACACTAAACACTTCATCACGCTCACTTCCACAAAGTAAAATTTATGCATTTAGAATTCAGAATTCTAAAATATATATCTGATCTCCAATTTGCTAGCCGGGAGCCTGGAATCGTTTTGCCCTCATAAAATGAACACTCCGTTGAACACACCAACATCGTAGAAAGTTTGTGGAATAATACAAAGCAAGAGCTTCAAAGACAACACCACCAGCATGTGAACAATGAAGAACTTTTCGATTCTTATTTTGCTGAATATATGTGGAGGCGGCGGCATAAAGATCAAGATGTAATGAAAATGTTCCCTACACTTTTAGAGGCCATTAAAAAAATTTACCTCCCACAAACAGTGGATAAACAAAAATAAAGGTAAGCTAACTTTAAAGCCAATGTCATGTCAATGAGTATTGTACTACTAGTAGCAAATTTTTTTCCAGTTATTAGTTACAAAATATTAGTAGACTAACAAAAAATACTTTTTCGAAATGGCGAAATTGCAATAGGCATATGTGTTTATTATGACGTTGAGTTCAGAAAAGTCATACGAAGTTGAATTTAAAGTAGAGGAACGATATTGAACTTGAATTTAAAAAAAAGTTAAAATTCAATCAGAAAGAAAAACAAAGTTGTATTCAAATTAAGGGTGAAAGAGGCCTCACTAGCACTTGGCTGCTTGATGGTTATTCTTTTAATCAAAAACAACAAAAAGCTCATTACAATAATGTTGTAATGTAACTTATATTTAAATTAGAACAAAACAAAAACGAAGTTGAATTTAAATTAGAAAAAAAGGGTTGTATTAAAAGTAAGAAAAACCGGAATTATGGAACATAGGAAGAAAAAACGATAGTGGCACCACCACACGCTTAATGGCGGAATTGGGAGTTACAAAGATTTGCCACAAAGGACAGTAGAAAGAGATGTGGGTTACCATACTGTTTTGACGCCCGTACCAGATTGTAAAAGAGTGCCAAATTTATTCATCTCATTTGACCCAGCATGACCTTTGTATCAAAAAAATTCAACTACGTAAATCATGGATGTTACCAAAAATTTGAACTTTGCTGCATTTTTATTCATTATAGCACAATGACACAAAACATGCCGAGAAAAGCACTGTTCTACTTTTGCATCATTTATTTTCATTTTATAATGCAAGAACCTTTATGGTCCTTATATTATGAAATGCAGACTTTTTATGGTGCAAGGGCTGCATAGGTCATGCAATCATCCCAGGCTCTACAATTTTCCAAGAAACCTGAGCCTCTAGGGCTTAAAAAACTAAACCACAGAATACATATTAAAAAATGTATCAGTAAGAATGGAACCATGATTTTCTGCATGATAGGTAACATGCATTACCTCTACAATAACATGCAGTGTTCCAACTTACTTGTTTTCAATAACGTAAGTGACGATGAAAAATTAGAAAGAAGGAGAGAGATTTCATTGAATTTCTCGATAAAATTTCCTGACCAATCTTACGAAAAAAACTTGAATTGCACTTTGGTTTCGGGAAAAATATCTTCCCACTTTGCTATTCAGAACCAGGCCCATGGCTAGACGCTTGTTAGAATGGGGGGAGGGGGGAGCTTATAAAACTATAGAGGGATGTAAAATTCATAAATGTTTCAATGTACTTTATTAATATATTTAATAATACTAAATACATAAGCAAACTACTATATTTAACATGAATTTTCCTTTAAGAAATAAATTTTAGTATACCTCTCTATAATTTCCCCAATCCTTATTATAAAGTATATGAAGACTCAAACGTATATAAAAAAACACGTTATATACACAAGATCTACAGTAGAGAGCTATTTTGAATACATTTTTAACGTTAAAGAACAATTTCCATTGTCATGTACAATTTCGTACAAAACAAAAAATTTAAAATAAAATTCTACAATATTTGATTTTGAAAAATGCTTTTCCTGGGTGATCACATTTAAAGGGGACTCGGGGCCCCCTTTAGCCCCCGCCTGGCTACAGGTCTGTTCAGAACAAGATGGGAAGGTTTTTCTGGATTTTTTTAGGTTAGACTAAAAATCTCGTTTTTCCATGAGTTTTAGGTGCAATTTCAAACTTCCTGACAATTCCAGGTATGTTGGAACCCTGAAAAGGCCACCAGCGCCGTTAGCGGAGGACCCGTCCCCCAATGT
This sequence comes from Dysdera silvatica, assembly GCA_006491805.2. Lineage (NCBI taxonomy): Eukaryota > Metazoa > Arthropoda > Arachnida > Araneae > Dysderidae > Dysdera > Dysdera silvatica. Next base: position 142,551,816 of record QLNU02014176.1, read on the forward strand.
TGGCATTAAGGTTCCGTGTGCCCCCCACTCCGATTTCAAATAAATTGCCTTCTACTGGCATACGCTCCCCCCCCAGTATTTTTATGCCGTCGGCGCCAATGAAAAGGGCTATATGGTTTACTTAAAGTATC
>QLNU02014176.1:142565504-142584389 GCA_006491805.2 Dysdera silvatica
CCCCTCCCACTAGAGGTACTTACGTAATACTTGAACTCTCTCTCTCTCTTTGCCAAAGGATACAATTTTTATAAAGTTATCAGATTTAGAATTCAGTTGGTATTCCGTTGGCTTTCTTTGGCGATGAAGGAACCTTCACTAGGTTGCCATACTTCGGAATTCCAATGACGTATTTGGACACGCAACTAAATTTTCAGGTTTGAAGTTAACGAATAAGATCATTTGTGCTTAGCCGTGCCTCTCCAAGAATTTCTTTGGTTTGCTTTTCTAATGATGGGCGTGTCTGGAGCGTGATTCGTTCATCTTTGGCCTTAATTATCTTATTAAATATTGATTTTAAGCAAAAATTACACTAGACAATTTTTATTCCTCTTTTTCACAAGGAATCGTGTAGTGAACTTTTTCCGCCATTTTGTATACACCCTGTAAATTTAAAATAAGCGCTTCATATTTATGCAGAAGGGAAGAAAATTATGCATTCAAAGACTCAGTCGCTAAATTAATTGTTACTGCGTCTAATCCATTTCCACATCTGTTTCGGGTTTGACAGGAGAATTATTTTGAAAAAAGTTAAAAATCGCGGGAATTTTTATTTCTTCTCTTTCTTTCTTTTATTTCTTTTTTTTTACTCTTCTCTCTTTTCCACCGCGGAGTGAATTTCCTCATTTGCATAATCAATTACAAGTTTGTGGAGATTTTCCTTTCATTAAAATTGAGCTCTCCGAAAAAAAACGCGGGAAAAAGAATCCATTTCTTGGAAAAGCGCGCCATGCGGTTTAAATAACAATATAGCTTCAGATGGCTTATAGTGGATAAACGGATCTTAATCAATCAAAAAGTTTAATCAGGGTCAACTTAATCAAACGGCTCACTTTCAAAATTTATTAATGTTATTTTTTGCATATTTCTTTCGCAACCGACCCAAGAAAATTTTAATTTTGTGCAGGGAGCGTTTGGTTTGAAGTGAATGTTGCAAGCCGTTTCTCTCTTTAAAGTTAAAGAATTTATGTTCAAAAATAAATAACTAATTTATAAAACTGAAGAATCGTTGTACAAAATTGAAGAATTAATGTATTAAATTGAAGAATTAATCTATTAAATTGAAGAATTAATCTATTAAATTGAAGAACTAATGTATTAAAATTAAAGAATTAATCTATTAAATTGAGGAATTAATGTATTAAATTGAAGAATTAAGTATTAAATTGAAGAACTAATTCATAAATTGAAGAATTAATCTACTAAATTGAAGAACTAATCTATTAAATTGAAGACCTAATCTATTAAATTGAAGAATTAATGTATTAAAATTGAAGAATTAATCTATTAAATTGAAGAATTAATCTATTAAATTGAAGAACTAATGTATTAAAATTAAAGAATTAATCTATTAAATTGAGGAATTAATGTATTAAATTGAAGAATTAATCTATTAAATTGAAGAACTAATCTATTAAATTGAAGAACTAATCTATTAAATTGAAGAATTAATGTATTAAATTGAAGAATTAGTCTATTAAATTGAAGAATTAACGTACAGAATTAAAGGATTAATGCATATAAACGTTCATACGTTAACGTATTCTTATTGTATTGTGATTCATTACAGCTTTTTTTTTTTCATCTATACTACAAATACTTTTTTCGTCTCGTTCAGCCAGCTACGTTTCAATACAGCTGTGCACATTGCAAGAAGGCAGTGCTGTGTATTCTTTGAAAGGAAAGGTCGACGAAAATTTTGAGCAAGGTATTTTCATTAAATTTCTACTGAAAACCGGTGAATAGTGATTGGTTCCTACAGAGTCTTCTTTTTCAAATTAGGGAGTTCCACTTTCGTAAGAATGGTATTCGTGTTTTACGGCGCAAGGCTATCTAAGATTATGCTGCGGCGGGATCTACATTGTTGCCTACTGACCAGGTAATCAAACCTATGACTAGTGGGTAGAAAAAGGGTATGCGTCCTATGACCCCATCGGAATCGAACCCGAGTAAACGGAAGGATGGACGAATGCATTACTGTTCATTGGATGGCTAAGAACGATGTCGATACATTGAGCATATTACGAAGTACGTATGGGGATGAAACCATGAATCAGACATTAGAGATGAGTTAGGGCTCAATTTTTGAGGCCTGAAGACTTACAATTGGAGCCCACCCGAGCCCGAAATATTTTGTAAAAATTTGAGCCCGAAGCTTCAAATTTTTCCTTTGAATTTTCATGTACACGTATTTCTACAGTCCTCGAAAACGAATCATATAGTTGTATTCCTTGGAAATTTCAATATTAAGAAGTCTGTTTTCAGCTTCAGTTGCGATTCATTACAATGATTATTTGTGATTTATTTGTGATTCATTACAATGATGAGCCCGAGCCCCAGCTCATCCCGCTGAACCTGTCTCATCTCTATCAGGCATGTGTGCACAAAAAAACAGAGATTTAACAAGCGAAGGACAATATGATAAAAGGAATTTTAACAAAGCGATGAGTAGAGATGTGTCGAAACGTTCAATGACCGACTCGTAAACGAGTCTTTCCGTTTATAGTAATTTGGGAAAAATCGTTCACTGATTTATTCAGTGAGCCAGTTGGCACACCAACAGATGGGACATGAGAAAATTGAGAACGAAGAAGAGGAGTATGAGTATCTTCTAGAGAGGGACGTTTTCGCGACTTAAGCCAATGGAGAGACAATTTTTTCCTTTACCATACAACCTGAAGTTGAATTCAGCTGGTACGGAGCGTCTTATTCACCGATTCGTGTCCCGGGGTTTGATTTCCTACGCAACAGGGATTCTGATTCCTTGGTGACTTGTAGGTCCTAACGCAACTTGACGCGACGTCCTCGTGGCCAGAGCCGAGGCGAAACCATATTTTGGCGCCCCCCTTTCTAATTTTTTAATAAGTAAACAATCTGTTTTACTTTATATATAGTCGGCCCCGCTTTACGTAATCGTTAATAACTAAATTTAAATTGTGATTTGCATAGCGTAATCTGCCTTTGATTGGGTCCTTTTAATACGTGCCTATACACCACCGTAAACTCCACTCGTCACATCAGCCCCCATCATAACTTTGATCATAGCATTTCTCAAGGAAAATTTAAATTTCAATTTCATTTTGTTATCCGACATTACTTACGCACAAAAAAAGTAAGAGGAAGTCACTTACGTTAGCTCCAGATAATCAATGTTGCAACGACGTGGCGAATTTCAATACAGTGCGTCCAAATTACTTGCGGTAGAAAATGGCGTACTGCCACTTTTCTTAGGCCCCGAAACACCACATGTGAGTCCGACTTTACCATATCAAAATCTGAGACCATATTATCTGCTGCATCTAAATTTTATATGAAGTGGTAGGGGGGAAGAAATAAGAACAAAATATCTAAAGGAATTTGATGTGGGCGACTTTCCTATTTCTCAAGTAGGGTCGAAATTGACCTTTGATCCCATGGCATCAGCGTAAAGTTTTCAAAATTACTGGGGGGGGGAGCCTAGCACATATTTCGTACATATTTATACATTACAGTATATGTAAAATTGCAATTTATTTCAAATTATTGGAGGGGCTTGGGCCCCAATAACTCACGGGGCACACCTGTGCCCCGTAGTGCGAAAAGTTTCAATTTTCCGTCGCCTTTAACAATGTATCCCATAACCTTTTCAGCGGTGAGCGTGAGTAACAGCTAAGAGACTGTCTTTTCCCCAAAACTATTTCGTGGTGTTAATAATTTTACGAGCTTTTAACAGCTGCATTGAAAAATTGAGAAGGGGCCCCTCTCTTTTTGAAAGTCTGGGGAAAACGTGTGTCATGAAACGATTTTCGCAAATGTATAAAAATTGACTATTATTTAATATCCTGACACGGAGCACCTCCTGATCTGGGGCCTTTAAACGGGGCGGACCTAGTTGGCTTGGTATTTAATGAATTTTTAGTGAATAATAACAGAAATACTGAAAACAATACAATAAAAAAAAAACAGGGCTTATTGATTAAGCGCCCTCGTTTGAAGAGGCGCCCCCTTCGCCCGTATCTTCCGCCGGCCCTCCTCGTGCCATACAGCAAACATATACCAAACATATGCAAACAGCAGCCATACAGTGAGGTGACTTTGTCCCGTTCTTTGGAGTCGCACCTTGTAAAATAACTTAAAAATAACTGCAATTCGAAAAATTAAAAATATAAATAACTAATTAAATATAATAAAGGATATTATAATTGAAATTATCATAATTAAAATACTGTAAGTAATTCATTTGTTATCAAATGTTGACGCGGACTGCATCGTACTGGTGCTTCCAGCTAAAACGATTCTTAAAAATGGAAAGGAATAAATGACATTCCGAGATATTATGAAGAGGGTGCGCTGGCGTAGCCGGGGGGGGGGGGATTGGAGTTTTAACCCCCCATTGCGATGCAATTTCGTATATACACATACGAATGTACGGCGTTGTAGCACTGCAACCCACCTTATGAGTTTTCTGCGTACGCCTCTGAGAGTGTGTATATTGGGAAAATACTGAAAATCACTGGTGTACTGCAAAATTAAGTAACCCATGGGTGAACTGGGTCCTCTCAAAGGGCGCATACCTTGGATTTTCGGAGGGCGCGAGTCCTTGTCCATTCGAAGGCGCAAGTTCTATTGCCCAGGAGGGCGCATCGGTCCGGGGCCCGGTGGGCCAGCCCGCCGCCCCTGAAGTAACCTGCGGGTCTCTGAACATATAATTACGATTTCTTAACACAGGAAGGTGGCGCAGAATTACCCTTGATGTTGTTTCGCAATAAAAATACAACTACCCACTTTAACATGTGGCGCCTTAAGCTAATTAAATTTTGTGGCGCAAGGTTATTGAAAGTTACACTGCTCCAAACAAGGCTTTTATTTAACCCTCAAAAATATCTGCAGCAAATTTTATATTAATTCGTATGTAACGGGTATTTGCCGATTTTTTATGTACCCTTAAATAATATTTTAAAACGTGCAATATATATATACAAGGTATATCCAAAGTGTTCCCGGACTGGGGCTGGAAATAAAATTTCAAATTTCTATAAAATCATTTTTTGACGGTATAATATGGAATAAAGATTTGGCAACACGATGATAGCAATTTGCGTGTCACTCACGCACGCACGCACGCGTTATTTACTAAAAGTTATTTAAAAAACGTTACTATCGAGGTGTGCTTCGATTTTACGATGGATGAATTTTGCGAGCAGAGGATTTGGTTAAAATTTTGCTTTAAACTGGGTAAAACAGCTACCGGGGTGTCCGAAATGTTACAACTAGCATTTGATGAACCAAGCATTAAAGGAACAAACGTATTTGAGTAATTTTCTCGTTTAAAAAAACGGATGGACATCAGTGGAAGATAATGAACGATTGGGACGCTCAATTCAAAAGAGAACCGCAAGTAAAGTTAAGCAAATTTCCTATTTAATTAAAGAAAACAGTGGAATAATATTAAGGGAAATTGAGGAAGAGATCAGTATAACCAAATCATTATACACAGAAATTATCAGGGATGATTTGAGATTGAGAAAGACACCAGCCGAATTTGTCCTAATACTGCTTCGTACCGACCAGAAGGCGAAAGGTCTCGAAACGAGCATCAACATGCTAGAGATAGCTGAAAACGATTCAATGTGGATGCAGAAAGTCATTACAGGTGATGAGACATGGACGTCAATCACTGGAATGATCTAAGATCCAAAAAACCTCCATTGTCCAAGTCGAAGAACGAGGTTTTGCTCGTAACATTTATTGACAAGCAGGGATTGGTCTATCACGAATATCTACCAGAAGGTACAGCGGTAAACCAGGAAGTGTATCTGGCCATTCTACCCAGATTAAAGGAGGCTATTCGTCAGAAAAACCTAAAGAGAGGAAAAGGTATGATTAGATCGTACACCATGATAATGCAAGACCTCATTGTGCACACTCAATTTGCGCTTTTTTTAGCCAAAATCAAACTCATATCCTTCCACAAGCACCTTTTCCTCCTGATATGGCTCAGTGCGGCATTTTTCCTGTCCCCAAATTGAAGATGTCACTAAAAGAAATGAGGTTTGACACTAGAAATGCTATAATAGAAAAATCGAAGGTGGTTTTATTAGCGATTAACAAAGTTAAGTGTCAAAAATGTTTCAGTGATTGGAAGAAGCGGTGGCATAGGTGTGTAGATGCAGGAGAGGATCAATTTGGAAAGTATTAATGCATTTTTTTTTCCAGCTTTAGCATTTTTTTTTACTTCTGTCTCTAGTCCTGGAACTTTTTGGATACACCTTGTATATTGTTATAAACAATAGCGGATTTATAAAATTGCCGCCCTTAGGCACAGCCTGTACTGCCGCCCCCTCCCTCCTTTACAAAGAAAGGAATATTTGTTAAAAAAAAACCAACCGCATATCATACTCTTAACATTTGGTATGTAAAGCAGATTTTTCATATAATTATTCAAACTAATAAGATACAACTCGAAATTATTACTACCATAGTCTCCGACTTCCTGGATTCGAGACACTTTTTGAATCCGCAATAATTTTGGTATGGACTCGTGAAATCTCTCATTTGATCTCGTTGGTAAAAAAAAAAAGGAGCAAACACAATCACAAATATAAAATTGTAATGAAAGAGCGGTGTTACCAAAATAAATTGATTGATTGATTGGCTTTTTTATGGCGCAAGAGCATCTGGGCTATACTGCGCCAACCAAAAATAAATAGGAGCCCGAAACTGCACAGTAACTGTGATAGATATGAAAGGTGGCTCATGTTATACAGAAAGCCCTTGCCAACATCAACCCTTGTTTTGTTTACCTTTAATGACGCCTGCAAAACGTTTCCGTTCTGGCTTTTCTAAAAGTCAGAAAGTTAATGTCAACAACTAATGTCAATTTCCACGTGTTGATGCCAGATACATCTGGTTCTGGTGGGAAGTATCGGATATTGTAATGTAAACAATATGATCATATGGTCATATCTCTTTGTCTTTCGATTCTGTAGTTTGCATTTGCCGGCAAGTTAAAGTAGGCTCCTATATAATCGCTGTTGGGGGAAACAGGGCAATAATTAAAAAGAAACATTATTTTCAACATTGTCCAGTTTGGAAAATTTTATTTTTAAGCTCTTTGATGCCGCCCCACGAGAAGTGTCGCCCCTAGGCCTGTGCCTTGTATGCCTACTTAGAAATTCTCCACTGGTCGTAAAATTATTTTTTAATCTATTCTGTTGGTTTTTAAAATCCCTTTTCTTCCAACATGACTTGAAGTACGCATGGCCTTAAAGGAATGTAGAAAAACTGATACCTGGCGTAGGCAGAAAGTTCATAAGGGCGGGAGGGAGTTATAGGCTCAATGAGGGATGTTGATGAGCTACAACTCATATATTCCTATGTTAAATATACAGAATTTCATTGCAATGGGGGGTTACAACCCCCAAAACTCCTCCCCCCTGGTTAAATCTATGATACCTGGCTGTCCTCAATAATTTGGGGTGGTAACTCAGAGGCCGCTGGTCCAAATTCAGCCTGGGGCGTGATCTCTTTCTTCACACATGCTTATGAATGAAAAATACCCTATAAAACTATTAAGCCAAATATAATAGATACACCAAAAAAAAATCTTATTCTTTCATTTATCTGTCTTTTGCTATCTGTCCTCTCCCTCTCTCTCTCTCTCTCTCTCTCTTTCCTTGTTGTACAAAGAAATGAGGAAAGCAACCCCATGTCTTATTTCACTCCCTAAGAATCTGATGCAGACCTTTTTTTTTGGCAATTTAATAAAAAAATATTCAATATGTCTCCAACTGAAAAGAATGGTTGACCGAGAAATAAGTCAAAAGATTTCAAAGTCATCGCCCTGATGCTTTTTGTTTGATTTTTTCACACATCGCCTGCAGTGATCTATCACTGTCAAACTTACATTATTTCCCTAAAAAAGGGAAAATGTAAGGAAAAGGGAAAATCCGCTTTTGTCCAAAGAAAGGCAAAACTTATTATAGGGAATTTTCTTTTGTTTTATTTTAGTGTCACCGGAGGAGCCTCAAACCGAGCATAAATTACATCGCCGCGCGTTCATTCCCCTCTTCCTCCCACAACGTCAGGAAAAAAAATAGTTTCGTTAAATTCCATTTTTTATCCTGGAACGCTGAAATTAATTCATACTGCTAATTATAGGCGATAGCGGAGATTATGTTGGTCACGTTGCTAGAAAAAAGAAGACGTGTCTTAAAAAAAAGACATGGCTTAAAAAAAATATGCAAGTTCGCGGCTGTCATCTTCCTTCGGAATGACAATAGATATCTTTTTTTCCGCCCAAACCTATTTAAAAAATACAAAGTAACATATAAGGAAAATTTAATTAATATTTTTTTTACTATATAGCAAAAGTCGAGTCGGGTGAGATATTAAAAAATTATATTTCTTCCCTATGTACAGATATTGACTATTAAGTATAATAATAATAATAATAAGAAGAAGAAGAAGTTGATGATGATCATCATCATTACTTCTGGGGACAGCTCACATCATACGCAAGTGCATCTGACTACCTGAAATCCTTGGCGAGGATACGATAACTAAATGGATGATCCTCCGCCCCTCCCCCAAAAAAGTAAATAATAAAAAAAATTATCAGAACTGAATTAACGACAAACTATCCCATGACAAATATGAAATAACAAAATATATACTTTATGACGTTTTTCACTGTCAATATCAATGAACATGTTTTGTTTTTTTTAAGTTGAATATTGAAGTTTCTTTGCATTTTTACACTGGAACTTGAATTTTCAGATTACCCGAAATTTTACTAATGCGATAGTGAATCTACCCTCCCCCCACTTTTATTTCGGATAAAAAAGTGTTCAAGTATTACGTAAGCAATATTTTGGCCATTTTATACCCCTCCCAGGTAAGCAAAATTTAACATTAACCAACATAGGAAAATAAGCACAATGGCAACACTCCCTCCCTCCCCAAGGGTGCTTACGTAATACTTGAAAGCTCACTAACAGGGGTTTTACTTACCTATATTGCATAAATTTCAGCATTAATAATTTGTCAGTTTAAAATTATTTTAAAATTAAAATAATTCTACTTGGAAGGAATTAAGCAATATGCTTTCACGGAAGAAAAAAGGGGGAGGGGATATATTGGAAATTGATAAGAAAGCTTCTCATTTTAGAGCGAGAGAGAGAGAGAGAGAGAGAGAGAGAGAGAGTATAATTGCTGGACCCTTGCCAAACTAGAAGAGTCACTTTTTAGCCACAAATTTGTGGTGCTACTAGCTACGTGGTCTTGTGAGCTGTGGGAATTCCTATTAAGATGGGTACTATGTCTTTTGGAGTGAAGGAACGTGGGATTCCACCGGCCATCTGCTTTGAGCACGGAAAGCGGGGATTTCGACCCCTACAGGAACTTCTCTAAAATCCTCCGGAGAGCCCCAAAAATCAATCTCTTTCGTACCCGGGGAATCGCCCACGTTGTCTCCTGTCACATCGGTTTCTTCTCGTTCATTTCTTCGGCGGAAACAAATTCGACAAAGATACCCGGATTTACTTTCGGCTGGTATGTCGGTTTCATTCATTCGTCTGCAGTTATGAACATATATGTAGTCAGTTAGGAATGTCGGTTATGAACAGTTATGAGTATCGGTTATGAACAGTTATGGGTGTCGGTTATGAACAGTTATAATTGTCGGTTATGAACAGTTATAATTGTCGGTTATGAACAGTTATGAGTGTCGGTTATGAACAGTTATAAGTGTCAGCTTTGAACAGACGCAGAGTCAGTATCAGCTTTGAACAGACGCAGAGTCAGTGTCAGCTTTGAACAGACGCAGAGTCAGGTTATAAGTGTCAGCTTTGAACAGACGCAGGTTGAGATATGTGTCAGCTTTGAACAGACGCAGAGTTAGTGTCAGCTTTGAACAGACGCAGAGTCAGTGTCAGCTTTGACTAGACGCAGAGTCAGGTTATAAGTGTCAGCTTTGAACAGACGCAGAGTCAGGTTATAAGTGTCAACTTTGAACAGACGCAGAGTCAGTTGTAAATGTCAGCTATGAATAGACGCAGGGTCAGTTACAAGCAGGGGTATCGAGTAGCAAAAGCAAACAATACTTAGGGGTTCCAGTTTGAGTGGGCCCCGCAGAGAACAAAGCAGCACAGGCAGATTTTTTTTTTAATTCTTTGGATTTTTAATTATACTTTTCCAATTTTTCTAAACCTATCTCTATGCTTTCCTGAGGAAGAGTATGGTTTTCTGGGGAGAAGGGCAAGTGTTAATCCTCAAATCCACCCCCTGGTTGAGCAAGGGCGAGGAACCATATCCAAGGTTGGAAAAATCGGCGATGAGTCACTCTGGAAGCTTCCCATACAACGTCTTTGTTTTTATGCCGAAAGAACGCTCGTTTCCCTAAATCTAATTTTTTCTAAATTTTTGATATTACACTCAAGCTTGCCAAAAAAATTGTTCCGAATTTTTGATGATGAAAATTTTGACGAAAATCATTAAAATGGAAACTTTTTATCGGAAGTTCAGTTATTAGCGAAATATAGCAATGTTATGAAGAGAGTTGTTGAAATGCCGACAGGTTCAGTGAGGTATTTAAGTTTACAGATTTAAAATTAAGTAATTTGGTAATTTGAGAAACATTTTAGTTCACCAGATAAATTCTGCTCCTTGTTTTTCCATTTTATTAGACACCACATAAGTTATCACTAAGGTAGATCAACTCAGTGAACTTATTCGACAAACACATATAAAAAAGAAACGAACAATCAAAAACAGTTGAATTTGAAATTAAAAAAAAATTTCTCAGGCTCCATCTCACAAGAGAATCGGCCTACGGAAGATTTAAAGGAACAACTAATTCCACTTTTAAATAATTTTAGTATGCCAATTGAAAAGTGTGTTGGGCAAAGCTATGACGGTGCAAATATTATGAAAGGGACTTACAATGGTTTACAACAAAAGATTAAATATGTGCAACCAAATGCTAAATATATCCATTGTGCTGGTCATAACTTAAACCTTGTTGTAAAAGATACAGTTGTAGGTTGTAAGGAAGTTGGGGCGGTTTTTCAACTCTTGCTGCCATTTATTCGTTCTTTGGAAACTGCATAAAACGACGGGATTTGCTTGACAAATTTACAGAAGAATCTGATATAACATTGAAAAAATTAAATCCAACTTGCTGGGCAGAGAGAATATCTTTCACAGTGTCAAATATTTACAGATATAATTAAATCCTTAATAAACATAATTCTTATGCAAAATTATGAAACACGCCATAAAACACAACAGATTAAAAATAAAATGGAAAAATTGGAATTGAATTTTGACATGATTGTTGTTTGACGCCAGAAATTATATTCCATGTTCAGTGTTCTTGGCTAGAGAAATGTTCTGCACATTCTGTATTATGTTGTCTTTAAAACAACCAGATTAAGGACACCTCCTTGATAGACCATAATCTTTGGGTGTCCCACAGCCGAAGGTCACACAATCTGTGTTGGTCAAATGTACCTGCAATATTTGTTGCAAGTGCATACGTATACATTTTACAATAATAGATTGATTAATTGATGATTGATGATTGACTGCCTTCATGACAGGGAGCAGTTGGCTCCCGAAACGTCGTGTTTTTAAACCTTACGCCAGTGTCGAAATAACTGTTGTGTGATTATTAAGGTACAAATACCATGTATAATTTATGTACAATGGATACTGAAGATCTGTTTCGTAAGCTCCAAAATCAGAAAACGATATTGCTAATATTATAAACGATATATATCAATTCGATCCACAATCGACGGCGTAGAAAGGGGGGGCTCAAGCCTCCCCTCCCCCGCTACCAAAACATATTATTCTCTCTAACCTCACATCACCGAATCTTCTTTAAAACTAGTTAAGCCCCCCAATAATTTTTGAATTGCTACGCCAATGCTCACAACAGGCCTGTAGCCAAGCCGGGGCCAACAGATTCCTGGCCCCAGTTGCCCCATCGAGCTATATGTATATATATATATAGAGAGAGAGAATAATCTCCGGGTGCCTTGTACCCCATGTGCCCTTTGACGGCGCAGTTGCCTCTCTACAAGGCTTGCTACAGGCCTGGCCCACAATATTCCTTCTTCTTGAAACTGGTTTCTTAAATTCTTACTTCCACACAAATTTCTTTTGCCAGTTCCTTAAATTCGCATGTCAGCGTCTGAGAAGAAAGCCTTTGTAATCTTAAAGTCTGTGTTTGAACGAGGGAGAGAAGGGAAGATTATGTATGTTTTTCTACGTTCTTTGACGGATGACGTACTCTGCCTTTATCCAGATCTTTTCAGAAAAAGCTGTCCATTCACTTTGTTCCCATTCTTCCGGAATTTTTTACCGGAAATTGAAAAATTGACGGAAAAAATCTCAATTTTCGATCCATTCTGGCCATCGTCAAGAAATTGATGAATGGGCTAACGATGTCTCTTTCAATTCTGAAAAATTGGAAAAATTCGGAAAATTGGAAAAGTTTTTAACTATTCTGGAAACCTATTTTATGTAGAGGCAAGTTGACGCCGTTGAGATTGATTATTCTATGCAAATTTATTTTTATTATTTTATTTTTAAATTTCAAAAGTAAATTTTATTTTTGTATTTTATATGCTGCTATTTGGAACTTTTCAATTTAATTTCACTTTTGTTGGACTCACAAGTGTCAAAATACCTTGAAAATTCCGCGAAGAATTCAATAATATAATGCGAAATATTGAGGAAAAACTATTTCGCATATATTCTATCAATTTCGCTGCTGACTGATCTGTTTCCAATTTTAAAATTTTGTTGAGATGCTGACTAAAAAATGAAATTGGATGCTACGGAACTTTTGATTGTAATTCATCTTGATATTTTAGGATAAATCAAACATTTCACATAATCGTTTTACACCGGTTTACTAATGATCAATAAATTGTTTCATGATATTATGATGATCGCCAAAAATTGCTCAATGATATTGTTTCATCATCGGTACATAATTAATGATGATTATCAGTGGATCATTTAGCGATGCTCTACTGATCAATTTAAAAACCAGTTCTTGAGATAAACAAATCATGAATGCACGTTAATCATCAATAAATCATTCGACAAGTCATGCTAGTCATCAATTAATCTTTTAATAACTTACTGCTAATCACTAATGAATTATTAATGACATCATGCGAATTATCGATGAATTAGTGGTCATGCTGCTTATCACTGGCTCTTTTGCTGCCATCATGATCATCAGAGGATGATGATCATGATCAGAAGATGATTCAGCTATATATGCATTGCTGATATTTCTCTCTCCCCTCTCTCTCTCTTCAATCAGTATATAAGATTCATTTCAATAATGTATATAATGTATAAACATATCAATATATAATCCATATATATATAATCCAATTCAATATTTCAGTGGGCTAATGAATTCATCAGTCAAAGTAGATAACGACCATATACCCCTCTTGTTCTATCAGCTAAAAAGAAAGAATTGGAATTAAAGCGTTAGCGGCTACGAATTTCCTAGACTTTTGATATTATCTGGGTGTAAATTCAAAGATTACTTCCCAAGATTACAAGCTATCTGAGACGGAAGACTTATAGTATCGACCGAATCGCGATACCTTTACACGAAATCGTCTACTAGAAGTGGAATCGAAATTGGCAGTTCATATTTATGAAATGGAGACTGAAATTGATTTAATACATGTCATGTTGACCTCTGGAAAAATGCAAATTTTAAATTAAAAACATTTAATTTGAAGGACCCGGGCAAGTATGGATTTAAAAGCTAAATCCTTTATTTCCATACTGACTAAAATCTACATCGAAAGGGACCTGTCGTTGGCGGGAAAAAAAGGGAATTTCCCGCCATTTTAAGGGAATTCCAGAGGGATTAATACTGATTTGCATCTTGATTATTCTAATTAGGGAATGTAATGAAGTTCGCTCTGGTTCTGTATTCCCTATTGTAGCTCGTATTGATTTAATTTTCCCTGTACGCTTCCAAATTTCCCCGAAAAATGCTAAAATTAAGAGCGCTTTAAAAAAGTAATTAGCGATTTAAATTTCAGAAGATAAGAGCCGGGTTTTTAAAGCCTTCGAATAAGGTTTTGAATTTTACCGCTTTGCCTTTGATGCTTCGTCCAGTTTTAATTAATTTTTTAACAAACTTCAATTTGTTTCCGATTGATGTTCTCCCGAAATCTAAATTTAAGTTATAAATCCCTAAATAAAATATAAACTGCAGCATTTTAGTAAGCGGTATGCTCACCCCCAAACAATTTTCCAAATGAACTAATAACAATATCAGGAAATAGTAAAAGAATTTTTCATTTCTGGAATTAATTAGTACGGTTGTTTAATTTGACGTAATGAATAATTTATCGAAGTTTCCATCAAAAAATAATTAAATCCTATCGTCCGAATTCGGAATTTTTAAACATGCGAAAAATGGATCCTTTTCCCCCCCAGCCATTTCCCTAACCACACCTTCCCTCCATATATATATTTGCATATCTTTTATGTCAATTACAATCCCATTAAAATCCCTTTCCTACTAAGATAATCGTCAAACATCCATCAAGGAAACAATTAAAAAAAATGAAAATTAAATTAAACTTGGTAATTTCAATTACAGAGAGTTGTTGAGTGTTTATAGAATAAATAAACGCAAAAACGTTTCAATCATTCAGTGGATATATACATGGGCGCCTATGTGTGGGGGGGGGGCAGATGGGGCCCTAGCCATTTAAAAATTTTATTTGCCCGAACCTGCTATGCATTTACTTTCAAAAGTTTTACAGTCACATTTTAAAATAAGGTACTTTTTAGCTCATTGCTAATTGTCAAGCAGTATCAATATTATTCCTGCATCTTGATGCCTTATACATTTAATAAAATTCTCAAACAGCTTTGAGAAGAAGGCATGGGCGTATGCAAAAGTCTGGCAATATGGGAAGCAACAATGGGGTTAAGAGTTACAACTCACATATTCCTATGTTAAATATACAAAAATTCATCGCAGTGGGGATCACAGCTACCATTGACACCCCCCTGCGCACGCCAGTGGAAGGAGGTTATAATTTTTCTAAGCTCCCTTAAAAGTACTCGCTAATTTTTCTCGCCCCCCCCCCGGAATTCTTGTATGAGTGCCCATAAATATATGAGAACTAAAACCTGAATTTCTGGCAAAATGCTATAAATGCACTTTTTTCTTTCTTCCTTTCTTTATCTATTTTTAGCCATTTTTCGTAAAAATGTCGTTTTCGTTTTCCTGCCATAAATGTCTATTTCAGCAATGTACACATAAGAAATGGTAAAAACATTTGCATCGTCAAATCCTCCAGAACGGTTGGGATTCCTGATAGCAAGGATGTTTTAGAGACTTGTATATGCTTTGGGATGTATGTGCTATAGAATGTTGTACCTGTATAACGTTTTTACAATCCCTTTGCATATATGCAGTAATCCCCTCTTAACGGACAATCCCTTTGCATATATGCAGTAATCCCCCTCTTAGCGGACACTCTTCAATTACGATCGTTCCATTTTCGAAGTCAGATAAAAAATATCCTGTCAAAAAATCTTGAATGTCATCTGGGTCGTGAACATCAGTAGTCTCATCCATGAGTACTTAAATTTTGACAACGTAGATTAAATTGTTAACAATTTTTCGTAAAACGAAGCGGTAGATATAGAAGGAGGTAAGCATTTTTTAGTAGCTCGAAAGTGACAATGAATTGACATTCATTTCTACATATTTTGGAAAAGTTACAAGATCCATTGAATTCACGGGAAAAAAAAAATATGTCGCTTTGTTAGAGTCATTGGAAGGTGTAAGCAATATTATGCAAGGCCTTATAACTGTTCCAAGTAAAACTGATGAAATCATCAAGAAAAATTCAAAAACGTAATGTCTGCAAATTAAGACCTGGAAATCATTAAGGACGTGATGAATATTCTTAGTAGTGATATTGATGTCCATATCTTGTAATATAGTGAATTGTTTTAGATAAAATTTTCCCATAACCTAAATGGAAGTAAAAAGTTCTTTTCCACAGTTTAAAATGTTAATAACATAAACAGTTTAATGTCGCCACACTAATCAATAGAAGCAAAAATATACAAATTTTTATGGTGCAGTTATTTTAAAATCGTTATAAAAATGACGTCACTAATAGCTATTTCGATAGGGCTACACGGCTATCTTCGTCAGAGCAATGAAGGCTTCTGTTTAAACAGAACCTGCCATTGATCTGACGAAGATAGCCGTGTAGCGCTCTGGAAACAGCTGTTAGCGACATTGTTGTTATAACGTTTTTAAAATAACTGTCCCATAAAAATGTATGTATTTTTGCTTCTAATGTCATTAACGTAGATGTTAAAATGTCATATTTGAGAAAAGCATGTGAGTACGGTATGTAGTAAGATAATAGGCCTTTCGAATATTTCTACCCGAAATAACCTTGTCAGTAACGTTTTCCCATGTCAAATATTAAATTTTTTTATGATAGTTAAATGCATTTTTTCATAGTTGAATAACTTTTTGTGATAGTTAATTTTTTTTACGATAGTTAAATTATTTTTTTGTAATAATATCAACTTTTATATTCTAATTTCAGGACGGCAAAGCGGGTATGCATATTGGATTTTTACAGCCAGTCTTTAAACCTTAAATTCTTTTCTTAAGGGTTCAACACAGTTTTTAACAGTTAGCTTTGACGTTATTTTACACGTCTTTTTCGATAATTTTAGGTTACTTTTTAATGCTCATGTTAAAATTTTGATGTGCCTCTTTTTAATGCCCATTTTGGAGAATTTAAGTGCCTTTTCAATGCCTATTTTAAACATTTTAAGTGCCTTTTTTTAATGCCTATTTAAAACATTTTAGTGCTTTTTTTTAATGCCTATCTAAAACATTTTAGTGCTTTTTTAATGCCTATTTAAAATATTTTAAGTGCCTTTCTGCTTGCCCTTGTTTTCCACTTTTAGTGCCTAAATTTCAATCTTTAATGATAACGGGTCGCTCTCTCTCTCTCTCTCTCTTCCCATAGCCTTACAATCGTTGACAGACCTGGGCCTCCTCGACAATTGTCATCCACGCTCTCTAGGGCTCCCATTCGCTACTCGTGAATGTGGCGTACGCAGGGGGTGTTGACGGGGTGTTGTAACCCCCTACCATTACAATCGAATTTGTATAATTAACATAGGAATATATGAGTTGTAGCTCTGTAACCACCCCCTTGAGCCTATAACCCCCCCACTTTATGAACTTTCTGCATACGCCTATGCTCGGTGATGATGGTGGTTCGGTACTTGTGATGATGGTTCATTATATTAAAAATAACCGGCGTTGGAATTTTAAATTCAGTCTTCATCAACTTCCGTGTTGAGCTGAGTTCGACTTCTAGTGAAAATGATTGTTAGTAAATATATTCTGGTTAGGAGGTCACGTCCAGTCGCCGGTTCCATCCTATATAACACACAGCGCAATGCTGAGGCGTAAGTTATACAAACATACAATATTAGGAGCTTTTACAGCCGCGGTATGTTACTCCAAAAAAACCGACAAGTGCAAAGCATTGGACAAGAGGATGTTTGAATATGATGACAGTTTTATAAATTTCATGACATCGAAAATGACGAATGACAATTTGATGTCATAACACCAAAATTTAAATAGAAGCAGCTCATTAAAACATTCACGCCGAAGTAAAATGTAAGTAGATACTTTTAAACCCGTTTCATCTATGGGTTGTCAATTTCGTTTCTTGATGTTGTAGCTCAGGATTGTCCAAAATACGGCCCGCCAACAGGGTTAATCCGGCCCGCAGACAACTGTTTGAAATGAAAAAAAAAAGTGCAAAACAAAAATTTTCGATTTTTTCTTCAGAAATCTGGAAAAACCGCATGGGTGACCCCATATCTTAAGTGAATAAATAAATAACCGGAGGTTTTTTTTTTCTACGAAACTTGTTGAAGCTTCTGGCCAGCGGAATCTGCGAAAATTTTTTATGTGGCCCGCTGCCCATAAAGTTTGGACAACACTGTCAACTCGTGGTAAGGTTACAAATAGAGGAGAACAGAAATCAATAGCTCCTTACATGGCGCTCCTCCGGATGTAGCTTGACCGTGTACGTTTTCGTCTTCGAACTACGGACACTTAAACGTCAAAGAAATCATTATCATTGACTCTGTCAGTTTCACACACAGTAAGATATATGCGCTCGCCACTTTCCTTGCAATCTTTTTATGAAAATTCGCACGTGCAAGTAAAAACGTCAAGAGTAAATTCGGATGTTAGCTCACCAGATGCGTTCAACAATGTTTCCCAATATTAAATAGAATGAGGTCCGTGTACAGGGTTTCAAAAGAAGCGGGGGGGAGGGAGTTGGTGGAAACAAAGTTTTCTTTCATGAGAAACAGTTAATGATGTTGTTCAAATATGGGGGTGGGGGGGGCTTAACTTCTAAAAATACCTCTTGTGCAAGCTCCTAAATGGAATTATTAAGATGCAATTGGCATTTCAAATTAATGCGATTTATTATTAACACGTTCGCTACAAAATATGCGGCACATTAATTGTAAACAATGCAACTTAGTGGTTGTAAACAATGCACCATAATGGTTATGCGGGCTATGCAATGTAGTGGTTGTTAATAACACGTCTCATTAATTGCGCATATTGTAGCGTATTAGTCTCAAACTGTGCAGCGCATTAGTCGCGAATTGAGCATCACATTGAGAATAAACAACACAAAACGTTAGTTGGAAACACTGGCATACGCAGGGGGGGGGGGTGTTGATGGGGGTTGTAACCCCCATTGCAATGAAATTTTGTATATTTAACAT
>QLNU02014176.1:142592725-142619396 GCA_006491805.2 Dysdera silvatica
AAATTGCTGATTCATATATTTACCTTGGCCAGCTGATTTCAATGGAAGGCAACATTATGAAAGAACTCAACAGACGTATTAAACTTGGCTGGAGTGCATTTGGAAGAAACAGTTTTATCCTGAAAGGAAAATTACCGTCGTGTCTAAAAAGAAAAGTCGTCAACCAGTGTGTTACGAGTTCTCTCTTACGGATCAGAGACATGGAGTCTAACGATTGCAGCAATATGGAAGTTACAGACAACCCAAAGGAGCATGAAGAGTTGCATGTTTGGAATAACTAGGAGAGATGGAAAAAGAAACACTTGGGTGAGAGAACAAACTGGAGTATAGGTATCATTGTTAAAGTAGAAAGGCTGAAATGGAGATGGGCTAGGAATATTGCAAGAAGAACTGATCAACGATGGAAAACAGAAATTCTCAACTGGATTCTAAGAGATCACCGAAGACCTACTAAACATCCTCAAACTAGATGGGCGGATGAAATAAGAAAACAGGTTAGGGTGACATGGAAGCCAATTGCTCAGGATAGACGTGTGGAAAGCATGTGGAGATACCGTCATCCAGAAGTAGACAGAAAATGGTTGAATATGATGATCATATATATGCACATAAATTAAACAACATAAGCGTAACATATATATACAGAAATATAATTTGAACAATATTAAATACAAAAACGTTTTTGAACATAGAGAACTCAATAAATATGCATACAACAGCTAGAAAAAGCTTACTATAATTCTCAAACCTGATATCAAAACACTTACCTACATTACAGAGATAAACTTGTTAGTATAATAAATACACATGTAAGAAAAGCTAAACTACAAGTGACAAGAAATGTTTAAGAAAAAGTACTGAAGGATTAGAAGTAAGAAAGTTGATAAAAGAAATAAGATTTGCCATGTCTTGGGTGTAGCAGAAAACACCAAAGCACTGGGGTTCTTTTTGCTAGAAAAGTTGCCTTTTGTCCACTAGGACTTAAACTTTAAATGGTGCTTTTGTGAAGAACGAAAAACAAGCAAAGGGTAAGATATAATAGATGATAATAGTTAAATTAGGGACTGAGAAAGTCAAAGGCATGTAGAAACTGAAATGAAGTGCAGGGTTTAGGATAAAGAAAGTTTTTAATAAAATTATGAACCAGATTCTTGGTAAAGTAATGTGAAACATTATTGTAAATGCATTTTGACATGAGTGCCTGAAAGTTTTGTAATTGAAGGTTATTTTTACTACATATCCTGTTGATACGAGAATATTGTGAACAGATAATATTTCAAAGGACTTTTTTGGATGCGTTGTAGTTCCAGTTTGTGAAGAGCCTATATATATAATATATAATATATATAGGTTTCACTGTATACTAAATACAACAAATAACCCATAATCCGAATGTTTATACAACCATGTCCATTTATAACACTTTGATGCCTTTTCTTGAACGTTGAGGGTTACATCTTCAAAAGAAGTACATCTGACCAATTTCCCTCTCCTTTCAATGTCAAGCTCTACTGGCTATGCAACCGCGGAAAATTTTCCCATTTTATAGTGTAAATTTTACTGGACTTTTAAATATTCAATTTTTTGGCGACTTAACGTCCGTCTATGTCATGGCGAATTACTTGTCAATTAATAAAAAATTAACGAGGGATAACTGTTAAATTAACACTGAATAACGACGAATTAATGACAGCAATGAATCAATGACGAATGGATAACGGATTAATGACGAGTAAATGACAGATTAATGACGAATGGATAACGGATTAATGACGAGTAAATGACAGATTAATGCCGAATTAATTCCATATTAATGACATGTATTAATATCGAATTAACCACCTATTCCGGTATATTAAAATTGAATTTATTACCAATTAGTCATCTTACTGTCGATTAACAAACCAATTAATGTCATATTACTGCCAATTAGAGTGTTGATTAATACCATATTAATGTCGATTAATGAAATACTAAGATCGAATTAATGACGTCAAAACGCACACCTGAAATTATATGGGAATTCAATCAAACACAAGCGTCCTATATCGGCCCACTGTCAGCCAAATAATGTCAGATCGGAAACATCGAGTGCGTTTAAACTGGGCGGTCGCCTCGAACAACGGAAGCTTAATTGTTAAGCGAGCTGTAGATAATTAATTTATTAAGCCGCACGAAGTGTGTTGGTGTAATTAATAAGCTGATTGGGCGCCTTCGACAGAGGACCTAGGCGCTACGTAAACTACTGGAATTAAAAGACAACGAACGTATGGTAGGTACTACGTTGATACCGAAAGAATGTTAGGATCTTTATAAGCGGATCGTAAATTGGGATCCATACTAAAATCTAATTCGAAATTTAATGATAGTTGTCATTCCAACAATTTCAGTTCGATGTTGGTTTGCTTTCGTTTAACCTGTATTATTGTGTTCATGTCCTTTCGCTTGCGGTGTGAACTTCTTTTTAACAATGAGCTTTGGAAGTTCTTGTTAACGAGCTTTGGAAGCTTTCGTTGATTAATTCCAGATGCTCTTTAATGAACTTTGGAAGTTCTCATTAATGGGCTTTGGAAACTCTTATTAATGGAATTTGGAAATTCTTATTAAAGAAATTTTGAAGTTCTTATTAACGAGTTTTAGAAGTTCTTATTAACGAGTTTTAGAAGTTCTTATTGGTTAATTTTACAAGTTGTTTTATTGGTTAATTTTACAAGTTGTTTTATTGGTTAATTTTAGAAGTAAGCGTCCACCCTTCCCAATCCCCCACCCCTTACCCACTAATGTAATTTTAGAAATTCTTGTTGGTTAATTTTAGAAGTTTTATTGGTTAATTTTAGAAGTTCTTATTAGATAATTTTAGAAGTTCTTATTTAAGAACTTTACTTTTTTTAATTAAGTATTTACTGGAGAACTTTTGAATTCGAGGATGAAGAGCTTTGGGAGTTTTTAAATGGTGAACTTCAAAAGTTTTTAGTGATGAACTTCGGAAATTCATTCCTACTTGCAAATGAAGTTTAATGATTTTTTGGTGGATTTTAAAAGAAATCCTGCTCAGATTTTTCCTACTGAATTATTCTCTTTCAGAATATTTCATTAACAAAACTAATTTTCATTTTTTAAAGTTTTTGTTTATTTTGAAAGAATTGTTTATTTTGTAGAAATTGTCATGGAACAATATTATGATCGATTATTTAAAACGCCCCAGTGGTTACTTCCGCTATCTTCTGATCAGTTTCGTGTGGGTTGGTGTCAGTTCCTTTTATGATGTCCCTATAACAAAATTTTCTCCCATATTTAAAGTTTAAAAAAAAACTGTCGTCCAATAAATGACTAGAAAACCGGAATGACAGACACTGGCTGAAAAAAAAATGAATAAAAGTAGAAATACAATAATTAAAAAATAGTGGTGATCTGAGTTAGTCTGCCGCTGCGCACTAAATTTAGTGCGCCCACTCATGAGGAATAGGAGCCACGCCGCACTAGTTCCAAGAAGCGTTTAAATATCGTTTTAGTAAATATGTTGTGTCAAGCAAGGATATTTTAATCCTGTTTTGTAATTTGTGTTTTAATCAAATCCGGATTTGTAATTTAGTTTATTTTCAATCTGTTAAAATATTTTTCCAAATTTATGGGAAAACTCCTGGAGTGACAAGACTCATTATGGCAATTACTGTGGATTTGCACAGAAATCTGTGAAGTTATATTGATGTCACAATATTATTATTAAATATTGTTTCCAAGATTGGAGATATTACACTCCGTTTTCAAGAATCTGAAATACAAGAGATATTTCTTAGTATATGTGTGGTTTCAAGTATAGACATCTATTTTTTTTGTGAATATTTTGTTGATTGTGAATTGCTTGTTGTTTGTGAATATTATTTTGTCTACTCCAATTGTTTTAAGGTGACATATAAGGTTTTGGAAATTGCACCTAATGCACCTATTAAGGAGAAAGGGCAAGTTTTCTACCCCTTCCCCTAACCTTTCAATTCCAATCGGTAAATCGCGATATTTGGTAATTTTAAGAAATCGTTTATTTCCAATTCACGAATTTCCAGATATATCTATGATCTGCAATTGTTATTCTGTAAATTTACAGTTCAGGATATATTTGGCTGGTTTCATTGCTTTGGTTATCAGGTTCTTTCCAAGGACCTCAGATCACTAGAAATACAGTAAAACCTCTCTAAGGCGACCACTGTCAATTCCTTGAAAAGCGGTCGCTCAGAGAGGTAGTCCTGAATGAAGGCAAATTTGGCATCGGATTTATGCGTTGGTAGAAAATCCGTTTCCAGAAAAAAAAATTTAAGAAAGGTGGTCGCTGAATACAGGTGGTCGTTAAGAGATATTTTACTGTAATTGCGTATGATGTACGCTGTCCACAGAAAGGCGGTTTTTTGGATCTGGTAGCGGCATTCACTGTCAATTTCCAATGTGCTGAGATGACGTCAGAGTTTGGGTTGGGAACGACACCCAATGGTCCCACTACAACCAAAACAATTGCAGCTTTTCTCATCTCGAGTCTCTCCACTATTACTTGCACCTCTTTGTATTTCGTAATCTTCTCAATTTCTTTTTCGTCTAATTGTCCATCAGCAGACGCTACAATATAGATTAAGCGGACATGGTTTTTTTTTCCCCGTAACCGTAATGTCCTGACTGTTATGTGGAAGGTTTTTATAGCACTGGATTTAAAATCCCACAAAAGTTTTCATTTTTATTGTTTGTTTGTTTGTTTGGATTTTTTATGGCGCAAGAGCATCTGGGCTATACTGCGCCATTTTCATTTTCACTGACTTATACCGAGTTGCGGTTCCGCCAATCTTTTCTTGTGAGTAACTGGTATTGCTTCTGTACCAGTTTGATATGGCGCAGTATAGCCCAGATGCTCTTGCGCCATAAAAAAGCCAAACAATCAATCAACCAGTTTGATATACATCAACAATTATTATAGTGGGACACTGGCGTATCCAGTGAAGGGTGGAGGGGGCGATCGCCCCCCCCCCCGTGGGGGTTAGATAGGAAAAATAAAGGCCATGAAGAATATTTTATGTATTGTTTGTTACGACTGTAATAAATAAAAGTCTTACACAGGCGTCCAAAGTCTCTAAGTCTTGGAGAAATGCGATCCAGACGTTTTTCCACGAATCTTCAAGCTACTCGTCTTTCAAACTACGTTTTCAGTAAGTATTGCTTCAGCAAAACGTAGTTTTTTATCCTTGAAGCGCCGTTAAACTTGGCTTCGAACGCGGATGACAGAAGAGACTTTTAATGCACACCCACAGAGACATTCATATTGATGTAAATAAAGTGATTGACAAATTTTCAAAGAAACCAAGATGGCTCGACTTTGCACTATAAACTTCAAGTTTTTTAAAAAGTTGCTTGTTATGAAAAAAAGTAAAATAATTACGATGTTTTTGTAGTTTAAATTTAAACTTGTTCTATTAATTACATTGTAAATTATCGTTTTTGGTTATTGTATATGTCTCCTTTACTAGCTTATCCTTCTGTCATACTTGACTATAATCTACCCTAAACCATATAGTTTAATTAAAGAAAAGCCCAGCTTTAATTCATTGTCGTAAATTAAATATTTTGGTGAGTATAAAGCAGGGTTGTCCAACCTTTTTGGGTAGCGGGCCACTTAAAGAATTTTCACGGATCTCGCGGGCCAGCGGTTTCTTAAAAAAAAGGCAAAAAAAATTACACTTAACAGCCTCCCTTTAGAGTTTTTTCCAGTTATTTATTTGCGCACTTGCGATTTCGACAGCGGCCACCTTTTCTATCCTCATGATCTTACCTTATTTTTGAAAAAAAAATCTATTTAATTTGTTTGTGAATTTTTTTTATTTCAAACAGTTATAGGTGGACCGGATGTTGGACAACCCTGGTATAAAGGAAGGCTAGTAATATAACAACATTTACCTAAACTATTTAATAGTCCAAAACTAAAAATTTTCCCGGTGGGGGTCCCCGAAACCGCCCCTTCCCCCCGTAATAACATCCTGGATCCGCCCTTGATAAGCACGTGCAGTCAGTTACGTTCTGATTGCCGGAGAAGTGACCTCTAATATTTGACCTTTCCCAAGAATCAGAACCGTTTCTAGGTATTCTGCCGCCTCCACCCTTTTACTGCCATCACTCTTTCGCCTAGGTCTATCTCTGTGCTACCAACATCCAGCGGTACAACAATGTAAATTTTCTATTATACTTTTAATCATTAAACCCGTTAATTATATTTATATTTTAAACTTATATTAGTTATTTTGTAATATTAGAATATTGTGAATAGTAAAACAATTGCTACATGTTATAATTGTTTAATTTCAACATTTTATATTTTTGAAAACTGTAATATTGACGGAGTAATATTTCAAAACACAACGTTGTATTATCAGAGCTAGAAGGCTTAAATGTATTAGATATAAAAGGACTTGTATGCAAAATTAAACAATTAAACACATCAAGAAATTTTACATTCGTCAAAGTAAAGACTTATTAAGTAATTGTCCATATGCTTTTGAAAACAATTCGATGTTTTAATTTTTCCCTCCTTTTTTCAATTTTCCTCATCAGTTTCTCCATTTTTTTTTTATTTAAAATTAAATTTTTCACGCCATTTTTTGCCGCCCTGGACGGCAAAAAACCCTGGCCTAATGGTAGAAACGGCCCTGCCAAGAATCTAAGACATAAACAAATATTTCCTTAATATATGTGCAATTCCAAATAAAGGGATTATTTCGTCCAGGTTAAACATTTCTAGACTTTTCAATTAGTATTATTTATAAATTTTGATTTGGTTAAAAATACTGCACTTTCTCAACCTTCTATAGTATAAATACTATATATTTTTGATTTTAGTGCTTTATAATTGCAGTTCAGATTCAGTGTACTAATGCATTTCTAGAATTTTTTAAAAGATTTTGGTCTTCGCAATCTAAACTACTTCATTTTAATTACGTTTTTACGTCTCTTTCAAGATTTTTTTTAGCTTTTAAAAACTGGGAAAATAAATCACCCTCTTTCATCGTTGATGGCGGGGGAGTTAGGAGGGGGTTATTAAATGCTGGGAAATGTCATAGTTTATGATTTAAAAATACAAACTCATTTGTGAAGGGGAAATTTTTAAAAAGATAAATCCCTTTCGTGCTTTATAAACCGACTTCATCAATCAAAAAAATCCCTACGTGCCGAGAAGTTTCTAAAAATTTCAGCGGTCTGGTGTTTAATTTCAAAACATTCTTTGATTTTTTTTTTCTTTCACGCAAATAATTTTTAATTAATTAATTCTCCAGGACAGTTTTTATTAAAACGCATTTTGTGTATCTTAGCTTATCCTTTAGTGTTCGTGCTATCAAGAAATATCATGCGCATTTAATAGGTGTGTATGCAAAACGATACACTGCTATTAATTTTACAAATACAAATATAATTTAATAATAATAAATTTAATAATATAATTGTCGTTCATGTTGATCAGTAGCCTATAATAATTATAACAAAATTATTAGATTAATTTATATAAAACTGTTTATTTGGATAACTTTTTTTTTTGGCTGCTGACTCGTGTACGTTGGCGTGATTTGGCGCAATGTTGGTGTATATTCGCGAGATAATTGTAGCCTATGTCATTCTAAACTAATTTTTCAGCAATAAGTCTATTTTCCTGGCACTTCTGACTTACATCATCGTCTCATCAGCAGTTGTGTTGTATCAACTTTACAGTTTCAAATCTAAAAATAGAACATCACAAAACCACCCTCGAGATTAAGAGACGGAAGACGTATTCTTAAATATCTTACGTCTCAAAACTGCCCTAGGTATGTAACGTATATTATTCACTGTTACTTATGTTCTTCTGGGTCCCATTATGTTCTAACTCCAGCTCGCAAGTCCGGGTGTGGCATTTCTCAATCTGGCCATTTCCTCATTTTTCCCACCATTGTTGTAGGCATTGCATTCCTCAATGGTAATCATATTTCAGTAATATGCTAACCCCTACAGAAAGCATTTTCAGGCCGCACCAATGGCTATTTCCGCTGGGCGCCAGTCTTAATTTAATCGCCTCTTTAGACATGAGGTCTCCTCAACTGGAGGGAGGGGTAATTGAAGCACCTACCATTAAACTACATAGCAAATGAAACCATTTGTCATAAAAGGAAAATAGAAGTGTGATAACAATATATATCTGAGAGATCATCAACTGCTACCAGAAGTCGAGTTTTGGTGCCAAATATAATCCGGTGAATTTTGAGGAGTTTGATCCCATGAAAGCGGAAGTGTTTGTTTTTTTTTAATTATTTTTGATTTGGTCAATAAAATCATCTGACATAAAAGGACAAATGACCATACATTAATTGAAAATAACCTTTGGGGTTATCGCCAAAATTTAAGTTAGGCCACTTGATTGAGGCCTGATCGTGATAAAGGTCTGGTGGGTCGCAAAATAGGTCATCCTAGAGCCCCTAGAATTCTAAGTTGACGCATCAGCCGCCATTTTGTTGTAGAATTCCGGTTTCATTTACCTCAGCGATAAAGGTTTTCCGCATTGGCGCAATGATCGCTATTTTGGCATAAAAATAATCAAAAATCCGCGATTATCCGACTATTGTAAACATTGGCGCAACTTTTAAAATGTCGCCAATAAATGCAATTTGCAACCACGATCACGTGATACAATGGCAACAAAATGACAGATATGCGCCTGCTCCCTTTTTTAGGAGCCTCACTCGTCCCGAGTTTGATTCCGGGAACGCGAATGTATTTTTTTCGCGGGAAATTGAACCAGATGAAACGAAAAGGTGGTAGAAGTGGTGAAATAACCGAAAATCAGCTGAGGAATTGCTAATTATCGCCAAAAGTGCATTTTCAGCCTAAATATTATTGTATATTATAGTATTGCATTGTATAGAAACTTTTGTATCTCGAAACCTCATGTATATTATGCGGCACAGTGTGCCCAATAACATAGTTGACGAATATTTCATAAACGTTGCATTATTTTTTAGTATCGATATATAGGTTAGATTTTAAATCGATATATATACGCGGGATACATATCGAGTGTAATGGTACATATCATGTGTAATGGAAGAAGAATATACAACTTACGCCCACGCCCCTTACCGGAAATCATGCTGTATTTGAATAAAAATTCTCTGCAATTTCATGACGTCATTATAGGTAGCTGTTGCCATTTTAAATATACTCAAATAAATAAAGTTGTCCAACAAACTCGAATACCCCAAAATTTTGATAAAGTAGTACCCAAATACTACTGCCGCACTCGTGAAAGCGAAAACCCAATATTTCCGTAAAATAGCCGCCTCCTGATACATTATACCCAGAAGTATAGCCACTGAACATTTGATTATACATTATTGTGTTACTGGAAATCAGAAAACAGCCATTTCCTCATAGAGGCAAATGCTATCCGATACGATATATATCGGAAAATATCGTTATTCCGAGACAAAAATCCGTTTATGGGTACATCAATCGAAGGTCCCGCCTTTTCTGCAATTTTCCGATATTATTATCGATATTCTATCGTTCGTTCGTTGTTGCCAGATCCCCGTTATGTGGGAAATAGGGAAAATCTGTTCCCTACGCACCTCATCGTGTATACAATACTACTTTCTATTAATCCCTACTTTTTGCGCATCTAAAAAATGGAAAAATGCCATCTGGCTCACATAAAAATCCCTCTGCAGAGAATCCAGCTCGCAATCAGCTATTTCTGGCCATTTTTAAGCGGCGATGCAAAGGAAAATGGCTGAAAAGCTATAAAGGAATTATATTATCCGGAGAATTTCCGAATAGTTTACGTAACAAGAGAGTTTTCGGATTCAGTGGGACGGATAAGATGAAATTCTTATCCGGAAAAGGTAGCGAAAGTTTAGAAGTTCGAATTCTATTGGAATTTCTCAGACTTCGAAGGAAAATGCGCGAAAGCCGGAAAAGAAATTGAAATCCTATATCCTCTTTCCCGGAATGCCATATTGAAAGTTTGTTCTTTTTCAACCATTGAACAGTGCTCCCAGGATTTTGATCCCTTTTCTCTCGGATTTTTTTCCTTTTCCCTTTAAATGTAAAATTCCGGAAAACATCTCTGTAACTCGCTACATTTTAATTCTAACGCATTTCTCAGTATTCAACAGAAAATTCGCTGGCATCCACCATTTTCCAAATCTAATAAAAATTTTTATTGCTTGAATTGATTGAACGTTTGATTAACTCACACTGACAAAGACCCATTTTCCGGAAATGCGATTCCGGCAAGCACGAACAAAGTTTAAATAAATAATTCTTAAAAACCACAATTAATATTTTATCAGCGGGTTTTCAATAGATATTGAACCCGCTATTGTTTTTGGTCTGTCTGTCGCAATAAAAAGGGTAAGGTAAATGTCTACCGTAAATGCAATAATGATGGCTATTGTTAACGTTGAAAACCCACCGACTTACTTGAGAATTAGAGAGTTGCGGATTAGAGAGTTGCGAATTAATGTTAATTGAAACCCGCTAAATTTAAATATCGACCTTAGGCGATTTTCTTTCACTTGCGTTGAATTTATTTGAATTTTTACTTGAATTCTTACTTGAATTTTTTACTTGAATTTTTTACTTGAATTCTTACTTGAATTTCTTTCATTAGCGTTGCTCGAATTCACAGTTTATGTCGTACTTGGTTTCTTTCATTTAATTATCAAGACCTTTCCAAAAGCTCAAGGATGCCGTTGGTGGGGGGGACAGGGGGACCCTTTCCCCCAGTGCTGGTATTAGGGTTACACGTCCGTCCCCCCCAAATTTCGAACAAACATTTGATAATAGGTAACATCGTTCAAAATTTAAAAGATTCATTTTTTTTTGTTAAATCTAAGGAGTGCGGTTATACGTTTCGGCGTAGTGTATTTAGTGCGAAATACAATTTTCTTCCTGGGGGAGGGGGTGGTTAAAGATCGGACGGACACGCGCTTGCGATAGGATAATGTATTTCGCATTCCACCCAGCGTTAGAGAAAATGACAACAAATCTATAGCTTTTGTCTTTCGTTACTTTCTGAAAGCCCTGAATGACGACAGTGGCATAACCAAGGGGTATATTTAGGTGTTTACAAACCCCATTTGAAATTTTATATGGGTATTATATTTTCTTTCATTCAATCTTGCATCTACGCAAATTAGGGAAGTGAAAATCATCATGGAGTAATTATTTTGCTCGACCCCCTCGTCTCCGGCCACCCGAAGTTTGAAACTTCAAATGGCAACACCTACCTTGGATATATATCGTTTTAAAGAGCGTTAAAGGTGTTATTATTGTATTGAAGAAAATATTGGCTAGTGTTTCCGTGAAAAAGAGCGAAAATAATATTATTATTTTAGCCTATTCAAAGATGCTAGTGAAAGCACTTGCACCTGTTCTTGGAATGAAAGACAAAAGTGCTCTCACTAGCATCTTTGGATAGGTGAAAATTATGATTTTATTTCAGTTCTTGCTCACAAACTCATGCAGCGATTTCATTTTTTCTCCAGTTCACCAATAGTGCTTTTTACTGCTTTTTAGAAAGAATATATCAAAACAGCAGGAGTTGCCATTTGAAATTTTAAACTTGGGGTGACCGGGGTGGGTCGAACAAATTACTTACTGTATGATGCCTTTGAACTTCCCCCTTGAAAATAAAATGTATGTCTGGCCCATTTTTTTGAAGAAACTTTTTTTACAAGTTACAATGGTTCTCTGGTCACCATGATAAAAACCACATAATCCTTGACTTGACGTGTAACGTTCTACTTTTGACTTTTGACAGTGAATACAAGTTTTGTATTATGTGCGACAACCCTTACTAAATGATTTCCACACGAAAACTTCTGTTAATAATTCAGTGGTGGCATTAGCACCCGAATGAGATAACTAGTGAATACCTTGGAAGATTGGAAAACGATATTCCTCAAGTATGTTAAGCTGTATCTTACCACCCGAATTATCGCAGTACAATGATTTTCTAGAAGCGATGGCCACATGCCTCAATCTGATGAGGAAAGCACCCATCCCAAGCTGAAAACCAAGTAAGAAAATGCATGGACTATCGCTCGTTTAAGGCTTGAACATTTTCTTCAAATACCAAGTCCCCTGGAAGCGCAATATATTTTCCATTCTCAAACACGCAATCTAAATTTGCACTTTAAACAGAACACTCTGTTTATATGAACCTACTCTCTGCTTAAGTCAAATAGTAAAAGAAGGACAAGTTCGCGAGGATGGCCTACTAAGTGAATTCAGCAAGGGTAACTGTAGCCATGTTTAAAAGTATGACGTACTCAGTATATACATTGTCAGCGCAATATTTCTTTGTGAAGGCGGTGCAGCCGTTACAAAGACACACTGACCGATAATCACATTCAAGACGTGTGCATAGAATCATTGAAAATGAACGTTGACTTGTTGCTGACCATGAGGATTCGTGGTGCATTTATTAATTTGCGTTCAAGAAGCAAGTTGCCGAAGATGTTTTCGTGGCTTTTCGGCAAACTTGCGTCTAGAAGTTCTAGCTGAATAGGAAAGGTTGTAGACGAATCAAAAAAGTTGTTTTCACGAGGATGAGAAGTTCTGATTGGAACCAGTAAACTCCACGCAATGTCATTTAATTATTCTTATACTTTGACTGGATTCTTTGCCGCCAATGCGTCACACCATGCATAAGATGTAGCCTTAAAATCAAATTCCATTCTCTGTGGCCCGTTAACTGACATATTCATCAATTGGTGATGGCGTGGAGTTCATTACGAGTATGCACCTCCTTTCCAATTTTATTTGGAGCTTTTTGGAGAATTACTCAGCCGTTTTTCTAGCCAGATTTTGGTCTACGTCGCCTTTCGGCGAAAAAGCTGGCGCCAAGTTAATCCCTGCTTGCATTACATTTTTTCAGTAACATCAATATTTTATTGAAATTGTATTCAAAATGACACGTTGAATATTTTTGTGTGTAATTTTGCATTTGGTTTCGTTGTCGTTCCATAAAAGTACTTATAAAGATAATTATTATCTTAAAAGCTGACGAGTATATGTATATATATTATTCCTAGAGTGACATTCCTAAATATCGGCATGAGGAAACAGAATATTGTACGGCTCGTAATCCCAACACACAGCATGTACAATGAAACCAATATATTACAATACTTCCAAGAATTGGGGAAAATGTACAGTTATAGGCAATTTGCCGTTATAGACCAAGCTGAATACGATTCATTCCATGCCTGTCAGAACTGAGGGCAAATATCATTATAAACGGATTACTGTTATAGACAGTATAGTTATATACAGATTTTACTACATAAGTCCTCATATATACACAGTGAAACATGCTAAAACAACCACTTTGGTAAATTGACCACCAGAATAAGTAAAGCGACCACTGTTTATAAAAGAAAACTGGTAACATAGTCATTGTCTATTTCAAAGTCTCTTGCGTATGGTGACAATTACAGTCCGGTCCCAAAGGTGGTCAGTTTAGGCAGGTTCTGCTGTGTGTATATGTACAGTGGAACCTGATGAAGTCACCATTTTTTATAAGAGAAAACTGGTAGGGGCTTGGTCATACCTATACATAGCATAGTGACCATTGTAGTCCAGTCTCAAAGGTGGTCGTTTTAAACAGGTTATACTGTATATATAACTCCTTTATACAAAGGTTAGCTGCTTCAGTTCTGGACCACAGCAACTGTTTTCATGCCCCCCCCCTCTTCAAAATAAGCCAGTGTTTCCACCGCTTTGTATTTCTCAAGTGTTTGCATTTGTCGACAAGTATTTGGGATTTTTCCCTACGGAAAAACGAACGGTTAAGCAGCAGAGGGGAAAAACTCAAATAAAGCGGAACAAAGTGAACAGAAACTTAATGTTACTGGTTCAAAAAATGGCCAGAACAAAACAGAAAAAGAAGGGGCAGAAATATAAAACGGGGAATCATTTTGAAAACATCCAAAATCCATTACAACATTAGCATAATACAGAAATGTTCTTTTCTTCTTTCTTCCTTTCTCGAAACTAGAATTCCGTCCGAATTCTTCTTAAAACCATTAATCAAATAACAGCATCCGCGTTTCTTGGAAAATAATAAATATAACAACAAAAAAAATGGACGCCGCCGAAGTTTTGGATCAAAAGCTACTTTTGATTTAACGCGAGGTTTCTTATTTTATGTTGTGAAACGTTATCCCGGGAACTCAGTCCAAATTAATTTAAAAAAACTAACCAAAGACAACCAGAATCGCATAGCATCGCATTGTTCAGCATAGCAAAGCCATTAATCTAAAGTAAACGGAAGCAGTATTAGTAGTGTGGGCGAGGGGGAGAATTGGGAAAGGTGGCCGCAGTAAACGGAAGCGGTATTGTAAATCCTCTGCTCTTATCCAATCAGAGTGTCTCTCTCTCGCTCTTGTGCTTTATTTTTAAATAGGGAGCCAATCAGATTGCGCCCCGTATAAAATCGCTCAGTTATGATTTTCAATTCGAGGAATTCGGTCTCTGGCCATTCTACTAATCGGATGTTTTTTCCTCCCCTCTTCTCTGTTTTTTTTTTCTTCTTCATTTTCTTTTTCTTCTTCTAAGGTCATTGGTATTTTCAAATCGTTATCTTTCTGGACAATGGCCCTCTCTAATCTGTGGGTCGGTTAGAGGCCAAACCATTTTTGTGGGTAGAGGTGTGGAGAGGTCATCATTGGGGTTTATCCTACGATTCTCGTTCTTGGTGTTCCATAGCCCACTCTTTCCGACACTTTTCCGAGCTTTTAACACAACTCGACGTTTTAACGACATCGTTTAATTAATTTATAACAACAGAGTAATGTGTATTCTTCTTACTGATACATTCCCTCCCCCCCATACATACACATTCGGGAATACAGTGTTTCTACTTGGAATCACCCTTCCAATCGTACTAGATTTGTATGATTAGAAAGTATTGCCAATTTAGTACATTACTTCCAAGATTATAGAGCTATAACTAGTGTTCTACTAGCATAAATTTAGCAAATATCTGTAGAGCTGGAGATTTTCTATAAATTTAGCCAAAGTTTTCCACTTAATAGTAACACTATAATTTTGTGTGGCTAGATTTAAAAGCATGATATTAATTCAATTATTAAGAATATAGACATATAACTATTTGTGCGTAAATGAATGAGAGAGAGAGAAGTAAGAAATGAGAATTACAACAAACATATTGCGTAAATTTAGAAATTTTGCACTGAATTTTAAAGAATTTTGTCGTTATATGATGACAAATCTCTTCTTTAAAATTCAGTGCAAAATTTTCGAATTTACGCAATATGTTTGAAATTTTCATATGATCACTGGATTTAGTGCCATCCACGATGCCAAATTAGTAAACCTCTCGCTATATCTGGTGATTTTTTTAATAAATTTGGTAATAACCTTCCATAAAATATAAAGAAAACGTGTAAATTAACAGGAGGTTGATGCCGCTGAAGATAAAATGTATATTTCTGGTAAAAAGGGTAAAAATAAATTAGTTTTAATTGTAGTCAATTAAATATAAAAAGGGAAAGCAAGAATAAAAAGTAGAACAAAAACTAATTTCACGAAAAATGAAAGGGAGACCAGAAAGAAAAAAAATCTAACATTTTAAATTACCCCCAAAAAAACTAGTGCATTTTGGAAAATTCCTTGAACATAAATTAGCCGAAACGAATTTTTTTGCAGGCCCAATTTATATTTATTTTTTTCATCGCCAGCAAAATTAACGGCTAATAAAAAGCGCAAAAAATGAGCCGAAAAACCAGCGCCTAGTTTTATTTTTTTAAAGTAGTTACGAAAAAAGTCGTAGATTTAAAAGACGGTTATTTTTGTTCCCTCATAACTTTTAAAAGCGCCGGATAGTTTATTAGAAGAAAGGGCGCTATTGATTGAAAGTGACAGGATTACGATTTTTTCAATTCGGTCCCGATAATTATCGGAAGCACTTAACGATTTTTACAGTTTTATCGTAGCTACGATTATTATCATATAAACATACGATAATTATGATACATTAGCACTTTGAGAAGCAGCCATTAAAACTACATAGAACAAGTTGAAGGCAAACGTTTCGAAGCTATCGCAGCTTCATCTTCAGTGCGAAAATTGTCGAAATGCTGGAATATTACATATTCTGTGGGTAGATTGTGGAATTCATTTAACGCGTTGTGATGTCTATTGTTTCTAGATTGCCAATTTTCAAGGAATATTCGACTATTATAATCATGAATGTTTTCGTGCAAGATTTTCCCATCATGCCAGCATGGGATATGGTTCTGTTCGGCGCAGTATCTGACAAGAAATGGACTAAAATCTTGAGTCCTAAATACGTTTTTATGCTCTTGGAGTCTAGTTTTGAGGGCTCTTTTAGTTTGGCCATAATATTTATTGGCGCAGTTACTGCAAGGTATTGAATAAATAACTTCGGTGGTTTGATCTGCTGGAGTTGGGGGTTTTTAGATGGGGGAGGATGTTAGCGAGCTTAGTAATTGGTTTGTAAAAAACTGGAAAGTTTTAGTTTCTGAGAATATTATGCCCAAACTAAACGAACCCTCAAAACTAGACTCTAAGAGTATGAAAACAAATTTAGAACTCAAGATTTTAGTTCATTTCTTGTCAGACACTGCGCTGAACAGAACCATATCCTATCCTGGCATAATGCGAAAATCTTGCACAAAAATATTCATAACTACAGTGGACTAATATTCCTTGAAAGTTGGCAATCTATCAACAATAGCCATCGTAACGCGTTAAATGAATTCCACAATCTACCCGCAGAATATGTAACGCTCAAATAATGTTCCAGCATTTCAACAATTTTCGCACTGAAGATGAAGCTGCAATAGCTTCGAAACGTTTGCCTTCAACTTGTTCTATGTACTTTTAATGGCTGCTTCTCAAAATGCTAATGTATTTGTTTCTAACACCAGTCGTAATTTATTTAATTTATTTCGCATTGGATAATTATGATATTTGTTATCTTAAATCGAAAATGAACGTGTATAAAATTATTTATTAAAATTATGTTAAAATTTTCAATTGTATCATTATCTCCGCCACGCCACGACTATTATAATTAACCTTGTTATCTTTATCGTCATTAGTACAGGCGCCATTATCATCATTTTCAGAACCACCACTGTCGCCATGACGTCACTTTCGTAATGTCGTCGTCTCCGTTGCCATCAAAAATACATTTTTTTTTAAAATCTATTTCATGCATATCTATCTCTATTTGGGAAATTTTCACGTTTTCATTCTATTGATATAGTGTGTTGTAAACGAGAATGGTAACTCATTCATGGGAAATAATAATTATTTTCATTATTATACAGTGAGTGAATGATTTATTCAAAAGAATGGAAGTGAACGATTCAAAGGAAAGGAAATAAAATATTCAAAGGAATAGAAGTGAATGATTCAAAAGAATGAAAGTGAATGACTCAAAAGAACGAAAATGAAAGAATATATTCACCAAAATGAATGAGTTTGCTCACCTCTGCACGAAGAATCGTCTAAGTTGCTATGCCTAAGCAGCTTTTTAAATATTTCAAAAAAGAACTATTCAAATGGACATATAGAAACTTTCTACATTCCGCTCCTTTCTTATTTCAGCTATCAGCATTACCAAAAATGATATTTTCTAAGTATTTAGTAGAGAACTGTGGATTTAATAATAATTTTCATTCGTTTGCTACATACGAATATATTTTAAATTTTCTATATTCGGGTGGACTGTTTCAGTTCCCCTTCTTGGCGAAAATTCTAGCGATAAATGTAGTGATCATAGTAACCCACCTCTCCAATTTAATGAACAATGACAAATTACACCGAGGATCAGTTTTTATGTGCGTTTCACTAATTTAACCCGCCAAGTGCAGTGGCACTAACAACAGAGTTTTCAAGACTAATGGTGGCTTCTTTGTCACACATTATATACATTATATACATCAAAAAATATATGTGAAAATTCACTTTATTTTGAATTACTGGAGGGTTTATGCCCCACGGGCCCCTCTAATTCTACACCCATGAGCAGCACAGAGCTTATCAGATGTACAATAATTAATTTACAATATTCACATTAACCTCTGACATTACTATTACATCAAGGCAAGCATCTACTATCAGAAAATTCAGTACTCAATTATACATTCCTTGCTTCGTGGTAATTTTCCGCTGTCGGAACATACTGTTACCACTACCTTATATTTGGCGTATATTGTAATTTAATGTTTTCTTAACTCGTTTGAGATTTTCTTTACTCCTTTGAGGTTTTCTTAACTCCTTTGAGGTTTTCTTAACTCGTTAGAGATTTTCTTAACTCATTGGAAATTTTCTTAACACATTTGAAATTTTCTTAATTCATATGAGACTTGTAGTAGTGAATGTTAAGACCTACTACAAACCTGTCTACACCCTGCGTGATCTATTACTTAAAGTTAAGGATCGCGTCCCTGAGGAGGAAAAATCTGGTGCTATTTACCAAATACCGTGTGGAGACTGTGACAAGGTGTATGTTGGACAGACGGGAAGATCGATACGTCTACGAGGGAAGGAGCATATGCGTGCGGTAGCTAGGGGAGACGATTCAAACCAGTTGGCTGAACATGTCTTCAGGGAGGGTCACGAACCAGATTGGCATTCGATGAAAATATTACATCAGAATGTGACGAATCTGGGGAGTAGACTTTTTCTGGAATCATGGGAAACCTACGGTTTGAGGAGTCGTGCAATAAACATCGCAAAACCTCTACCAGAACCTTACAGGATTTTTGCAAAACCTCGAGTTGGGGGTGTTCATCTGACGTCGTCGGGTGCGGTTGGGTTTCCCCCTGCCGGAACTGTTCCGCACCAGATGACGTCAGATGGGGATTCCCAACATGCGGGTATATAAGCTTAGGACTTTCACGAACTCTTCATTCTGCCTTCACTTGACAAAGGGAGCAGTTGGCTCCCGAAACGTCGTGTTTTTGAACCTTATGTCAAGGAGTAATGTGACAATTTGAATAGGATAAATGACGTGAAGACCTAAACAGAAAGATGGGCTCCAGAGGGCGCAACAAAGGAGGATGGAATTTCAGGAGGAGATTCGAAGCATAGAATGAAGTTGAAAGGGCGGGGAGTTCGATACGCTAAAGAATAGAGGTGAAGTCACCCTCCCCGCAGATGCTCAGTAAGGTAAGAGAAAAGAAACCAATAATGCAAAAATAGCCACTCAGCTTAATATCAATCGAATGTTGATCCTCAGCCAAGGAAAATAAGGTGGGGGGACAGAAAGAGGACGCAGAAAAGCAAATAATTGGAGAAAGACGATGGGGAGGGGGGGAGCGAAATGAACACACGTTTGATCCACACAAACTCAAGAGGCCGAACCTGTTTAAGATTATATGCATGAGTATAATGATATTTTCAACGCTTATATATATATATATATATATCATCATCATCATATTCAACCATTATCTATCCACTGCTGGATGAAGGTCTCTCCAAATGCTTTCCACACAAGTCTATCCTGGGCCATTCGTTTCCACGTCACCCCAACCTGTTTTCTTATTTCATCCACCCATCTAGTTTGAGGACGTTTTCTAGGTCTTCGGTGGTCTCTTGGAATCCAGTTCAGAATTTCTGTTGTCCATCGTTGATCAGTTCTTCTTGCAATATGCCCAGCCCATCGCCATTTCAGCCCTTTTACTTTAACAATGATGTCCTCTACTCTAGTTTGCTCTCTCACCCAAGTGTTTCTTTTTCGATCTCTCCTAGTTATTCCAAGCATGCACCTCTCCATGCTCCTTTGCGTTGTCTGTAACTTTCGTATTGCTCCAACTGTTAGACTCCATGTCTCTGATCCATAAGAGAGGACTGGCAATACACACTGGTTGAAGACCTTTCTTTTTAGACACAAAGGCAATTTCCCCTTCAGGATAAAACTGTTTCTTCCAAATGCACTCCAGCCAAGTTTAATACGTCTGTTGAGTTCTTTCATAATGTTGCCATCCATTGAAATCAGCTGGCCAAGGTAAATATATGAATCAGCAATTTCTAGCTCAATGTTGTCAACTTGTATTTTTGTTTCCTCTACAAAATTATTGAACATGATCTTAGTTTTTTGTAGGTTCATCTTGAGTCCAACTTCTTTACTTCTAGTTGAGAGCTCCTGTACCATGTCTTGGAGTTCTAATGGGTTCGTTGAAAAAATAACAATGTCATCAGCAAACCGCAAATGATTTAAATATTCACCATTTATTTTTATTCCCTTGTTATTCCAATTTATCAGCTGAAAAATCATCTGTAAAGCTGAAGTAAAAAGTTTTGGAGAAATGGTATCTCCCTGCCTCACACCTTTACCAATTTTGATAGTTTTGGTTTTATATATATATATATTCTCTCTCTTCCCCCATTAATTTTCTTCCTCGATCTCTTAGTATTCCTCAGCGCCCACCTTTCTATATCACTTCGAGTTCCTTTCAATTACTGCAGTACTTTCTCAATTGGACTTTTTACTTGCAGAAATTAATTAGAACTGCTAAAATATGCATATTAAAATATAAATACATTAATTCTATACATATTGTGTGTTGATTGTTATTATAAAAATTCGATATTCGGCTTATAAGAAAAATAAATTCATTTAAGGAACCTTCCAAATGGAATTACACATACGAACGGTATTTTTACACGGAAGTTATTGAGAAAAAAATATTAATAAATAAAACTTAATGTTGCTCAGTAAATTAAAAATGAAGTATTTCTAAACCAAGCAGGCTTGAAGTGGCTAATTTGGCTATAATTCACTGCAAATGAATTCGTTGCTTGTTTTCCCATCTATCGGTCATTACGCCACATAAATACGAAATATGAATTAAATTATAGCTAGTTAATTGAATTCTACGCTATGAAATTAAAGGCGGAATAGCGCAATTTAGTTCATAAATCTTAATATTCGGCGCTAAAATATCCCTAAAAGAAGAACCACTCTGCCGTAAAAGAAATCCCCAGAATTATTTCCCCCTACTATCACCATTTTTTCTCCATTAACGATACAGAAGAAAAATAACGTAGCAAATACTCGTTGCCAAATGGAAAGCAGAGTTTAAAAGAATACCTAAAATATTAGATAAAATTGTTTCGTCTTTATTTTCCCTATTTTGCAGCAAAAAAATCCCTATCGTGATTTGGGAGCTCCATTCAACGACAAGCCGGCTTATTTATTTTCCACGAGCAAGGAGGGATAAATCAAAAAGCAAACGACAATCAATTTCCATAATGAATTCTCGGGGAAAAAGTAAAAATCCCCAGCGAGGGAATTTTGAGGAAGAAGAAAGGGAAGAAACGAGGTAAGAAGATTAGACTGGCGAGCGATGCCAAAATCAAGGAAACAAATTAGGAACTTCCGAAGTGGTTTTCTTCGTTTTGATTAATTTTGCTTCTCCGACCTATTCATCAATTTGCTGATGAAATTTATTGAATTGTTCGTCTGCGTTTCCAAACCTCCGGTTTTGTTCTTCGCGCTATTTGCGATTTTACACATTGTTCAGACCTGAAAAAGGCCTACATTTTTCAGCTCACGCGCATGCGCAGTTCCAACATCGAAGTCTCTACCATCAAACTTGAAAGAAAGGCGCGGTTTTGAAGCAGAGGCTTATACAGTGTTTTAGACGAAGCGGGGAGGCAGATGTTTCTACTCACTTCTTCCATCGTCTCTTCCCTTCCCCTATTCCTTAAAGCTATTTTTCAATTCCTTCTATTAGCTCACACTCTCCCTATATATATATATATATTTATATATCTTGTTCAAATTTTCAATCGTTAATAAAATACTTTCTATCCATCCAATCAAGTTCAAATAAATTTTTTTAAACTTGTAGTGGATGACACTTGATGTTAATACAGTTTTTTCAAATATTAATTCATTAATTAAATTTAAATGAATTTTTTTTGCTTTCCTTTGGTGTATTTGGCGATTAATGCTTGCCGCCAATTACAGCCAAATGTCGCCAAAATTGCTTTTCGCAATTTTTCCCTTTCTTCCCTTTTATTTGAGCAGCGCATTGAAGGAATTGACTTTAAAAAAAAATTTTTTTATTATACTTGTTTTATGTTATCATCTCCCAATAACACATATCTTCTGCGTATATTATACAATAAAATATATTTATAATGGTATTCTAGAGACAGAGAACGTATGCAAAATATAGACAATATTGGATTTGATACACTCTATCAGTACCCAACAAAATATTATTATAGAAAAATTTACCATTATAGACGTATTTTGTGTTGCGTGCATATTTCCTCGACTCAATGTCATAAACCTAAAATAAATTTTACTTTTATATGAGTTCTTTAAGGGGTCTCCCCTCTTAAAAAAACCCAATAAAATAACTGATTTTTTTTCAATCATTTTTGTCAATTGTTAGAAATTTTAATACAATAATAAATACACCTTGTATTTTCATAAAAAGAAACAAATGTGCTTATATACAAAACAACTATTTAAAAAATGAATATTTTGTAATGTCAAGCGAAAACATATTTTTACTCTTATATAGTACTTACGCGCATGATTAAAAACTATTGAATACATTTCAAGAATTAATTTTTATGTTTTAATGAAGATTATATATGAAGCTTTATTTTGTTCTAGGATCTTTAAAAAATATTAGTAAAAAATATTTTTTTTAACAATTACATATTTAAAAATTCAATATATCGCATATTTCACAAATAAAAGTGCTGAGTTTTCTTTTTAAAGGTACTTGGATTAATATCCCTAGAACAAAATTAACATATATGCATAAGTAATGTTTTCAGAAAGTTTTGTTGCAATTGGACTATCTGTTCTTAAAATATCTTGCGCGTAAGTTCAAAATTCATGTTTTCGGCAAAACGCGTTTAAAGTTCAAAATCAGTATTTTAAAAATTTCAACTTACCATGTAAATTAAAATTCACCAGGAGCATATAATATGCCTTCTTCTACTTCCATTGCCTCATTCTTAGCTTGGTTTTCCTTTTTTTTTTGGCCCGCTGGGCCTCCAAACTTGACATAGCAGTGCGTTTTTCCAACGTACTTATTTGTGCTTTGTCGGCTTTGATGGTAACACGAATAGCGAATATTCCAGGAGTAATGTCTAACTGTCTCATAGTACTTAAGCGACCTTGTTGCCCGTCATTGAAATTGATCACTGCCCCATTTGCCGAAATATCTACGATTCTTCGACCACAGCCTGATGTTTTTGGACAAAATTTCCATAGGAGTCCATTAAAGGACTCATTACTGTTTGAGGTATGCCCACCTAAGCATCTGTTCCAAAATTTAGTGTCACTAAGGTCCTTAAAAATGGGTTTTAGGCACTCCATTACTGCAACAGGTAAAAATTTTTTATGACGGTTGGATACTTCTTTCGCTGTAGCCTTCGCTCGTTGAAACGAACACCATGAATCTTCACATTTAGGGCAAAAAGAATGGGTTGGATTTTCATCTGTTGAAATTTTGTGAAAATAAATATCCCAAATGGCTTGTTCCATATCTATTACTGATTCTTTGTTTGCGAATTGCATTTCCATAGTACGTGGTAAGTTAACCAATGATTCCATCTGTTAATCGCCCTTTTCCACTCAAAGCTTTCCCATCGCATAATCTTACACCTTTCATTGTCTGCTTCCATTTTCACAACATGGTGCCCATTCGTTTCTGAATATGGCCCACGTATTCAAATTTTAAATGACGAGAGCACCGTAGGGCTTAGTTGTGACAATGTTCGTATACGTATGGGCATCCCCATTCCCTATATATTGCGTATAACATATACCATGAAGTAATTGGGAACGATTAAACATTTTAGAAATTACTTCAACTACCATCTTTGCCGCAGAACCATTATGGTTTTTAACGCATGACTTTTCGTGGTTAG
The DNA here is from genome assembly GCA_006491805.2 of Dysdera silvatica. Classification (NCBI taxonomy): domain Eukaryota; kingdom Metazoa; phylum Arthropoda; class Arachnida; order Araneae; family Dysderidae; genus Dysdera; species Dysdera silvatica. The sequence goes on from QLNU02014176.1 coordinate 142,616,687, forward strand.
CTTTCCATTGTTCGAACGCTTTCCCACTTCGAGGTCCATCCCACGTTGCACAGCCTTTACAAAAAGACGACATCACAGCTACATCGAGCACCTTTCCTGTCTCGCTGCCTATTATACAGCTGGCTCCAATTCGAGAAGTGTGCCCTCTGGTTTTCCATGTGCCATCACCACTCACACAAATATCGGTTTCAGAAATGATTTTCTCTCCAAGAACTGCATCTTTTATTGAGTTACGGGCTACTTTATTAGTCACCAATTTAATCCGTTTCATGGGAGCTTTAGGAAACAGGTGAAGGAATATCCATCATATAGCAGAACGACTGTAGACCACTAAGTCCTAATCCAATACAGCACATTGCATAAACGCTACATCTATTAACTTCTAGAACATTCTTCTTTACTCCAAGCATTCGGCAATTCTTGAATTTTGCCACATCACTACACGTTTCACAGCAAATATTGAAATTAGAACGAAGTTCAATAATCGAATAATCTTTGATCTCAATTAAGCCACCACAAACCTTGCAAGCTAAGCAATTTGTAATTTGTTGCAAAACATCAATATCCACTAATCTGTATCCAGTAAATTTGGATTCATCATTCTTTACAGGGTTCAAATTGAGTTTTTAGCTGAAGCACTAATAGGTGGACTTCCATTTGAAGATATTTAATCACCATTTTTGAGTTTGGTAAAACGGTTACCATGAAATAATCGTTCTTTTGATCGTTTACCAGATGGTCGTTTTAAAAAAGACGAAGCCATCACGGAAAAACAAGAAGAAAAAGAAGCCTAAATTATAACAGAAAACAAGCAGAGAAAAAAAAAGCATGTGCTTTCGAGAATCTAGACACCTGAAATGTAAACAAACATGAACTGGGTATGGGTAATAGCTTAATCATTTAGCTTATGCAAGTTGTTTATTTCTTTTAGGTAGAATTCTAGCGTACAGTTTTGACAGTGGTTCATTTAGAGCAAAAACAACATTGAAATTGAAACAACTGCTATTAATTAAAACAACATGCCCTTTATAGAACATAAGTCGATAACAGTCGCCATTTAAAACGCTTCTTTTAATAGTACATTTAAGTATCGCATATCACGTAAAAATTCGTATCTCCGTAAAAAATTGCAATATCTTAACAAATTTAGTATCAAAATGTTAAGAAATGTTTGTTCTTTCTTAAAAATAAAACCTAAAATTGAATTTTTGAACTTTTAAGAGTCGTGAGACCCCTTAAAGATTTTTTAATGCGTAGTTTAAAAATTTCAGGACGGAGATACGTTTAGTTCAATGCTTTTATCAAAATTTTATTATTGACTTAATATTTTTTGCTATCATTACACCTTATTTTATGATATTTAATAATTAAGTTATGTGCAACTTATTGATGGAAAAGTGATGCCATTGCTTTCTTTAGAATCAAAATAATATGTTTGTAAAACAGTTTTGGGAGAGTTAGGGACTCCATGTACAGCGAAGAATGAAATCATGTGTGGCAAAAGTCGTCTGTCTATCAGGAATGCAAAACGATTTTTAAACGGTGGAATAAAAATGTTGAAAACCATCGAGGAATGAAACAATTCGTCAATCAAATATTTTAAAGAAAATGAAATAGAAAACATTTTTCATAAAAAAAATATATTTTCCACTGATTCAAATGTATTCCTTGTTAATAAATTAGATGGATTAATTTTTTAATTAATATTGTGTTTTAATTAATATGTAATTAATATCTCCATTTAAAAGATTAGCGGCCTATCATAATGATTCTAGCGTTTTATCCAATGTTTCGCAAGGGAAGAAATGTTAAAAAAAATCACTAGATAATGCGATTTGTGCGATTTAAAATTACAAAGCTACTTACTTAAATTCAAAAGAGTTGAAAAAATGAATCAACCGCATAAAATTCAATCAGATTCTTAAAATTCAACAAAATTTTAAAAAATTATAATTACTTACATTACATATACAAATTTTAATAACTATTTACTTATAGTATTTAAGTAATGGCTATTCCTAATATAATTGATTGATTTTACAATTCTATAAATAATTAAGTTTTATATATAATGAAGTTTTCTCATGTGAAACCGCACCCACATACCATCTCGTGCGGGCAATGTAAAATGTCTTTGGTTCATCGAACAAGAATTTTCTACTCAAGAAATAACCGAACACCCATGCCCGAGCACGACAGCGAAACACACCTTCATGTCAAACTGAATTCCATTTTGTTAAATCATGTATAGGAGAGAGAAGAGTCGAGTGATCCCAGTCATCGATGAAATCGTCATCGTAATTGATTAGATGAAGTCCCGACATCTGTTTGTCAATTCGCAGCGCCATATTTAGAAGAAATAGATACCAATCTTCTTGAAAGAAACAAGAAGAAGAAGAAGAAGAAGAGGCCCTGAAGGAAGCATTAGGAATGATTTCTACTCAGCCCATGGCGCTCAATCATTTATGTATTGCAAGTGCTCGGTTTGATTGTAGATTATTGAGTTCTCCTGATTGATCCCGAAACCACTGATTCAGACCCATGATACTTGGTTACTTACATGGTCATGATACATGGTCATGATACATGGTCATGATACTTATGGTTTCTTATTCCAAACTTTCCGAGCGATCTAGTATTCGTCTTCTGATGGGGTAATTTGGCAAAGTTCTTTCGATCGGATCCGAGCAAATCTGATGCTCCAAGAACG
>QLNU02014176.1:142619496-142632302 GCA_006491805.2 Dysdera silvatica
TATAAGAGGACCAATGTACAATCTAATAGATAGTTATTTAACTAATAGATCTCAAACAGATAAAATTGATAATACTTTTTCCAAATTATTATCAGACGAATTGGGCGTTCCTCAAGGAACAATCCTGTGGCCTTTATTTTTTATTTCGGCAATAAATTATTTAATAAATCTTGATGAATGACTGATTTTGTTTGCAGATGACATATTATGGATGACAGAGAGAACCAAAATCGACTCAATAATTTTCAATATCATCGAAAAGTTAAATTTATTTGAACAATGGTTTAATAACAATAATCTAATAATAAATTTAAACAAAACAAAATACATAATTTTCCACACTAAAAATAAAGAAATATCAAATCAGCCGAATAGAACAAAATTTAACTATGTTATTATAGAAAAAGTTAGTTCAATAAAAGTTCTGAGAATATTAATTCAAGAACAACTAAATTGAAATAAGCAAATTCTAAAAATAGAAAAGAAAATTCGAAGGCTCAAATGGCATTCTTGCAAAACTAAATAATTCATTGCCATTAAATATAAAAATTAGCTTATATTACGCGCTGGTATATAGTTATATTAACTATGGTAATATTATATGGGGGAAATTTATTACACACTAATTTTAAAAAAGTAAATAAATTACTTGATAAAACAACGCAAAAACTATGTTACAAAACAGATAAACTAAAAGAAGACATTTATGAAAATAAAATCTTAAATATTACAAATATACGCAATTTAAAAATAGCATTATATATTTACGAACGAATAAATGATATAAATGAATAATATATAAATATAATTACAATAAATAAAACAAAACATAATTATAATACAAGAGATAAAAGTGAACTAAGAAGTATGCAAATAAGAACAAACATAGGTAAAAATGATACAAATCTCATTGTGTCACCCTCTTACGGAGGGACCTCTACCGCGGCTGCTTCGAAGCGGCACGCTGCTGAGTGCCGTTATTCTCAGCAGAGGACGGTTGTGGGACTTTAATGTTTATTATATATATATATATATCAATTAATATGTAATTATGCATTATCTACATGAACATTATACGGAGACTAAACGTTATTGCAGTAATTATAAATGCTATAGGATATTGTGTATTAATTATAAGTGCTTTATTAATAGTAATTGCTGCGTAACGGATAATTAGAACAGTAAAAGAATTTTACGATGAACTAATATTTCGATAATATTATCACATAAGAAATTTATGATAATATTATACTTGCAGTTAAATGATTCTATCATTCATCATTGATTCGTATCATTCATCATCGATTTGTGTCATTCATCATTGATTTGTGTCATTCATCATTGATTCGTGTCATTCATCATTGATTTGTGTCATTCATCATTGATTCGTGTCGTTCATCATTGATTTGTGTCATTCATCATTGATTCGTATCATTCATCATTGATTCGTGTCGTTCATCATTGATTCGTGTCATTCATCATTGATTTGTGTCATTCATCATTGATTCGTGTCATTCATCATTGATTCGTGTCATTCATCATTGATTCGTGTCGTTCATCATTGATTCGTGTCGTTCATCATTGATTTGTGTCATTCATCATTGATTCGTATCATTCATCATTGATTCGTATCATTCATCATTGATTTGTGTCATTCATCATTGATTCGTATCATTCATCATTGATTTGTGTCATTCATCATTGATTCGTTTACATAATGCATCGTTTTATATTACGTTAATCTATATTACATTATTTGACATTGCATTATCTAATATTGCATCATTTTAAGTTGTGCCAGTTTTTTCAAATTTCATCTGTTATTATTTAACATTTTATCAGTGGAAATTGACTCGCTTCATGAGATGTCAATGGCTCATTACGACATTCATCATTTGCCATGAACTCATTACATTATTCATCATCACATGATGATAAATTTTTGATATACTCCTTGAAAATACATCCTTTAAAATGAGAGTTAGTAATCAAGATAATGGCGGACGGAAAACTAACAAATTGTCCCTAACACTAATGACTCGATTTCGCCTTCATTTTCAAGAAATGAAACAATGAGGATATTGTCATTTAATGTCTTTTTCAAGAACAATTAGTTTTGTTCTTCTCGGAATATGCTAATCAATCTTTTAGCGCCCGATTTTGGGAGAGGTCCTCCATTAGCACGTGCTTAAATTTATCGCCAAGCCAACTTTTTCTGCTCGTATTGTTGCCACTGCCATAATGCTAATGTAAAATTAACGCCGCCAAGCAGACCGTGCAAGAGCCAGTTAATGTAAGAAGGACATTAAAATTTTGCAAACGATCGCCTCATTACGTCATCTCTGACGTCCATTTCAAAACTTCAAAGAAATGAATCCGACAATAAATGGTCTCAACTTAGAAAACGAAATGTACATTATTAAAGTCGCTTTCTTATAGTTTACCATTTTCCATTCCTGATGGGCTTTTGCCATTTCATGGCGAGCCTTTGAAGACCATTACTTGTTTCCATATCAGTCATGTTCATTTCGATGTTGTAAAGTTGTTAAAGTATTCAGATATTTAATTGAATTGAATTGAATTCAGAGATTCCGTCAGATTTCGTTGACAATTTCCTTATACGATGGTCTTCTTATGACACGGTAGAGATACTTTCCTAGCTTGGTAGTAACTTTCTCATAGAAAAAAGGCCCGCGATTTTTTCATAAAGAGAAGGCCTGCGATTTTCTAATAAAGATTATAAATTTCTCATACAGCGACGATTTTTTCATAGAGAGAATGCCTGCGATTTTCTTATAAACAAGGTTATAATTTTCTCATAAAGAGAAGGCCTGCGATTTGCTTATAAACAAGGTTATAATTTTCTCATAAAGTAAAGTTGTCATTTTCTCATAAAGAGAAGGCCTGCGATTTTCTAATAAACAAGATTATAAATTTCTCATAGAGTAGGGCGGCGATTTTCTCATAAAGAAATGACCTGCAATTTTTTTATAAACAAAGTTATAATTTTCTCATAAAGAGAAGGCTTGCAATTTTCTCAGAGAATGCCTGTGATTTTCTTATGAACAAGATTATAATTTTCGTTTAGAGTAAGATTGCGATTTTCTTATAAAACAAGATTATAATTTTCTCATAGAGTAAGGTTGTGATTTTCTCATACAGCAAGATTATGAGTTTCTCAGAGGAAAAGAGAGAGCAGGTATGTAATGGTGCTCTCATAATACGATTGTAACTTACTCATGATAGTTAGGGATGATAACGCTCTCGTAACAAGATTGAGATTTTCTCATGGAATAATAATGATTCCTCAATCGACAGTAATTTTCTCATAATATGACTGATTTTCTCATGGTATAATTTTATTTTGTGACACTACTATGATTTTTCCCTGGCTTGATGAATTCCTCATTAGGGCATGCTAATGATTTTCCCATTATAGCGTTATAATTTTCTCATATCAATATTATTTATTTCCCCGTAAATAACAGTATCGTGATTTTCTCATAACAATATTGTGATTTACTCATAGCGGTGTTGTGATTTTATCATTATATGTATATGTGGTTAATGATAGTGCTTTCATTATACAACTACGATTTTCCTATAATATGGTGATGATGGTTCTAATTTTACAAGGGGAATTTTCACAAGGTTTGAGTGTAATTTTCCCCTTTGCCGCACTGCCGATTTTCATTTTATAGTTTTTCTCATTACTACCTTAAAACTAGTTACTTTTTAGAGAGCTCTGGTTCGAAATCGTTGCTTCTTTCGAAAAGTTGCCGCTAGATATAGTACTAACAGCATTAAACTGGCATAGTTGCATTTGTAGTTCCTTCTTTTGTCGCTTATTTCTCTTTTATAATTTTTCCCTTTGTGGAAAGAGATATTTCGCCGAAAGAAATTTTGGCACCACTGTGAAGTCGCCGTTTATATATATTCTTGTATAACGCCATTTTATTTTACAACACAGAAACAAAAGTTTGTTCTCCCTTCTTCTCCGAATCAGAACTTACAAAATTCCCCCAAAAGGGAAAACCCTCCAGAAAAATACTTTTTGCTTTGATTTTCTTTGGCGAAAAGGGGAAAAACGGCGGGAAAAGTGCGAAAACTAAAAATACATCTAATGTACTTTCTCATATCAAAAAGAAAAAAATACATCAAACTTAAAAAAAAAAAAAATTCTGTATGAAAAGCCCGCGTAAGTTTCTTCAATTCATTTCTGATGAAAAGAAAAAGGAAGTTAAAAAAAAGAAAGACTTTTCCTGCAATATTTTTCCACTAATGGTTTCCTAAACTCTGCGGGCAAAAGTGTTGCCAAAGTAAAGAATTTTGCAAGAAAAAGGGAAAAACTTGGCCGGAGCAGATGATCAAAAAAAAAAAAAAGGAGAGACTCGTTAAACTTACTACCTTTCATATACAACCTTATGATATACAAGCAGGCTTTAGGATCACGGGATATCAAAAATTGTTTAAAAATCCCCTGTTCGGCAGAAATCAAACGTCCGAAAAGAAAGAACCCGAAAAAAAACCCTACGAGGAAAAAACATAAAACTCTCGATACGTTTTTGAAACCTAAGAAGGGAAAAAATTTATCCTCTCATCCCTCGAAATACTCTCTAAAAAATTACGTTCCCGGCATGCTTTACGATTTCGCATCGCAAAGAAAGCGATATAAAATAATCCCTATTGAACATCCTAACATTTAATTGAACATGACGTACAATTCCGATTCCCACTAACTTGCGTGCAATTGTTATTATATCGTACTTGTTACATTGTTCATTCGATAAAAATACATCATCGATACAAAGTATTTCAATGGCAAAAAACGCGGGAATAACGGCGTGTTTCAACACTTTGTCTCATATAAACGATGGACTTCATAAACACAAAGGGTTCTATGGGCTTCGCATAAAAGGTCCATCAGTTTTCTGTCAGCGATACACAATGGATAAAACATGGTTCGTGATTGGTGGATGGCTTGGCCAATAGGATTTCTGCTTTCTATTGTAAGTTCCCGCGCTTTGTTCCCGCATTTTCCTCTGGCATTGAAAACTATTATTGACTTTCCAAAAGCTATTTTAGTGAAGGATGAGAGATCCGGAGATTAATACGTTTCTTTAACGCACATCTGACTCAATAACGTACAAGAATTATAGCCTACAAAAGAAAAACTACTATACAACTCGTACACAGGTGTTACTCGTATATCCTGTTTACGAGTATCACCAGCTATACGAAGATCATTCGCTATACGAGTTTCCATTCACGTCCTTTCATGGCTAGAAATTGAGAGTTAATTATTCCTCACGTTAGTTGTTGCCATGGCAATACACACTAGTTATTCAAAGCTATTATTTTGTCAATACAGTACAGTCTCGTTAATCCGAATTTTCGGATTAACCGTTGACAGCACGGAGTATGTTGTCAACTAATTGAAATTTCCCAATAAAGCAGGGGGGGTTTTTTCGTCGCCCACCCGTCGTCTGTCATCTGTTGCACATGCGCACTAAAACACACATACATCGATCGATCATTACTTTCGGTAAATTCTGCAGCACAGATTTCGGTTAGTCCGAAAATTGGTTAATCCGAACAAGCCTTGGCCCTAGTTAGCTCAGCTTAACCAGATTCTTGTGTATTTTGTTAATATTTCTTATTATTAAATCACGCTAAGCAACGTTTAGAAACTTCACCTACCATTTTTAACGATCAAGCGAGGTTTGGAAAAACTTGCTGAAAGATGTGCTAACAATCTGTTTAGAATTCGATTGTGATACAGAACAACTGAGGGGTTTTGGGGTCAGAGTGCAGAATCCGATACACCCTGAACTCTCTGCCCTATTAAGGTCAAAAAAAGGTCATGAAGAGATAATTTTTTAATATTTTTTCTGTGCATTCATATTTAATATTCAGAATATAACCACATATTAATTGTTATGATCAATAAATAAATATGAGGATGATTGTGGTCGTGGAGGTGATGGTCATTATATAGTCCTCTTCAATCTCATTTTCAATAATGGAGAAACCAAAAAACGGGCTACTTAAATAAGAAAAATGCATAGTCTGGTTGGCTTGAGAGATTTCATAGTTGCGACGTAGGTACAGACATTCACTCGATGGTTGCAGGTTCAAGCCTAACCATAAATCCATGATGGTTCTTCTCATAATTTTGTGAGTTATTATGTGAAATAAAATAATTGAGACGGCAACAAATTAACACAGTTGAATAATAATTTTAATTGTTTACAGCTGTTTCAATAGCCCTGGGCTATTTTCGTCAGAACGGCAATTGATATAACCATAGGCGTAGAGTTATATGGGCCCGTGGGGCTCGACCCCACCCCAATAAATTTGGGTAAGTGTTTTGAGTCCCCAATAATTTACCAATATTAAAAAAATGAAATTTTAGTTAATTTACGAAAATTAATTCGGCTTATTTTAATGCAATGTTTTTTTAAACGCACCCATTTCCTTGCTAACTGTACATCCATAGGGCTTTATTTTTTTCTCCAAACTCAAAATCTGACATTATTTTACGACCCTCTCTATTGACCAACAATTAGGAAAGTTATTTCTGGGTATTCAATGGCCCCATCCCGTTCAACACACGCCTAAGGTCGTCGCCGTCGAAGGAGAGATTGCCTTGCACTATAGGCACTACTTTGAACACCTTTAAGCGAAAAAAAAATACCATATGCAGATATATGTGGTTGTGTTGTACCTTTTGCATTGCTTACCTACAATGGAAGAGACTTTTCGACTGGAAAAAGGGCGTAGGGTCGCAGCTAGATGCTTTTTAGAGAGAAGAGGGTCTAAAAGAGGGGCTCAGAGAGCTATGGGAGAGCTTAGCATTCGTTAATAATAATAATAAATTTATCAAAATCCAACAGGTTACAAATACTCTTACATTGGGAGTAAAACACAAAATTTCAAAATCATCAATCGGAATAACAATAAAACCTTAAATAAACTTAAGGGACCAAACTAATAGGAAATAAACTAAAAAATATATATATAAGTCTTTGATCTGTCATTTTTTAGTTTATTTAATCTTAGTTATTAAGTTTGTGTATTCAATTGACACAATTCTATTCTCGAACGTAGGTATTTGTGATCTCTGGGTTTTCATAAATTATTATATTATATATATAATAATAAATAATTATAATATATATATATATATATATATACTAACGTTGCGCCTACAAATGTAAAATGAATTAAATAATTATCTAGAGAAAAAACATTTTTCCATAAGTATAACTATAATTTGCTTCATTTTAACATTTCAGGTGTCTTATTGTACCAGATAATCTGATAATGAAATTTAAATTATACTTGAATCCTTTGAAATGTGTGCCGGTTATTCGATTTAAAATTTTTGGAACTCACAATAATTTTTCAAGCCTGCGCTTATGCCCTATATCCAAATTATTTGGGGGCGCAAAGGGGCCGGGGACCCTTAAAATTGGCGCCCCTTTCCTGGACAGTCTGCACCCTTTCAAGAACGTTCCTGAACTAATTAATTGACATGGTAACGAATTGTTGCCTCTGGAGCGCCATATGGTTGGTGCCGAATAAAACATCGCCACGTAAATTGTGCCACGTGGCGAATTTTGCAGATTAACCTCCATAAAAATAATTTCAAAGTTCTTTCAACTAATCCCATTTGAAATTAGGCCAAAACACACGCGCGAGAAGTTGGGAGCAATTCTGAAATGTAAACAACGAACCCTCTGTTTCCGATAGCTGCTCAAAATGAAACATCGGCTAACGACGAACTCGTGGTGTAACAATTCGCAGCATAAACTACGAACTGAGAGTAAGCAGTTTCAGTCTTATCTTCCTATTAAGTCAGTAATAAATTACTAGCGCTATTTTAGCCCCAAGTCTAGCGCTATTTTAACGCTAGAATCTACGTCAAAAAGTGACGTCATAGCATTCCGGGAAAGCATCACATTTTTCGTTTAACGCAAGGGTTTTCCGGTATGAATCATAGCGGCGTGATGACGTATTACTGTTGGATAGAGCTGTATAGATGGGGGGGAGTAAAAACTTACCCAGGAGTGTAAAAACGCCGAAAATCCGGAAATTTTAAAGAGTAAGAAAGGAGCCATTCTTTCCTTAACGCAATGGTGCGCAAACTATTTTCATTTTGACCCCCCATGTTGCGCAAAATTTTGTCTCGGCCCCTGGATAGACAGCAGACGCTTCTTTTGACTTCAATAGATGAATTTCTTTAAATTTGACGACCCATACAAATTTTCTCGCGACCCTCTAGGGGTCGCGACCCACGGTTTGTATAGTACATATAAAGAATAAAGAAAGTATAGAACATATTCTGATTTGAAACAACGTAAAATTTTAAAATTATTGGGGCACAAAAAAAATATGCATTTAGGCATTGCAATATGAACTCTTGTCCAAAATTAAGGTTACATTCAATGTTATTTCAATGGGAGATTCTTTAAAATGATTTTTTATACATAAAACACATCAAGAGTTAGAGAGCAAAATATGTGCATATTTTGCTCTTGAACTCTCGATGTGCTTTATTTATAAAAAATCATTTTACAGAAAATTAAAGAGCTATAAATACTTAACATAATTACAAAAAAAAAATTTTTTTTTTGAGGTATCCTATAAAGTAGAAGCCACGATCAAAGATAGTTCAGAAATCGAAGGTGGAAAAAAACAAAACTTCGTAAAAGACAAATTTATGTCAGATATATTACAATTGCAAATTCGCTTACCTAACCATAAACAATCATTTTCTATAACTAGTAAAATTTAACACTGGCCGGAATATACGAAATACAAATGAAGAAGGTAAAAGACATTTACCATCTGCAAAAATATTTGCTACTGTTCCCTTCATCAAGCAAAAGTGCACTTTCGCTTGATGAAGGGAACAGTAGTTCTCGAAACGTTGCGAATATTTTTGCAGATGGTAAATATCTTTTACCTTCTTCATTTGTATTTCGTATATTCCGACCAGTGTCAAATTTTACTAGTTATGGTAAGCCCTGGTCAATCTTTGTACGTTGTTGTCAATCATTTTTTAATAATTTTGCATATTTATGTGAGAAAATTTGTTATTCTTAATGAGTTTTTTTACGAATTTTTGTTTAACACCTACAATTTGTGTCCAATATTTTATAGTGGATTCTTCTTCATAGGATACCTAAAAAAAGTTATTTTTTGTAATTATGCTAAGTGTTTATAGCTTTTTAATTTTCTGTAAAATGATTTTTTTATAAAACTATATAAATAGTTAAAGAGCAAAACATATACCTCTCCCATTCAAATAATACTGAGTGTAGCCTTCATTGTGGACAAGATTTCATATAAAATTGCAATTTATTTTTAAATTATTAGGAGGGCTCTGGCCCTGTTAGCTCTACGCCTGTTCAACTACAAGCACCATAATGCAAACACTGCATTTATATTGTATAAAAATTAGTTGATAAAATGTAAAGCAACTTATAACTACGTTTAGATACAATATTTTTACCATAGCGAAATACATTTGCAAAATGTTTAATTAATTAATGCATATTTCTTAAAGGCACTCGCATTTACTTTATAAGGTAACTCGTAAAGAATTTATAAAGTAACTCGTTCGTGTCATTCGCAGAAATGACTCGCATAAATTTTACCTGAAAATTAGAAAAATAACGTTGTTTTGCCTATATACAACAAAGAAAATTTAATCCGCCATCAAATCTTTTATCGAATATTTACTTAGAATTATTTAAGTACTACCCTGGTGTACGCGTAAAAGGTACTCCTTTTTAAAAGTACCCATAACCTAATTTTAAGAACTCAGTTCTAAATTTTGGGTATTAAATTTTGTTTTATGAATATACATAGTAACAGTCGGAGACCCTGATGGTTTACTATATTTATTTTTGCCAGTTACATGGGTTGTATCAGCGTAACTTATGGTATTTAGGCTCCAGAAAGCCCAATCAATATGTCTACCTCTCTGTCATGAATACAAATCGCCTTTCAGTCTATCAATAACAAGTTGAATCTTCACGCATACAAACTCATCTTCAGTTTGTTCGCAAACATTAAGAAATGGTTTCTGAATCCTCTAAGTAAACTTACACAAACAAGTCGTACTGCCAAACTAATGAAAATGTAAACACGCAGTGGTCGTACGTAACTGAAAGCATCTGTTTACAAAAAATAAAGTGTTTGTCACAAAAACAAACACTGTTAGTTTATTCTTTTTGATAAGGTGTGTGTGTGTGTACTTACATGGTCAAATAATGGAAAATTTTCTGTATAGTGAACAGCTCGGGGCTTTAGTATGTGTGTCGGCTATTCTGAAGGGTTAGGAGATAGGTGACAAGTATAAGGACAGGGAATTGGAGAAGTGTCCGTTAAATAAGGGTGTCCGCTGTTCACTAATGTCCGTTAAGGCGGCTATTTTAACCAAAACAAAATTTTATCCACTCTTGTAAAAATCCATAAGTAGGTTCCCCTTTTTGGAATCCCTGTATCCGCCCCTTCGACGAAGAAATTACCCAGCGAGTTGACTTTGATAGATTGGTTATGACGTACGAACTACGCGTCCGTATAAATGAACTCGTCCACCCATCTTTCCGTGACCTGACTCACGAAACATATTGTACACGCGAAATCCAATTCCTTTCAAGACAAAAGACTCAGAAACTATAAGCTGAGGCAAAATCAGGGACCAATGGTAATAATCTTTCCTTGCCACAGTGATTATATACTTTGGCTTATATATATAACCCAAAGTATATAATCACTATGGCAAGGAATGATTATATACTTTGGGTTATAGTAAGTATGCCTCCATTAAATATAAAATAAGTGTGCGTTTCGTTGCATCTATAGTAAGTATGCATTTCGTTACATTATATTTCGTTATGTTTCGTATACGTTTTGCTACATCTATATTTGTTATATTGTGTATGGTTTATTATTACAATGAATATATGTTGCGTTATATATAAACGGTATATATGTGATTCCTTCCTCTCAAAGTACGCGAAACGTACATCGTGTAAAATGTGAAGGTTTCAATTGTGTGTACTTGTTGTATAAAGGCTATAATGAATCGTTAGGGGAAGCTGTACAAAATGGGCAAGGATGGATTAAATGAAGCTAGATGAAGATTTCACAGAAGCTGTACAAAAATGAAGCTTCATAAAGAACTAGAAAGCTTCTGGAAGCTATATGAAACTGCATGAAGAGAGAGAGAAAACTTTTCTTAAAGCTATAGGAAGGTAAATAAAACTTCATAAAGTCATTTAAAACTATATAAAAATATAGAAAACTTCAAAAAGTTTTCAAGGCTTTATGAAGACACATATATAAAACTTCAGAAATCATTTCAAAGCTGTATAGAGAAAGTAGTATGGGGAAACTTGGGTCACGGAAATGACGTCACCAAAACAAAATGGCCACCGTCGGAAGTGACGTCGTCAAAACAAGATGGCCGCCACCATGGTCTGACCGAATCTTATCTCCCTGTAGATATCCCTTGAGGGCATCAGTGGATGTGTGGATGTATTTTGACATTAGATAAGAAGTGATTATTTTTATTTCATTAAATTAATTTTATCGCTTGGTTACATATTTGTTTTTTAATAACTGTCGATATTCCTTGAGGGCATAAGTGGATGCGAAAACATTTCCCTTCAGATCTCCTGTAAGAAGTACTCAACCTGGCAACATTTTACTTCCCGTGTCGTCCCACTTCAAGTGTGATGCTCCATACCCCCCTCCTCTTTTCCTAGACCTAGAGTCTAGTGTTTTAGAGACCTAGTGTTTTAGAGACCTAGAGTGAATTTCGGAGTAGGTCTCTAGTGCATACGTATTTTAATAAGTTTTAATCATTTTTATTAATTAATAATGTTTTTCCCATTCCAATAAGAGTACGGTCACAATTATTATTATTACACAATTATTATTATTATTATTGTTTATACCCGCTTGTTATATTTCCTTTTAGAGGTATAGTTCATGCCTACCGAAGTTTTTGCTTCGAGTTTTTTATTGTAATTAACGATAATCAGCAGCGATTTGTATTTGACATATAAAATCGAGTCGTTTTATTTTAGTTCCTCATACAATGTAATAGTTGTTTTTCCTCTAAGTTTTATATAACGATTATCATTTTATCATTAAATAACGAATTCGCACCTGATATAAATTCATGTATCTTTTTTTCCTTATTTTATTCTCAAGTCTTCAATATAATTATAATTATTTCCATAAGCAAAATATATTCAGGACCACAATCAGTTTTTCTATTATAAATTTTTATATCGTAATTATTATTAATTAACGATTTTTGCTAGTTTGTTTTAAATTCTCGATAAGCTCACGTCATTTTCTTATTTTACTCCCTCATACATTGTAATATTCCACGTCGAATCGGTTTTTCCTCCAAGTTTTCTATTACAGTTATCGATAATTAACGAATTTGCCATATATAATTACAGTTAGTTCCATATGTTAGTTATATTTTGGTTAATATGGTCAACACAAGAAAGCCTCCGGGGCGAGAATTTTGTGAGTTTTCGTGGGGGAATTTATTATACTATAATTTTTGCCACCCACGTATTAATTACAGCTCAAACTAGAGCTTATGTAATTTTGGAGAAAAAGAGACGCTTTCCCCATCCTGGATTCGAACCAGGGTCCCTCCGTTTAGCCCGGAGTGTCTTGGACCGCTAGACGAATGAGGACAGGAAACAACGCTCTCTTTCTCCGTATGTAAAGGTGTTAAGGTATTATTACCCTCCGCAGGGATAACA
>QLNU02014176.1:142636959-142653111 GCA_006491805.2 Dysdera silvatica
ATTAATTTACACAATTAATACATCTTCCACTAATACAAAACTTGGAGATAATCTAAAATTAAGAGGGTATAGATTCCATACAGTACGAACCAAAATTTGATTTGTGGTAAAAATGGGAAAAACCATTCACTCTGATGAATGTTTTATTTCAATCCTTTAAAAGAATACATTCTTTAGATCCGTTCTTTAAGTCACTCACTCATTCACGAAAATGGGAATCATCCCTCCTATTCATCCACTCATTAAACAGAAATTGCACAATAATGGTTACTATATTAACTGAATGAGTTATATAATTCTAACTCACATTCAAGGATGATAAATTCGCAAGTTCAAATTCATCGCACACATTCCTAATTAATGTGAACATTTTCCAAACAATTCAAACCGCCCGCTAGGAATCAGTGTCCAAGCCTAAAGAGAGACAAATAAATACACGTTTATTTTTACAATATTATTAAGGACCTTTATTAATCATCATTAGTTGTCACGTCCCATCATTAATTGCTGCAAATATCATTAAAAATTTTAATAAGCATCTGCAAATTGTAATTAGCACTGTAAAACCCATCTCCGAACTAATGTGTCTCCTCTCACGTAAAGTGAATTATTTTAATATTCTAAGTCCGTTGTATTTCATTTGTTTGAAGAAATGTGCGTTGATTTTTGCTCATATTGCTCATTCTTATATTGCTCATTACTCATATTGCTCATTACTCATATTGCTCATTACTACAGATGTACATAATTCTTTTTCTATTCATTAAAAAGAATAAATTCTTTCGAATGATTCTTATTTTTTAAACGCTATTAAGTCTTTGAAACTCATTCAATTTCGGGAAGTTGGTTATTTTGAACCATTAATTGAATGACAACCATTCCCGTTTACTTTAGAAGAGTCGTTCGTTTGAGTCGTTCCCATTGTGTGCACACTTCTACGAACTACATACGATCTAGTTATAATTTAAAATCCGTACTATTCGAACTAAATAATCTGGCATTTATATAGTTCAGCATAATTCAAGCACAAATACTGCTTAGAGAAATGTGTTCGAATCCTGCTAAACTTGGCTGTTTCTGAATCTATCGACGGCCCGGTAAAATTAATCCAACTGGCCAGTCCTGTGACGCAATCTAATTAAAGGAATTAAATCTATTGAGACATCGTACAAAATAAGGACGGACAGTGTACCGAAAGCGTACCACATACGTTAGTTCGAATATTTAATTTCGCGATGATCCAATGATAACTGCGTTCGATTGGTGGACAGACAGACAGACATACAGACAGGCAGGCAGGCAGAAAAGAAGTAATTCCATCCAGTTGAAATATATTTATTAATGCTTTAAATATTGAGGATAGTTGATGAATACGCCAAAAAATAAATACATAAATAATTAAAATATGACGTTAGAAGGATTTTGCACTCTTTTTTGGCGGAGCCTCCGAGAATTACGTGTGCACACTTCGATGGTAAACGGAAGACCCATTATTATGTTTGAATTCGAAACGCAGTTACAAATACCGTTGCCAAATACGAAAGGTGAAATTATTATTATTATACAAAATATTTTGCCAGCCACGAAAAGTGAAATCATGTACACTTGGGAAACGTATAAAAGGAAACAAATTTGGCATGTTACCAACTTTAGAAATTGAACTTATTAGGATTACTTTTTTTGCTATTCTAAGTGACAACAGTAAAGAAAGACTGCGAAGTGAACTAGCATTTCTATTGTGGGAGACCACAAGCGTACCAAATATCCCGGTTTAACTCCCAATGGTGGCTTTTTAAAGCTTACCGGATAACTGTCCACCGTATTCCGGGGATTGATCCCCAAGTCTTAAAAAGTTCGGATTCTTTGGAAAAAATGATGTTCCACTGCCTCCATAATAGTAACGCATTCGTCCATTGTTCCATTAGTCCGGGTTCGACTTCAGATGACAGTGTAGAACACCTGCCGTTTTTGTCTCCACCGTAGTTCGAGGTTTGGCTCCCTTAAAAGCAGAGTTTCGGGTTCCTCGGGAAATGGCAGGTCCCGACGAAGCAGAAATTTTACTACCTTTTCATCGTAAAAACAAACAAGCAATTCAAATATTCTGTTTTTTACAATACAGCAGAATTCCGACATGTATGGGGAAAACACGGTGTCCTAGTGGTCAGAACACTAGGAGGACTTTTGGCATCCTAAATTCGTGGCAAACGCAAAAATCTTTTCTTCGGCTATCCTGGCCCAAAACGGGAAAGGGAAATTTTTTCGTAATAAATCCCTACGCTTGGCAACACTGGTCGAAATAAAGACCTCCTTCTTCTCGGGGGTTTTTAATTCAGGGGTTTTCACATCAACGCATTTAATCGTCCGAGATTATAATTTCATGGGAAAAAATGAAAAATTATTTTACTTATTAAATTTGGCAGCGAATTTATAATTATTTTTCCAAATTTCGCTATTTTTTACAATTTTTTTTTTCAACGATAAGACGTTTTGATAGCTTAACGTCTGGTTTTCGGCGTCAGTTTTGACATCGGAGAAAGGGAGGGGGCATCTTCAAATTTCGTTAATTTTGTATTTTTATTTTCTCTTTGTTTAATTTTCATTTCAATCACGCTTTATGGCGAAATACGATTACATACACTAATTTGTATTCAGGAGACGTGCCTCCTTTGTTCCACCATCCATATTTTTCTGTATACTGGGAGCATACCAGGAACTGTAATACTAAAAACTTGCCTTTCAGCAGCCTAAAATTACACAAAATAATTTGTTAATGACCCCTCTAATGAATATTGTCCATGGTGAAAAAGTATCGAGTAGAATTACGTACTACTACTGATCACACACTGTGTACTTTACGATAGTTTTACTGAACTCTATAAAGCAGGTGTTTTGTAGTGCAAGAAAAATGAACGGTGGGAGACATATACATTTATATGCCTGCAGCATAATCTACAAATACAATAAAACCTCTCTAAGACGACCACTATCTGATCCGTGAAAAGGCGGCCTCTCAGAAAGGTGGTCTCTGAATGGAGGTAAATTTAGCATTGGGTCTATAAAAGGTGTGGGGAAATCCGTTTCCAGTAAAGGTGGCCATTAAGGGAGGTGGTCGTTAGGAGAGGTTTTACTATATTTAAAACCATATAGCGTAAATATGATGCATTACAATCAGGGGCATGCCAATTCAAAAATTACGGGGGGGCGGCGTTAAGGAAAATATGCACAGTAAAACCTCTCGTAACGACCACCTCCATTAATAGACAACCTCCCTTAACGACCACTTTTCCTCGAAACGGATTTATTCATCCCCATAGACCCAATGCTAAATTTACCTCCATTCAAAGACCATCTCTTTGAGCGACCGCTTTTTTCACACAACCGACGGTGGTCGCCTTAGGGAGGTTTTACTTTACTTTGTTATTCAATGGGGTTTCTGTATTTCCTGAGCCCCTCTCTTCCCCACGCCCTTGGTTACAGTACACGTCCATATTTCAGTAATGACTGTACTAAAATTCTAAAACAACGACTACGACTGAAAAATGACGAGGTGGTCGTTTTAGAGAGTTTCTAGTATATTTTCGACACACTGTTAACCAAAAACTCCAGTAATGACTCATACAGTATAGCCTATAATTTGCTATTAAAATAAATTATTAAAAATAAATACAATTAAAAATAATGCTATTAAATTCTTGATAGTATTAATAACACTTTGTAATACATTTGAGGTGGGAACAGACTTGTTCGAACCAGTGGTGGTCGAAATTAAAGAGGTCTAAATGACGAAAAATTAATTTTGAGAAAACGGTGTTTAAAAAATACTATAGATAAAGAGAAAAATATATTCCATATGCTTTTATCCCATAACTCGAATGAAATGTTCTAAAATACTAAATGTGCTCACCTGTGCATACATTTACTCTTGTTTGTATTGGCCGTTAACAAAAGATCTTCTGCGCCGTTTACAAACTCTTGCAAAGCTTCTTTTAACTTGGTTGCATCTCTACTTATTAAAACTATATCAGCTATACATACACAGAGGACAACCATTACTGAACTAATTTCAATTTAGGACCCCAAAACAAATACACTATTGCTGTTGCCAATTGCAACAAACAAAATGATAATACAACAATTAAAATGCAGCACGGCAATAGAATCAATAACCATGACAATTATACATATCCACTTATTTAAATGGCAAAAGTTTACTTCTACAATGATTGAAATCAAAACAAATATTAATAATATTTATCAATATACTAGTAAATAATATAAACAATAATTTATATAATAATTAACATAATAACGCTTAATATTAGAATACATAATATTTAAAGGAAATATTTGTAACGAATAATCTTCTTTAATTTAGTTTTTTTTTTTTTAAAAAAAAAGCTAATTAGATCACTTTCACCATTTTAAAATAAAAAATGGGAAAGTGATCAACTGTGCTCCAGGAAATTTAATTTAAAAAACGCCTCGTTGAAGAAAAAACACTTTATTGGATTTCAAAAAAGCGCTTTTTATTAATAAGTGGGCCCTTCATCAATCTTGAGGATAAAGCACTCTTTGAAATCTGAATATATGAAAATTTAAAGAAAAGAGAAAGAAAAAAAGAAAAAGGAAAGAAAATTTTCATGAAGAGATACTTTCAAAAATTGGAAAATATATTTGATATTAATACAGGAAAAGATTTAATATCTCCTCAGGGATGGTAATTAATTATGCAAATTACGTCATAGGACTAACACTGAGTTTATTCAAAAGGAATATTTTTTTTTCTGCACCAAACTGGGAGGAAAAGATTTTGATTCTCTCTGATCACCGGAACATGTCAATTTCAAACGTAGGGATTTTACCGAATGCGTAACCAATAGCGTGAGAGGGAAATAGGGAATTATTCTTCGAAAAATGTATGTTCCAGGAATAACTCAAAGGATTATAAATTCGTTACTTTGGCGTTTCAAGAATTCTTTTTAAATGATAATAGTCGTTTCTTCATTCTCTTCTTCGAAAATTTAAAATGGAATGCAAGCATTACTATTAGGTTTACACACCGGGGTTGTTGATGGGGGGGTTGCAACCTCCCATTTCAATGAAATTTTGTATATTTATGAACACAATATTTTTGTATATATTATAAATTTTGTATATATACGAACACATGGAGTTGTAGCTCTGTAACACCTCTCCATTGAACCTATTACCTCCCTTATGAACTTCCTGGGTGCGCGCATGGACTTATGGGAGTTATACAAAGGAAAGTAAGAGAAAGATAAAGTATTTCCTGAACACACTCCTCTTCCAGAAAATGGAGAAGCGGAGGTGGACTACTTTAACAATGTTTCGGGAACCGCTAATTAGTTAATCAAGAAAAATATGCCACACAAGGCAAGTATTATATTGCGCGAACTAATAATGATAACCATCACATTTTAGGACCACCAATGGGAAAATTCAATGAGGAGCAAACTTGGCAGTGGTTTCGATAGGGCACACTAAAGAAAGAACCAGCCATTAGCAAAATGACTGCACAAGAACAGGCATTAAGAACAAATGTAATTAAAACAAAAATTAAAAAATCATCTCATAATAACAAATGTTATCCTTGTAAAGAAGCAGACGAAACAGTGGATTACTTGATCTGTTGGGTGCAAAAAGATCGCGCTGACACAATATCTGGAAAGGCACAATAAAGTAGCTTCAATGATTCACTGGCACCTATGCCAAAAATATAATGTTACAGTCGACAAAAACTGACGGGACCACAAAGCTGAGAAGGTTACTGAAAATGACCAAGTCAAGATTCCGTGGGACTTCCGTATCCAAACTGACAAATACCTTACACACAATACACCTGATTTGACAATTGTGGAAAACAAGCACATTTGGATGGTAGATGCGGCTGCTCCTCGTGACTCAAGAATTCGGGAGAAAGAATTTGACAAGATTTCCAGAGATCTTCCAATCGAAGTCGGAAGGTTATGGAACAAAAAAAAAAGCAGTTGTCATAGGCGTAGGCAGAAAGTTCATAAGGGGTTATAGGCTTAATGGGAGGGGTTACAGAGCTACAACTCATATATTCCTATGTTAAATATACAAAATTTCATTGCGATGGGGGTTACAACCCCCCAAAACCATCCCCTGACTACGCCTATGGTTGTCGTTCCAGTAGTAATAGGAGGATTAGGAGCAATCTCGCCATATCTCGAAAATTATGTAATACAATAGAAATTGACAAAATGATAGTGCACCAACTCCAAAAGATCGCTTTGCATGGAACTTCCTACATCCTAAGAAAATACCTTTGATATAACAGGCCCTCGGGCCCTTCCCAATATTAAAGAATCTGCCCAGTCCTCAAATTCAAGATCGACCGTGCAAATTCAGAATAATAACAAAAGTATGCATTTGTAATTATTTTCTTAACATTTTGTGAAATTAGTGACCAACCCCGTTGTATCTTTCCGCTCTTAAATATCTGCTCAGAGGGAGCGAAAGGGGATGACCCAGCTCTAATCAGGCGCAAATTCCAAGTCTTTAGTTGCTGACTGGGACAGGAGAACCAAAATTTCTGAGCTTTGTTGCTAACTCCACCTTTCCGAAGAGACGATGGGGATATTTTTAGGTGAACGGTGCTTCAACATCCCCAGAAAATAATAGGCAAGAAAAAAAAAATGCCTTCGTTCTAAATTCCTGAGAGAATTGTAACGCTTCAACGGTTCCTAGAATTTTACGTAAACAGCACTGCGTCAGCGGAGAAAAAAATCCGTGACAATTTCATAAGCCACCGAAAAATTGACGAAATGGGAGGAGCATTGTTCTGACAACTCCATGCGGTCGCGAGAAATTGACACGACGCATATTAGCTTTGGACTAAATCATTCAATGGCTAAATCACTGAATGAATCTGCTCGTTCATGACAGATTGGAAAAATCATTAATTCGTTCAGCAAACGATTTGACATACCTATAGTGCATGTCCAGTAATTTACTCGATCCACTCGAACAGATCTTACGCGTGAAGAATATCATTAATTCCATAATACTAATAATGAAGAATGGTATTAATTCCATAATATACTAATAATGAAGAAGAGCATTAATTCTTAATATTGGGAAATATATAAATATCGGTAATTCCTTAGTAATAAAGAATATAATAATGTAGAATATACCACTAGTCCATAACAACAGGAAAGGACAGTTTTAATCCAATAGTAATGAAAAATATAATTAGATCCATAATAATGCATTAATTCCATAATAATGAAAATACCATTAATTCCATAATAATGAAAATACCATTAATTCCATAATGATGAAAATACCATTAATTCCATAATGATGAAAATACCATTAATTCCATAATAATGAAAATACCATTAATTCCATAATAATGAAAATATCATTAATTCGATTACCATTAAAATATCATTAATTCAATCATTAAAAATATCACCAATTCAATCATTAAAAATATCATCAATTCAATCATTAAAAATATCATCAATTCAACCATTAAAAATATCATCAATTCGACCATTAAAAATATCATCAACTCAACCATTAAAAACATCATCAATTCAATCATTAAAAATATCATCAATTCAACCATTAAAAACATCATCAATTCAATCATTAAAAATATCATCAATTCAACCATTAAAAATATCATCAATTCAGTCATTAAAATATCATCAATTCAGTCATTAAAATATCATCAATTCAATCATTAAAATATCATCAATTCAATCATTAATTCAATCATCATTAAAAATGTCCTGAATTCCATAGTAATGAATAATGTCATTAATTCAGTAAAAATTAAGAATGTATCGAAAATTCCATAAAAAAGAATATTATTGATACAATAAAAATTAAGAATACCATCAATTTAATAAAAATTAAGAATATCATTAATTCAATTAAAATGACTATACCATTACTTCAATAAAAATAAAAAATATCTTTAATTCAGTAAAATAAAAAAATTTCAAAATGTTCAATAAAAAGGGAAGAATACTCTTAATTCCATAATAAAGAATATCATTAATTTTGTAATAACAAATATCATTACTTCCATGATAATGAAGTCTATTTGTGATTCCACCTAACGTCATTAATCCATACTATAAAAATGTCATTAATTCCGTAACAATGGAGAGTATCACTATTGTTTCTCACCTTGTTTGTACGTTTATATGTCGTGCAATTAGGAAGTATTTTTTTTTAAATACCAACATAACTTTTCAATTGCCAAAAGAGCTATTATTCCACAGTCTCAATCTCTCTCTCTCTCTCTAAATACATGCAATTCAATATTACTTCTTTTAATTTTGGCACCTCCTTATTTTGGCACCTCCTTCATAACTACCATAAATAAAAGAGAAGTATTGCACAGTGCCCCGCTTCGTAGCTTAGCCGTCAAAGCGTTCAGATATCAAGCAATTCAACAATCGCTGATTCGCGTCCAATATTAGTACGCGGGTGTTTCTACTCTTTAAACTACTAACTAAAACAGAATGCCAGAAATAATTATTTGGATTTGTGAAATAACGAATCGTTTTAACTCACAGTGTGGTATTTTCCCATCAGCACAGTGAAGTGTTTTCTTTTTGAGAATATCCATCCCTTCTGAGCATCAATATTGCTAATGAGCGCTGCCCAATGGTCATCAGCAGCATTAGTTTGTGTTACCATTAGGGCGCATTCAATAGTTTTAGTCATCAGTATCGATAGCATTTCATCATCAGTATCAATAGCATTTCGTCATCAGTATCAATAGCATTTCGTCATCAGCCTAAGGTTTTATGTCGATCAAACGGAACAGCGAGAGCTTACCGAACACCGGCTTATTCTAATTACAAATGGTCTTCAAACAGCTCTCACTTGGGTGTGGCGCAGTATAGCTCAGATGCTCTTGCGCCATAAAACATCCAAACAAACAAACATCTCACTTGGATCACAACGCTCTTGATCTGCTTACCAACTCCACAATACAAACAAACAAACGAACTCGATTAATGTTAATAACATGCAAGCATGGAATCAAAATGCAGCGGAGATTCGCTTATCCGACCCAATGAACGAAAGATGTTGGATAATCGGAAGTCGGATAACAGGAATGTGAAAATTTGTGGGGAAAATAACCTTTAATTCGCAGCAATAATATGCTAGCATCTGAAAAACAGTCAGCTATCCCCCCCCCCCCTCCCCCACCATGGGTGCTCCCAGAATTTTATATAAGGGGTTGTATTCAGGAAAAATTCCAACTGAATGATGTCGTTAGACTATAGTTTCTTTTGGATTCAGTCCTTTTTTTCCCCCGTTTTTAATAAGCCAAGGGGGTGAAAATGCACCTCCTTGCACCCTCTCGGGGCGCTCATGCCCCCCACCCCTTGTTGACCCATATATTTCAATACCATTTTAACAGGTTTTTTACCTCCCTCGGATTGACGGATAACACGGAATGTCGGATGGCTGAAACTCGGGTAATCGGCACCTTTGTGCATTTATTATCATTGGATAGATATCGTATTCCATTCCGTTAACATGCAACAGCAACGTTTGATTAATATGGAACACGAACATTTGGTTAACATGGAGTACGGACATTCAATTAACATGGAGCATAGACATTCAATTAGCATGGACATTCAATTAGCATGGAGCACGGACATTCAATTAGCATGGAACATGGACACTCAATTAGCATGGAGTATAACCGAAGAAAAGGCTGTTTGCATTGCGATGTAATTATGTGGTCTGATATTATTAGTTATTTTAACTGTTGCTTCCATTACTGTCTATTTGTAAATAGCCGAAGTTCGTTAACGCGAACACCAGGGGGAGAATAAAAAAATTGTTCGTATTAGCAGTGGTTCACATTATCCTAAAAGCATTGGGTCGCATTACTAAGGGAAAGTTCAAGTATCACGTAAGCAATATTTTGATCATTTCAATCCCCCCCCCCAGTAAGCAAAAATTAACATTGGCTAACATAAGCACAACGACAACAACATCCACCCACAAAGGTGCTTACGTAATACTTGAAGTCTCCCTAAGATTATTTATTCCTTCGCTTGGGTAAAAATATAGAAAACTGTTGAACAACGTAAGGAAGTGTTCAAGTATTACGTAAGCAATATTTTGGCCATTTCAACCCCCCTCCCCCCGGGTAAGCAAAAATTAACATTGGCTAACATAGGAAAATAAAACTAACGGCAACCCCTCTCCCCACAGGCGTACGTAGAAAGTTTGTAAGGGGGTTATAGGCTTAATGGGGGGGGAGTTACAGAGCTACAACTCAGATATTGCCATGTTAAATATACAAAATTTCGCTGCAATGCCCCTCCCACAAGGTGCTTACGTAATACTTGAACGCTTCCTAAGGTCGGGACTGAGAATTCGACGTCCAAATATGAAAAGCCCGACACAGCAAGGTTTTTATATGAAATGCAGCTCCCGAGCGTTCAAATGTTACGTAAGCACCTTTGTGGGAGAATGTGGCTGTTGTGCTTATTTTCCTATGTTAGCCAATGTTAATTTTTGCTTACCGGGGGGAGGGGTATAAAATGGCCAAAATATTGCTTACGTAATACTTAAACTCTTCTTTATTCATGAATTAATTAGGTATTTATCATTGCTATTATCATATTTTAAAATCTAAATACAATCAATTTCATACATGTATTATAATTTGAAATGTATCATTTATCTATTTCTCTCTACCTTCCAGATCTGAACACATTCGATGTAAGAAACTGTAAGTAGATATTTGGAGCACTTCAGGGTTCTTAATTTAAATTTTGGGGGTCCGCTATATCCAAAAAATATTTAAAAGGAGTCCACACCATCCAAAATATATTTAGGGGGTGGGGGTCCGCAGTAGAAGAACGTTTAAGAAGTTTAGAACGTTGATTTCTAACATCCTCACAGAACTCTGAGGTTGCGAATTCGAGCCCGGCTATGACTTTCCTGTACACCGAACCCCCCCCCAAGAAAATGGACTAAACGAACGATATATTCTTTCCAAAGAAAAGTAAACATCGTGCCTCATAAAATACGATTTGAGAAGAAACAAACGCATTGCCTAACGTAAAGGGCACACCAGCTACACCAACGCATTATAACAGTACCAATACTGTTAACAAACCATACAACAATTATCGATGGTAAACAGAAAGCTCGCCTCGTCAAGGCTAAGCTTCGGGAGAACTCCCACCTCATAACTTACCAGAGATGGGTTCGAAAGTGACAAGGACATGACATAACGAAAATTTAGATTACTTTTCAGCTTAAGTTGATCTTCTAAATACTCTTAAACTTAGAAACTTTACCGCCGCGCCGAAATCTATTTTTGGGCGACCGAGAAAACTAAGGACGGACTTTTTTCGGTGGCTTTGTTTCCCAGCTTTAAACAAACCGCAGGAAGTTTATAAAAGTTTCCCAAAAGATAAAAGACTCTGCTTCTAAAAACAGAAAACCGTTTTGTGAAGTTTAAAAATAAGAATTTGAAGTTTACATTTTTCTGATCCAAGAACGTAAACTCCGTGGATGAGTCTCCTTGCCTTGAGTAGTTTTGTTCATTTCACCACGGGCCAAAGGCTGCGTTTTTATGGGGTTGTTTACATGCGCTTGCGATGACCCAATGAAGATTACAATTTGAGCCCACAAAAGGAAGAAAAATTCTATTTGAGCTTACAAAAACAAAGTGTATGAGAAAGAGAGATTCGCGCTTTTTGTAATGAGCTGCTAAAATTCCTATTTTTGTACTAATACGAACTTGGAGAATTGCTTCGTTAAGATAACAATGATGTAATTTGAATTGGAGAACTACACATCGAGAATTAATGTCCAGGGCGAACGAATACGTTGTTTGTTTATTCGCCTAAGAAATTCCGTACTTTTTGAATTATTTAATGTTTGAATATTTTTCTGTTAACGTTTCAAAAGTTCTGACCAACGTTTCTGGAAATGTAACTAGTGACGGGAGCAGGGGGGGGGCTTGCTGGCTAAAGCCCCCCCCCCCCTACTTTTTGTACTGTTACGCTACTGAATGTAACTACTTGAGATATTAAGTTTTATTTCAAGTGACACGTATAGATACATATGTTATGGTTATATTGTTTAAAATGCTTTATAAGTTAATTTGTTATAATTTAGAAATTAGAACGAAAAATTAATTTTGAAGAATTATTTTTGTCCTTTGAAATGCAACTCACGGGTACTGTTTTCCTTTTTTCCCTTTTTCCCTTTTTGCCTTTTTTTCCTTTTTTCCTTTTTTTTTCCCTTTTGTTTTCATTTTTTCCCTTGCGTTTGAGGGGAGGTAAGTAAAGAGCTATCCAGACATAAGCAATCATTCAAGTATTACGTAAGCATATTTCTGGTTATTTAGTACTCCCTCAATGCGAAAAACGAGAGGGAGGAAACGTGTGTTGCAAAGGCTTTGCAACAATCAATCATTTCTGTCCGGCGAATGCAGACGATTGTGTCTAGCATTTCTACCCATACCCAGTTCCAAAGCGGCTCGCTATAGCCACACTGCTGCAACACAGGCGGCCAGCAGATATGCTATTTCGAATGTCGGACCGTTTATTGAAATGCTTGCGATCATTTTTATGACATATTTCAAGCTAAATGAACATATTCTAATAAAATAATAACAATAAAAACATTAACACAATTTCTTTTTCCTTGTAATGAAAAACTGGGTGTTGCGAAACACTAAAACTTGACAACCAGCCATCACTAATTTAATGTCAATTAAATGTTTAGAATAGAATGGTCAACCTATATGCGACCTGTTACTATTTGAAGGACAAGTTAAATTTTTTTGCCACCTGTCTGCATGCGAGATGTAGTGACTATGTGACAACCAAACCAGATGAAATTACTCCCGCGTTTCCAGGTAAAAAACATTTCATGTCAGATCACCTACCGACACCTCGTTAATCCGTCTCCTAAACCAATGCTATGTGTACGCATGTGGTATGTTTTAAAGATTGCCTAAAATGTAGATATATCCCACATCTTATAATTGACAAGAAATTGTGACACGTTTGGAAATATCCCTCGTTCTATTGCTAAACAATTACATTTAGCATAACTTCCGTATCTATGAGCTATATATATATTCAAAATAGAAAATCCCCCAGGCTTTAACGATTCTCCCGCAATTTCTAAAAAAAATCCCTTTCCTCTCTTTACAGTAAATAATTTTTCAGAAAAATCCCTTTTTGAAAAGATTGCCTTATGTTAAGGAGGGAAGTCCCCATCCCTCGTATGTATAGAGTTGACTCATATTACGCTATCAGTTACCAAATCTTTTACTCGCTTTACAGTCACAAATCCTTTTTTTTTTACTTCATTATTAAGTTATTTCCAAAGTATTAATGATTCATTCCCAACTTATTAATTTTTTTTATTAATTATTTTAATAATAATTAATATTTCTCATCGTTTGTAATATAAAAAATAATTGATAAGTATGCAATTTACGCAGCTAATGTTGTGACTGTCAGTGCATATAATAGTTAGGGTTGCGCCAAAGGTAAGGCAAACGAGGCAGTTACCTCAGGTGGCTAAAAGTCTGAAGAGGCGCCAAACGTGGTAACCTGGGGGTTTATTATGGTTGCAAGCGCACATTCGTGTGTTAGAATTTAAAAAAAAAATAATTTAAAGTAGCAAGTGTTAAAACTATATTTTTATAGGAAGAGCACCATTTTAGATGAGGGCGCCATTTTACACCTTTGCCTCAGATGCAAAATATTTTCGGCACTGCACTGTTAATAGTTAAAGACTACTGTTATAGTTAACCGCAGTCAAAAAATATAGTATTGCTTTTAACAGCCATCAGTTCTAACATTTGGTTTTTTTCCCTAAATAAGGAAAAACTAATATATTTCGTATTCAATTTCTGTGTGAAAGAAATTGCCTTTTTCCCGCGCGGAAACGTCCATCTGTCACTTTCAAGTGCGGCGTTCTACTTTAAACGGCTTGTAAAACATTGTCTCCCGCATTTCACGAGAAAAGAAAGAGGAGAAAAGGTAAAGAAA
The DNA here is from genome assembly GCA_006491805.2 of Dysdera silvatica. Classification (NCBI taxonomy): domain Eukaryota; kingdom Metazoa; phylum Arthropoda; class Arachnida; order Araneae; family Dysderidae; genus Dysdera; species Dysdera silvatica. The sequence continues at coordinate 142,651,023 of QLNU02014176.1, forward strand.
ACAAGAGAAAGAGAGTGAAAGAGAGAAACATAGGTATAGAGAAAACCAAAGAAACATTACAGAAATGACAGTTTCACGACAGCGTACAAAAAGCTGCTTCTCCTGAGAGCTAGCAAAATAGGAGAAAGAAGGGAAAAAAAAAGAACCAGGTATTATTCCGAAGAGGGGAAAAAAAATTCCCTAAAAAATGCAATTTTTCCCTATTCCTCGTCCACCGCACCCCACAATAAACGGTGAGAAAAATAACCCCCTATGTTGGTCGCCTGGGTGAATAATTTTTGCATCCCTATATAGGTTTTCCGAATGCAAGTTGCATCCGAATGAGATGAGGGACCGACCTTATAATACAGTTCCTAATTTGTAAATCCAATTGCGACCGATCAAAACGCTATGCATTCAACACCCCCCCATTGGTCACAACACAAGAAGTCATTAATTTGTTCGGTCTTAACACCCTTCGGAGAAATTTACAACATTTTTACGTGTACACTTCTTTTTGAAATTAAAAGGGATTTTTTTTCCTGCGGATGATCCCTCTCCTAACTTCATTTTCCCCCCCTCAGCGTACAGACGGAATATGTCTCCGGAATAATTTGACGTCCTTTCCGGACAAAGCTTCTTTTCCCTTCCCTCCCCACAATCCCACTCAAGGAATCACTTATATATTGCTCCCCCGCCTCCTTTTCCGGACAGGTGCACGTGATGCCAGCTTGGTTCTCCCGGACAAGTGAGCTTTACATTCAAATAATAAACGGAAAAGCTCGAATTTTAAGCGTTCAAAGGGGATAGGAAAGACTATCTTATCATGTTTAAAAACTGTTATGCAGACGCATTTAAAAGTCAAATTGATAAATATGACAGTTCTAAATACTCGGCATTCGGTGATATGGAAATGTGGCCAAATACGTCGATGGCATAACATTATCAAACCAAATAACAGTGTGTATCATAAGGTCTGTGAATATGTATTACACTAATTACATTCGTGTAATGCACATTCGTGTATTGTTACACGAATGTAATTAGTCTATTTCACGAATTACAAGTACAATCGGTTTTCTTATCTGTGAAATTATTTAATTTTATAATTTCGCAATAAAAAAAGAGGGTTTGCTATGATTTGTGTATTAATTCTAAGGAGCGACACTTAATTCTCGTTATATGCGCATATATATATATATGGCCTGCAAAAGGGTTGCTGGTATCTAACTGGAAGGAGACCCACACGCTGAACGTATGTGACGATGTGTGGAACCGGCCAGGCCAGTAACCTAGTGTCCTACCCCGCCTTCAAGTGGTGCAGGCTGAGCTTTCTATTTATGTGGCAAATTAATATTTGCTACACGGATAGAAAGGCGGAAGGGGAGGGCTAATTCACCAACCCGTCTAGCCAGCGTGGTGAAATTATGGCTAATTCCTCCATTATGTTGACACACCAGAAACCATGGCCCCTAGTCTCCAGGTGCTGGAGTGCTCCTGATCAAGGCAGCGGTCAGTGTGGCATGAAAGCAGGGGGTGCTAAGAATCACTGGAATGGCCCAGGCTGCCGTTTGTTATTGACCTTGGCTACGTTTAATGGACGATCCCTTGCTTCTGAAGCAAAACTTCAGGAATTGGAAGAAGAACTTGACAAGATCAAATGGGACATTGTAGGACTCAGTGAAGTTAGAAGAAAAGGTGAAGAGTTGGTGGAACTTAAAAGTGGACATTTGTTTTATTATAGAGGAACGGAAACTGGAAGAACAAGTGGTGTTGGCTTCTTAATCAACAAAAGAATTAAAGACTACCTTCTTGAAGTCGAAAGCACGTCAGATCGAGCAGCGAGGCTCGTTGTTCAACTAACCCAGCGATACCAACTTCAAATAGTACAGGTATATGCACCAACATCAAGCCATACCGACGAAGAGGTTGAAGAATTTTATGAAGAAATCAAAGAGTTACACACCAAAGGGAAACAACATATCAAGCTCATCATGGGGGATTTCAATGCAAGAATTGGACAACAGGAACAAGGAGAGACATCGGTTGGTAAATACGGATATGGGGAAAGGAATGAACGTGGCGATCAACTCATCGAATTTGCAGAAGC
>QLNU02014176.1:142655313-142676855 GCA_006491805.2 Dysdera silvatica
TTTAATTTTTTTTTTCGAATTTCTAAAAAACTACTCGGCCAATTGTTCTCTAACTTTGGAGGTATATATAAACACTTTCCAACAAAATTTCGGTGACTTGTGCATTTAGGGGACCACCCACATATTGACAAAGTGAAAAAATATATTTGATCACCCTGTATCATAAAAAGCTGGAAATTATTTGTAACTTTCAGAAAATATTTAACCAGCTATGCTTAATGTCTGTGTGCATTTTCGTAAAACAAATATATGTAGTCATAAAGATGGAAATGTTTCTTTAAGAAAATTCAAATTTCGTTACAATTTTTTTGCTTATAATATCCACCATTTTCAGTCAAATTTCCCAAAACGTACAAAACATTTGTCAACGTATAAGCAAAATATTATACTTAAATCAGAAATTAATATATTGAATACACGATAAGATATAAGCATTTGAAGAAACTAATTTTTTACTGCGCATGGGTGAAAGGTATGAATAACTTTCTATCATAATTTTGTAGTTTATAGTATAGGGCAACTTCAAAAAAAAAAGAAAAAAAAAGTGAGTTATCTTGAAAATTCAGAAAGTTATCGACAATATAGTGAGCCGTATTTCTCTAATTCTCTGAAAGTAGCTAGATGATAAGGGGGTTTTCCACAAATTGTCATGTTCCAAATTACCAAACACCCCTGTTCTGAAAATGAAATATTCCAGATTTATGCAAATAAGGATCAAAAGTATCCGAACACCTGCATGTTTTGCTTCTCCTTTACAGAAGTCAAAAACCTTGCTTGGTGCAGAATGACCATTGTTGTCCTTGCGCCATAAAAATACAACAAACCAACAAGAAGTCAAAAATTAGTATGAAGTGGGACCACCTTTTGTTGCAGTGATGACTGCCACTCTATCGGGGAGGCTATCTACTAGTTTCTGGAATTTTTCAGTGGGAATTGCATGCCATTCTTGCAAAAGAATATTAATCAGCTCTTGCGCCAATGTGGGCCATTTTGGCCTAGCTCGCAGTCGACGTTCTAATTCATCCCATAGGTGTTCTATGGGATTTAGGTCTGGGCTCTGAGCAGGCCAGTCCAATTCCTCAACATCCATGTCAGCAAACCAGCTCTATACAGCCCTTTCTGTGTGGATAGGAGCACGATCTTGTTGAAACAAGAATGAACCCACTCCAAACTGTTGTCACAATGTGGGCAGCGTGGAATTGCCTAAAATGTCGAGATAGCCTCCCGTCTTCAGAGTTCCCTTCAAAGGAATTAAAGTGCCAAGCTCGAACCATGAGAAACCACCCCAAACCATTATGCTTCCACCATCAAACTTAACTTGCGGCACAATACAGTCAAGTAAAAAGCGTTTACCCAGCATTCTCCACACCCAGACTCTACCATCTGATTGCCAAATAGTGTACCGTGGTTCATCGCTCCATAACACTTCACGCCACTGCTGCAGGCTCCATGTTTTGCACACTTTGAATCATTGTAAGCGACGCTTGGCATTGGTTGCGGTAATGCTTGGTTTATATGCAGCTGCTCGGCCATGAAAACCAAGACTTTGCAGTTCCTGACGAACTGTTTTTGTGCTGACGTTGCATCCAGAGGCTTTTTGAAAATCCGCACAATCGGATTTTCCGTCGATTTCATGCGGTTCGCTTTCACAACTCTCTTCAGCACTCTGCGTTCCCTGTCTACTAGACGGAGTGGTCGACCAGGTCGTGGATGCACCGTTGTAGTCCCCGTATGTTCCCACTTTACGATAACATCATTAACGGTGGAACGGGGCACTCGTAACATCACAGAAATCTCACGAACAGATTTTCCAGAGCGGTGACAACCAATGACTTCACCACGTTCAAAATCGTTTAGCTCGCCCTTTCCTCCCATTTTACTTTTCTAGCTTTGAAATTATAATTGTTAACTCGTCAGACTTCTTTTATACTTGTCTGAGAGCTAGAAATTTGACGTCACTAACAGAATCCACCACGTAGAGGGGTGTCCGGATACTTTTGATCCTTATTTGCATAAATCTGGAATATTTCATTTTCAGAACAGGGGTGTTTGGTAATTTGGAATATGACAATTTGTGGAAAAAACCCTTATCATCTAGCTACTTTCAGAGAATTAGAGAAATACGGCTCACTATATCGTCGATAACTTTCTGAATTTTCAAGATATCCCACTGGTATTTTTTTTAAGTTGCCCTATACTATTGACTACAAAATTATGAAAGAAAGTTATTCATATCTTTCGCGCATGCGCAGTAAAAAATTATTTTCTTCAAATGCTCATATCTCATCGTGTATTCAATATATTAATTTCTAATTTAAGTATAATATTTTTCTTGTACGTTGACAAATGTTCTGTAAGTTTCGTGAAATTTGACTGAAAATTGTGGATATTATAAGCAAAAAATATGTGACAAAATTTGGGTTTTCTTAAAGAAACGTTTCTATCTTCATGAATATACATGTTTGTTTTACGAAAATGCACACAGGCATTAAGCATAGCTGGTTAAATATTTTCTGAAAGTCACAAATAATTTTCAGCTTTTTATGATACAGGGTGATCAAATACATTTTTTTGTTTTGTCAGTATTTTGTTGGTCCCCTAAATGCACAAGTCACCGAAACTTTATTGGAAAGTGTGCATTCAAGCACCTTCTATATATCCCCACAGTTAGCGAATAATTGGCTGAGCAGTTTTTTAGAAATGTCCGGATACTTTTGGACATTTAGTGTATCTCGCAATGTTGTATAAACCAAGTTTCATAATATACCTACTGCATTTACTCTTACAAGCTCATCTTCCTTTCTCCTATTTCAAGGCCGATATTTAGGTCTGGAAGCAGGCCTTCAAAGCAGAAGAAACATTGTTGACTTCAATAATGTCGTACTTTTCCATTTTTTTCCTTACATGTTGAGAGAGGTATTCGAGTATAATCGACATTACAATAATTTGGAATATATGTATCTGAATCTGTTACTGGAAGGCGCGTTAAACGACACAGTGCAGTTGGAAAACTTGTTCCTGTAAAATTAGGCGAGGGTGGGGAGTAGTATGTGCTGAGCGAAGGTTTTCTTTTACCTGTTGTCGTGTGTCAGTGTATATTTATATCTCTTCAATCCAATTTCTATTCCGTTTATTATATTTATAAATTTATAATATGGCATGTCAGGGGATCAGAAGGTATCTGCTGTCAAGAATACTTCCTTCAGAAACATGCCATATATGGAAATATCCTGTATGCGATTCCCCTTGAAAAAGACCTTGTAGGGTGTTTCAAACACTTCGTTCCATTGGTCCTTACTCGGTTCTTTGTTTGGAGGCTTGGCTTTTCATTTTTGTATCCTATTTGCTTTGCTTTAATAATTTAATCCGTTGATTTTCAAAAACATGCAAGAACACGCTTTGGATTTTCATATATCGTCCAGCATGTAAGTAAAATTATTTTGTGTATTTTTCAATGTTTTTCATTGTTCTCCATGTTTCAACTTAAAGTGTTTTTAATATTCACATCTTTGTTGGAATCAGGCAGCACCATGCACAGTTTCACAATGGTGTAATATTTTATAATGCACAGTCTTGTGTTTTTATTATTAAAAAGCTTTTTTCTATGTATTTATTCTATAAATGTGTTTTCAAATATATATATATATATATAATCATGTGGTAGATGTTTTTAACTTTTCTTTAGGCATATGATACATGCATGGATCCAAGACGATGTACTCCAAGTGCCAAAGGGTATTACACAGACGCGAAAGGAAGATTCCACAATGCCTTATCAAGATTATTAAAATCACACTTTTTATACGAGGTTAGCAAAAAACAGAAGGTCCAAAGATGTACCCATGAGACTATTTATAGTCTCAGTAGGAACGAGATAAACGCATTAAAGGACCGTAATGTAAGTATGCCCTACTTTTGATGCAAACATATATTGTAGATTTGAAATTTAAACTTTAGGTTTACCAACCCAACCCCAAATATTTAAACTATTCAGTCACAAATTAAAAAGCTAGAATTTAGCATAAATCCCTAAATTGGCTTAAGTAATCTATCCTTATCCTTTGGGAACATTGAAAAACTGGTTCCTCCTACGGATATGTGTTGCATAATTGCTGATAGAATGTCATTCATGTCTGTTCTCCAGTACTTAAGGTTTGACAATAAAGCATCAATATTCAAAACAAAAACATCGTGCACAACAGCATGAAAACATGCATTATCGTTGGCGGATCCAAGTGTGTTGCGATCCTTTTGACCTGGGAGTAGACCATGGAAATGAAAAGTACTGGGCACTTGGTTAAAAATATGAATCGGAAACGAATCACCCCACCCCCTTGAAGGTTTTCTGGCTCCGCCCTTGTGCATTATCATGTTGGAAAGGTGTTACGTCTGGCAGAGTTGATGTTTTATATGCAAAAATAAACAAATAAATAAATAATCTGGAAATGTTGGCCGAGCAAGCGGCACTGTGTTTCTAGGAGAGGAAGGGTCATAATCCAAGAGATGAGGTAGAATTTCCATTTGGAGATCAGAGTCCAGGGCTAAATGTAGCGTCTAACACCGGAGAGAAAACGGAAGACAACTTGAAATACAGAGCACAAAGTCTGTGTGGAAGTGTGAAGCCCATAAAGGTCCTTAAAATTCAACAGAGCAGGAAGGCCAAGTTGTGAACAAGTTTGAAAGAGTTCTCCTCTCAAGAGTGGGTTAGCATGGCAGTGTACGAAGAGATGTTCTGTAGTTTCAACCATACCTTCAGTGCGTTGAAGTCAAAGTGGCGATTGTGCTTTTCTAATGCGGAATAACAAAATCGTTGGTACGTCTGACAGAGCCTTTCCCGTTTATTGCAAATAGCAGACTCCAGTTTGATGTTAATTTGATGACTTAATAAAATTCCAACTTGTTTTCAAGTATTTAATATCATTCATAATTAATTGTTAGTTTTCTATATAATGCTCCAAGACAGAGCCATTGATATCCCATAATAAAATCTACGCAACTTCCTTTTGCATAGAAAATAGTTTTGACTTCGAGAATTAAATATCCTTATTGCAATAATTCACCTTGAACTTATAATTTTACGTACTTAAAAAAAGTATAAATTGCCTATTTCTTTCTGATTATGCTCCTTTTATTGTTTCATTCTTAAAACATAAGAATATTCTGAAATTTTTTTCCTACAACATTATTATATGCACCTGTTAAACAAGGTAATATATTTAAAACCGACTGAATTTTTGTGTAATTTAACTGTAATAAAAAGATGCGGAAATTTAAAAATGCTAGCGACACTCTCCAAATTTTTTATGTTTGACAATAATTTTTTCCTAAAAATATTAATGTTGTTATCAATATTTTTGGAAGTGTCATTGGTGAGATATCTACGAAGTACTAAATCCCTACAGAATTTCTTACAGATAAAACAGAAATTATTGTTAGAATTATAAACAGCGGAAATAATAAATTTATCCTTCAATTTCTTAATTTCCTTTCGTATGTAAAATGAAAAATCGTTGGAATTCAACTTCTGAACATAAAACCTAAAATTATTCACAACTTTTCTCAATCCACTCAACAAAACTTTCAACTGGGCAAGCAAATATTTAAGCAATTCTCAAAACAAAGGATTTGATTTCCTCAGAAATTTTTTTGTTAAAATAACATCATGTTTTCTGTTGGGCTTATAACCATCCCCCTTTTTTCATAAGATTTCTCAACTTTTAATCTTCAATAATATTTAAATTTCCAGTTATGATATGACCATGAAATCTGTCAACAATCCTTTCAGTTCTTTTTTCATCACAATGGCATACGTCTTCCTCATCAGAAATGTCTATACTAAATGAATGACTATATGCGATTTTGTTATTAAGTAACACAGACTTTATCATGATATTTCCTTTTTGGCAGAGATGCCTACCTCCAACAGAATTCTTGTCAGAAATTGTGAATGGTGTCTCTTTCATAAAAGCAAACAAACTACCTCCACGTTATCTAAGAAAGAGACAACGACCTCATAATGAAGAAATCGTGTTCCTCTAAGGATACAAAGGCCAGACCAGAATCAAAGAGAGCCCGTAGATGGAAGACAACAATAATAGGGGAGAGTGGAAGCAAAAGGAATGGAGAAGAGCATCAAAGGGAAGAAATCGGAGAAGTGGGCATGGAATTGGGGGAAAAATCCCCACGGAGGTCTCCCTTCCGAGATATCTTGGGGGATCGAATGACAGCAATATCCCTTCTCACGTAGGCATCACTGCTCCCACAACCACAATCACAGGAAAGGTAGATAGGAGCGTCCCATCAAGAAGGGAGCCTACATCGCTTTTTAATCCGTTAATATCGAGGAATCTCCATCGCAGAGAAGATTTTCCTTAGGAAAGATCTCGGGATCGAAATTTCTGGAACTTCGGCCGAAAATTCCCGAAGATCGCATCCAGGAATCTTCGTAAAAGGATTTAAAAATAAAAAAAATTCGATCTTCTTCACTAATAGATCTTGCACGATGAGATCCTATGCTTTGGTAAGAGATCTCAGAATCCCCAAACAATGATTTCCAAACGTACTTCACAAAACGATCATAAAATGAAATACATAAAGTGGGACTACAACACGTAAGATCCACGTAAATTAAATCATAAAATATGTACAATTCATGAAGATAAGATTGTAAAATGTAAAATTCATGAAAATATGATTTTTTTTATTATAAAGAACGAGATTTGCATTCTTCATCGTAGGATCGTAAAATATGTGAGATCTGTGAAAATAAGATCGTAAAATATGTCCATAAAAGTGAGATCACACAATATTAGATCCGTGAAGTTGAAATGACATAGTTTGTCACGACGACATTCTCCTTTAGAGTTATCAAGCATAAATCATTTAAATTAAAACTTAAGTCGCATTACAATAAATGTCAATTACCATTGATACTTAATATATTTCTTCAAAAGTTCAATTAAATAAATATAATGTTTGTTCGTTCGTTCGCTCGTTTATTTATTTTATTTATACACATCTAACACTATGCACATTAAATTAGAAACAATTTTTATCGATGTATTTTGGGCGTAGTAATAGTAACGCCGATGTTTGTTTGTTTGTTTGTTTTTTGGTTTTACGGCTCAAAGACTACAATGGTCATGCTGCGCCGGGACCTACTATTTTCCGAGGAATCCGAACCTCTTATGGCCTAGGGAACCAAACCCCGGACTACAGTGAGCAGTAACGCCGATGTTATGGATTGGTTAGATGGTGAAACGTTCGTAAAGAAAATGTTTTCTGCGTCTGGTAGGACACGCTACCACAACCTTCTACAATCCGGGCAAGTGTGCTTACCAACTGAGCTATAGACGACCAAACAATCTTTGCAATTTAGTTTAAAAAGCAGTCCATGTACTGCCCATTCCGAGAAATAACCGGTTTCGAAAAGTACGCTTTAAATACGTTCGTAGGGAGATTGAGTGGTCGTCTGTAGCTCAGTTGGTAAGAGCACCTTCCCGGATTGTAGAAGGTCGTGGGATGAGATTAAAACAAAAAAAAGCAGAATTTGGTGCATCAGTACCAGAAATGAAGTCATAAGTTCACTACACTCTCAGCATCACTTACATTACAGGTTGTAGTCTAGGTGGCGCCGTCAGTTGCCTATAATTATATGCATCTTTACGAGCGTTTAAACAATTCCTTTGCCAATCCTGTACATATATGTAGTGCGTACTATAGAAATATATGCAAGTTCTAAATTAGGATTAAAATAACGTTTAAACAATTAACATCAGGTCCCCGCGATGCCCTAAAGTCGACGATGCTCTAGACCCGAACCTACCTATCCTATACGTGGATTCGCCCCTCTCCCGGGCACACACTGTATGTTTATTATTAACATTATCTCGAGTGTGACATATGTATTTTATGATAAGTTATATATACAGCGAGTTTTGAAACAACAGAGTAAACAAAGGTAATGGCAACTGTCCCATCAAACAGCCAAAGTGTAATGAGCACTCTTCCCATCTTGTCACTTTGCGAATTTCGCCCATATCTAACTGGGAATACAAAGCTTGCGGCCAACTTTTGCATACTGACCTGCACAAATAATAAAAAAAAAGGTAAAAATGACGTTGCAGTAAACTTTAAGTTAGTGTTCGCGTTAAGTGTTATCGTTATCCTTCGCACATAATTGCTAAAATCAGTAGCGAAGCGAGCTTTGGTCTAGTGGGGGGGGGCTATGTTACCCCTAGCCCCTCCTTAGTTGCGCTAATAGTCAACACGGCTTTAACATAACAAAAATTACAACTTGTAGTTGATATTATTAATTAACTATTATTAATTAATTCGCTATCAGCCATTTTCTGACTTCAAACTAATCGCGTGTTACGGACACACACGAACGTGCCATTAGTAATTGTGATTACCGTCACATTTTAATTATTTATGAGCATACGGCACTAGCTTTGGAGATAAATTTCCCTTTTTACAACGTGTTAGAAACCTGCGTAGTAATTAGCTTCGTTGAAGGAAACTTGGAACTTTTAGAACATTAATGTCTAGTCAATTAACTCACGCTTACTCATTATATATGCATATAAAAATATTGACTAAAATTCCCTTGATCTTGCATTAAATTTAAATGGAAGGGAAGTCAATTAAAAACGCATTTGCCCAAAGTTCGCAGAAATGACCAGTCTTTTGACAAAATCACCAAAATGACAGTGTCTACCGGGGGGGCAAAACCATTGCGTGCAGTGTTGCCACGTTTTTTAGATGCCATCCTTTTCCCCTTTCGCTTCTATTATTCGGTTTAAATGAATTTTTCTTGTCAGTATCATGTGTATATTACCCGTCCACTGCTATACAAATGCCTGTAAGTTTCCTTTATATACAGGGTGTTTCAGCAACCCTCGCATAATCACCACACAGTCGTGTTCCTGGAACAATTTTGGGATGCAACGGTGATCATCATTTGTGTGACAGGTCACAGGTCAAGAGTCAAGACTTCTTGTGAAAATCCCCCCACAAGAACATCTAATCAGTGAGTATGCTGGCTGCATCTGTTAACGTCTTTGTTAACGTCTTCGCTGGTAAGTTTAAGACGAATTACAGAACACCTGTTTCTGCATGGAAGTAGGATAAAGCACTAAGTAGTTTAACTGATAATTTAATTGCAAAATCGAAACGCATTCGCTTTTTTTTAAGTCAATTTAACAGATTTTACGTCAGGACTAGTAATTTTAATATTGTAACCATCCAAGAAAGCCATCGCCTAGTTCTGACGTAAAATCTATCCAACTGGTTGAAAACAAACTGCGCGTTCATTTCACCTTCAATTACTAAATTCCACTCAAAAGATTTTCTGGCTGTGGCAGTATTAAAGTCATTTAAATAGGAAAATTAATAAAGAAAATTATAATAGAATTTGGGCAATAATTGGAAAACAAACCTAAAATTCGCAAAATGGTTGGAAAATAACTCCAAAATTCGCAGAAAACTTTGCAAATAATCGGCGGCGCGAGAAAATTACGGCCCTAATCATGACATAAAATGCATTAAATACCGTATCATTGCACTTGATACATTAATTAGTGCATCATTACACATGCACGTGACACGTTAATTAATGCATTATTACCTATCCGTGATATGGTAATTAATACGTCATTACATACATACGTAGTGCATTAATTAATGTACATAATGTATTAATTACTGTATTATGACACGTAAGTAATACATCAATTAATGTGTCATACGCGCGTGAAACATTAATTAAGGGTTAAAAGCAACGGTGTCTCAATAATCTAGCAATTGCGTTTGACAACAGAATAAGCAACTAGTGTTGACTGATTAATTCTTGGCGTTATTCTAAGGAACGGATGTCACCATTATAGCCGAGGAGGAAGAAGAGGAAGAGAAAATAGGGAGGATCGTTGTTAAAACCACATGCATCGTTCGTTGGCCAGTCTTAAGGAAAACAGACCAAGGCAAACTCAATATTGACCATGTCCTCCAAAAATCACTAGACAGGAAGGATATGGAATCTTGACCACGTCCAATCTCCCTCTCTCTCTCTCTTTCTCGGAGTGGAAATGGAGACGACTTTGGGAAAATACCAATGGTTCTGACAGAATTATTTTTCCATCCTTCAAATTTATTCCTACTTTAACTTTCTGGTTGTCCTGGTCTGTACTTTTGAACATCAAATGGCACAAAGAAATTGGCATAGGAAAACGACATCAAATGGTATGGAGAAATTGGCATAGGAAAACGACATCAAACGGTATGGAGAAATTGGCATAGGAAAAGGACATCAAACGGTATGGAGAAATTGGCATAGGAAAAGGACATCAAACGGTATGGAGAAATTGGCATAGGAAAAGGACATCAAACGGTATGGAGAAATTGGCATAGGAAAAGGACATCAAACGGTATGGAGAAATTGGCATAGGAAAGCGACAGAAAATATCCGAAAGTGGCGTAAAACTTTGAAAAGTGGCACAAGATGTAAAAGAGAGAGAGTGTGATATTAGAAAATGCGAAATTTTAAAAATTTTGTGGGGAAATATATTTCAGCATGTTATTAAATGTTATAAAGTGATGCAGAGTGTTAAAAGTCGTATAAAATATTAGAAACTGGCATGAAATATTATAAAATGGTACGAAATATTGGAGAATGACACGCAGTATTACAACATGACATGAAATGTTGTAAGTAAACACGAAGTATTAGAAAGTAAACACGAAGTACTAGAAAGTAGAAGAAAATAATAAAATATTACGTGAAATTAAACAATAATATTAATCAACGTCTATTGGCGTAGTGATACTAGAGCCGATGTTATGGCTAGATGGTGAAACGTTCGAAAGAAAATAAATATTTCTGCGTTCGGTGGGACCTGAACCCACGACCTTCCACTTGCCGGGCGGAGGCTCTACCAACTGAGCTACGAACGACAATATTTAATCTCTTTACGAACGTATATAAAGACTTTACTGAAATAACTTTTCTGCGAAATGACCGGCTTCAGTAAAGTCTTTATATACGTTCGTAAAGAGATTATATATTGTCCTTCGTAGCTCAGTGGGTACAGCCTCTGCCCGGCAAGTGGAAGGTCGTGGGTTCAGGTCCCACCGAACGCAGAAATATTTATTTCCTTTCGAACGTTTCACCATCTAACTACGCCAATAAACGTTGATTTTTATCATTTAATTTAATCTACCTAGTGTCCGATTTATTTAAATTACGTGAAATATTAGAAAAATATTAAATATTTTACGTTGAAAAGGCGAAATATTTAAAAATAATGCAACACGAAAGTAATAAAAATGCGAAATACGGTCAAACTTCTTTAAGGCGGCCACCTTTAGTTCTTCTAGATAACTAGCAGTTTCGAAGGCTGACCGTGGAATAGGGGTTCTGATAAAACAACCTGTTCAAAACCATCAAATTTTAAATTTTCCAATATCCCCAATGTATTAAAAACGAAATTAATAAAAAAAAACAAGAAATTGTCAAAATGTGCTTTATTATCCCATGAGTAATACAACTGGACATCACTTGAAATATTTATTGATTTTTTTTTTTCTATTTTAATGCAGACTTTTTTGTCTACAATCTATCACAAATCAAATTAAAAATTTATGCGTAATCATTTCAATTCAAGCAGTTTTAGTTAAATATTTTTAATATCAAGCAGTTCCGCTCAAACATTTCTAACGAACACTTTTACTCTGAGTGGAAGTGTTGGAGTGGAAGGGTCAGAGTAAAAGTGTTCTAACGAACACTTTTACTCTGACCCTTCCACTCAAACACTTCTAACAAATACCTTCACTCAAATATTTCTAACGAACACTTTTACTCTGACCCTTCCACTCCAACACTTCTAACAAATACCTTCACTCAAATATTTCTAACGAACACTTTTACTCAAACGTTTACAACAAACACTTTTACTCAAACGTTTATAACAAACGCTCTTACTGAAACATTTCTCTCAAGCGTTTTCTGTTTTGAGAAAGAAATAGTGTGGGTTACACTTTCAGTATTGGAATTACAATGTACAGTACTATCATAGTCATTCCATAGTTTATACCCAACACACTAGTCACACAATAGTGTAGACTAAACAGAACCAAATATAGGACCCCACGATTTTGGAGACCTTCAAGAGGCCCGTTATTAACTTTTAAGCGTTATTTTAATCTCGTTTATTTTCATATGCTCGAGAAATTTTCATTATTAATATGCCTGAATATTGAAAATAATAAACTTCAAAGAAACACTTCTTCCCTTAAAACACCAGTGCTGTCCTGGCACATGAAATCCTCTGCCACAAAAGGAAAACAGAACGCTCATTTACTGAAAATCTTCTGACGAACACTGTAATAAAGGAAAAAGGTGTTTGTCGGTTTGATGAACATTAACATTAAAAGTGACATTTCGATATCACATAGGATTCAGAGATCGATACCGGACTTGTGGATGTTATCTCGTTGTCCCCCCATCTCCCCATTAGAACCGTTAGTAATGCCGTGACAAATGAAACCATTTGCCAGAAAAAGATTGGAGAACGCGCTTTAACTGAAAACCTTCTGACAAACACTAAAATAAAAAGAACAAGATGTTTGTCAGTCTGATGGACATTAACAATGAAAGTGGCTATATTACGTAGGATTCTGAGTTGGATACCGGACTTGTGGGCTTTATCTCGTTCCCTAGTACTGCCATGACAAGTGAAGCCATTTGCCATAAAAAGAAAGCAGAACGCGCATTAACTGAAAACCTTCTGACAAACACTAAAATAAAGGAAGAAGATATTTTTCAGTTTGATGAACATGAGTGCCCTTTCAAGTGCCCAGGGCGCAATATTTTAAAAAACAGCGGATTTTTTTCTTTTAATTAAGATCTATCTATCATAGAATTCCATCAAAAAGTTCTTCCCCACTTTTTATCTTAATTTGAAATTCTGAAAAATTCCCAGAAATAGGGAAAACCCATCCAAACATCGAAAAAAATAAAAATATTTATCCTGAAATAAAATATATTCCCCCTCCAGTACATACTCTGCTTGTCAATCTCATTTAAAGGGATTGGGCACTAAAAACTTTTGTGCCCATGACGCACGCTCTCGCCCCCTTAATTCTGACATGGCCCTGAATTCAATACAGGACTTAGGAAAGCCCGTCCCTTTCCCCTCCCCTTAAAAACATTAATTTTGAAGTGACAAAACATTGTCCATTTAAAAAAAAAAGCAGAATTTATATTGACTGAGAAATGTCTGAGGTAGATTAAATTAACAATATGAGTGCCAGATTTTACGTATAGGCTGTGGGTGTATTTTCCGGTAGTTTTAGCGCTACTTTATTTATTCTTGTTTGTTTACATATGTTCGTAAAATTTTTATGGTTGATCACTGGCAAACGCAGGGGGTGTTGATGGGAGTTGTACCCCCCCATTGCAATGAAATTTTGTATATTTAACATAGAAATATGCGAGTTGTATCTCTGTAACCCCCCATTGAGTCTATAACCCCCTTACGAACTTTATGCGTACGCCTATGTGATTGATGTACCTGAATATTGAACATAATGAACTTAAAAACATGATTTATTGATTGAATATCGTGAGGGACCCATTCTATCCTTCCAGCCTAGGGGCCATAAAAGCCTTATTTAAGCACGGTCACGCAAATTGGCCAAGCTTGTGGTTCTCCAGTTTGATTAATTCATCCGTCCCGACTGGGATTACAGTGCCACTCGGCAGCCACCCTTCCCAATTACCCTCGACCCCACTAATCTAATTAATTCATCCATTCATGATTCAAATTTTCATTCACAAAATACGTGTTTCTGGCTTTGAATGCCTGTCGAGCGCGTAATTTCAATTTCTTTCGTCTAATTGATTTTATCAAATAATTTCGCGTATTTTAGAAACTGACATGTTTGTCCCATAGGATAGATAGCAAACTCTTGGCACGCGAAATTTGATGACATTATGCCTGTTCTCCGTCACAGGCATATGACGTCACACTGGATACGTGAGAATTTTCTTTTTCTTTTTTTTAATAATTTGGACGTACGCCCTAAAAGGGATTCTCTGTTCATGTGGATTTGTGTGGAGAAAGAATATTACAGTGTTGACATTAAGGTCCAAGCGAAGACGCCTTTGAATGGAAATTCGAAATGAAAGAGACCTTTGCCCCTTTTTACTTTATTCTGCTGCGTCCCTAAAGGTAGTTGTCCTTTTCCGAAAAATTAAATTGACATTAGGCATATTGAGTTCGAACATTTCTCTTACCGAAGGGGTCTTAATGCTCCCCTTGTCACCTCAAATCTTTCAAAGCCACAATGGAATTAATGGAGAGAAAAAAGTGTGCAGTTGTACGCATTTAAAAAAATCGTAACTGCATGAATTTAATCGTAATTTTACCTATTTAATTATAATTGTATGCAGCTAATCGTAATTGCAAGTATTATAATCGTAACTATCCACTTTTCATCTTAAATTCGCGTGTTTGATCGTAGTTGCAAGTATTATAATCGTAACTAGACGTATTATGATCGCAATTTGTCATAACCGCAAGTATTTTAACCATAACTGTACGAATTTAATCGTAATTATACGATTGGGATCGCAATTGTAAGCGCTGACCATAATTGCACAAATTGACCTTAAAATGTGGGCTTGTATCCTAAATTTAATCACATATGCCAGACTTGTCTTTCGTTTTCACAAGCGACAAGAATCGTAAACATAGAAAAACACTTCCAAGACGATATAAATTCTCTTTTTGTAAAAAAAGAGGGAGAGGGGGATTGCATACTTCAATCGCTGTCTTGTTCGACGTTTTTACTTCAATTCTTTGTTTTCTCTTTTCCCGTTCCGTTCTCTTAGACTCTCCTGAGAAAAATAGAGAATGGTAGAGAAAATAACGCATTGGAGCGGTCTTGAGATGTATCTTGAGTGGTTGACAGGCCACGGGCCGCCAACCCTTGACCATTCGTTTCTGTCTTTTTTTCCCTTTTTCTTCCCCCTTTTTTTCCCTTTGTTTTAGCACACTCTTGGGGACTGTATGAAAAGTGAGTTCTTTTTCAAGTTTTTATTTTCCCTATTTTTCCCTTTACCGGGGATACGTGACGTCAGACACTTTGCAAGAATCTCCACGTTAACCGAAAGTTATTGCTTTTAATCTGTTACTATTATTAAAAAGGAGTTTCTCATGTATTCGGCGATGTATCTCCCAAAAAAGCATCTTACTATCTACTAAGCTTGATATTCCAGTTTTTTCCACGTGGAGTTTTGACAAAAAACGGGAAAATATTGCATCCTTTTCCGTCTTTCTTCTTTTTCTCTCCTTTTTTCGACCATTTTCCTGTGGTAGAACACGCAATCGTGTCGTTTCCCATTGGCGAACATTCCTCTCTGGCTCTTATATTTCCCCTTTTTTCTTCCCTCTTATCCCTCCCAACCCCCACCACTAGTGGTCAATCTATTGCCCGAAAACAAACGGTCCTCCAACGAAAATGAATCCACCTTTTTCTCTTGCCGATTTCCCGAACCTTTAGCATTAGTTGTTTCATAACTTTTGGCTAGTTTCGGAGCTGAATTTATTTGCAGAAGTGTCTATTGTAAAACAACCGTCTAGTAGTTTTCAATCGACAAGAGTAATGGACACGTTTTTGCAAAAAAAAAACAAAAACAAGCGTGACAAACAGACGTTTAGAAATAGACACGTGCAATAAACAAGCACAATAAGCAGAAGTCCAGTTATAGTGACAAATAGGTGTTTAGATAATTATAATTGGAGCTATTAAGATAAAAGATAATTGTAGTGAAACGCTATTTTACAATAGATATGAATAAAAGATAATTATTTTGCAATATATAAGTGCAATAAATTTTTCCTTACATTAAATTGTAATAAGTAGGTGTTTTGCAATACGTATAAGTGTAATAGACTTTTTATTTGCAATAAACAAACGTGATAGACGCTTTTTTGCCAGTAAAGAAACGTAACAACTCGATGTTTAGCAATAGATAAATGTATAATAAACACCTGTTTTGCAATAAACAAGTGTAATAAACCTATTTTGAAATAAACAAGCTTAATAGACAGATATTTTGCAATTAACATGTGTCTATTGGTGTCACCTCTCCCATAGCTTCAACCTGTTATAATGCAGCTAAAACTGGAAAGTAGCAATAACAAAATTATACTTCACTGCTCCCAAAAAAACACATTTGCAAATTATACATCATAGAGCTTTGCGGGTTATTCCGCAACGTCTGTTTATTAAAAACACTTAACGTTTCACTCAGTGCTATGCGGAACATCCTCAGAAGAAACAGCCGACCAAGTTTCCCTCTGTAAAAATGCAAGACTTTCAATTGATTGCTCGGCAGAAAAAAAAAATTCTGCCGAGCAACCAAGCGAAAATTTTGCATTTTTGCAGAGGGAAACTTGGTCAGCTGTTTCTTCTGAGGATGCTCCGCATAGAACGGAGTGAAACGTTAGAATTTTTAATAAACAGACGCGGTGGAATATCCGCCGCGTCTGTTATATAAATATGTATACGTCTGTTATATAAATACGTATAAGTCTGTTATATAAAATGTATATTAATAGACGCCGTGAAAGTCTTCGTGAATGTATGCATTTTCAAATTAATTAAAAAGTTTCTAAATAATTAATATGTGTTAATAATGTCAACAAGCTGAAAAATGTACCTTCGACCCCCCACCCTCCCAACGCATCAACTTGTCACTTTCCATAGATCCCGGAAATGGTCAAAAAATTACTATAAATGGGACAGGCAGCTTAAATAGGCCTTCAAATTATAATAAATTTACAAAAAACCACTATCTCAATCGTAACGATCATAACCACATTAGCTGGACGACCACACGTTTGCTGTTCCATTCCGGGACGGAGTCCAAGATCATGAAGTTAAATTCATATACACCATCATAGCCACTGGCTAATGCAAGGGGGGGGGGTTGATGCGGATTGTAACCCCCATTGCGATAAGTATATATATACATATTAATATATGGAGTTGTAACTCTGTAACCACACCCCCATTTTAAGCCTGTAAACCCCTTTATGAACTTCCAGCGTATGCCTATACCGTTTCTAACCTATCAGAACCGTTTCTAGGTGTTTTACTGCCCTAGGCGGGAATTGAAAAATGCCGCCCCACCCTTTTACTATCATCACTCTACCACCGTCAACATCCAGCGATACAACCATAGGCGTGGAGCCTTAATAATTACCCCAATAATCTGAAATAAATTGCAATTTTACATATACTGTAATGTATAAACGTACATAAAATGTGCTTGGCCCCCTCCCCAATAATTTTGATAATTCTGCTTTGATGAGTACAACAATGTAAATATTCTATTATACTTTTAATCCTATTATCATTCACATTATATTATAATTCTATTATCTTTTACTCAACATACTCAACATACTTTTAATCATTAAACCCGTTAATTATATTTATATTTTAGACTTATATTAGTTATTTTGTAACGTTAGGGTACTGTGAATAATAAAACAATTGCTACAGGCTATAATTGTTTAATTTCAACATTTTATATTTTTGAAAACTATGATATTAAGGGAGTAATATTTCAAAACACAACGTTGTATTATCAGAGCTAGAAGGCTTAAATGTATTAGATATAAAAGAACTTGTGTGTAAAATTAAACAATGAAACACATCAAACATTTTTACATTCGTCAAAGTAAAGACTTATTAAGTAATTGTTTCGTATGCTTTTGAAAACAATTATATGTTTTAATTTTTCTTCTTTTTCATTTTTTCTCCTCATTTGCTCAATTTTTTCTTTGTTTGATTTAAAATTAAAATTTTTACGCCATTTTTCCGCCCTAGGCGGAAATAGAGCACAATACTAGGCACGAATTAGTCTCATTAGCTTTCCAACTTTTAGGTCAAAGAGTCCAGTTCTGATTGCGTCCAATTAATAATTCCTAGGTATACCTAATAATGGGGATTGTCTAAGTATTAATGGGTTTGATATTACCACCATTAATCTCTCTTTAATTTCTCTCAAAATTATTCCTATTTTTATATCTAAAGTGGTGCCACAAGTGCTCATTTTTCCAGGAATTGAAAAAATATATATTGCATGTCAGTTCGCTTTAAGTGTTCAATTTCCTTTGTAGCGGCTTTTATTAATTCATTGCTACGAATCGATTTCCACAGCCCATGAAAATAAAAATATGGCAGTCAGATAACGGTGGAGCTATCTTCAAACAGCGATATTTTTTGGTGTCATTTCTCATGTAAATTACATGTTTATTCCTAAGATGAGACTGAAAATCCTTTTCTTTCATGTGCTTTGAGCGCGAGACGAATCGCTGAGGCCGCTACTTAAATCGAAAAACGTCAAGCGAGGAATTTATCAACCTCAAACTGGCAACGGAAGTGGCAAGGAAAGTGACGTCTAATAGATATGCAAAAGATATATCTTATGAAGGACAAACTGGGTGAAAAGTGTTTCCGGAGAATGACACAGGAATAAACTAATAAATTGCATTTGTACCATGTGCTCCAAGAATCAGATCACCAACTGCGTAATCTATTAAAAAGAAATCCCTATTAAATGATTAATAAATCGTTTATGGGTGTATGCTATTTAATACTATCAAACGTCGATAACCAAGGTATTAAAACATTCATTATTTCGTCTGTCCATTCATTTGTTCTTTCATTGGTTCATCTATTCTCACACTTGTTTATTCATCCATCCATTCATTCGTTCAGTCATCCATTCATTCATTCGTCCATCATATTCATTCGCTCATTCATCCATTCATTCATTCATTTATCCATTTTATATTTTTCATTTGTTCGTTCTTTCGTTCAGTGATTCACGTACCAGTTCTTTCATTCATCCATTCGTTCCTTTGTTCGTTCATCAGTTCATCTATCCACTTGCTGTTCGTTCATCGAGGCATTACTGCTTTCGCTAAGTTATTTATTCATTCATTTCTCCACTTTATATCCATCTATTTATTCGTTCTTCCGTACAGTACCTGTCTATCCATTCATTTAGTCTTTTGTCCATTTTTTCGTTCATTTCGTTCGTTTTGTCCATTTGTTCATTCCTTCATTCATTCTTACGTTCGTAGAATCAGTCGTTCATCTGTCCAGTTCCTTTTGCTCACTCAATAACTCACTCTTCAATTCATTTACTTGGTCATTCATTAAGAGAAAGAACAAATTTCTTTTAAAAAAAAACTTTTAAAAAAATATCTTTAAAATCATTGTTTTGGGAAAGCAGTGAAGACATTACAAAACACAACCGAAAATTGCCGCCGATAGTGAATATCGAGTCCAGCGTAAACGTAATCCTGGTTTTATGACCGACTTTGACGTCGTCAAATAACCGGATGCAGAATATCCGGAAGCACTTCCGGCTGAACGTTAAGTCGGATTTCAGGAAACGGGAAAAATTCAGTAACAAAACGAAGCAATTGCTGTGAGCTGAAATTGACAAGCTTCAGCGATTCAGTGACGTTTATAAAAAAATATGCAAATGACATAAAATTGCGATGTCTTTTTTACCTCTCCTACACCCTTGATAAAACTCAGTAACAAGAAATAAAAACTTTAATTTGTTTTTGGATACGTCATATTATTTTATAATAAAACTTGTTCAAAACAACCACCTGCCGAATAAACACTATCCGTACTATGCGATATAAGAGTGGTTGTAATCTAGAATTTCTCTTTCTTTCCAAACTATCCGCAATTTCTCTGTTTTTCGAATTGTTCAATCAGAATTGTCTCGCAGAAATAACTTTTCAAATAATATATGCATACGTACTTCCTTCATTCATTCTTTTGCATGCATTTCTTCATACACTCTTTTGTATACATTTCCGCATGCAAAATTTTGCGTGCATTTCTTCCTTCATTCTTTTGTATACATTTTTTCATACATTATTTTGCATATATTTCTTCATGCATTCTTTTGCATGCATTTCTCCATGCATTATTTTACATCCATTTCTTCAGGCATTCTTTTGCGTGCATTTCTTCATGCATTATTTTGTTTATTTCCTCGTGCATTCTTTTGCATACATTTCTTCGTGCATTCTTTTGCATGCATTTCTTCATGCATTCTTTTGCACTTCTTTTCTATGTATGCGTAGGAAAGAGCAGTATTTTAGGTTTCAAGACTACGTCATGGATCATTCGGGCCGGGACAGAAAACTAAACGTGACCTTTAACCTTCGACGTATCAATAAAAACAACCACGCGTACTGAGTTTCGAACACAACGCAGTTGGACGGAAGGTTGGCATTTATAATTCCTGAACTATTGAAGTCTTTGTGGAGGCCATCTTTATATGCTGTGCATGGTCGACATTCGAATACTCCCCTTCCCCCAACTCCCAACTCGCCTTGGAGGTTTGTTACGCTGTTTGAGCGTACTGTCTGGGATTACAGTGCCGCCTCCGACGGCCACCTTTCCCAATCCCCCCCCCCCCCCTAATCTAATGAACTATTGGAGTGCAGAGGAGAAAAAGAGGAGTTTTCTGATATGTGCACAACCGAAGGTCTTCCTTTTTGTGTGTTTGTGCGCATGCGTGTGTGTTTTTTAAAAACGAACTTGACTTAAATATTACATGTGATATTCTCTTTTTTTACACATACATACACACCGCATCCATACACGCACACACATACACGATATGCACAAAATAATTAAAATGGAACATTTTTTACAAAAAGGCGATCACTGATTAGCGAAATCCAAAAATTCGCAGAAAAATTGTTCCGAAAGCAGTTGATTAAACAAAAATGGTCGTAGTTCACCATGAATAACTGCTTCCTTCAGGTGTACGTAGAAAGTTCATAAGCGGGGGTTATAGATCTACAACTCCTTATGGTCACATATTTATACAAAATTTCATCACAATGGGGGTTGGGACCCAGTCAACCCCCAGAATACGCCACTGCTGCTTTCCTGAACAAGTTCCTGATTCGAACGTGTTCACTGTCGAGCATCGAATTATGACATGCACCACAGTGCACTCCGCCATTGCTACAAGTCAGTGATGCTTCTAAGCTAAAACGTTGGGGTGAGTTCAAGTATTACATAAGCACCTTTGTGGTGGGTGGGGCTGCTGTGCTTATTTTCCTCTGTTAGCCAAAGTTAATTTTTGCTTACCAGGGGGGAGTAGCTAAAATATTGCTTACATAATACTTGAACCCTCCCTTGGGAGTACTTCCCAACCCTTTCGTGTCAAATTAGCAACTGCATTAATTTATGGAATATTTCCTTGTATCATTTTTTTCCATCCTATCTCTGATAGATGGGGAAACCTTCATATCCGACTCCTATTATTACTTTGTTTCGAAAAATCTTCTCGTTTACCAAATATTATATCATCCACTGTCTTTTCAATGACGGGAGCTTTTCATCAGTTAATGAAATATAGTCCGATTAGATGATAAGCTTAGCATAGTATATCCACTTTCTTGTTGTCTTCATTTCCATTAGAT
>QLNU02014176.1:142676955-142712703 GCA_006491805.2 Dysdera silvatica
TTTCTATTTTTATTTGTTTTATATTTTTGTTAGTTTTGTATCCTATTCTTTTTAATAATCTATCAATTATTGATTGTAATTTTTTTAGATTAACCTTGTTTACCCTACTCCACACACTATTTCCATAAATTATGTGACTATGTATCAATAAATAGTATAGCGTTATTTTACAATGGTAAGGTTTTAAGTCATCTAACCTTGTAATTATACCTGAATTTTTTCTTATTTTTTTTACAAATTTCCTTTGCGTGTTTATTCCAAGTTAAGTATTCGTTTATTTCAATTCTTAATTTTATTTCATTTGTTCCACCTATAATTTTATTGTCTTGTTTCAATGTTTCCTCGATTCAGCAGAAATATGTAATGCATGCTTGAAATAAAAGACTTGAATAAACGTGAACAGTTCGTCCGAATCCAACAGTGTTGCATAATTGGAGAATGCTACGGTTGCCAGATCAAGCGTTGCTTATGAAGTTCTTCTACCTGAATGTTGAATTAGAAGCCACTGCGTTGCGAAAATTTCGTACAGTGAAACAACTGAAGACGAGAGATGGCCACATGTCATGTGTTGTTCGCCTTAGATCTGTTATACAAAGTTTTGGAGGTCATATTGAACAACTGTTGCAATAATAAATCGATGGAATGCACAGTTGTCCTGTCCATTGTCTTTTGGAGTTGTCAGTACCATTTGTAGGTGATTTTTTGAACTAAACATTTTTTGCTACCAAAAAAATCCGATTTCTCTAGAAAATTTTCCGTGCAACTCGCACTTCTTTATCATTATTTGTTCCTTTTTAATGATTTTTTAAAGTTTTTACGAACTTTTCGCGCACCCTGTATATGTATATTTAAAACAATTACACGTATATAACAACGAATTTATAGTAATACAATGAGCATACAATGTTGGAGATAGTCCCTTATGAGCACTATAATTATAAGCGTAGAAGTATGCATTTAATTTTAATCACTATATACATACAATTGAATACATACACACATAATTATAAGTTTAAACATATAATTATTTATTAAATTTGACGTTTTATCATACTCTTGAATAAGGTACTTTTTTCATTGAAAATGCTTTTCTTGGAAATAAAGTTGGCAACACTCTCCATCTGCTAATTGGTCCCTAGCTAGTGTAGGGACTCCATAATAGGGAAAAGAAGCGTTTCCGCAGGAGGTAATGCCACGCTATTGTTATGGCTATCTGCCATTCCAAGAATGCCCAGGGAAAAAATCCCGATAGACAATAAAAGGGAAAAAGACAGACAATAAAGGGAAAAGAACGTAAGATGGGAACAAAGTTCTAATGGAAGAAAGTGCCAACTAGCGAAGCGTGGTTAACAGGTGTTTTGTCGAGCAGTAGCCACACGTTAACCACTGCCCAGTAGCCCATGAAAATCGAAGTCCCCCGTTTTAAGAAGATGCCTTTTCTTTGTCCAAGAAAACCAGCCATACGTTAAAGAGCTTGTAGAAAACGTGTGTTTTAATAAAATCCAATCCGTGTTAATCCACAAATCAAAGTTGATAACCAGATTACTTTAAAAAGTTGTACAAATTTGAAATGATGCTGCGTAATCCTGTACTATTATACTATACATAAGAATCAAAGAAAAGTCCAGTTTACTGAATTATAGCGCAATTGCTAAACTATTAATGAAAAATTTACATCGTATGCAGAAAAAAGTATACACACACAAGGACAAATATATACAGTAAAGAAAGCTTTTGTCAGTGGCCCTTTTACTTGGTATTTCTTTGGCGCAGTATAGCCCAGATGCTCTTGCGCCATAAAAATCCAAACAAACAAAAACCTGGCCTTTCTTCTGCAAAGCATCGCCACTAGCGCATCGACAATATTAGCAGTAAAACAGCAATCTGTTAAGTCGTGATAGCCCCATCAATATATAACTACAAATACAAAAAAATATATATATATATATTTACCATGTTTGGCGCAGTATAGCCCAGATGCTCTTGCGCCATAAAAAAGCCAAACAATCAATCACCAAAAATTTAATGGCGTACTATCTATAAAGAACGCTTATGTTCATATTTATTTTATCAACATAAACGATTTTAGTCATAAATTAACGAGCGAAAACCATATAATGTTAATGCCATTGCATCCTGCAAAGATATTCCATAACAGTCTTTAGTCAAACTGTTGTTCACGAAACCCCGGGGGGGTCCTCGGGGATCTTTCACGGGATCTCCGAAATTTTTAATACATATTACCAACTTTTGTAACTCTCAAACTCACGCGTGAACAAAACGAACAGGGGCAGAACTCTTAAAATTAGTAGGGTCCTCAAAAATTTTACGAGTATAAAGGGGTCCTCGAACAGAAAAGTTTAAGAACGAAGGAGAGTGTAAGGTTCTATTCCTTGAAGACGTTTTTTTAAATTATTTTTTTACAAACAATTCCAGGAATAGAGCCCCCCTTTCCCAAGTCGTTTGCGGGCTTGAAACCTAATGCATACACGAATTAAATATCGCTTGCAAAGTAATAACAAAAATAGCGGTATTGGACAGCAAATGGGGGAAATCCTCACTCTAGTATTTTCTTTCAAAAGTACAAAATTGACAGCAATTTTCTCGATTTATATTTTGTCTCTTTCACCCCGCTACGATCATATTGAGAACGATGAAATTCTGTAGCAAAGTAATCGATTAAAATTCGATGAAAAGTATTGTTTTAGTAATCGAAATTTGTAGAACTCACTAATGTACGTAGGGGGGTGCTGATGCGTGTGTAAGCTTTCCTATTGCGACGAAATTTTATATATATGCATATGAATATGGAGTTGTAGCTCTGTAACCTCCCTTTGAACTTGTAACCCCCTTTATGAACTTTCTGCCTGCACCTCTGGAAACAGGATGATGTGGTTAATTTAATGTACAGGGTTCCTAGGAAAGTTCGAAGGCGGTCAATAACTTTTGAACCAAGACAAATATTGCAACGAAAGTTAGATATTGGTATAGTAACATAACTATGCATGATCAGATGAGATGAACGGGAGCGCCCCTGGTGGCAAATTAAGAAAGTTGAAAATTTTATTTCGAAAAATAATAAAGATAAGTAAATATTTTCAATGAGAAATTTGTAGAGCATCCTACAGTTAGTAAGCAAAACATACGGCTTACATGCACTATGTACACGTACTGCCACAAAGTAAGGTGTTCGAGAAATTTTAATGCATCTTTCAGTTAATGTTTTCTGGTGTTTTAAAAGCTGAGTAAAAAATTCTTATAAGAGAGTGATCATGTTTTTTTTTCCTTTAAAAACTTCAACTCCACCTCTAAAGCGCTAGAGAGAGCATTAACTGTAAGCTATGCATTGAAACTTCCATGACGCTTCACTTTGTGTCACCATGTACCTACTCCATGTAAGTCGTATGTCTTTTCTTACTAACTGAAGGATGCTCTACAACTTTCTAATTGAAAATATTTCCTCATCTTCATTATTTTTCGAAATAAAATTTTTAACTTCCTCAATTCGCCACCAGGGGCGCTGCTGTTCATCTCATCTGATAGTGCATAGTCATTTTACTATACTAATATCTAACTTTCTTTGCAATATCTGTCTTGGTTCAAAAGTTATTGGCCGCATTCGAACTCCCCTAGGTACCCTGTATATGTATATCATTTCACATGTATATCATTTCACATGTATATCATTTCACATACGTAAAATCAAGTGTTTGCTAATGAAATTAGTCACGATGAATGTGTTCTAATCGTTTGATTATTTGATCAGCAGTCATTGTTTAATATTCTGATATTCGATATTCATTTAATTACCTGATCATTAATAATCATTTCGCCAATAATATATTCGCTTGATCATTAGATCATCAACTGTAGTAATAACACTGAAAATACAAATATGCGTTTAATCATTAGTGATCATGTAATCACTCAATCATTAGTGATCATGTAATCACTCAATCATTAGTGATCATATAATCATTTGATCGTTACCAATTGAGATATTATTTAATTATTAGTGATTGAGTTATTATTTGACTATTAGTAATTGATGAAATCAATCACTAATGATCAACGTAGTTAGTATCTGATTAGTTGATTGCTGGTAATCAGAAAAATGAATCCATTTTAACAATTAAATAATAAATTGGTAATTAATTATTAATTACTAAATGATCATTAATGACTAAATTGTTAATTAATCACTAAAAATCAAAGCAGTTTTAATTACGATTTCTTATTAACTAAGAGGAAACAAGACCATTAAAAATTAAAAAGAATTTGTAGCGATTTTCGCCTTTTGCGCATGTATCTGTGAGTTTTCAAACCCAACATAAAGTCATTATTCTTTATAATAAAAAAAAATAAAGTCATTACATTAACAAAAAACTAAGTCATTATTTTTTATAATAAAATCAGGAAAGAACGTGTTCTACAGGTGCGACAAATCGTTCGATGAACGAATGAATGAATTATTTTGCCCATTCACCATAAACAGGAAAAATCATTCAGTTATTCTACCTTTGAACGAGTTGGCGCATCACTAACATATTCGTAACGTCGTTAACGAAAATCGCTAGTATTTTTTAACTTTACTAAACAATGGCTAGTTTTTGTATTATATAGGCATGTTATAAAAGGTGGGAAACACCGAACTTGGGGTTTTAATTATTACCAAACTGCCAATTTATTGAAAAAAGTACCAAGTTTAGCGCAAAACATGACTAAGTATTCTCAAAACGAAAGGTAAAAGTTATTAAATATTTATGGTGGAATTATTTTATATTTAACTGGTTATTATTAATCAATATATCATTATTAATTCTAATGAAAGTCACTTAAAATTTAATAAGCAGTTTCAACTTTTTTTGTCACCTTGAGCTAAGAATAGTAAATTTTAATCCACTCTCATTTGAAACATTTTTAATCATTTAGAATTTTTTGAGATAATAAAAAATATTGATTTTTATCTATCTTAAATATTCTAAATATTCTGGCGCATCTACCTAAGGGGCCGAGGGGGCTCGACTCCTCCCTTGGGCTAATCAAGCGAAAATTATTACACCAACAGACACTGAAATTATTTTTTTAAAAGTAGTAAAATTGTGTGTGTGTGTGTGTGTGTGTGTGTGTGTGTGTGTGTGTGTGTGTGTGTGAGAGAGGAAAAAGTATTTATTCAACATGCACCATTAAATATTACATGTATTGATGTTCTCATTTTATAGCTTGTATGACACATTTACAAAAATACAGAAATAAATTTAAATATATACAAATGTATACAAGATAGATAACGTAATTGATATAAACCGTTGTTAACACTCATTAAGTTCATTTATAAAGTCCAGTTGATTTGTGTAATTTGCACTAGAATGAAGAGAACTACAAAAAGTCCATCAGAAAAGAAAAATCCATGAAATCACCGAAAAACCGTTTAGAAACCATTTCTTTAAGTGCAAGAGGCCATTGTTTGCAGTAGATTCCCGCTTTCCTAAGAATGCTAATTTTAGCAGGTTCCAGTGTTGAGCAGTGTAAAATAACATCTCCACTGTTTGCTCAACAGTTTCGTCACAGAAGCCGGAAGAAGATTCTCGCAGACCGAATCTTTGAAAATATTGACCAAACCTTCCATGACCAGTTAGAAACTGGGTTAACTTGTAAGAGAGTTCTAGATGGTCTGCATTCAGCCTATCTTTGACGGTTGGAAAAATTTTCTTTGTTACGCTGCCATTTCTTGAATACTTCCATAGTTCCTCCCATTTCTGAAGTATTGTATCTTCTACAGGTTGTTGTTTTTTATTTTAGTCATAGGAACTTTATCGTAAATTATTGGAAGGTCATCTAATAGGGCTGCAAACTTGACAAGTGCATCGAAGTTTTCATTTCCCCGATTTCCGTTGTGGGCTTTACTCCAATTCAGTTTTATCACCCAATGATTTAAGTGGAGATTTGACATAACTTGCCGAATGTCCTCAGGAATGGGATAGTGGTTGCTGCAATTTTGAATGGAATCAGTTGTGATCTGGCTATCAGTGAAAATGATGGCCTTTTTTGTTAATATACGATATGCTTCGTCATTCAGATGTTCAAGAACCAATACAATCGCCATTGCTTCTGCTTGGTTATTTGAACACAATGGATGTATTCTGTATTTTCCCTCTTTGAAAACAATGTCCTCCTTGTAAACGATGAAGGCACATCCGACCTATTCATTAATTTTACTACCATCTGTATATATTTGAAATTCAAACTGGGAGTCGAGTATATTGCCAACGTTGTTAATTTTCCCAGGATGAATCCATTTGGAGGGCGGAATAGGCAGATCATGGCTCTGGACATCTATTGCCTTCTTCTTGGATGGAAAAATTTCAACTATTTCCTGCACTTTTAAACATATTGGAGTAATTCCTGCCAGGAGACAAGCTGCTTCATATGAAATGGCGCGAAATCCCTTAATAATACGTGAAGCTATGCTTCTCTGTACAGTATTAAGCTTGGGTTGATTATAAATTTTATTTAAAGCAGAAATCCAGGCGGTTGCTGCATATGTTAATAGAGGAACAATAGCTCCTTCATAAAGCATTTTTAAGGCAGGGGATCCTATGCCCCAGGTCATCTTCGTCATTTTAGATAAAGCATTTATAATATTAAAAGATTTTTCGCGGATGTAACTGATGTGAGTATTCCAATTCAATTTATCGTCAAAAGATACACCAAGGTACTTTAATTCTTTAGCAATTTCGAGTCTCTTTCCGCCCAAAAAAATTTATATTGGGTATTTTAATCTCTTGCGAGTAAAGTGCATTGCCCTTGATTTATTGTCGTTAAAAACGACTTTATTGCTGTAGGACCATTTTGATATTTGTTTTAAACACCCATTCCCAAATATTTCCAGTTTTAATCCCGTTTTTGCTGCCACAAGAAGGAGAATGTCATCAGCAAATGCAACTATTTCTATATTGGGGAGGGGGACTTTAACAGGGAATCGGAGAAAATGATCCAGAATCCAGGACCACAGCACGATCCCTGGGGACATCCTTTCGTCACAGTTTTACTACATGCAAGAGTTGAAGTTACTGTGGTTGCAGTTCGCTCACTAAAGTAATTCTGACCAAGCCTATAGAGATTCTTAGGGCACTAGAATGATCTCAATTATTTTAGAATTGCTGGCCACCAAGCTGCGTCGAAGGCGTCTTTGATATCCAAGAAGACCAATAGAATCTCACTTTCATTCATTAAGTTAGATTGAATAGAGTTATTGACCTTATTGATAGCATCAGAAGTACTCTTGTGCACTGTAAACCCGTATTGATCCTCGCTCAACAGTTTCTTGCCATTTAAAAAGTGCATAATGCGGTTTATCAGTAATTTTTCAAGTACTTTTCCACTAAGTGGCAATAAACTGATAGGACAATACTGGGAGGGTCCTTCAATATTTTCTTTACCTGGTTTAACAAAATATCTGATGTTACTCTGCTTCCATATCTTGGGGAAAAATTCTTGGGTAAGGCACTCGTTACATAGCATCACATGGGAAAAGGGAAGAAGGCAAATGGGTTTTATCTAGAATTTCGCTGCATATTCCATCAACGCCCGGAGATTTATTCGAGTCCATACCTCTAACGATAGTTAATACTTCATTTAAAGTAAAGTCGAGGTCGTCCTCCGTGGAGATTTCATCATTCACTATTTGTCTACAATACTTGTGATAATTTGCATCTGTCGTCTCCTTGTCATCTGGAGCAAAGTAGTCCAAAAGAGTTTCAACAGTTTCATTTAGACTATTAGTATAGTTTCGTCCAATTTTTTAATCGTTGTAAGATTTGCTGCAGATTTCATTTGTCAGACAATAATTTTGTATAACGCGTTCCACGGCTATGCACATTCAGCAGAACAAAATTCTTTGAAAGACTGAATTTTCGAAATTTTAATTTCTTCGACATATTTTTTTTATAATCAAAGTAATCTTGTTTCCTAATTTCATGAAGGTTAGTGTTATTGTATGTTCGTTGAAATTTCCTATGTTTAGTGTTAACTATTTTTCGTAACTCGGTTAATTTAGTATTCCACCAACTAACCGTTTTGTGGTTTACAGACGGTTGTTTTTAATCATATTCATAGATTTCTTGCATGCCTTTTTCAAACTTCGATTACATAACATCAAAAACGGATCAATGTCTATAATCTCCTTAATTAAGTTACTAAGATTTGTATCTAATTTTTGTATGTTAGAAGGATAATAAGCCGTAACGTCCATGGAAAACATTTCAGATAATTCTTCATACAGAATTTTTTCAAAAATCTCCCACTTCGCTGTCTTTGTGTTAAATCGAAATCCTTTTGTTTTTCTAATATCAGGGGTATTTTTAATCTGAGTCGTGCAAATGCTAAAACCTATAATTCTACGGTCAGAGCAGCTTTTTTCGTCCTCAATTCTCCTATCTTTTAATTGCGGAAGCAGAGAATAAGATGAAACAGATAAGTCAATAAAACTTTCACCGTTTTGTGTTAGAAAAGTCGGAATATCAACATTATTGCTTGCTATCCAAAATGATTTTGCAGACGGATATGACCCAAACTTTTTGCCACGGGAATTGGTAATGCTATCGAACTATCTTCTTGAGCGTGAATTGCTATCGAACGTTAAAAGGCAATGTTTATTAGAATTAATCTGCGAAAACGAATCGAGCTTCAATAGATCATCATCAATATTATTGTTAAAATCTAAGTAGATGCTTGAAGAAAGGCGTCGAAACCCGTGAAAATAAATATTAATAAAAACCGTATCCTCATTAGAAATCTGAGAAAGAAGAAGGACATCTATATCCTTGTTTGTAACTAAAATGGCTGCTCTAACCCTACCTTGGCCCGCTCGAAAAATTCGAAGTCGCTTCGGGAAACCAGCAATATAATTGTTTATACAGTATGGTTCTTATATAAAAAGAATGTCAATATGTTTATTGTCAATAAATGCGTAGATGTTGTGGGTAGCCCAAAGCGAACGTTGAAAATTAATTTGAAACATTTAAAAATAGAAAAAGGAGTATTAAAAGCCATAGTCAATATTTCCCATTATCCTCTCTATTTTT
The DNA here is from genome assembly GCA_006491805.2 of Dysdera silvatica. NCBI lineage: Eukaryota > Metazoa > Arthropoda > Arachnida > Araneae > Dysderidae > Dysdera > Dysdera silvatica. Next base: position 142,686,042 of record QLNU02014176.1, read on the forward strand.
AATTTATACGTAGGGCACTGATGATCTATTGTGATCGGTGACATTGAATTTTTGCTCGTCTTTTGAAAACCTGTTATGGTTTATACAATTACTGCATTTTGTGTCCATTGGCTTCGGCATTCTTTCATGGAATGATCACCCGAACATAACGGGCATACCTTTTCTGCCTGACAGTTTTTTGTGTTGTGATTAAATTTATTGCATTTATAACATCTCAGGACTGAATTTTAATCCACGCAGTTACAAATACTCTATTTGGACTTCATTTTCGCTCCACACTCAATTATTTTCTTCCTGATATCTGGAGATATCTCTATTATTAAATTTCTGTTAATTTTCCTCCCAGTAAATATAAACTTTGCTCCTATTTTGCCATTCTCATTTATAACTTCATTTTTTTTTTTGCGATTTTATAATTCTTTCGGCGTTATCGACGTTGACCTCATCAGGTAGGTTTTATTGTAGTAGGTTCTCTTCGGTATATTATATCATTGTTCCCTTTACAAATAAGGACGTTATCCTTAGCTGTAGTTTTATGCTATCTACTCCCATCTTCAGTTTGCAAGGATCCATCTTTTTTTTAATTAATTTCGGCCAAACTACACGTGTATCCCCTGTGCGATTTGTCGTCAAGACGTGGCAACCCTGTCGCGGCAACCTCCTTTCCGGATTACGTCATCGTGCGCTCGCTTCCCGGCCGCCATACTTTTTTAAGGAGTAATTACCTTTTATACTGAGTTTACTACCTATTATACTCTTTCCAAATTTTATTTAAAAAAAACACGCTAAGCGTCTAATTTATTATGACTTTTGGGATCATTTCCTCTACTTCCTCTTTGTGACACCGTCTCCACATATACTCTGCGTAGTACGAGTCAAACAGCTTTTCAGCGCCGACATTCCGATTCTCCATTATCCCCTCATACCTCCTCTCCCTCCTTCTTCCCCACTCCTTCTGTAAAATATGAGTCCAACAGCTGATCAACGCCGATTTGCGAAGTACGAGTCCAACTGCTTTTCATCGCCGACATTGTGATACTCCACATTCCCCTCATCTCTCCCTACCTCCTCTCCCCTTTTCCCCCCCAAACCTCTTCACCTATACCTCCTCTAACCTCTTCTCCCCATACTTCCTCTAACCTTTTCCTCCTATACCTCCTCAAACCTCTTCCTGCCATACCTCCTCGAACCGCTTCCGCTCATACCTCTTCCTTCTATACCTCCTCTAACCTCTTCCTCCTATACCCCTTCTCCGTCCAAAACAAACCATCAATTCCAATCCGTTACAAAAATAAAAACATTTAAACTTTCGTTCATCCTATAGCCAGAACTCATAAACCACCACCGGCACGAACGGACGCTACGACACCAAAATGCAACTGCCACGCACATGACCGTATGTTCAACGCTCCACGAAACTTTCCCTCTGTTTTAAGAGTATAGCATCAGTTTTGGAGACGAGAATCCTTGTGCTGTTCCTTATGTCATTAAACTTCTGAGATAATTTTTTTATGTAGTCTTTAAATTCTTAATTTCTTATGAAGTCTTAGAATGCTTAACTTATTTTATACGTGATTTCTTATGTGGTCTTAGAAATTTTAGATAATTTCTATTATAATCTTGGACTTCTTATATTATTAAAAATCTTAGATAATTTCTTCTACAGTCTTAAAATTCTTAATTTCTTACGTGATCTTAGAACATTCACGTTATTCGTGATGTAATTGAAATTCCAGGGTTTTCCTATGTGGTCGTAGAATTCCTGAGCTATTGATACGTTCATGTATATTTTTATGCTACTGGAAGGCCTCACGTTTCAGCCACTGCCTTGACGTGGTTTTGTCTCCTGTAAACAAAACGAAAACTGGTCCACAACACCCTGTAAACAAAGGGCGCTTAAAGCCTTTTAAGGTAATTTACCTGTTGCCATTTCTCCCAGTCCTGCTTAAAATTTACGGGATGCTATAAATATGCCACGACGAAGCTAGGTTAACTGCCGATAAAGTTAAAATTTCACTTTGAGCGGCACCTTTATTGGCATCGATTTGTTGTTTGTGGTGTAGGGAGGGCAGAAAATCCTCAATTCCCTACACTTGGCGACACTAGCAGCTATTTTGAATTCATTAGGTCTTCATCCGAATATGCGGTCGCATCTGTTGACGGTTTAAGATAGAAAGAAAAAAGCATTTAGCGATAAAGTCTCCATTAGTAATTATTCCATTAGCAGGGCTCGGAACGCCATTTTATCCGACGGAGATGATCTCTTCATCGGCCAGACGATCAACCGCTATCGCTTAACCTTCTGAAAAAAGGACCTAGGGAGCTTAAATATTGAAATTGATGGTAACTACCTTGCAGAAAAGAGTCAAAGTTTTCTTCTTCTCGGAGTTTAATGTGACTCGAAAGCAGAGAACGGAAGCCCTTTGCATTAGCCCAGAAGCAGCTTCCAATGCATAAGGGAGCGCATTAGCATTTTAAAGAATCCTTCAATGTCGAAAGGGTAAAAAAAAGAGGGAACTTTTTTCAGTTGCAGACTTTCGTAGGGTAATCTTAGATTTTTTCCCTTTTTCAACAGTCTTTTCTTATCGGAACCAGTGTCTGAAAAATGATTAAATATTGAGGCAGGGAAAAAAACACATTTTTAATTAAATTAAAGATAAGCAAAAAAATTAACGCTTTCGTAGATAAAACGGCAACACTGGTTTTTCAGTGATAAGGGCTAATTATTTATTTCTTTTTTTAATTATGAAAGCGCCCTCTGTCGTTGAATTTTAGAAAATTTATCTCAAAAAGAATTTCATGTTATTTTTACAAATTAAAATCACTAATTGCTAAATATTAAAAAAATCATTAATTATGTATTAGCAAAAATAATTTGTAAATTTATCTTTTCCGCTCCTTACGAAAGAATTCTGTCGCAAGTACGATTAAAATATTTATCGTAAATTTACGATTAGAATATTTATCGTAAATTTACGATTAGAATCGTATCATTACGATATTTATGCATTTGGTGCCGATATGATGATTAATATTAAAGCTCGGACATAGTTTGCCGCCTGTAGGCTGACATATTACGACGCCAAATCTTGCCTAACACAACTAGAGGTAACAGCGATTTTGGTGTTTTCATCAAAGTTTTAATTTGAGCCTCTGGTGTTTATTTCATCTTTTTACAAATTTTCGCAAATTTGGCGCTTTTTGGGCCTCTCTTGAGGCGGCGCCCATATCAGCTCTCCCTTTAATAATGCCTTGTTACGCCTCCGAATATAACAATTAAAAATTAATATTTCTATTGGCTACCAAAAAATTCAGCTTCGCTTTTCCAAACTTCTCGTCGAAAATTTGCCGCCTTGGACTTCAACCCGCTTAGCTTATCAGTAAACCGGCGCAGTATAGCCCAGATGCTCTTGCGCCATAAAAAATCCAAACAAACAATCAGTAAACCCGCCACTGAACATAAGGAAACACTTAGGAACACCATGACGTCATTGAAAAGAAATTTAATAAATGAAAAAGCATTTAAATCACTTAACCTTTGGAAGGTCGCCAATAGGCTGCAGAAGCAAACCATAAGGTTAAATGAAAAAAAACTAAGAATTTTAAGATCTTGTAAGGAAATCTTTGACGAGCTATGAGGCTACTTAACAAATTACCTAAGAATTGAAATATATTCGAACTCACTTAATACAAGTACGGTTAAAACGAGCAATCTGCACATTAAGTTTAGTTCACTATTTAACTATATTAAGAATTTCACGCTTTTTACGAACACAAAAGCAGAATCTCAACTAATTTTTCCGACGAAAATGAAGGAAAGGAAAACGTCGAGAAATACGAGATGTACAAATGAATATGCCAAGCAAAAAATCAAAACTTACTGATTTTTTCAATAACTATTGAGGTGAAATTAAGCGAAATGAGACCATATGTGTATTTATTTACAGTGTAATAAAAATAGACCCCATATAGGTAAGGTTGAAAATTCTATGTTTATTAAATGATATAAAGTAAATCTTGCACTAAGAAAATTACCCAAGTTAATTCTAGTAATTATTTTATTACGTGTATGTAGCTTGAAACTGTCATTCCTTTCACGGGTTTTACGAGTAACTGTTAATACAAGAAATTTTACATATCCTTACCTTATCCTATCACCAGAATTCGAGTGTACCATAAAAAAGAAGTGCAAGGCCATATAAGAAATATCACTTTGGAATTGAAGGAAGCTACTGAAGGATAAATCACATAAGAAATCGTTTAAGAATTCTAAGAGCACGCAAAATACCACTTAATAATACAGAAGACCACATAAGAAAATATTTAAAGGTACTAAAACCAAACTTGTTGAAGCTTAATATTTAAGAATGGCTTGATAATAGTGAAAAGAGTTCCTTATATAGAATTCAATGTAAAACTTGTCTATCCCTTTGGTAACTGTATACAGGGACTTGGCAATTCAAAAAATATGGGGGGGCTTCAAGTATCTTTAAAAAAAAAAAAGATCATTTACCCTAGCGTTAAAGAGAAAGGTGCTCCCTAATACCAAGTGGGAGGAGATTGACCCTCAAGCCCTCTCTATTCTACACAACTGACTAGATACTTAGGGGCGTAGCAGGGTCTCAGTTGGGGCTAACAAATTCTGAAAGTCTAAACTAGTCTAAAAAAACAGTTGGGGGCTATTAAAAAATTCAAAAAAAAAATATGTTTTTAATTCTAAAAGCAAAATTCGGAAATTTATCAACTGACGTGTTCATGTATGAAATTGTCAAAACATTTTCGTAAAGTCATTGTGAACTCTGTGGTTCAGGGGGGAGGGGGGGTTAAGTTGGTTGGGTGGTTGTATTTTTATGGCGCAAGGACAGCAAGGGTCGAAAGGGATTAAAAACCCACAATAAAATGAATGCTCAACCAAGAGAACTTGCTGTGAATCTAGAGGGGCTAGGCTTTTTTTATTATATGTGGATTTTTGGACGAAAACAATCACTGTGTAACTGCAGGTGTAAAAAAAGCACTGTGAAATTCAACTCTGGTGTTTGTTTTTATATACTTTTATGGCGAGGAACCATAATGTATGTCAAGTGGCACAAATCCCATCATTTTCATTAGCTTCAAAGCCTCTATTTACATGGTAATTTGATTTTATTAAGACCCTGCCAGCCAGTTTCTGGGTACTCAAATCTTCTAACGTATTAAAAATTAACGTATAAAATTAACGTCAATTTAAAGTATTATTAATTAACTAACCTAGATTAGAGCCTCTTTGTTACTAAGTCTACTTGAGATTTTATTAATAGCTGCAGCCCTACCAATACCAGTGATAACATTGCATGCCCTTAAGGGGGTCAAGGAGTCAAAATTGTATTTCTTTTAATTTTGAAGTTAAATATTTAAAACTTTTTTTCACAAAACTATTGTGTCCATACTAGACATATTGAGGTAAAAAAAAAAGACTTTCTCATAATAAAAAAATTATTAAAGCTAAAATTATCGTTTCATATTTATCGTTATATTTTTAATTATTTTCAATTTATACTTCCAAAAAAATATTTTTATAAAAAAAAACACAACATAATGCTACATTCTATCAAGGAGATTTTCAATATTTTGCATACTTTTGTAATTAAAAATTCTTGATCTTTTCATATATGAATATTAATAGCACGATGAAATATAAAACATCATATTTTTAAAAGTTGCAAAAATATCAAAAACCCCCATGATATGTTTCAAGATAAATATAGTTCTTATTCTACCTTCAAAATTTTATATCTATAGCTTTAATTGTTATAAAGGTTTAACCACATGAATACATTCAAAAACACATACCTGAGAAAACGGACTTTAAAAATAAGGAATGAAAAAGCCCTAAAAACAAACTGGGCAAAGTTAGGCAGTTTAATCAGTGAGTTTACTTCTTTTCGGGGGGGATTTTCAAATTGTTTGAGTGTTTGTGTGTGTACACCCACATGCTAATAAATTAAACAAAAGTAAAATATGACGTGTATTACATAATTATTACAGGATCACAAAAATACTCTGTTTAGGTTATTTACACACTTTGGTCCTTTAAAAATTTAATCGACCATATTTACAATTCACATTTGAAAGTGAAAAAAAAATCCTACAGAGATAAATTTGGTATCAAAATGTGCAGAAAGATTTAAAGTTTTTAGATAAAGTCTGAAAACCGATGTTTCAATCATTTTCACGAACATGTGTATCCCTAGGATTCATAACTATCTGTGAAAGTGATGAATTCAGAAAAAAAGCAAGATCAAAAGTGTATTATTATTTCTAATAGCCATTCCGATGGGGGGAAACCAGATGAAAAGAACATTATTCTTCGCATCTTCTTTTTTTTTTTTTTTTCTTACCCTCGCCTAAAGAAAAAAGGACATTTTAGGAGTAAAGGTTTCCAAATTTGAAGTTAAGGTCTCCACAATTCACGGGATACCACAATATGGTCGCTAGTGGACCTTTCTTCTGCCTCTCTTCATTCCCCCCTCCCCCTCTCTCCTCCTAAAATCCGTCTCCTCAAACCAGAAATTACAGTTATTTAGAGAAGGATTCTAAAAGGTTGATCCCGACCTGAAGGTAGGGGGACGGGCGGGAGAAGGGAGGCAGAAAGACGTACTACACCCAAATCGATCCTCCCTTTACCTTAGCAGGGGCGGAGTCCTCCCTCGGCGTGCGGTAACCATGGAAACTGGCTCGAGCGCGTCCCTTGCTCTCAGGCATCCCTTCTCTTATGGATGCTACTCCTTAGCTAGGAAAAGAGGCAAAGAGGGAAAAAAGAAGCTAGACGAAATAAGGTGGGGTGGGAGGAGGTACGGATACCCCTTCTCGTGCGAACAGACTTCTGTTTCACAAAAGGATTGATCCTGAAGAAAAAGAAAGTATTGGTAAAGAATAGAAAGAGCAAACGAAGAATTTGTGCTATCTTTCTCAGAAAGAGAAACTTCCGTTTGCCGCAACTGAGGAAGTATTTTTTTTTTTCTTACCTAACTTTTGATCCATCTAATGCTTTTCTAATTAATTTGGAACGTAATGGAGAAGTCAGAATTAAAACTTTAATTTCGAAGACTCGCGTATGCAAATAGTTTTTCCGTAGAACCAATAAAATCATTTGTTTAATAAAACCGCAACGTCTTTGTAAATTAAGAAAAATAATAACCAATTTTCAAATTAGCATATGCGAACTATTAACTATATAAAAATTATATACAACTGAAAACAAAGAAATAAATTTAAAATTCAATAAACCTTACATATATTATCTCAAAGTCAAAATACAAATTTGTCAATCAAAATAAATTTTATATTAAAAAAATAAATTTTACGTCAAAAAAATAAATTTAAATAAAAGAGATTAGAATCGATAGACAAAATATCTTTTTGTGGATTAAAAACTACCTTTCACAACCTTTTGGTCTGGAACTATATACTACTGCGCATTAATACAACTGTAAGAACCCAACCACCACGAAGGCACGTGTGATCGCGGATGGATACCTATCGATTTTTGGATGCCGGCATTGGCCAACGAAGCTGCCGGTGTGCAGGGATGTGCCAGAATATGGCGCTGTAAAAGACTGGTGGATCTCGTCACAAAACTGGAAAATTTCGCTCATTTCCTCGTTTCTCCGCAATTTTCAGCCCTAAAGCAATCATCCAGATTTGAAAATCTCCAGAACTGGCGATAAAGTAAGATATTTATCTCATAATTTGCAGTAGAATTTTCATTCGTTCCATGTTCCCAAATTTTAGAGTATTTAAATCACTTAGGTCACTTTCAATTTTGGCGTGCTTATTGGTTTCTTGTGAAATCGATTGATTTGTAAAATAACTCGTGCTGACTCTAAGACGGTCCTAACTAATTTGCGTGCACATCAAGGTAATAAAGTATCAGTATTGTTTTACGAAAGTGACAACCCGAAACTTGTGTACGGACACAAATTCCAGGTTCCCAGATTTTACTATGCCTACCGCCTTTTCTGGGTGTAGAGTATTTCGATGAAATCGGGGGGAAGGGGGGAGGGATGGTACCTAAAATGTCTGCAATACAATAGTGACTATTGTATGGCAACCACCTCATCAGACAGAGGGATATAATGATAGCATTGAAATCTTCACTGGCATTACTCATTCTAAACTCTCTAAAAAAAAACGCACGCGAAGAGGAAGGTGAATTGTCGTAGAAATTAAAGATTATCTGTAAAAAATCGCAAATTTAAGGTATTTCAGGAATCAACCTGATCGAGGGAAGGAATGTGTGGTTGTTTTTTCTATGTAAGAATACTGCATCTACAACGATGATGATTTTTTCAATAGAAATAAACATGGAAATTGAAGTGACTTCGCTGTCTGTTGCAATTTAAATTGACAAAACAAATAGATAACCACGAACCGTTTTTTAAAGCTGCTAATGTCTATGAATGGTATTAAAATAACTATCGTTATCGGAGGAAGATGGCTACACAACGGAAATCATTTCAACCGCGGGAGCGTCTTTAGCAATTCTAGAAATTTTATCTAATCTAGATCTTATCCACATCTTATCTCTTCAACCTTGTCTTTCAAGCGCCTTCTTCTACATAGAAGTCTCATCCTAGTTTTTAAATTTAAAACCAATCTCTCTCTCCCTCTCTATCTCTATCTATCTCTCTCTATCTATCAAATAAATAAATAAAGTGAAATCCAATTATAGTAAGTTCGGTTACAACGAAAGAAAATAAGATATTTGTATGGTTGAATCCAAAATCGACTGTACGAAACCCTTTATTGCGAGAGAATTGTTATAACTGGGTTTTCGTTATAAGCGATAAAGTTATAATCGAATTCGATTGTATAAAGTTAGTACGTATATAATTAACCATAACGATAAGAGCTTTATGTATGTGTTGTAGTATAGTTAGCTATGAGGCAGGCAAGATACCCACCGGTTGACACGTGCTGATTTGTAATTAGAGTAAAAAGTATTGTAAACTTTTAATATCTGTGTAATACTGTCAGATCTGTATATAACGGTGCTCAAAGGGCCTGAAAAGGTGTTATATATACACGGTTGAACATAATACTCTGTATATCTGTCAAGACCGGAATAGATATCGTTATATAGACAGATTATTATTATGGAAAGTACCGTTATAGGCAAATTATCATTATGAACACTACCGTTATAGGCAGATTATCATTATAAACAGTACCATTATAAGAAGATTATCATTATAAACAGTACCATTATAAGAAGATTATCATTATGGAGAGTACCGTTATAGACAGATTATCATTATGGACAGTACCGTTCATGGGCGTTCATTTTTTTGTAGGGGTGGGCAAAGATTACTTCAGCAGAAATAAAAAACCTTCATTCAAAAATACCATAATTAAATTATTTAAATAAGTATTTAATTTGTTTAACTAAATAATAAGACAATTTAGTTCAAATAGAATAAAGAGATTACATATTTTTGCTCGAGAAAAAAAAATAATTTTTTTTTTTAAATCCAAGGGAAGACAAGTCCCCACTCTTGCCCCATGCTGCTGACGCCCATGGTACCGTTATAGAGAGCTTATCATTATGGACATTACCGCTATAAACAGATTATCATTATGGACAGTACCGTTATAGACAGATTATCATTATTGACAGTGTCGTTATAGACAGATTATCATTATGGACTGTACCGTTATAGACAGATTATAATTATAGATAGTACCGTTATGAACAGATTATCATTATGGGCAATACCATTATAGACGGATTATTGTTATGAACAGTACTGTTATAGACAGATTATCATTATTGACAGTATCGTTATAGACAGATTATAATTATAGATAGTACCGTTATAGACAGATTATCATTATGGACAGTGTCGTTATAGACAGATTATAAAATAGATAGCACCGTTATAGACAGATTATCATTATAGACAGTGTCGTTATAGACAGATTATCATTTGACAGTACCGTTATGGATAGATTATCATTGTGGATAATACTGTTATAGACATATCATTATGAACAGTACCTTCATAAACAGATTATCATTATGGACATCGTTTACACTTACAGACAGATTTCACAGCATAACTGCAGATGTATTAAATAAATGTAAAGTAAGTGCCTTTCAGTGTACAAATTAGTATAAAGTAAGTGCATTAGTGTTAAATATGTGCGCAGTAAGTGCATTGGTTTAAATGTATGTAAAATAAGCTCAAAATATTGAGTAAAGAAATTATGAAATAGTACATGACAGGCTCTCAAGAATAGGGCAGGCACGTTGAAATAGTGCATGGCACGTTGAAATAGTGCATGGCAAGTACAAGCCTCATTGTTAACTACAATTAATGAATAAACTTTCAAATATATTTTAGTAACTGAAAAAACTATAAAAATGTTCACTGACGTCTGAAGCCATACAGTGCCGGTTTAAAGATTTGATGGGCCCTAGATTGGAAGAGAATAGAATGGGCCCCTTAACGAATGTAACCCTCGCGATACTCAGTTCATAAATCATGAGTTTTTCTTTATACAATAATTTCTGCCACCCACGTATAGATTATAGCTCAAACTAGAGCTTTTATCGTTTTTGAGAAAAAGAGACGCTTTCCCCATCCTGGATTCGAACCAGGGTCCCTCCGTTTAGCCCGGAGTGTCTTGGACCGCTAGACGAATGAGGAATTTCTTTATAGTTCATTATCTTCAATATTCAAGTTCATAAATAGTGAACATTTCTCGGACACTTGTCGATAAAGAAGAATGAAATAACGCTTGAACACTGAATCCATGGGCGTGTACAGAAAGTTCATAAGGAAAGGGGGATTACAAAGCTACAACTCACATATTCCTATGTTAAATATACAAAATTTCCTTGCAATGGGGGTTACAGCCCCTAAACATCCCCCCCCCCCTGCATATGCCATTGACCAAATCTCTTTCATGGCCTCTTGTAGTGCTCTAAAATCGCGGGCCTACTGGGCCTGTGCATAAATTATCCAGCATCGGATCCGTAACCAGGCTGAGGATATGGGGGGGTTGAGCCCCTCTGGAAATGAAACCCCCCCCACACACACACTGGAAAATCTTCCTTTTTTTTTTCAAAATAAATTATTGTAGAATTTATACATTCTAAATTTTTTGTTTTGTACGAAATTGTACATGACAATGATTGTTCTTTGACGTTAAAAATGTATTCAAAATAGCTTTCTACGGTAGATCTTGTATACATCATGTTTTTTACAGAGGTTTGAATCTTCATCTAATCTATAATAAAGATAAGGGAAATTACAACTTTTAAGATGCCTCTAAGTTTTTAATGCAAAATTTAAGTTAAGAAATTTATTCTATTCATATTAAATATAGTAGTTAGCTTATATATTTATATTATTAAATACAGCACACAAAATACATCAAAACATTAATAAATTTGAAGCCCCTGTAGCTTTCAGAGCACCTCCCCCCCGTAACAAGCAGTTTTCCTGTATGAGCGTGCTGACTTTTTAAACCCACCCCTTAAATAAGAATTGCATTAATACTCGATAATAAAGGTTAAATAATAATAATAATATTATTATTATTATTATTATGCAAATTCAGTCCATGTTGTATTTGACTAGTTTCTTCGATTTACTTATCAAATCCCTTCCAAGGACCTCAGATAAATAGAGGGACCTGCATAATCTATATATACATATACTCTATGTACTAAATAAATTATAGGGGTATATATATATTGATAATGGAGTTATGACCCCACAAGGCCCCCCGCGTCCTACATACGCCCATGATACTGACTTAGCCTGCTTCTCCCTCTTCCTTTAAATCGCCATATATCATAGAAACTTCCACGAAGCCTTCGTTTCCTAACCATGCTGCTCTAAGCATGTTAAAAAGGTTAGGGTTTTTTTAACGTGTTTTTTGGGGCTTTTTAACGTATTTTTTGGCCCACATGCAGTCGTAAAAGGAATAAAATTATTTTTTAAATTTTAATTTTACTTCTTATGCATGGGTATTGATTAAAGGATCGTTGATGATTTTATTTTTAGGCTTTAAAGTTGCTTAAAAATGCAAATTTTTGTCTCTAATCTCATTTTGAAGTCTTAGTACGTCAACGGTAATCCTTGTGACGTCACCGCCCTAGAAATTAACTCTTGATGAAATGTTAAAAATCTGGCAATGCTCTCGGGGAGTCGTCTGCTCGTTAATCATCGAGTACTTACGTCTTCTTCACGGTTATCGCCTGTAATTTCCTTTATTTCGTAATCTGTATTAAAACGTGTGTCGCTGGCAGCGTCTCAGACGTTTGAGCCAAGATCTTATCACACTACCAGCGACGATAACATATTTTTTAAGTTCTCGTTCCTGTTTTCCTTTGTTTTTTTTTATGTTCCCGGCGTTGCCAAATGCTTTATGACAAATTAGCACTACTCAGTTTGATGTTTCTGTTATGGGGAGAAGTTTATGTTTTAAAATGTGGCAACGGTTCAACAAACGATGTTCTTTAAGGACTACACAAAAAGAAGTAGAAAGATACTCAGAGATCGGACTTTTCTTGATGTCCTGAACAAGAAAAATGAACTGAAACTTGGAGGGGGGGGAGGAGCGAAATTAACATGAATGGCATGACAAACAGCAAAAGTCACCAAGATGTGACAGGCCCACCGCATGAGGACAGGCCTATATTTATAAATGAACACATTGGGCAAGTTCCCAAGCCGCAAAATTTTAATGGCGGCGGACTTCTTTTTAATTAATTAATTATAACATATCTATTTATCTAATTCTATAGAACCGTGCTCCCACGATAAAACGACTCTCCTTTTTTGTCCCAATTTGAAATTCTGAAGGCTTCCGCGACACAGCTTTTATGGAAAATGAAACCATTCGACGTAAAAAGGAGATAAAACGCGAACTAACTGAAAAACGCTAAAATAAGAGAACAAAATGTTAACAGTTGACCATTTGATGACAATTAATGTCGAAATTTGATGACAATTAATGTCGAAAGTGGCCTCAGAGTGTGTGTTAACAATTCGTAAAGTCCCGATTTCGATAAAGGACTTGCGCACGTGGTCTTTAGAAAAATAAATAAATGAATTAAATCAGGAGTGTCAAAATAAGGGAATAGATGTTTAATATCTATCAGACTGATGGCATGTTGAGCAAAGTATTAAAAATCTATTTATTTATTTTTTATTTATTTTACAAAATTCACATAAGACCATAATATATGAAGGGTATCCCCGGAATGACCGTGTCACCCCTTAATAATTCGTGTTCTTCCGAAGGAAAGAGTTCGTTTATGTGTATCTCACTTTGACAGCTGAATGCGCTATCTTTCTATATCATGAATAATCCCATAGATACAAGGAAATTGTGCTAAAAAATACAAAACGTACTTTTTCTCTCTTATTTCAAAGTGCACTCTATATATTTTTTACATAGGAAAAAGTTTATTTAATTGTGATTCTAACAAGATCAAAATGGATTTTCTGATGTAAATAGAACTGGTGATATTACGTGTCGAAATCGTAACATATGCGTCAATTCACTTGAGGACAGTGGCGTACGCAGGGGGGGTGTTGATGGAATTATAACCCCCATTACAATGAAATTTTTTGCATTTAACATAGAAATCTGTGAGTTGTAGGCTCTATAATCCCCCATTGAACCTATAACCTCCCCTTATGAACTTTCTGTGTACGCCCATACTTAAGGACAACAAACCATTAGACCGCGTCCATTGGTGCCGACGGCATAAAAATATTTAGGAGGACAACATACCAATAGAAGGCATTTTGTTTGAAGCTGGAAGGGGGGGGGATATGGAACCTTAATACCAACGTTGGGGGGACGGGCCTCCCCTGTCCCACCCCCGCTAACTGCGCCCGTTGCGTGTTGTCCACACACGCAACGGAACACCGTATCGTAACATTGTTGCGTATCAAATCTAGATCGCACTCCCTAACAGAACACCGTAACATTTCCGCGTCCCACCGGTTGTCGGTTTTACCCCCGTCGCTGCAAAGGAATGTTACAGGGCTATGTTGCACCCTATGTTCGTCTATTTGAACCGGTTTACGAACAACAGCGTTTTGTCAGTGTAGATTGGATATCGGCGTGAACTGATGGGAAGCAGTGCTGTTACGCACTGATGACACGCGGCAATGTTCGCCCCGTAACATCATCGTGTAACACGGGATGTTATGCGACGATGTTCTGTTGCGTGTCTGTACGCACCCTTACATTATTGAATGTTGCGACTATTGCCAATAAAAATTGTGTTTCCTTCAAAAGTTAATAATATAATAAAGAGAAGGCGTCACAATTTCATACTCTGTCAAAGGCAACACGCTGAAGAGGGGACACTAGACTATGAGGTATAGCTTTAACTAGACTATGAGGTATGGCTTTAACTAGACTATGAGGTATGGCTTTAACTAGACTATGAGGTATGGCTTTATCTAGACCAAAAAATGCATTTTCTGCGAACACAACTGGACTGATATTAAACTTTGATATTTACGGAAATGTTTAAGCTAAATAAAATTACTTTTGTTTTGTGTTTAATTTTTTAATTTGTCTTCTAATTAGTAACCTTTCATGGAATATTTTTTTTCACCTTGAGAAGCTAAACATTTCCATACAATTTTTAAATTTCAACTCGTAATTTTAACTTTTGAAGCCCGAGACGGCCCGAACCCGAAATACTTTGTGGGAATTTTAGCCCGAAGCTTCAAATATAACTCTAACCTCGTGAAGTACGATTCAATTTTCTTCGAATTTTCATATGCACGTATTTCTACAGTCGTCGAAAACGAATCACATAGATATATTTCTTGAAAAATTCCGAAAATAAAAAGTCAATTTCCAGTTTCAGTTGCATCAGTCTAATAAGTCCGCGCCCATCGCATCTCTAATGTATACGCCCATCGGCGCCGACTGCATAAAAATATTGTTGGGGGGGGGACAATATACCGGTTGAAGACATTTTGTTTGAAATTGAAGGGATATATGGAACCCTAATACCAACATTGGGGGGCGGGTCCCCCCTGTCCCCCCCGCTAACGGCGCCCGTGTATACGCCAATGGCATGATCATGATCGCAGAAGCTCTTGAGAAACGAATATTCAATGTACCACTTGTGAATGATAGCTCTATGAGTAATATTCACAATACCACTAACCTCTCTCACAAGTAAGTGGTATTCACAATGCCACTTACAGATGTAACAGCTCTGTGATACACAAGTAAGTGGTATTCACAACACCACTTACAGATGTAACAGCTCTGTAATACACAGGTGGCCAAAAAGGTAGTCTATTTCTTATCGCATGACGTGATGTTTTATATATTACATTATCTCTTAGTATGTTATCTCTTATTATGCCACATTATCTCTCGTTGTATTAGATTATCCCGTATTATATTGCAATACCTCCTGTTGTATTGCATTAATTTTCACCGTATTAGATTATCCCTTGTATTGCATTAATTTTCACCGCATTAGATTATCCCTTGTATTTATTGCATTATATATCATTTTGTTACATTATCTTTTATTCTATTTTGTATCATTTATTACATAACACGTTACACCTTACTGTATTACATTGAAGATACATGTATTGAAGAAATGCAATAATTCGTCCAGTTGAAATAATATTTATTAAGGCTTTCAATGTTTAGCTTAATTCAGTAATACATGCCAGAAAATAAATTAATTCGAATACAACGTTAAATAAATTTAGTACGCCTTTTTTGGCGGAGCCTTCTATGAGACGTGTGTGCACTTTGATGGTAAACTGAAGACCGATTATTATTTTAGAATTCGAAACGCAGTTACAAATACCGTTGCCAAATACAAAATGTGAAATTATAATTATACAATATGTTTTGCCAGATGGAATTATGTGTATGTAGAAAACATCACATAAAGAGGAAACAATTTGGCATTTTGCCAATTTTAGAAATTGAACTTAAGTTTCCTTTTCTTGCTATTCTAAGTGGCAACAGTTAAGAAAGCCTACGAAGTGAACATGGTGTTTCTATTGTGGGAGCCCACAACATTATTACTTATTGCATTTCATTACAGTTTGTCATATAACCCCCTTTTCTTATTATATTGCTTTTACTTTTTATTATATTGCTATTACCTTTTATTATAATATATTATCTAATATAATATGGGACGCGGTAAAAACCTTCCTTAACGGGCACTTGTCGGACCGAAAAATTTGCCCTTAAAATAGGAGGGACCGTTAAAAAAGAGGAACATTATTATGACGAAGTTTTTGCAGAGAATTTTTACATCTGACCATAGAGATGGAGGTGGCCGTGAAAAGGGGTTTTACTGTGTTACGTATACTATCCCATAAACTACAATTAAAATTGAAATAAATCATATCTTAAAATCGTTATAGAGCACTTTTAAAAACAGAGCCATCTATCACACTCTCTGCGTATGTTTCAACTACCGGATAGTACAAGCTTTTTCATGGACTCAACTACTATAAAAACTACTATAAAAAACTACTACTACAAAAAAAAATAGTAGCGTAACACTTCAAAAAATATGGGGGAGGGATCATGTGGTTTTAAAGGACATCATGTGATGCGGTCTTAAAAGAAGGTGTGTTTACTAATATCCAATGGGGAACTTCAGCCTCTCCCATTCTTACATCAGTGACTACTAGTGTTGATAGTTTCTTTTTGTAGAAGAATCAGTTTACGTTTTCTAATCCGTGATAGGCTGTGACAGCATTCAAGGGACGTAGGTAAGGGGGGGACGGAGGCTCAAAGGTCCCTAATTAGACAGTAAGACACATAACTTGGCATGAGGCTACTTGGACCGCCCCCCACCCCACAATTTTTTAATTGTTACGACCCTGATAGCGTTCATCAATTTTTTATTGTTATCATAAATATGTCGAAGTAAAGAGCTATAATAATACACAACGTTTTGTCTGATAGGACAAATCCTACAATATAAAACGTTGTGTGTAAACAGCAAAACGGACGTTTCATCGGATAAAAACGAAGTCCAAGATCAGATAGGAAAAGAATTATTTTACGAGAGCTGATAGGACGTCTGGCACTTTTTGACTACTTTTTAGCTACTTAGAACCACTTTTTGGCTATTTTTAGCTACTTAGAACCACTTTTTGGCTACTTAGAACCACTTTTTGGCTACTTAGCTAATTTTACTTTAGCTACTTTTACTTTTAGCTAATTTTACTTTTAGCTAATTTTACTTTTAGCTACTTAGAACCACTTTTTGGCTACTTTTTAGTTACTTAGAACCACTTTTTGGCTACTTTTAGCTCTTAGAAGTCGGAAATGATGTGAAAAACGGACAAAAAAGGCATTACAGTGTAAACACTTCACAAAACGTACGTTTTGCATGACCGATGCGATTGAACGTACAATAAGACGTTGTGTGTAAACCGGCCTTCACAAATGTCCGGCACAGCATGACCATGGATATCCTTGCGCCATAAAAATCAAACAAATAAACGAAAAGGTGTGCCCTGTTCGTACATATTTTGCAGTTCCCCGAAATACGCAAGCATATAAACACATATGCTCGTCTGCTCGCAAACAGCAAGCGCTTTTGTAAATACCTATCAAACACGTAAGCAGAAGCTATGTGTGTAGTGATCTATTGATTTCACCTAAAGAACACGCACGCTTATGGGTAAGTCAACATCGGCAGAAAAGTTAAGTTCGTTAATGGTTAACGTGAGCGTTTATTTATTTTTTTTCCTCAAAACGGGACATACGGCGTATGTCCCGTTTTGAGGGAAAAAAATAAATGGGACATCTACTAATTTTTCGGTAATAGTATGTTATCAAAAAAAAAAATATATAGTTCTTCATAGTTTTTATTTATTAATGAAAAGAACAGGAATAAATATGTGAAAATAAATAATTTATATGGTCTTTTTTCTGCAGAAATATATGGTCTATTTTTCTGCAGAATTATTATGGTCTATTTTTCTATTTTTTAGAATTTATATGGTCATGAATGTGGTCATAAATACCTGTATGACATCATAATTATGGTGATATATTAATTATGGTCATAAATTTATGTGGAAAAAATAGGAATAAATATGTGAAAATAAATAATTTATATGGTCTTTTTTCTGCAGAATTATTATGGTCTATTTTTCTATTTTTCAGAATTTATATGGTCTATTTTTCTGCAAAACGTATTTGCTTAAGTATATTTGGATTTGATTTTAAATAAGAATAAAATTTATCTTTGTAATTTGAAATTTACCTTTATAATTGTCATTGCTTTGGGAACAGCGACTTGCGGCTGTGTTTTTTCGCTCGTCCACAACTTATAAGAGAAAAGATCCCTTCTACTGGTGCATTACTACCTGATACGCATAAAATATATTCAATAATTATACGAAAGTTTGCACGATTCAAATTATTGATGTGAAAATGATTGAACAATGTCACGCAATGACTTTCAATTGAAACATTCCCAGTGTTCTATCTGTCACTTTTTGAGGTGAAATGTAGTTGTAAGTGCTCATCAAATACTTCTGACATCTTGGTTATAATTAATAAGTCTCTTTTCGATCAATCACACATCCATTACACTTCAAGTTTTTTCCCAAGTAGGTATTTTGGTTAAATTCACCCATTCAAATATTTATATTATTTCATTTTCTGTCAATACTATCATTAGATAATTAACAATAATGTCTGATGTTTCACACACTTAATCTTGAAATTCTAAAAGTTTGACTTGTATGCCTTCGTATGATAAAAAAGAAGCGGACTAAAACAGGGAATATTTTCATGAACGTTAATATGATAACACAATTGCATTCGCTGAGGCGATCTTTTAATTCAGCTATTACTATTAACTCTAACACATTTACAATATTAGCTTCTGTTTCCATACGAGAACATCTAACTTTCTGTTCAAAACATGCTTGAATTAACTTAGAAGCACAATCATTTGAGCAAAAACTGTGGTTCTCTTGCATCGCATGGTAAACCCAGGCGTCTTCCGTCGCAACAACTTCCAGATCTTTCGAAGTTGGTGAACCCATTATTTTTAAAAAAAAAAATTAAGCATTGAAGAATTCGAAGCGGTAGCAATATCGGAATTTTTATGTTTTTCTGATCTTAAATGTTAATATCGCTGGCACCTCTATGAACTATGCTATATTCTGTAAAACGCTTTTCACATCTGACGCCTGATGGGGTTAATTCTTTGCTTTGTAAACGGATACTTCGTTTCTAAGTTAACATTAAAAGTGCGCTTGCGTGTGGGCATTCTTAAAATGGAGGAGGTAACGTAAAGAAATTTAAATTGACTACAATAACACACGTTAGTAAAAAAAAAAATCGTCAAGAAAAATGAGTGAGCGAGCCAGCTTCTGATCGACTTACATTTTGTGTGAGACGTATGAAGCATGCCCCACATTGCCGTGCTACTAGGGTTTCTCTCTTTCTGAAAGCGGGACATTTCGGCGACCCGAAGCTTTGCTTGGGAACAACGGGACAGGCTACCTAAAAACGGGACGGTCCCGTTCAAAACGGGACGTATGGTCAGGTTATTAATGATTCAATATTGACTGTGACCTATTTTATGAGCTGTATGTACAAAGGACGACCCCTCGTTACCGCCACGCGATTTTTATGTTAGGGATGATGACGTCACAAGGTGTGACGTCACGAGACATTTTCAAAGCTTATAGTTCAGATCATGAAGGCGTGTGTTTGTGCTGAAATGCAAGTAAATTTTCCGACCTCCGAAAACGGCCACCATTTTCTAAGACAGTCGAAACCTAAACCGTTATGAATCGAATTACGTAAAATGTACTGCCATTTTATTAGCGCTTAACGTTTCATTGTGGACTGTGCGAGACATCATCAGAGAAACGGGTGAGCAGTTTCCCTCTTACTCCAAAAGTAACCATGTAAACATCTTGTTCTTGGAGAAACTGGTCAGCCGTCTCTTCATTCATTTTTTCGAGTTCGTCGGAACGAAATACTAAAGGTTAACAAGCAACTACGGGAAGACACACATCTCGTACTTCAATCGTTATGTAAAGGAACAATTTTCAGTGGAATCACTGATTTCCGGGGCAGGGAAATTTCCCTATATGGTAGGGATCTTTTAACCCTTGCTTTGACCACGAGCTTCTTTTACTTCCTTAATTTTGCGGACCCAGAAAACTCTCCAGGACAGGGACTTACATCGTCACATGGAATCCGAACCACAACCAGCTTTTACTGCTACGAAAATTGATTGAATGCAAGACTAAAATGAAGTGAACCAGCGTAGGGAAATTTCCCTTATATTTGCATGCATCGTTTATTCTTTACCTTGAACGAGTTTTATTTCCCTGTCATTATGAATCCAGAGACTCAGCAAGGACAGGGACCTACACATGGAATCCGAACCACAACCAGCCATTTCTACCACGGGGATTGAAGCGGGCATCTCAAATTCGCATTTAAATGTTGCCAGTTTTGAAAACGCATTCCGTTATAATGACGCAATTTTATTTCTCCGATGAACCCCGTTTATCACGTAGCCGAAGGTACCGCCGGGAAATAGGTTGCCATAATAAAACTTTTCTCTTATTTCGCGCTAGCAGCGCACCCTGGCGATGAACGTCGTAACTCCGGAAACACACGGCCATCCCGTTTCGAAAATGGCTCCCATCATGCAGTACTCTCTGCGATTGGATGGTCACGTGCTCCATTCGCGTGCGAACTGATGTTCGTTTATGTTGAATGCAGGTGGTAACAACGTATTTCTTGGACCGGCTAAATCCTGCCATAAACCATAATCCATTGATGCGCGACCTGCGGGCCGGGAACAGCCCGCAATTTCTTAATTTTGGCTCAAAAGCCGCGACGTGCGGAGAAGCGTTCAATTTAAAGGAAGCGCATATTTTTTAAACATAAATGTTCCCCGATTATACGACAGACCATGATCGTATAAACATAGGCAGGAAGTTTATAAGAGGGAGGAAGGTTACAGAGCTAAATTTCCATATATTCATATGTATATATATACCAAATTTCATTGCAATTGGGGAGGCAGGGGCGGACTGGGCCGCCGGTGCAATCTCATGGGCGATAGAGCTTGCGTTCTCATGGGATATGGGACTCGCGTCCTCCGACGGTTCAAGGTATGCGCCCTTTGACAGCACAAAGTCCGCCCCTAGTGTTGAGACGCGTCTACCACCATATTCGTATTCCAAGGTTTGAGCCCCTATTCGACAGGGGTCGGACCTCTGTCAGAGGTAATGAACCCCCTTTCTCTGATAACTAAATTCTGGTCTTAATGGCGTAGCAAATTGTGTGCCTTTAGGCTGAAAACGACTTTGGGCCCCATTTTTATTAAAAGAGGCCCCAAAAATAAGTGAAAAGAGCACCAATTCACTAACGCCTCTAGGCTTTACTTACTTTTGCTATACAAGTGTGCTAAATCGGTCACAGAACGATTCAATGAACGATATTGCCTGTCTGTTACGAACGAAATGACTCATTTAGTGAGTCGGTCTTTGAACGATTTCACACACCGCTAGTAGTGACGCCCCTTGTCCGGACATTAGTTGTCATTGGACAATAAAAAAAATATCAAAGAGCTTTCCCATTGTTCTCTAATCCGTTTTCTTATCTCCGCCATTCACCTCGTCTGGGAACGCTGCCCTTAGTCTCTTAGAATCCAATTTATAATTTACGCGATTGTGTCTGTAAATTATTAAAACGAAAGCGTAAATTGTGTCCGTAAATTGTCGACAAAACTACGTAATTTTTGTGGAGAATGTTAACAATTACGTTAACCTCATGATTTGTAAACTTATTCCATCCTCAGTACTATGGTCACTGCCATATGCAGGGGGGGGGGTGATTGATGGGTAAAACACCCCCCTGTGATGGAATGTTATATATACAGTGGGTGTATCAGTTAACGAACAGTTCGGACTGTGTTCGTTAACCAATCATCACTGTATATATATACATACATACGAATATGTGAAGTTTGGCTCTGTGAACCCACCTTATGAACTTTCTGCTGGTGCTAATGATTATGAACCTTGTTGAACTTGACATGAGTATTAGTACATTTCGCACCATCATAATTATCTATAAGAAAAATGTCTATAATACTATCTATGTCTATCATATCATCTATAGAAAAATTAATCTTCAAGAATTCGATATCCCGATGTGCTTTTAAAAGGGTCAAAATCTTGATGTGGCGATGCAAACGCCCCCTACCTAAGCGTCTCTAAAGCAGCTACATGCTCAAAGTATTTTCAAGGTAGAAGCAAGCAAGCAAGTGAAAGAAAATCACCTAAGGTCTATATTAACATTAATCCGCCACTCTCTCATCCGTCACCCTCTCAATCACCACTCCCTAATTCGCCACTCTCTACTTCACTATAAATCGTAACTCTCTAATTCGCAACTCTCTAATTCTCAAGTAACTCGGTAGGTTTTCAACGTTAACAATAGCTCATCGTTATTGCATTTACGGAAGATTTTTACCTTACCCTTTTTATTGACTATCGACAGACAGAAAAACAAAAGCGGGTTCAATATCTACCGAAATCGCTAAAAATCCCTAATCTAAAAAAAAATCAGTTTTGTGGCCGCTTTTTCTGTGAAAATATAGCTGGCCGCTTTGGAAAATTTCCACAGTAATGTGGCACATGCTGTGATAAAGCAAAAGCGCGGAATTCATCCTCTGTGATCTGGGGAGAACGGCCACAATTAATTTCCGGAATGTGCGAAAATGTTTTATTCCTCCAACACGAAGAGAAAATGGGAGATAGGGAAAACAGCGTGGGGAAATATCCCCGTGATCGAGCAGGAAATCAGGTTTCTGGACACAAAAAAGGGAATATTCATTCTCTCCGCTCATGAATATTCCTCTCGCCGCTTTAATTTCTATTATGAAGAATAAATCGGAGCTCGGTGTTCGCCAGGTTCCAGTACGAGACCCTGGAGGACAATTTGCGCCTTGAAACTCGACCCTAAATGGGGCATAACCATCGCGCCTGAAACCCGGCCATCGCTAACAGCGTGTACGCATGCAGACGCCGCCGAATCTGGGAAATCCGGTTTTCCTGATTGCGATCCGGTGAGTTATGAGGGCATCGGGTATTTTCCGGAATTGGTCGAGACGGAATCACCGGCGAATGACGTCTTTTACGACCACCATCTTACGATTGAAAATCCTGTTGCACTTGTGAGAAATTAAGAATTCATCGGTCAGGTCCCTTCGTTTACTGCAAATTGGCTCTGGCCTAATGAACGCGATTTGTAGCAGAGTCGATGGTTTTCCTAAACGGGGCGTTTAACAATGGGACATTACAGATGCACCCAATCGTTCGAAGAGAGATTTCACTCACCGTTTTGTGGGCATGGCGGCTTAAAGAGCCATTCGGGAGACGACGGCTGTTGTTAGATGACTACCTGTGGCTTCGGTGACAAAGGGCGATGTCGTGAGGTGGTCGCTGCATGGAGGGAAAATTAATATCGACATTTTATGACCGCTTTACGCTTTCAAATACGTACTCTGGTTCTTTCAAACGATCTTCACGTGTAGGAAGTGTTTCCGTGTCGGAACGCTCATTTTTAGCACTGAAATCGGGATTCGCTTTACGACGCCTGAAATAATGACGTCATTGATGAATCCATTGGTGCTTGGCGCAAAATGACCCCTGCTGTCCTTTGGTCATAAAAGTACAACAAGCCTGTGAAAGCTGAACAGGTTTGTATATTTGGGATTGTTCTATATTAGGATTGTTCTATATATATATGTTATAGGACCAATGGGAATTACAGAGCTACCACTCACATATTCCTATGTTAAATATACGAAATTCTATTGGAATGGGAGGTTACAACCCCATCAACACCCCCATGCGTACGCCAATGGATCTGTTAATGACCTTTTATGAAATGTGCGCAATTCGTCCTTCGTGGATGCATTTTATACCACAAACAATGGGGGAACCGGTGAACATATTGAGGGAATGTTAGGAGCTCAACGAAACGACCAGCATGTACACATAGAATAAATGAAAAGACATAGCATGTTCTAATGTGATTAATATCTTAATTAGCACTTTTTTTTTTACGTTTTACACTATCAATATAGTAGTTCAGTGACATGAAATTAAACACTTAATTCTTCGACAAACGTTGTTAATTTCTTTACACGTTTGCATCGAAAATTGTACTTACGGATAATCCGAAATCGGGTCGGCGGTTACCATCAGTTCGGTTAATCCGAGTTGTTAATCTTTTATTCGATTAATCGGGGTCAGTCAGAAAATTCTACCTATTCTGTAGCAGAAAAATGATATCTTGCTAAACTCCGTTGGAAACTGATTATATTTCTTATATTTCCTCCGTCAGTTACATTCTCGACAAATGTTGTGTCAGTTCTTGGGTAACAACATTATATGAGTAGGTCCTAGCCAATTAGTGCTGATTTTACGAGTAGCCGTCGTTATAACGTTTATAATATATGATAGCGACAGTGTAATTGATGACACCGCAAACTAGTTGAAAATGGAGAAATAGACTGACTCGAAAAAGCTTGTTTCCGTCACTGCTTCGTAATCTCGCGGAGATCTATGAGATATGATCTCGAACTTCCCCACAGATGGATAACTTCGTCTCTTTCAAAGTTCTTTGCCCTAGATGTCAGCACAGCGGGTCCTCTTTGCCCCACATCGTTGAGCGTTTTAACACTTCTTCTTCTTCTTCTTCTTCCTCGATTGTGAGATGGGTTTGGATACTCGAAGATAACGAATAACCCCATGCCCTGGTATCTGTCACTTTCCATCCACTCCCTTGGGCAAGAAGCACTCCATCCCATCAACACATCAATTAACGACATTGTTGAAACAGACAAGATCGTTGGATTTCCAACAACGGTTACGGTTATCCGTGGAAATCCCTTTGTCGTCATCGATAAACCGTATGATAGAACCGATGAATCGAAACGAATATCGAAATGAATTGCTAGAGCTACCATTTTATATCTTCATTCTTACAGACAGCATTTATCTATTTCTCTCTCTCTGTCTCTCTATGTGTGCGCATCACACCTTTAAATGTGTATTTTCCAAATTTGCATTAAATCCACATCTGAGAAGAAGGAAGTAAAACGTTCCGAAATTTTTAAATACATAAAAATAGATTAAAGCTTAGCAACAATGCAACCTGATACACATATGTATTCAAAGTTGTATCATAATGGGGGGAATGTGATCCCTATCAACCCCCCTTGCGTACGCTAGTGATTATAACATAGGCGTACATTCTATCTTGACTTCGATGCATAACCGTACTCAGAAAATTCATAAGGGTGGGGTGATTATAGGCTCAATGGGGGTTTACAGATCTACAACTCACATATTCCTATGTTAAATATACAAAATTTCATTGCAATGGGAGTTACAACCCCCATCAACACCCCCCCTGCATACGCCAATGCTTTGATGACAGATTCTGCACTAATGCCCCGCCTTTTCCAAGGACGTGAGGCATTATAGGTATTATTAGTCCCTGTCTATTAAAGTTGATTAAAAATAGCTAATGACGACATAATCATTAGTACTTGTAAATTAATATTCCATCATTTATTTTTTTAGATTATTAATCATCCAATATCACTTGAATGAAAGGAGCATACACACCGCAGTAAATATTTTACATTTCCCGCTAAAAATAAGCACCGTTTTTCCTCTTTTACGAGTGGTTTTTCTTTCTTTTTTTTATTGTTATAAGCGTTTATTTTGGTCGACGGTTTATTTATGTTTTATGATGGATTGCCGGTAAAAAAAATGGAACCATTTTGCTGAAAACTTATTCTAAAACTCTGTATGATTTTACGTCTTCACGCTTGCTTGAAAAAATTTGTTTATTATCGCCTCTTCAGGAAGTTTTATTTTTTTAGTTTTTTTGTTTTTTTTAAAGGATGGTTTTATGAAAAGGTAATTATCGTAGAGATGGAAGAAATGTGTTCAAATAACGCCCACGAACAAGTGAACAAATAGGGTTTTTTTTGTTTTTGTTTTTATTGTTTTTTTTAAATTCGGATACTGAATTTTTGTTTGTGGGATTGGGAGGGATTCACTTTATAATTCTCGCCTTCTCTTTGAAGGAAATGCATTCTTCTTTGGTCGTTCTCATTCTTTAAAGAAAATGCATTCTGTGGACTCAGTCTCATTCTTTAAAGAGAATGCATTCTGTAGATTTCAGTTCGATTCTTTAAAGAGAATGAATGCATTCTAACATATATACAGGGTGTCTCAGCAATAGGGTTACAAACTTTTAGGAGGGGTAGGGTACACCTAGCTTACTCGGATTCACATAGCAATTCTGGTGGCAAACCACTCACAGCACCAGTATGCACAAATAGTGACAACCAGTGCATGAGAAGCGCAAAATGCGATGCCCTAATCATCTATGCACGTGAGCAGCTGACCTGAGTTTTATCTAGCGCTTTTCACGCACTGATTGTAAATATTTGTGCATGCTGGACGGTTTTAGAACTAGCTCTGTGAGTGGTTTGCGACCATCATTGCTATGTGATCCCGAGTCATCTAGGTGTACCCTACCCCTCCTAGAAGTTTGTAACCCTGGT
>QLNU02014176.1:142712803-142724905 GCA_006491805.2 Dysdera silvatica
GTTGTGGTAGTTTTTAACTATGAATCTCTCGAGATCGGGGCCCCCTGGCGGCCGCAAGGTCAGCCAGCCGCTTAATACGCCACTGGTTGCCATCTCTTCATTATCAGTTTAGATTAATTTTGGGAGTCAAACAAGGGTTAAACCACGCTAGGCGAACGCGTTACCATGACAGAACCCAGATTAAATTAATTAGAATTAATCAAAATTAATTTTTCAAGTAGATTCGTTCATTCCCACTTACAATAATATTCAACGTTTATACCATATGCCCATTCATTTATTGAAAACAAATACAATCTCTTTGAGTGAACACAAAGTGTTGCCACACGTCACGTGGTTAATATTTGCGTCTCACAAATTGGATAGTCCCTGTGGGATTACAAAATTTCCCTACGCATCGGGTTCGTAATTGTCTTTTCTAATTGAAACGCGGTTCTGCAAAATTTGGCATCACTGATTTTATCCTACGCCCCTTTATTAAGCTGCATATTCGAAGGCATTGCCGAAATCTACTTCGCCGCAAATCTGAAGCTCAAACCTCCCTTCTTCTCGGAAGTTCGTTTGCTATCATTGCTACGATGGCTATCGGTGGATGTCCCAGATGGATCCCATAATGAAATCACCTTATAGCTTCCACCCCCATTTTAATAACAGACATTAAAAAATTTCCACTTAAATAACATTATTATTGAATCCAGTTATCCCGCTTTTGGTATAATCGAACACTAATTGTTGTTATTAGAAAACAGAATCTACTAAAATAAGAATTTTGATAATTCCTCATCGGAACGATGCATAATTGAATCGATTATGATTCTTTAAATCGACGTTAAAATATCGATATATGGAATATCGAGCTAATGATAACCACTTCCGATGGCTGGATATTCGATTAATCGATGTTCTACTGTTATGAACGACGATTATGTTAGATACTGAGGACTTTGAGACCACCCTACTCACACCCACCAGAACGCTGCAACCCTGCTGCATGCAGCACTCCTTCAACAGAGATTATCTGCTGTAAAAATTTAAAGATGGGGGATTATTGCCGAAAGATCAGATGCGTAAACTTTTCCGGGAAGTTCTGGATTTTACCACTCTCAAATGGTAATCCTCAGCGTGAAGCCAAGGGTGGTCAGCGACACATCAGGCGGGAGAAACAGGTAGCTCTGGAGTGATCCCTCTCTATACTCACTCGCAACCGCAATCGTTACACGCCATTACCTGTGTAGGAAGCCCGCAACCGTCGCCTGCTCGCGCCATATTATATATATGACAACCGCCTATGACTTTATCATTGCCCGATATGCGTTCCTTCCAGGCATAAACAACACTTCGAAGAAGGAATCGGGGGGCCAAGCACAAATGGCAGGACGTAGGAACATCGATCGCGGAACCTCCCCAGCTAGAGACTCTAGCAAAAGTTTCCAGAAACACCCGACGCGAATCGAATTGACAATATAAAGCAAATGCCATTACGGCCAGAAAATAGCCGAATACGTTAAGGGGTCTCAGTACTTTTAAAGCCCCAAGACAGGACAAAATTTGGCTAATTTCACGATACCATATCTTTGTAAATAAACAATATATTTACAAATTTTGTTTTTTATAAAATGCTCCTATTCCAGTTTTATTTAATACACTACCTAAATTATTTAATTGAGTTAAAAATAATTTTTAAATTACATGAAACTCATGCTCACTTTACAAAAAGTTAATAACATATCATAGGCTTGTGTGCATGATTACTTAAATCCCGTTCATAATATTTGGATAAAATTTTCAGAAAACATATGTCTCATAAATATTGGTAAATTCCACTTATTATTTTATGACATTTATCTATTTTGCCTAAATATGGCGACATTATGTATATAACTTTTTGCATTGTTTTAGCACGCTAAAATTCAAAAAAAATTTTAGGTAATAAAATCTTTTACGTTTATTTGATTTTTAAGTGAGTTGAATGAACAGAACTTTTTTTTTTTTTATCATTATTCAACTAAACTTAACATTACATAACCAACATTTTTCATCCAACCATGCGCGCAAGCCTATGATATGTTTTATTTTATTTTATTTATTTATTTATTTATTTATTTATTTATTTATTTATTTATTTATTTTAGAATAGGCATGAGTTTCATGTAATTTAAAAATTATTTGCACCCCAATTAAATAACTTAAGTATTGCATTAAATAAAACAGGAATAGGAACATCTTATAAAAAACGAAATTTGTAAATGTATTGTTTATTTACAAAGATATGGTATCTTGAAATTTGCCAAATTTTGTCACTGTTTTGGGGCTTTAAACGTACTGAGACCCCTTAAGAAAAAAAATAAAAGAAAAAAAAACTAAAAAATATTGCGTTTCTACAATTTAAACGTAATTTGCAATTTCCGAATGTTCCCCATGTCGTTCTGGGATAAAAGCATAGCTCTGCTCGGTGGCAATTTTGACACCAGAGGGCGTCTTCGAGAATAGAGAATAATTCTTCTTTGGGGAAGAGGAAGAATTTATGATCGGGGAGGGGATTGCCCATTTTTTTGGGGAGAAACCATCCCCCCCCACGTTCGCAAAGAGCTTAAAAAAATGCTATGCTTTTTTGGTGGCTGATAGGTACTTTATGGGTACATTCCCTCACAGCACAGCGATAATAATTTATGTACCGTGTGATCCAAAAATGTCTGCAAGTGTTTTACTGCTTGTTAAAGCTAAGAGGAATGGGGAGATGGCTTTTGCGTTTCTTAGACGCTTGGCCAATTTTTATATCAATTCGCAAAATAAAGGTTATTTACCTGATATACAGGTAAATAAATTTTGCTTCATAAAATTGTGTTGTTCACCTTACTTGTCCAGTCCATTAAAAGTTCATGCGGACTTTCCAGGACTGGAAATCGGGCGCAGAAATTTGCGCCCGCTTATGAGGCGCAATTGATCTCGACGCCGATCCTCCTCGTCGCACCGTGATTGGTCATATAACATTTATACGCTTTATAGTCACTCAGATACTCCAGTCTGGGATTATAATCCCCCCTGGGGCGCCCCCCCCCCAAAAAAAAACACTCAGATCCCGTATCCGTATTTCAACGCGATTTTCAATTAAAAAAAAAGTTTAAATTAAAAATAAATTAACGTTGAAATCGTTAGTTATCAATTGGAGAAAATTGGCGCAGTTTGGCGAGAAATTTGGCATAAAAACGCGACGAATGTTATAGGTTCGAATACAGTGAAAATGTTTTCAATGTTAAAATTACGACATTTTGTTCTAAATATTAAGGTAAAACTTCAGATCATATGGTAGTGCAGTGGTAAAGACTTTGGGCCAGTGTTGTTAACCCGGTTTCAACTCCCAGCGGTGCAGAAAAAGAAAGGAAATCGCCGATATTTAAATTTAGCGGGTTTCAATTAACATTAATTCGCAACTCTCTAATTCTCAAGTAACTCGGTAGATTTGTAACGTTAACAATAGCCATCATTATTGCATTTACGGAAGACCTTTGCCTTGTCCTTTTCATTGCGTATAGACAGGCAGACAGGAAAGCCAAAAGCAATAGCGGGTTCAATATCTATTGAAACCCGCTAAAAAAATCGCCATAAAAACACGTAAACAAGTTAAAAACTACTCAAGAACCGTAAAAGAACGCCATAAACTAATTAAAAAATGTTCAAGAACCGTAAAAGAACGTCGTAAACGAGTTAAAAATTGCTCAAGAACCGTAAAAGAACGCCGTAAACAAGTTAAAAACTGCTCACGAACGGTCGTCATCACAATAAACATTCAAGCAGCCAATGAGAGAGTTCCACGTACATTCTGTTAATGTTATGCCCCTCCCCTTGAAAAATGACCTATATCTGAAGACCGCGTCCTCGTCATTCAGCGGGGACTGCGGATATAACATAGGCATACGCAGAAAGTTCATAAGGGGGGGGGTGCTACAACTCACATATTCCTATGTTAAATATACAAAATTTCATTGCAATGAGGGGAGCTAAACCCCCATCAACACCCCCCTGCGTACGCCAATGGTATGTACCAACTGACAATTAGCAAAGGCCAAATATCACACAGGACACGAGTATTTAAATTTTACTACTTTCATGCGCAAATTAAAAAACGATGTAAACCTCTTTATCCAGACCATTTTTGCTAACGACCAAAATTTTCTTGAATACAGTGAAAACCTCTCTTAACCAAAATGACCTGCTGCGCTTTTTTTTTTAAAGGTAGACACTCATTCGAAGTTTTTCAGTTCATTCCGACCGGAATGAGAAAGAAAGAAATCAATACAAATGATAAGTATCGGACATCAGTGATGTAGTAGAATAGAGGGGCTCGGGCCCCCCAATTGGATAGCAAAATACATTGTTCTGTTTAATGCCAAATCACGTGATCTGCTGCAAAACAACTTGAGTACCCCCGTAATTTTTAAATTTTTACGTCCCTGCCGGACACGCACGAAGATTTATATATGTTGGATATATACCGAGATATCAGACTATTTCCAAAGTAGTTAATATCCTAATTAACACATATACTAAGCCTCCGACTTACGTAATAAATCTCGAAAATTACAACTACTAGCGCGTAAGTAATACAAGTCACAGCAAATGTGACGAATGGTAACAGGAAGTGATGCGGTAACAGGCAGTGAGTTTTGGGCAAGTGCTCGAAAGCCGTAACGTTCAAACTAAAATCAACTAATTAGAAATACCGACTCCGTAAACAAACCCTCGTTTCCCCGACCCGTACTTCTTATATTCAAACAATATTCGTGACGCCAAGTCTAGTATTTAATATTACGTCATTGGCAATAATAGTCCATGCCTCGCACGGTTAGTTGTTTATAGTCGTTATTACTTGTTTAGCATCGTTAGTGTTCGTTGTTTATTTACCGTTAAATTGGATTCAAAAAGCAAAACCGAGTGCGCTGGTAATAAATCTAAAAACACTTTATTTGTAAAGTGTTATTTCACTTTTTTATATTCTTTTATGTATTTTTCATATATTATATTATATATAATAATAATAATAAATATTGCAGCTTCTTAGGAAGTTACATTTAAGCAACTTACAAATTCGACATACGTAAGATTCAAGTTACGTAAAGGTTTACGGAACGCAACTCGGGGGATGACTGTATACTTTATGACTCTTTTCATTACCGACATGGTAGTTTAGTAATATGTAATTAACCGCGGTTTTTTTTTAATAAATGTCCTAGTTTCTTTGTGGCTTTATATTAATAATTGAATTCCGGATTATCCGAAATCGAATTTGCTCCCTCCATGTCGTATAAGCGGGGTTCTGCTGTAGTTAGAATGTAAGATCTGAAGCTTCCGCTCAATCGCCTCTTGGTGGCCATTTCATGGAATTGAATGAAGCGGTTCAGATAAGGTTCACTATAAAACGGTCACTAACCTTTTTTGGCATCATGGACCCCTTTAGCGATTTGTCAACACTTAAGGACCCCCTTCTCCTCTGCTACCGTTACTGCGGTTTATTGCTTAGATTTTAAATGAAAGCAAATGGGAACTTTTAGTTAGAAGTTCAAGTTTACGGACACTCTAGTGTTCACTCACTAGTTTAAGGACCCCACTGTAGGGGGTGCACAATTCGGAAAAATCTATGTGATGTACGTTATCCAAAATTCACCGAAGTAGTTCAAATGGCGATTTTTCGAGGAATGTGCAAACCGTATACAAAGTGTTAGACGCTCTATGGACCCAGCCGAGTCTTCTCCGTAAATCAATCCATAAATTTCATTCCCCCACCCCCCGGACGACCCTTCCTACACTTCCGCGTTGCTACTGGCAACGGACAGAATAATGATTAATCGCCCCTGTTCTGGGTCCCCCAGCTCCCTCCCACCAGGGAGATATACAAAGAGGAAAGAAGGGGGCGTGATTCTTTGGATGAACCCAAAGGGAAGTTGCCCCCGGAACGGGAGGGTTGCCAACTGCGCCCCCTTGCCCCCCCTCCCACGGACGAAAGAAAATAACACCGAGCCGTTTCCAACACAGACTTCCTACAACTAGGCCAAGTAAAAATGGTAAGTTTCTTCCACGCTCTGGCGACGATGGTAAATGTTGCCATGTTGAAAATGACAAAAACGCTGCTTAATGAGAAATTCCTCATTAGCGATCAAGACACGAAATTGCTTGGAGTAAAAGTGTCCCAACTTTGAAATTGACATGGAAACGTCTAAGCCGAAATTTAAATTAATTGCAAGCTCTGTGCTTAGAATATTTTGTATAAAAGGAAAGTTAGGACCATTGGCTTCTCGTATTATCACGAACGGACTGACTGACTGTCTGTCTGTCTTCTCTTATTGGTACTATCTATCTATCTATCTATCTATCTATCTATCTATCCATCCGTCTATTTTAATTTACAAAAGACATCTCAGCTAAAAGATATTTCCCATAATACCAGTGGCTGCTCGTGGCGAGATTTTAGGGTGTGCTCATGAAGGCTAATTCACCAAAACGCATCAATTTATGGCCTATACTCCTCAAGAAACAGGTTTTTACCTCATTCAGTAAATAAAAAAGAAATTTATGGTAACTTTGGGTTTTGGTGAATTGGCTTCATGCACATACCCTAAAATCTCGCCACGAGCCTCCACTGCACAATACATTTAACTCCAAAGGAGACATCTTCCTGTAAAAGACATTCTCTTTCCGAAAAATACCTTTCTCTCTCTCTAAAGGACATTTTCCCTCTCTAAAATGTACAGATTTCTAAACAACACATCTCTCTAAAATGGCCCTTGGCGCAGTATAGTCCAGATGCTCTTGCGCCATAAAAAGCCAAACAAACAAAATGGCCCCTTTTTCTAAAGGAGCTCTTTTTCCATCAATCCCTCTAATAGACATCTAGTTGACATGCAGTAGGGTCAAGTTTAGGGATGATGCGCTATGGGTATTTTATATGTTTGCTTTCTGTGGTATTTGACCTGTAAAAAGAGTATAATTTTCTCTAGTTTCATCTCCACAAATATCTAATTTTACCCTCTGTCGCCTTTCAGAATTATTAAAAAAAAATCCTATATACTATCAATTCACTAAAAGATGTCCGATGGAACGATATATAATGCGTACAAAATGCATCGCAATGGGGGGTTTATGATCCCCATCAACTCCCCCTTGCGTACGCCAGTAACCGTAAACTTATTCCTCATTATATTAGGATTATATATATTATGCTATTGGGTATCGCAAGCTGCTTATTTTATTTTTCGTTATTATGAGTAATTTTACTTTATTTTCTTACAAATTCTTCTCATTTCATGTTTTTTTGTTTGTTTTTTTATAAACTATCAATTAACCGTCACTGGCCTTATGACTCGTAGCTTATTTCCTCGTTTCTTGGAAATTATGTTAAATTCTATATTATATTTCTCTAGCACTATCGTCTCTCTCGTATTTCAATGTCAATTTCTTGGAAATCATGTTTAAATCTACGTTATATTCCTTCGATTATCGCCTCCCCTATCCCATCTTAATTTCTTGAAAATCATGTTTAAATCTACGTATTATTCCTTTTACTATCGTTTCCCTTATTCCATCTTAATTTCTTGAAAATCATGTTACATCCTGGAGGCTGTTTAAATATTACATAAGCAATTTTGTGGGAGGGTGGGGAGGATTTGAGATTGGCTTATTTTTTCTGACAAAGTCATGGTCCAAGTCAAGGTCCGAACCATGCACACATTGTATTCTTATTTCAAAAACTTGTACCAAAAAATTGGAGAACCGAAATCTTACGTAAGCATGAAAGGGTACGGGTAAGGCATTTGATTTGCTTATTTTTTCTTATGAGCGAACGTTGTTCAAGTATTACGTAAGCAATATTTTGACTATTTCAAACTCCCCCTCCCCCGGTAAGCAAAATTTAACATTGGCCAGCGCAGGAAAATAAGCACAACGGCAACTCCCCAAAGGTGCTTACGTGATGCTTAAACTCTTCCCCAGGGGCGGGATATTAAATGGCCAGAAATGTGCCTACATAATACTTGAACGACCCTTGTTTCTTTGTTCGAATTTCATGGGAAAAAATCAAACCAATATTTTTTTAAATAGTTAAATCGGTTTCTTTTTCTTTTTAGTCTGGCGTTTTTGCTTTGTAGCTAGACTAGCTGTCTTGGAATATACACCCCTGATGTATAGAATCAGTATATTTATTTATTTACTTATTTATTTATTTATTACCTATATTTATTTATTAGTATATTTGCTTCTAAGTACGTAAATTTCAATTCCTTTCCGATATTCTTAGTTTATTTTAAAAATAAGTTTCGGCTGTGGTTTTCCAATTTGATTTAAAACAAATTTCCCTCTGTGATCGTATTCAAATGGTCACTCATTTAGGTATAAATATATTATTGTATATGCTATAATTTCATTTACATGTATATAATTGTAACTCTTTACCCCCCTCCCCTCTCGATCCTAGAATTTTTTACGTGAGTTTTTGGAGAAAGAACATTGTTTAAACCAGGCTCATTCGTAAGGAGAGGATTGGGGTTTAATCCTCCATTTGAACACATTAATTGTGAAATAAAATTCCTTTTAAAAGAAAATTTTATTTCCATCCAGAGCGTTCGCCCCATTTTTTTTTTTTTTTATCAACCCCACTTTTTTGAACTACTGTGCACGGTCCTAGTTTAGATCCTAACTGTATTTTCAAAGGGGTAAATATAAAAATTAAAACAGGAGTGTTCAACTCAGCTATTTTGAATCTAAAGACAAACTGCTCAATTTTTATAAATTACGTCATTGAAATTGCTTCTGCCCCCCCTCCAATCCCTAAATCTACAAGAGAAGGAGAAGAAACTAGTTGCCCCATTAAAAAAATGGAGGGGGAGTTCATTAAGTCTAAAATTTGAAAACTGATCTGATTGCAAAAGAAATATTTTTGATTAAATTTAAAAAGTTTTTCTTTTTTTTTTAATTTAAGAAAAAAAAAAATTTTTTGAGAAACTTCTTGGGAAAATGACGTGTCTTGACTGTTACCTCATTATGGTGAAATTGAAAAGGTGACAAGGACATCAAGAAATGTCCAAATTCCGGAAAACTATTCGATTGAATTTCTCCTGAAATTTCTAATTTGATTTAAAGAAATCTTCGAGCTCTGGAGAAGAAAAATTAAAAGATCAAAAAACCTTGAAGGAAGAAAAAAAGAAGCCAAACGGCGTCAAATTGATGCCATTTTCTCGCCAAACCAAAAAAATGCAAAACCGACTGCTATATTGGCATGAATTTTTCAAATACAGAACGAACACTGACATAGTATGACCTTAACAGATCTTGCGCCTTAAAACAAACTGAAAATTAATTCGATTTCTTCAAATTTCATGAGAAAACTGACTGATATTAAAGACTAATTTTTAATGTCAACGCTCAAGGCCGATGTTGAAAGTTGTTTTTAAAGTTTAATATTAAATATTATTTCTTAAAGGTTAGCTGATATTAAAGGATGATCTTAGAAACTGATATAGGAAAGTCTTAGAAACTGATATTATAGGAAAAGCTTCAAAACTGATATTATAGGAAAAGCTTCAGAACTGATATTATAGGAAAAGCTTCAAAACTGATATTATAGGAAAAGCTTCAAAACTGATATTATAGGAAAAGCTTCAAAACGATATTATAGGCCTCTGATGTGGTTAAACTCAAAGTCTAGGGTGAACTATATATATAGAAATAAAATACAGGGTACCAGGGAGGAAATTACATAAAAAGGTTAAACACTGGTAAAATAGCAATGAAAAAGATCACTCAAGCTTTCGGACGCATCAGCAGCAGTCCTTCATCAGGAGTAATGACGATGTTACGTTTCTGTCTCTTTTTATACTTGAAATTTCTGGAAAACCCTTCATCAGAGTAGTCCCGCAGAATGGGAAAACCCAATGAGAACCAATGGGAGGCCTCCAATAGAATCATGGAAGAACCCCAATAGGGACCAATGAGAAACCCATACTGCGGGCTACCTAATTTGGAGGTGTCTCATACATTTCAGAGTAAGAGTTGTTTATAAGTTTCTGGAAGTGGTTGTGATGTATTAATGGCTTTCCCGTGTAGTTTGTAAGTTTCCCAAGATTCTAAGAAGAGTCTACTATTCTTGTTTGTGATGTGACGGTGTAGTATTTTTGTTGAGTCCCAGTCGGGTTCGTGTCCGTGTTGTAAAGCGTGTTCTGCCAGACGTGAGGCTATGTCTCCTTTCGCGAGTGCTTGTTTGTGTTCTTTTCTTCTTGTTTTGATCATTCTGTTTGTTTGTCCTATGTAATGTTTGTTGCAGTCTTTGCATGGTATTTGGTATATGGCACTTGTGAGATCTTCTGGTGGAACTGGATCTTTAACTTTTGTAAGTTTTTTTTTTAAGTGTTGTGACGGGGGGAATAGAATATTTTGATATTTGCTTCCTTGAGGATGTGAGAGATTGTTTCGGAAATGCCGTGCATATATGGAATAGATATGCGGGTGTGAGATGTATTGTTTAAAGATGTACTATTGGGTCTACAGTTTCTGAGAATGAATTCCCACATCACTTGCAATCGACACCGCACTTACACGCCTCCAAAATGATACTACTCTACATGAACACTCTTCACTAACACCTCACGACATCTGCACATTGTTGAAATTTTGTCTGGACTCTGCTGTGTTCTCCTCAAATGGTTCTATCTATAGACAAGTTTTTGGCACTGCCATGGGATCTCCGGTCTCAAGTGTTGTAGCTAACTTGGTTATGGAGTCATTTGAGGAAACTGCTTTGTCTTCACTGAATTTTAACATTAAATTCTGGAAAAGATACGTCGACGACACGTTTGTTGTACTTAAAACTAATACACTCCAAAGCTTCTTCCATTACCTTAATAACTTAAACTCACATATAAAATTCACATACGAAACAGAACAGAACAATAAACTCCCTTTCCTAGACGTTCTTGTACACAGATCTCACGATAACTCAATCTTCACCTCAGTTTACCGTAAACCCACACATACAGACAGATATCTCGATTTTAAATCGCATCATCCAACATGCCACAAAGCTTCCGTTGTTAAAACATTAAGTCTTAGAGCGAATTCTCACTGCAGTAATGAAACACTTTCAAACACAGAAACAAAACACATACACACGGCACTTAAAAATAATGGATACCCTAAACGATTCATTCTCAGAAACTGTAGACCCAATAGTACATCTTTAAACAATACATCTCACACCCGCATATCTATTCCATATATTCACGGCATTTCCGAAACAATCTCTCGCATCCTTAAAGAGGCAAATATCCAAACATTCTATTCCCCTGTCACAACACTTCGCAAACAACTTACAAAAGTTAAAGACCCAGTTCCACCAGAAGATCTCACAGGCGCCATATACCAAATACCATGCAAAGACTGCAACAAACATTACATAGGACAAACAAAAAGAATGATCAAAACAAGAAAAAAAGAACACAAACAAGCACTCGCGAAAGGAGACATAGCCTCACGTCTGGCAGAACACGCTTTACAACACGGACACGAACCCGACTGGGACTCAACAAAAATACTACACCGGCACATCACAAACAAGAATAGTAGACTCTTCTTAGAATCTTGGGAAACTTACAAACTACACGGGAAAGCCATTAATACATCACAACCACTTCCAGAAACTTATAAACAACTCTTACTCTGAAATGTATGAGACATCCCCAAATTAGGTAACCCGCAGTGTGGGTTTCTCATTGGTCCCTATTGGGGTTCTTCCATGATTCTATTGGAGGCCTCCCATTGGTTCTCATTGGGTTTTCCCATTCTGCGGGACTACTCTGATGAAGGGTTTTCCAGAAATTTCAAGTATAAAAAAGAGACAGAAACATAACATCGTCATTACTCCTGATGAAGGACTGCTGCTGATGCGTCCGAAAGCTTGAGTGATCTTTTTCATTGCTATTTTACCAGTGTTTAACCTTTTTATGTAATATTATTATTACTATTTCACTTATAAATTTTATGGAAAATAAGCAAAGGCGAAAGAACCCCCAGCCTTGAGGGGTTATCACTACGCCACTGAATCAAAAATAATTTGTATTA
>QLNU02014176.1:142725005-142742211 GCA_006491805.2 Dysdera silvatica
GTACCTTCTAATACAATATACATGAATACACATATCTAAATGTATATTAACTTGGACAAAGTTAAAGTTGTAAAGTAATATCACACAAGGTAGTAAACCCAAGTAAATTTAAGTAGTAGAAACATCTCAGAATAAAAATTGACATGTAGTAGTAAAAGGTGAAGAGGAGTAAAAGATTAAACAATACCAAGAATTTTGTTCTTCATCAGGGACCGCACAAAATCCCTGTTATTGGTTTGCTTTTTCTGACTACAATAATTGAGATTTGTGATCAATACTGAATAAACCAGCATTGACCAAAAATTAGCTAAAAACAGTATAAACCCAGAATATAATTAGTTTAACAATATTTTAGTAATTTAGAAGGGTCTCTTTATTAATACTGAGAACAATCTCAATTGTTGTAAGTGGCCCAAAAGCAAACTTACAACAAGTAGATAGAGGTATTGAAAGTGATTAAAGTGTAAAGGTTCAATTAACATGAATAGAGAAGATGATGGGGTGAGAAAACTCATTACTTATACCAAAAATTGTAAAAAGTTTTACATGAATATGTCACACTCAAGATAAACACTTAATTATTAACTAGTAAAAATATATAAGTTTAAGTTTAAATAAACTTATATATTCAAAATAAACAAATTGTTTCTTTGCACTCATAATAGACCCAGAAGTGTGCAATCAAAATAAAGACATATATATGCGCATATGCATAAACATGCACACCCTTACATATATACATATACATACCCATACATATACACAGATACGTATACACACATATATATATATATATACACACACACACATATATATACACACACTCAGAATATACACAGTATATATACACATATAAACCAGATATGCACCATAAATATATATATATATATACACAAATATAATTTGAACAATATTAAATACAAAAACGTTTTTGAACATAGAGAACTCAATAAATATGCATACAACAGCTAGAAAAAGCTTACTATAATTCTCAAACCTGATATCAAAACACTTACCTACATTACAGAGATAAACTTGTTAGTATAATAAATAAAAATGTAAGAAAAACAATCCAGAGGTGACAAGAAGTATTTAAGAAAAAGTACTGAAGGATTAGAAGTAAGAAAGTATGTAAAAGAAATGAGATTTGTCGTGTTTTGGGTGTAGGAGAAAACACCAAAGCACTGGGGTTCTTTTTGCTAGAAAAGTTGCCTTTTGTCCACTAGGACTTAAACTTTAAATGGTGCTTTTGTGGTGAAAAACCAAGCGAAGGATAGATTATAATGGATGATAATAGTGGAAATAGGGACTGAGAAAGTTAAAGGTATGTGGAAAATGAAATGAAGTGGAGGGTTTAAGAACAAGAAAGTTTTTTAACAAAAATATATATACCAGATTCTTGGTGAAGTAATGTGGAACATCATTGTAAATGCATTCGACATTAGTGTCTGAAAGTTTTTTAATTTGAGGTTATTGTTACTCGAGAACATTTCGAGAACATTTCGAACAAATGATATTTCTGTGGACTTTTCTGGATATGTTGGGAGTCCCAGTTTGTGAGGAAATTCACTTTAAATCTGAAGTCTTGCCTTTTATCATACAAGTCAATTTCAGTAAGAGAGTTGTCGTTGATGCTGATATTTAAATCTAGGAAAACACCACTCTTGTTGTCAGTATTGGTTTTAATTAGTTTTAGGTTTGGCGGGTAGCTGTCAAGATTCTTAGTGCCATTGAGTGTTATGAGGTCATTAATAATGTATTCGAATGTGACTCGCTGTTGAAGGTAAGCTTTTTCGTAAAAATGAAGGTATAAGTTTGCCAGAATACTGGAGTAACTGGCTCCTGTGGGAATTCCGTGGGTTTGTACACAAAGCCTGCCAAACGTTTTCATGTTGTTTTCGAGGCTAAAGGAAAGAAGGTTTTTGCAGTTGGATGCTTCCAGCCCAAAGAAATTCTGTTTTTTCAAAGTAGTGAAAAATAATTTCGGAACACTATAAAATGTCAATGGAATTGAATAGGTTTTCAAAGCCATAGCATTCGCTGCTACATAACTGGTTATCTTGCAGATATTTAATTATTGAATTATTATCATTTATGAACCAGGTTTTTTCTTGGCTTCTAATTTGGTCTTCAACTTTTTTTAATAAATGAAATAATGCTTTTGCAGCAGAGGATCCATACGAATTGCTTACTTGAGTAATAAAACGAAATTTTAGAGGGTTTTTGTGGAATTTTACCGTGGCAAAGAGGAAAGGCTTGTTAAGAGATTTGTTAGTTAACTTGAGCCTTTTATGAAAGGCAAGGATTTTTTTGTCAAAGATTGTTTCACTTTCATTAAAAGGAGTATAGGCTGATGAAAGTTCTAGCCGCTTTTTTAAGTTTTCAATGTAGAAGTTTTTACAGATAAATGCGAAATTTCCTGTGGCTTTGTCTGTAACAGTGATCACAAAATCTCTTTGGATGTCTTTAATTTGTTCGAGAAGTCTTTTTACATTGGGCTGATTTTTATTATCTAATCTTTTCAAAAGGTTCCTTTGGTTGCAGAAGTGAAAAATTTTTTAAAGAATCTTGGATCTCAATTCAATGAAGGTTTCTAATGGTATATTATATTTGAAGGCAATATCATAACAGAATTTTTAGATGTCAGCATGAATATGCTGGGAAAATGCTGTTTTGCCTCTGTTCACCGCCATCCTAAATTTTGATCCCTTTTCTAGTAGAGTTTTCAGATCTTCAGAGGCTATTCCATTAAGATGACCTGTGACAATGTGTCCATGATGTGGGTCCACAAATTTTAGGTATACTTTTCGAGTACAGGGACAAGAGATGTTGTCATTGTCTTCAAACAGGACTTTTTTGTAGTTACAAATCAATTTTCCAATTGGAGGTGTGTAACTAAATAAAGGTCGAATGACAAAATCTTTAAGATCGTTTGGAAAATATTTGCAAACTGTCTTAATTAGTTTTGCCAGAGGTATTGAATCAAAAATTTTACTGGAGAACTTGAAGATGATGTAATGCTTTTCTGTAGTTTCAATGTGCTTTACACATGTTTCCACCTTCTGTATGCCTAGCTTAAATTCAAGAAGGTCTAGAATGATGTCATGTGTTTGCTGATTTTTGAAATTAAATTCTAGGCTTCTTTTAAGGAGTAAATTGCATTTACTTTCGTTAAGTGAAAAAATCACATCCTTGGCCTTCTTAAGGTTAATATCCCTAGAGAAGTCATCACCAAGTTTATTGAGGAGCAAGCTTAAATCTATGAAGGAAGATTTTTTTGCTTTCTTTTCCCCTTTTTCTCCATCTTTTATTTTTTTCAATACAATCACCCATTCTGAAAATTTTATAAACGACATGGTTGTCCAGATGGCTTGATATTCTAATGTTGTTAAACATATCGTTCATTTCAATTGGGTAAATGGTCTTTTCTTTGCAGATTAGATAATTTTCTAAATAAAGTCTGTGCTTTATGCCTGGTGTAATGTTAAGGATTTTAATTTCAATGTTTTTGAAGTCTGGTTCTTGCAAATGCTTCATTTCTAAATCCGTCTTGGGTGAACATTTTTTTACATTAGACCTATACAGGTTCAGACGTATACTTAGGCAACTACCAGTTTGTCCAATGTACTT
Organism: Dysdera silvatica; assembly: GCA_006491805.2. Taxonomy (NCBI): domain Eukaryota; kingdom Metazoa; phylum Arthropoda; class Arachnida; order Araneae; family Dysderidae; genus Dysdera; species Dysdera silvatica. Next base: position 142,728,636 of record QLNU02014176.1, read on the forward strand.
CTGTTGACAAGTTTTACATATAATCATATAAATGCAATTAAACACTTTGCAAAATGTGTGTAAGGAATCATCTTGGTGGTTTGAGTCATGCACAGAACTCATGGATGGACAGGTTTTGCATCTACTGTCACAGCACTTTTTGAAAAAATTTCACTTCAGAAAAGCACTTTTTGAAAGAAAATATATATATCAAAATTATTTAGTGTGACACACCTGTACAGATTAAAAATTATATATATAGACAGACAATACATGGCCCCTTTCGGGCAGAAAATAGCCAAATGTGGCAAACCTTGCTTAGCCACGTGCCAACAGTACGTTCCCCTCATTTTTCCCCATACACCTCCAACAATCTGCTCCTGCCTCCCCCTGAACCCTTCTTCCTAAAGCGTCACTCATTTTGAGAACGCATCTCTGTCTCCTCATTCAGGGAGGATTAATTACAACGGGTTCTTGCGAACGACCCCTCGACCATAATGGCTGCTCCAGGGGTCCCCATTCTTCCTTTCCCTTTTCTTACTTGCTCCCGTTCTATCCTATTTCCTAACCTTTTCCCTTTCTTTTCCAGTTTCTTCAGGTTTTCTTTCTTTCTTGTTTTCAGTGGCATATTTTCTGCTCTGTAACAGGCAACAACAGTAATCAATTGCTTTCTTCCTTATACGCAAAATCGTTGTACTTTTCTCGTCAGATTTGCTCTTTTCACGACACGGTAAAAATTTTAAGATCAATTTCCTGTAAATTTATAGGTTAAGTTATAACATCACCATTCCTGGCCCCAAGTTGGGAACCAATGTTATATCATCATATATCATCATTATATACATTTTTTTAGTTATCAAAAAGGGATATATGCAACCGGTGACGGCTCGTCTATTGATGCACATGAGCACGTGAACTCCCGAAGGGAAATTATTGAAAAATAGGAGAGTTTAAATATTACGTAAGCAATATTTTGGCCATTTCAACCCCCCACCAGTAAGCAAAAATTAACATTGGCTAACATAGGAAAATAAGCACAACGGCAACCCCTCCCCACAAGGTGCTTACGTAATACTTGAACTCTCTCTAACAAGTTAAGAAAAATAAAGTATCAAACACGCAGTATGAAACTGTAATAGCACAAAATACAAAAATCATTACGTATAAGCCGATTATTGCTATATTTAGTTGGCGACCTTATTAAACTCCTTTGGCGCAGTATAGCCCAGATGCTCTTGCGCCATAAAAAATCCAAACAATCAATCAATCATAATTAAACTCCATATTAGAGTTCTGTTTGTTTTGAAAGGTTGATATTCGCCAATTGCTTGATACTGTATTTTTTTTTTTTTTTAAAGTTTCATTGCAAGTTCGTTTAATCTTATGCCAAGAAAACACAATATATTTTAATCTGTACGTTTCGTTGACCTGTGAAAATTTCTTTCCGTGATTTATGTATTGTAAACCCAGGGCCCACAACTAGAGGGGGAAGGTGGAGTGCATGCCGTGGGCGCAATGGTAGGGATGTTGATGAGGAGGCCAGTTGAGGGCGGACGCTGTGACAGAGGGGAGTCAAAATCTTAGTTTGCCCGGCGAACAAAGGTACAAGCTACGCCACTGGTGAACCCACCAGCCGCCACTGCACACTGTAACACAAAACAGTCCAAGCAATAGAAAATATTAAGATAGGTTTCGAATTTTCCTTACTCATATGAAAATTAAATTCCTAAATTAACTCTTAAATCTCGTTATTTCTTTGTTGCATGCCATATCACATAGCACACTGTATATTAAAAAATGCAGAATTTTTTTTTTTTTTAAATGAAGTAAAAATAATTGTTACAAGATTAGTTTTAAGGTCATTGTTAGGTCACCACTGTATCGATCTTTATAACGTGATATATAATAATCATTTAACACGATAGTAAAAAATTATCATGAAGCAATCAGAAATGATCACTAGGAAGCAATCAGAAATTATCACTAGGAAGCAATCAGAAATGATCACTAGGAAGCAATCAGAGATGATCACTAAGAAGCAATCCGAAATGATCAATAGAAGATCAAGCACCAGAAATGATCACTAGGAAGCAATCAGAAATGATCACTAGGAAGCAATCAGAAATGATCACTAGAAGCAATCAGATCACCAGGCAATCAGAAATTATCATGAAGCAATCAGAAATGATCACTAGGAAGCAATCAGAAATTATCACTAGGAAGCAATCAGAAATGATCACTAGGAAGCAATCAGAGATGATCACTAAGAAGCAATTTATTTCTTAGAGATCACTTTCGACTGGATGATCATTTCTGTCGATCAATTTTCCACTCAATATATTCCATTTAAATCAATTACATAACCTTGAAATAGATTCGGTCATTGATTATTAAGTTCGTCTTCCCTGTATACAGGGGCGGACTGAGTCCTCTCAAAGGCATAACTTGGTTTAATCAAAGGCATAACTTGGATTATTGAAGGGTTCGAGTCCTATAGCCCATGAGGGCACAAGTCCTATCGCCCATGAGGGCGAACCTGCCCAGGGGCCGGTTGGTTGGCAATCCGGTCCGCCCCTACCTGCATATGAAAGCGGCATGATAAGTTCTAGGATACCGAAAACATGGCTTCCTGGGCCACAGCGATTGATAATATTGTACACGTAGGGGAATACCCAGTGTAATAATGTTTATGGGATCCAGTACGAGTACTCCCGCATTTAATAAATCCAGGTGGCAACGTAATTACAACTGAACTACCTTTATTGCTACTGTTTAACAAAATGGTACATTGGGCCGTCACGTAACAAGGAAAAAAAATCCCCACGGAAGTCCATAATGGGGAAAAATGAAGACTAACACCTGCACTAAAACATGCGGCATCACTTCTTTTACTGACTGACAGCTGGTCAGTTTCACTCGCTGTAGTCTCGACAACTTACTTAATCTCGAACGGACGTTCCGATCATTGGCGTAAAAAAAACCCACTATAATTATACTATAGTTATACTATATTATACTATAATTTTACTATATAATATTATAGGGAGCAGCTAGACGTGGCTCAGCTCTCCCTAGAAAAAATTTATCCTCCCTCCAAAACTTGCTACGTCAGTGCTTCCGATACGAAACTGACCGCATGGTGACGTGGAGGTTACGAGTTCGAATCTCATTGATGCCTTTTTTTTTTTTTTTTTACAGTCGAAACCGCGTATATGCAACTCGCATATATGCCAAAAATATCGAGCTTCAAATTTTCTCTTATCTTTTGGATATTATCTAACACTTTTAATTGCGGTTTTATACGTGCAAAAATCGCATGCATGTAAGTATTTTTGAAGCCAAACGAATGTTTTATTATAGAATTTAAACCGGATATATGCAACCATTATGAAAAAGTTTTCATCCACAGTAAATATGTAGTTGGCAACTCTATTTTTAAGGATTGGCTTTCCCCATTGGAAATAGCTGTCAACCCTTGTCGAAGTTTCACGTACCAGCTTATTTATGGCTTTGTTTACGGTTCCCCCGCTTTCTAATAATAATAATAATAATAAATAAATATATTTTATTTATCACAGGAGACATACAATGCACACAATCTGTAAAGACAAGCTTATGCATTACATTAGGCAAGTCATATGTACAGTTACTTGCATATACAGACGTGCATAACATGTCCGTGTTCTGAATCACTGTCAAAATTTGTTTTTGTAGCGGCAGCGATCTGGCGCAGTGTCCATGTTTTATTGGTCTATAAAATTCCCAGTCTATTTCCAAGGTTGTTTTTTTTTCTTCTTTTGCAGTTTATAGGCCTATTAATTGCGAACATAGCAGATTAAAAGAAACGACGTATCTGCTTAAATTTTGACCAAAATTTAAAAATTTTAAACTCTTTGAAATCAATTACTAAAATAAAAAATTGAAATAACAAAAGAATATGGTTGTAATTTGTCCACTATTTTCCTCATAGTACAAGAAGAAGCAAAACTTAGAGAAATTGCCATAAAAAATGGGAATACTTCAAGAAAGTTCATACAGTACATATGTTTATACTAGTATATTATTCCTTGTTATTTTTGTTAATAGAGTAATAGTACTGTACATTATAAATATTGAAATAAATAAATATACTTGCGGCTATTTTGTATGCTCATAGGTCCCTGAAACATCATTAGATTCGCCTTTGTACATAACCAACTTTCACAGCTTAACATCATTTTAAAGCTTAACATTAAACTCACACGGCTTAACGATATTTAAAAAAAAAATAGAAGACCGATTTAAGAAGGTTTACCCCCCACCCCGCACTCCCCGTAAGCATGTAGAAACGAGAAACGCAAATCACGCAAACAGCCTTTCAACCTCACTGCACCGAACTTTTAACACCTCAATAAGGGCCCGAAATAGACAAAGCCCTTGTGAAATATGAGGCCGTTTACCATATCTATTAAAACTGACGTTATTAAACACACGAAACTGATGTGCATAATTAATACTCAAATTTGTAACTTTCTTCGTAATATGGCTCCTGCTACGATCTTTCCTGTCAGTTGCAGGAGAGTAAATCTTTTAGAAATTGTCACGTGTTCAAAAAGGGATTTTTTTTTTTCCCTCCTCCTCGATTTCGTGTAACTTACCCTCTTTTACCGTCGTTTTCCCCTCCTCTAATTTTAAATTTATAAACGCAAGTGTCAAATTTGCTCCGCATATTAGTCTTTGATAAATGAAAGTCCATTTTTTCCCGTAAACTCAATAATGCAATACATACAATGCCATACATGCATACATACAATGCCATACTTGCAGTACAATACTACATACTGTGTAAGGTAATATTACTCTTCTTAGTTTTAACGTAATTACCAATTGGTCAACGCATTAAGCCACCGGGCAGATTCATTTATTTATTTATTTATTTTAGCAGGTTAAGGAATTCCGGTTCATATAAAGGGTCCATAGTTCGAGTCCGGGCCGCGGCAGTGTTTACAAAAAGCTCTAGTTGCTTAACCGTGGGAGTCAAAATATTATTCGTTGCATATTGTACATATAATCAGCGGCATAGGAAATGGAGAGACTACGGGGCAGGCTTGAGCCCGCCCCACCCCCTTTGGATAACAAGGAATTTACTCTCTTTAACCCGAATGAATCACAATCTATCTTTTTGTACTTTATTCTCTTTAACACGGTGTTTCCCAACGTGCGGCGCACGCCCCACAGGAGAGCAATTCGAAAAAAATGTGAGGACGAAAGTGTTACAACTCAAAAAATCCCAATCTTCAGAAAATGCAAAAAACTGTTTCTGGTTGAATTGAGGGATGTTGTGTTCATCTAATGACATGTGCCAACTAGCAGAAACCCGAATAACTTATGACCTAACATTTTGCATGGCAAAATGCAGCACTGTTTTCTACATCTGGTTGTAACATTAACTCATTTTCACCGAATTTTGAGTTGTAACGTTTTCGTCGCAAAGGTGCGATATAAGTAACATAATATAATTTAATATGTGTTTTTTACCCTGTTAAAAATGCTTGTATTATGCAAATGGTGCGGCGACGGATAGGGGGGGTCGCGAACCTTTTGATTACTACAAAAGGGGGTCGCGAATTACTTGGATACTGTAAAAGTTGGTCGCGGCTTGAAAAAGTTTGGGAACCACTTCTTTAACCCCAATGAATCGCCATCATTTTAAAGCTGCTTGAAACTCACCCCCATAATTTTTTAATGGCTACACTCCTGTATACAGGATACTGTTATACAGGATCTTGTATACAGGATATATATATATATATACAAATGTTATTCTGTATACAGGATCTTTTACTGTATATAAAATACACACTTTACATGATTCTACGACTTAGCATCATTAGCGCACATGTGATGATGGGGGTTGTAACTCCTATTGACATGAAATTTTGTATTCAATTTCCTTGATATACTCGTCTTTATTTCCGATATACTAGTCTTATTTCCTGATATACTAGTCTTTATTTCCTGATATAGTTCTATTTCCTGATATACTAGTTCTTTAACATTGAAATATATCAGTTGTAGCTATGTAACCCACCCCCCCTCTCCCCATTGAGCCTATAACCCTCTTATGAACTTTACATATGATGATCATAGGTCTACGCATAATCATTTGCAGGAAAGGGAAGAAGACCCTGGAACCGAAATTGACCAGAAAGATTTGAAGTGCTTTACCAATTTTTTTTTTCTCTTTCTTTATCTTGCTGATACCTTTCATACCATCAATAACTTTCGATGTTTTTTGGTAAAATTTATTACTTGGTTGTCTTAATATTCCAGCCTTTTTTTTATATATTTCCTTCAATGTCTTCTCGATATTTTATTTCTTGTTTCCTTGATATTTCTTTTATTATTCCTTCGATATTTGATTCTTTGTTTGCTTAGTACTTTAATCTCTGTTTCTTCGGTATTTCAATCTTCATTTTTTTGGCATTCCGATCTTCGTTATTTCATCCCTTGTTTTCTTTTCCCCTGATATTTCATCCCTTGTTTTCTTTTCCCTGATATTTCATTTCTTGTTTTCCTTTGATAATTCATTCCGTGTTTTCCTTTTCCTTGATATGTCATCATTTGTTTTCTTTTCCTTGATATGTCGTCATTTATTTTATTTTCCTTGATATGTCATCATTTGTTTTCTTTTCCCCTCATATATCATTTCTTGTTTCTTTGATATTAAAGTTCTTGTTTCTTTGAGTTTCCAATCTTTATTTCCTTGATATAATAATCTTTGTTTCCTTGATATACTGGTCTTTATTTCCTTGATATACTAATCTTTATTTCCTTGATATATTAGTCTTTATTTTCTTGATATTTCTGTTTTCATTCCTATGATCTTAAAATCCTTAATTTTTGACCTTCCAATCTTTATTTCCTTGATCGTCCAATCTTTATGTCATTGATCGTCCAATGTTTATTGCATTGCTCTTCCAATCTTTATTTCCTTGTTCTTCTTTGTCTTCTTCTTATTTCTTTGACCTTTCAATCTTTGTTTCCCCGATCTTCCAATCTTTATTACATTGATCTTCCAACCTATATTGCATTCGTCTTCCAATCTTTATTTTCTTGATCTTCTAATCTTTATTTCCTTGATCTTCCAATCTTTGCTTCCTTGATATTTCATCTTTTGTTTCCTTGATATTTCATCTCTCATTTCCTTGATATCCCACTCCTTTTTTACTTAATACTTCATTCTTCGTGGCCCTCCTTGATTCTTTATTCATCTGTGAACTACAAATAATAATAATAATACATTTTCTTTCTTTTTGGTTTTACGGCTCAAAGACTACAGTGGTCATGCTGCGCCGGGACCTACTGTTTTCCGAGGAATCCGAACCTCTTAAGGCCTAGGGAACCAAACCCCGGACTACAGTGAGCAGTGCGATCTTTATGAGATCTCTGAGTAAGCGTTCTTTTTGCACTGCTGGGAGTCGAACCCGGATTAGCCGCGCAATAGGAGAACGCGTTACCACACTGCGCCACCGCAGGGCCAATAATAATAATACAAATCACATCCTATTTATTGCGTGCAAACGAAGAATACACAATAAATACGTTTTAATTTTTATTATTATTTGTAATTTCGACATTGCGTGATATTTTATTAATCGTATTTTCATCCATAAACTATCTTGTCAACTGCGAAATTATTTTATTTTCAATATGCGCCTCAGTAATCTCTTTCTTTAATCATGAAGGAATGTTGCATCCCCCCCATCTCCTCGCTATCCCAAATTTGTATATTTCAATTACGTAAAAAATGTCGCATTTGTGATATTTTTCTTCGTTATATTCCACATATAAACAGGAAATTGATTGCGGTCATATTTAAAAATTTCGCCGTTAAACATAGAAATAAGTAATACAAATGGTTAACGAGAGGAAAACGATCTCCAGTTAATTTCAAATATCTTCATATGAATTTTAATATCGCTGTTGAGACATTCTCACTCCTGGAATTCAATGAATATTTCAAATGCATTACTCAAATTACAATATATATTTTCCAAACTTGGTCTGCGAATGTGTAATGAAATTGCTGAGCTGAAATTTTCGGATTTAAAGTAATAGTTACTTTGTGAAACAGTTATAATAATAATGCTGTGCAATTTAATGATGTTTAGTTAGATAATTCAATTAATTACTTTCATTGGTTTTGATTGGAGAAATAAATGAATTTTTGTCTCATTTTTTAGAAAATTCAACCGATTTTGTCGAATTAATTGAAATTTCATTGATTGGTTTAGCTGCTTAAAAAATAAGTAATTGATTTAACGGTTTAAAAACTAACGAATGACAACACTTAATTAAAAATATATCATGTTTCGATTTTATAAAATCTCGCTTTGGATTTTCATTACACCGTACCTCGTCTTGACCTTCATAAAATTCATTTGACCTTTGCAAATGACCTACGTAAAATTTACTTGACCTTTGAGAATGACCTGCGTAAATTCCATTTGACCTTTGCAAATGACCTACGTAAAATCCACTTGATTTGCAAATGACTTACGTAAAATTCATTTGACCTTTGCAAATGACCTACGTAAAATTTACTTGACCTTTGAGAATGACCTGCGTAAATTCCATTTGACCTTTGCAAATGACCTACGTAAAATCCACTTGATTTGCAAATGACTTACGTAAAATCCACTTGACCTTTGCGAATGACCTGCGTAAAATCCATTTGACCTTTCCAAATGACCTACGTAAAATCCACTAGGACCTAGAGGTGGTGAACCATTTTATGTGCGCATGCCCAAAATTTGCGAAAAATATTGTTGATTTTGCTGAGGTGCCGAGCGGTTTTTAATTAGGGATAACAATAAAACATTTATTATTGTAGAATTTTATTTAGACAAATTTAAAATTTAACAATTTCATGAAGATGAACTTACAACGCAGCATACACATTATCTTGCAAGTCAATGAGTTTTTTGTTGTGGTACATTAGATGTCAAATACTTTATATCTAGTTCGTATTTTGTCATTTGCGAAATAAAGAAAGTTGCTGAAGGCAGGATAATAATAATAGTAAACAAGTAACCTAATATACAGATATAATAAACAAGAAAGTGCTCTTATAATTGAGAAGTAAAGAAATAGTTTAAATCTATTCAATTTAAATTTAATCAATAATTAATGAAAAAAATATTAATTATTGATTTAATTGCTGTATTTAAAAATTGCGAATAATTATTAACAATTTAAATAACTAACTAGAGCAGAACTTTCCAAAGACGGTCGTATGTGGTTCCGTTTAAGGTGGTCGTTTCCGGGGGGGTAACAGAAGTAAGAAATTTATTGCATTTATTCTCAAATCGCCCAAGACTCGATTTATGGAATATGTATTATATAATTTCCGTCGAATAATAATTTAAAGTTACGATTTAGGTCGTAAAGTTACGATTTAAATCGTAATGTTACGATTTAAATCGTAATGTTACTAATTAGGTCGTAACATTACGGCGATAAATCATCTCTGTTTAATAATTGCGATAATCAATTATGAACTTATAGTTAACGCCAATCCTTATTAATTTAACACTCACGTTAATTAGTGTTAACCTTTAACACTCTTAAACATCAATACTATTTAATATTAATAGTAAATTCAGATATTTATATTTTGTAGGATTCAATAACGACTACGATGTCATTTACAATAAAAGTTATTGGTCTTCCCAAAGGGCCGTTACATTGGGAAGGACATTCTTGAGACCCGAGGGGAAAAGGGGGGTCTAGGATGGTTCCTTGATGAATTGCAATTAATATACCCTTAATTAAATTACTAATTCTATACTGAAAAGATGGATTTATATACATACACACTCAGTAATTGATTATTTCCCCTCCCGATCTCCAGTCTTACACATTTAAACAGTGGAAAACTTCTCAAATTGGAACCCTTCAGCTATCGGACCACTAGGGGGTTTTTAAAGTTCTTCGGGAGGAGTTTCAAACCGACTTTAATGTTATTGCATATATAAATCTAAACTGGGGATCTTTCACAAATTACAAATGACATTTGGGGACCGTTGCAGTAGGGAAAGGATCATTTACTCAGTAATTAGATCGGCTGCAATGGGACAGATATCATAACGTGACATTCAGACCACGATAAGCTTCCAAAGCTTACAGGAAATCAATCCTAGTCCTGTAAGTCCAAAGGTTTCTGCATAGGCGCCCATTAGGGGCGGCTTAAGCGCCGTTTGACCCGGGCCCTGTTTGGATGAGGGCGCCAAACTGTATTCAAGTTTAAATTTTTTAATGGACCCAATAGCAGAAAATCTCTTTAAAACGAGGCAAGTTTAGAGAAATTTTTAGGGACATCTTTAGAGAAATTCTTTCACAGACTTTTGGCTACTTTTATAGGGTATATGGTTCACTGTACATCTGTTGAAATCTTCCGTTTTCGCCAGGGGGGCACCAAAAAGCAATCCATGTCAGGACGCCCGTGTTCAAAATCAACCTTGAGCCGCTCCTGCCTATATGATTACTTCTAATGGGGGGGACTGAAGAAGTTAACGAGTACTTCAAGGGGGTGCAGAAAAAAATTACCTCCTTCTCAAAGCTGTCGAGAATTTTAGTGAATGTACAAGATACCAAAACGCTACAAAAATAAGTGATATTGTTTGATAATTAGTAATGAGCTAAAAAGTACCTTATTTTAAAATGTGACTGTAAAACTTTTGAAAGTAAATGCATAGCAGTTTCGGGCAAATCAAATTTTTAAACGGTTATAGGGTCAAGTCCCCCCCGGCCCCCCCATATGGGCGCCCATAGTCTGCGGCGATAATGACTACTGAGGGTTGCTTCAGTGATTTGGGATTCGACATTTTGAGCAGACAAGAAATACAACCTTCGTATGGAGTAAAATCCAGTTAATCCGAACTGTCAGTTCGAATTAACGGAGTACAGTGAATTCTCGCTTTTACGAACTCAAACGGAGCCCAAAAAATAAAAAAAAAAGTTCGCAAAATCGGAAGTTCATAAATGGGAATGAACGTTTCTTCAATGGAAGTCTAACTCGTTTGACGCTGCATGACCCTCGCTATTCTTGTTCCATTATGATTTAACGAACTTTCCGCAATGGGTTATTTTTCAGGACCAACACAACAGTTCGTAAAAACATGTAGTCCGTAAATTGAAAGTTCGTAAATTCCAGTTCGTAAATTAAAAGCCCGCAAAAACGTGTTGTTCGTAAATTGAAAGTTCCCGAAAACGGGTAGTACGTAAATTGAAAGTTCGTAAAAAAAACGCGTAGTACGTAAATTGAAAGTTCGTAAAAAAACGCGTAGTTCGTAAAAACGCGTTTACTGTATTCAGCTTATTCAAGTTTTCTTGATTTCGTGCATTTCGATACATACGCGCCGTTTGGCTTATTTTCCCCGCTACCGATTGATATGCGTACAGCGTCGTCAGTGTCTTCGCGTTATGCTTAGTGTAGCATGACACTTGTTGCCCTTGCGTCATAAAAATCCCATTAATTCGCTTACTGTAGCATGACCCTTGTTGCCCTTGCGTCATAAATATCCCATTAATTCGCTTACTGTAACCTTTGGGATTCTGCGAATTAAATACATGAATTATTTTTTCTGCTCTTCGTTTTAGCGTAGAAAGACCATAAGTGTCCTTGCGCCATAAGCAATTATCGTCTGTTTGTGGTCAGTGTGCTGGTCCGTCTTAACACATTAAGGGGCCCTGGACTCTTGATCACTTTTCGGGGCCCTTTTGTATTAAATTTCCAAATTTTTGCGACAAAAAAAATATAATAAACGAACTTTGGGGACCCTTGTTTAGGTAGAAGCCCCCCCCCCCCACCTTAAGCCATCCATTGAGACGCCACTATAAGGCCACGGAGTAAGGGGCTGTCTATAAATGATGTCACGCCTAAAGGGGTGAGGGGGTTCAAAAAGTTGTGACACTTTGTGACAAGGGGGAGGGCGGGGAGATAATAAAACTGAGACATCACAAACACTGCAAATTTTAAAACATATTTTTAGATTTTTTAAACAATTTTTTTAATCGACTTTCCAAGTATTGACTTAAAAAAAGGAAGAAAATAAAATGCACTAACTTATATAACTTCAGTTTTATGGGACTGTGTACAAATTACACCACTCGTTGGAATTGGCTTGAGGGAAGCAATTCAGCATGCTGTCACTGAATTGTATTACAACTAGTTATTGTACAATAGCTATATTATGAGTTATATAATATAATATATATATATAATATAGCTCAGTGCGTGTTGTTTGCATCTATGAGAGCTGAAAGTAGAAGGTTCGCAAGACTATGACGTCATGCTAACGTGCCGAATAATCACTTATATTTTTCTGATAACAGGCTCCCTTTGAAAATGCATTATGACGTGACAGGTGGGGTGTTAGTAAACTGCATACTTTGCACAGAGGGGAGGGAGGAGGTCAAAACTATTCAAAAAAAAAGTGTGACACCATTTATGGACAGCCCTTTATCTAAATTCTTGAAAGACAAAATGAAATTAGGTATGGATAAATTGTCGTTATTATAAAAATTACGTTTTTTTTTACAAGACTTTTACAGTTATAAGTTAAAGATGAAGAGGCCCTTTAAACGAAAAAATAATTATACCATAATGTAAATATTTACTTGAATATATTAATAGCCTGAAGTACTATCCTTTTAATTTAAGTAACGAATTGTTCCAACAATACGACTGGAATCAGGAAATAAATTTTCTTTATAAAATTTCAGGGCAGGAATTTTCTTGGAAAGCAAATAAAATTTGCACTCTTGAAGAATATTTATGGTATTTTTTCATGACGACTTTCATAGAAAATTTTGAGGAAAGAACTTTTTTAGAAAACGAACAATTTTTGCAGTCTTAAGGTGGTTGGAGCGGTATTCCATGGTTACCTTCTTGAAAATTTTTAAGACAGAATGTTCTTGGATGATAAGCCATTTTTTTTTATTGTAATGGGTTGAGTTGTGCTTTTTCCTGACCACCTTCTTAAAAAATTTTAAGGTAGGGACTTCCTTAGAAAACGAACAAATTTGTCTTCATGGAGTTAGTTGGGATGACATTCTATAGCCAATTAGGCGTTGTATATTTTTACATGAATTTTGGAAGTCTTTTATCCAATTTTAAAAGATGAATATATTCTACATCTGTAAATTTATAAACCTGATGTAAAATAAGAACATTGTAATAATATTTGAAAATTAAGTGAATTATTTTTTATTCAGAATTTTAATCAGATTTATGGAATTCTGGCAGTTTAGCAAATCTGCCCCTCCCCCCGCCATTTACGTTTAATAAAAAATTATATTTATTATATTACAAACGTTTCGCGGCTTCCCCTGGGCCTGTGCTTCTTTTGCCCTCTCTGTCGCCGGCCCTGTTTTTACTATCTTTCTTACTCACAGTGTATAAATGACTCTTACGCAAATTCTGTTATATAATGTATAATATATACACCATACGTTTTGAAAATTGTGAATAAAGAGGTTTTATAATTAAAACTTAATTACCAGAGTAATAGTAATTTTTCCAATGGAATTGGAAGGTGATACTGCTGTTGAC
>QLNU02014176.1:142759758-142775587 GCA_006491805.2 Dysdera silvatica
CTATGCCCAAATAGCGGATAGATTGTATGACATATGGGGCCAAAGTATGTAGGTGATGTTGGACAATTTTGGAACTTTTGTTTTAAGTAAATAAACTAATTTTGGTTTGGTTTGTTTCTATGATTACAAGTGTTTGAACATTGACTTCGTAAAAAATATTCGTTAGATCTCGTATTAGTTGTTTTTTACAAATACCCATTACTTTATACTCTTCTAGTAGTCGCAGAGTTCAGGGTCTAATGGGACATTCAAAAAAATAGTACAAATGTGTAACAAATACAGCATCAAAACAACATTCAATGGGATTATTCAATAAACATGTTATTTGAGACAAGGTTTAAGCTGGCTCAAAACATGCTGTCGCAAAAATGCTAAAATGGGAAAAAAGTTGTAGCAAAATGCTAAAAAATATTAGTTGCTTGAGAAATCATATCAGTAAAATTATTTGGCCAAACTACACGTGTATCCATTGTGCGATTTGTCACCAAGCCGTGGCAACCTCCTCGGATTACATCATCATGTGCTCCCTTCCCGGCCGCCATGTTTTTTTAAGGAGTAATTACCTGTTATACTGAGTTTACTACCTATTATACTCTTTTCAGATTTTTTTAACCAAAAAAACTGCTGTCTTTAAGCGTCTGATTTTTTATGGCTTTTGGAATCATTTCCTCCACTTCGTCTTTGTGACGCCGCCTCCACATATAGCCTACTCTGTGGAGTACAAGGTAAACAGCTTTTCATTGCCAACATTACAATGCTGCACGTTCCCCTCATACCTTCTTCCCCCCCCATACCTTCTGTGAAGTACGAGTCTTAACAGCTGATCAATGCCGATTTGTGAAATACAAGTCCAACAGATTTTTATCGCTGACATTGTGATACTCCACATACCCCTCAACTTTCCCCTTTTTCCCTCCATACCTCTTCCCCCATACCTCTTCCAACCTATCTCCCCATACCTCTTCTAACCTTTTCCTCCTATACCTCCTCTAACCTCTTATACCCTCTCTCCGTCCCAAACATACTATCAATTCCAGTCCGTTACAAAAATAAAAGCATTTAAACATTCGCACGTCTTATCGATACAACTCACAAACCACCACTGCCACAAACAGATACTACAATACAACTACCACATGCATGCACACATTTTTTATGCCACACAATGTGTGTGTGTTTGTAAGTACAATACTAACTTCGCATATCTTGTTGAAGCAATCTACGAACAAGATATAAATTTTCCCAAAAGCCCCTCAGAACTTCTGGAATTGATACATTGTGATATGAAAAGTGAAAAATGCATCACCAATAAATGTGAAGATCACATAACAGATTTGAAGACTCTCATTTCAGAAGATATAGATCTGGATAGCAACATTAACCGGAAGGAGTAGAAAGAAATCGACAAGCGACCTAAACTAAGGGAAATGGAGGGATTTTCACATGAAGATGCTATTGCGAAATTAAATGCTCAGTTCGTTTTAAAATGCATATTTATGTCCAGAGGGTTCAGTCTGAAACATTTACAAGCATGAAGAAAAATTTGAAGGAAGGTGATGATATGTTGCAAATTGACTTTGTGGAAAGTTTTGCAATTGTTCCCCAGGATGAAATACAGTCCTCACATTGGAATCGTACACAAATAACTATATTTACTGCCTGTGTATGGCTCTCTGGTGTAGACAAACGTTCCTTTGCTATAGTTGGTGACTGTTTGAATCACGATAAGTGTTCTATTTTTGTTTAGCTGAAAAGCGTTCAGAGTTTGTTAAAATCAAATTTAATTTAGAAACTATCAAAATATTTTCTGATGGAGCAGCAGCTCAATTTAAAAATAGATTTAATTAATGATAAGATAATGTTAATTAAGATAATGTTAAACCTTTGTTATATGAAAGAAGATTATGGCATTGAAACGACAGTGGTTTTCCTTTGCCACTTCCGATGGTAAGGGAGCCGTTGATGGAGTAGGAGCTGTTGTGAAAAGAGTTGTTTGGAGTCAAATAAAAAAATGAAAATTTCAAGTTGAAAATGCTGCCGATTTCATTAAAGCAGCATGTCCCTCCGTGACATGTGTCGAGATCATACAAATTAGGGTCAAAGACATTGAAAAGAATAAGGGAATGTTACATAGGAGATGGGAAAGTGTACGTAAGGTTAAAGGACGGCAGTCTTCTTGCAATGCCTTAATCTGAGACAGTTTGAGTATCGGGCGAACATTTCAATCTGATCATGAAAAGTGCAGCATTTTCAAACTGAGAGTCCCAGATATATATATTTTGAAGATAGCACAAGCATAGATAGCAGAGATAGTGAATGTTCTCAGGTAGAGAATATTGAAGTACAGCCACCTGCGGCCAAAGATATTATAGGTGGGACGTTTTTGTTAAGAGAACTCAATCATCCAGGAAGATTTTCCTACATTACTTGTATGCTGGTATGACACAGAGCTCTATTGATAACGATTGTGATGAGGTTAAAGTTCTTTTCCTGAGAATAGTTGGAAATAGTGGAAAGCTTTTTAAAACTAATGGAAGTGACATAAGCTATATTTCTTTTGAGCAAATTGCTTCAGTGTTGCCTACTCCAATAATTAAAAATGGCAGGAGCAGCCTTTTCCATGAGTTTCCTATAGTTGATGTGTATGAACAGAGATAGAAATCAAGGAATTTGGAAAAAATTGATAAAAAAACAAACTAAAAGTGATATAACAATGTATTAAATGCAATTATGTAGCTATAAGTTTGCACTGTCTTTTGGATAAATAATGTGATATTTGGTATTATGTTTTACCGTCTCGCCCATGACAAATATGCAAAATTGTTATTTTATTAAATACCCAGTTTTTTGTCTATACTTTTGTAGCATTTTGAAGAACATTTTCTTAGCACATATGTATTAAATTATATTTTATCTCTTGAGAAATTACAGAGATAGTGACGTCAAAAGGGAAGTCTAATTTTTGTCCTACTCGTAACAAAAGTTTGTAAAGCAGTAACTTTATATTTTGAAAAGCAAACAGAATATAAACATGTTCATTTAAGAGTATTTATTTTCTAGAGTGCTTGAAACATAAGATATAAAAATGAATTTTATTACTTTAAACAACATAGCCTTTGAAATGGCAAAAACATACATGTAATTGTCCCACCTATGACAAAAGAATGGCCCTTATAATAAATACTGTAACCGCCGGCGTAGGCAGAAATTTCATAAGGGAGTTGTAAGCCCAATGGGGGGTGTTACAGAGCTACAACTCATATATTCCTATGTTAAATATACAAAATTTCATTGCAATGGGGGTTACAACCCCCAAAACCACCCCCTAGCTACGCCTATGACTGCCACTGCTTTTTGTGGTCCAATGCCCCTCCAATAAGTCTGTATCTTCCACTGCTTTGTTTCCCCACAAAATCCAGTCATTTTGTCCGTCCCAAATACGGAAAATTTTGTCCATTGCCATTATGTCCTAGATCTTTGGCTTCACCATTATGTCCTAGACTTGGCTTTGCCATTTTGTCCGTCACCTTTTTGTCCTGAAATTGATGGGGTGACATGGATAGCCTAAACGCTAGTGCCATTTAATTATAAGTTTTACAAATTACATTGCAACACGATGAACCTCCTCCTTTGCAAAGGAACAAATGACCTCACTGTAGTCCATAGATTGCATGGTTTCTGACACAATGAACACCACTGAGAGTGAATTTTTTAGCCTGTTATTTTCTGCAGCCGAAAACAACCAGAAAAAAAGAGGTGGTGGTGGGGGGAGAGCCTTTGGTAACATGGCCCCATGCAAGGCTGGGGACCTGAGGCAGCTACCTTGGCAGAAGTGGGACACGGCCTATAAGTACAGAATCCCAGAATATTAGGCTCTGCAATCTTCCTGAATAAATACTGAACCCTTGAATATTTTTTAAAAATAATTTGGCATAGCACAATGCAAGTTAGATTTATGAATAGAAGTCAAAATTATAAGTGTAAAGTTAAAAAGTTGGTTTCAAAGTACATTGTTTCAAACGGACTTGGACTTCTGGGGTGATTGTGTTCCCGGATTTCCGTAAATTCCGGGAATTTCAACCTACCTCTTCTTGGATTTCTTTTTTAAAAAATTAAAAACATTCGTTTTGTTTCCTATGATTTTTTTTTCCTCTTGAAATCATATTTGGAATTCTTACGTAATTCCAAAAGACAGTATTTACTTTTTATATATTTTTGGGAGGGGCAGACTACATTTCTAGAAGGGGAGCTCAGCCCCCTATAGCCCCAGCCTGGCTACGGCTCTGGCGATATGATTTTCAATAGTTTACTAAGGAATATTTTCATATTTCCCCTCCACCTAGTTCATAATCAACAAAGTAAATGTCTAAAGTAGTCCATTGAGTGACTAAAGTTTGAGAAATACTGTTATAATTTTTGTAACTAACAATTTTCCTTTTTCGTTCTAGTGACTGCTGCCTGTGCCATTGCCAATGTTGTTAAAAGTTCGCTTGGTCCAGTTGGTCTGGATAAGATGTTAGTCGATAATATTGGTGTAAGTATTGTGTATCTGTATATACATGTTGGCATGAAAGATCCTTTCATTGCGAAATTGAAATTTGAAACTTTTTTTTTTTTTTACAATCTTTGAAGTATAGAATAGTATGGGTGCCCATATAGGGGGGCAGGGGGGGGCTGAATCCCCTTAGCCGTTCAAAAAATTGATTTGGCTCTGATTCTCCTATGCATTTACTTTAAAAAAATTTAGTCACATTTTAAAAAAAGGTACTTTTTAGCTCATTACTAATTGTCAAGCAGTATCAATTATTTTTGTAGCCTTTTGGTATCTTGTACATTCACTAAAATTTCGACAGCTTTGAGAAGGAGGTAATAATTTTTCTCAGTTCCCCCCCCTCTGGAAGTGCTTGTATTGGCACCCATGTAGAGTAGCGTTTCTCAAGTTCCGGGCCCTGACATCAGTTACACCAGGCTGTGAGAGATTCTCCTGAGATTTGTCTTTTTAGGTTCCTAAGTTTTTTTTATGAATAAATATTTTATCGTGAAAATATTCTGAGAAGTTCTGTCTCGAATTTGGTCACACATTGGAAAGCTCAGATCCAGAATGCCTAAATAACGTCCTACAGCTGCCAATGATGACCATACCATGTATTTTTAAATGTGTGAGTATTCATGAATTATCGAGAATTTTTAGACAATATCTTCTAGCATTCGAAAAAGGATATACCGCTCATTATGCCCTGTCATAAAAAAGTGCATGCAAGCCGATTACAATAATGCGGTGTATCTCCTGTTCTTAAAATTGAATGAAATAACACCGGCGTTGCAAATGTCAGTGACCAGTCCCCAAAGAAGTGTGCCAGAAAAATGTGTATTGATCGAAGGAATATACTGCGACTCTTTATGATTATGCCATAATTAATTATTCATATTTATAGTTTAATGTGTGAACTGTAGAAAAATGGAAAGGTATTTACCAGTAAATTTGTCAAGACTGGGCTCTTATTGTATAAAAATAGAATTGGCCAGGCCATGGCCTCATAAAGCTTGAGAAGCACTAGTATAGAGGATGCTGAACTTGGGTTAATTATAGCATATTTTCTACATGTTTACTCTGAATACAGCTTTTTCTTACGTCAAGAGGGGAAGCCTTGCTTGATATTGTGGTAATGCGTTTGCCTAGCAAGTTGTCATTCTATTGTCGACTTGCAACGGTACTAAACAAAAAAAAGCAACTTTCAAACTAACTGTTGCTTATAGTCCAGGGGCTAGTTTCTTGAACTACAAGTGGTTTGGATTACTCAGGAAATTGTAGGTTTCGGTGCGGCATGATCTTTGCTGTCCTTGTGCCATAAAACTTGCAATTAAATATCAAGGGGCACCTTTAAATAGCGATGATACATATGAAGGATATAAGCGAAATACCAACACAGTACAAAAACCGAAATTTTGCGAAAGAAAAACCAATTATAATAAAGATGTACGACTTACTGCACGTAAATATTATATATGAAGTAAAACACATCATCATAGTTTAAATAACTCGGTTTATAGAGCTATTTTGGAAGCATGGTCATTGTCGTCTTTTATCCGTAAAACCACAATCAATCACAATAAAAAAGGGTTGATTTAAGAATAGCTCCCCTTATAATGATTTTACCCCCACTCTTGTCTTCATATTTAGGGGTCAGACCGGGTCACTAAAAGTTTTTTTTCAAGAAGTCACTAACGTCACTATTTTATAAAAAAAAGTCACTAATTTTTGGTCCGTGGTAGTTGTGTACAAATTTTATTGACGAACATCAATTTTGAATTTCCATGGCTGAGAATCTGTAATGACGAGGAGGAAATATCGTGTTTTTGAAGCAGATACTTAATAAAAAATATAATATAGGAGGTCGTTTCGGTTAGGCAAAGTTTAGATGACCAGGGATCATTATACATAACCTCCACTGTATGAGTGTTTTTGCTAAAAAACATTGAACATGTGTCCACTTCAAAAAAATAATTTGAAAAAATATTGCATAGAAGGTCATTTTGGTTAAGCGAAGTTCGAATAATCTAGAATCTACCGTTAAAGAATTTGGTTTATTATATACATTTTTGTAGCCTACTCATTATCTGCATGAGGTGAGATGCTTTTTCTAGATCTTGTTGATTTGGCGGTTTTTTTTTTTCCAAAAGGAATAATAATTATTTGTTGAAATCTTTGGAAAGCGTTTGTCATTCGGTTCCCTTGGAGTTTCTAAGGATTATTGATGTTGCCATCTGGATAATCACATTTATCCAAACTTATCAACGGTTTGGACATTGACAGCGGCATAAGAAAGGAGGGGTGGTGCTGAAGTCCCCCCCTTGGTTATCTAATTGCATTATTTTCTCACATTTCATAACTTAATCTTCTTTAAAGCCACTTGAGTCCCCCCCCCCAACCCTTCATTTTTGAATTGCTACGCTACGTAAGATGGACGTGCATAACTGGTTTTGTTTCTGCTGCACTTCAATTAAATAGAAGGCATGTATATTTCATTGACGCATAAAAGTTGTGCATTTATTTTAGACGTGTTGTTTTCTTATACATAAAAAAAGTGAAATATTCGTCATATAAAATCACCTGGCTATATTTTTAAAACTTATCTAGCGATGTGTCTACCTCAAATCTGAAATTCCGCCACAACTCCATATTCAATCCATTTGCATCCTTTTCGTGAATAATTATTTTTTCATTAGCTGTCTTTTATTCTAATGGCCAGTGTACTAATGAACAAGTTTATTAGTTATTTCTTATTAGTACAATGGTTTCACGGAGATAAGCATTTAATTGTGATTTTTGGAGAGGGTAGTGGGGGTGCACTGACCTAACATGTTTAAAATTATGGGGGGAAGGGATAAAGTAGTTTTAAACAAGATCATCTAATGCAGAATGAGAGAGAATATGTTTTGATATCCATTGCGGGGAGTCTTGAGCCCTTAATTTCCTATGCCACTCACTTGAGGGGGGTGGGGGGATACATTAAAATTGAACGCTGTTAATATTTTGGATATTATTTTACAAAATATTGAATAGATGATTTAATTTTTTTGCTTTATTGATTATATCATACCATCCTGCATAATTTTATTGATGCTCATTTCTTGAAGTTAGAAGAAAGATAAGTGTCTTTTATAATAGGAATGAAAAGTTTTTAGTTTATATGTTATTTCACATCCTATGATAAAATGAAATTTACACCTTAAATTGGATAAAAACAAATTATTCAGATTATATTTCTAAATTATCTACTTATATATCAAGAGACTTTGTTGGTGTGTTAATTTTGAATTTAATACAAACTACAAATGTCTTTTGAAGTAAATTTTTATACAAGTTCTTTCAAATGCTTATTTTTAACCATTCCATTTTATTTATAAATTATTGAATGTGCATACTTTATTTATGTATATATAAAGTTATATCGAGGTCAATTTTCATTGCAATTATATTATTGCAGTGCTATGAATATTTTTGCAACATCTGAATAATTTTTTGATATCGTCTATTGACGATACTATTTTACCAAGAAACAAAAACTACTCTTAATATAATTTAATGACTTGAGTTTTATTTTTTTCGTTTGAATTTATGCAGTAATTGATGTTGCATTTTAAATGTTTTCTATTTAAAGTAAAATTGACATTGTTTACTTTCTTTTCGAGTACATTTTGTTCGTTAGATTTAACTTTTCTGGAGCAGATAGTGTTGTATAATATTTAATTTTTTGTAATTGCTTTATGAAGAGGATTAATGTTTAAAAAATTATGAATAAGGCTATTGATGAAATTTAATTAAATTTCAAGAGGCATTTTTTTTAAAAAAAAAAACCAAAAAAAACCTCTTGTATACAAAACACTGTCTTAGGTCAGTATTGGTTTGTAATTTTTTTTTAGTTTCTTGCAAAAAGTCTGCTGGAGACTTTTCTATTGCTAATAATAATTTGTGCGTAATAGGATAAACATGTAGTATGCCGGCAGGGAAATTAATGGGAGCCACAACTTCCCATCGTTTTGATTGCCGAAAAGTACAATATCGCGTATATGTGTACATAAAATTGTAATCCGGTAATCTCTCTCCCTAAAAATTTTCCACGCAAGCCGTTGGGCTGAATGAAACATAGTGGTGTGTGTTTTAAATAATATCTTCTTAAGGGGCTCATGTTATCAGAAGTGGATAATTTAAAAGAGATTAACATAGATATGATTCATTAATCCAGTGGTTGTACACACACATACATGGTACGTTATGGTCTATGTACAATTTCTATATACATGTACTGTGTGAATGTACTCTGTTTCAAAACTCCTGGCAAGCTATCGATCATGTTTCTGTAACTCATAATATTTGGGAAGCAAAATTTTACCAAAATAACATCAAGATCATACAAAACAAGCAAGTGAAAGAAAATCGCCTAAGGTCAATATTTAAATTTAGCGGGTTTCAATTAACATTAATTCGCAACTCTCTAATTTGTCACCCTATAGTTCGTCCCTATCTAATTCGCCACCCTAAATAGCAACTATCGGCAACAACGGCGTAAACATGTACGTCATTTCAAGTTTCATTTAATAATGTGCTTCTGACTTTTATCTTTCTGCAGACTGTGTTTAAAGTTTTTATATTTCAATAAAGTGTATTTTTACAGTAAGTTTTGAAATCACAGGCATTTATTGGAACTCTTGCCATTTTCCATTAATTATCTAGCAAATTAATAAAATCTTAATAAATTATATAATATAATAAAATAAATAAATAATAAAATTCAAGATAATAAAACTTGGAAAAGTTTGAAATCACGAGAGCAATGACTTCTCCCCAAAAAAATCCAGCCTTATTTCTAAATTTGTTAAAGTATTATAAAGAGTAGGAAGAAGACAAAATTCTGTCCAGAGAACTTTTGCATAAAATTATAAACTTTCTTAATAATTTTTTAGTTGAAGCTTTCGAACTAACGTGTTTTTAGCTTTTCATTAAAACATTTTTATTAATTTTACATAAAGTATAATTCTGTCCCTTATTTTGGTGTCCATTCTAGGCAGAATAAGAAAATGGCTGCTTAAAATATATTTGTAATTTCTAGTTAAGTTTGCGTATATGGTCACTAATTTTGGCTTAAATGGTCATTAATTTTTGACAGATTGGTCACTAAATGAACTATTTTTGAAGAAAAAATGACTCTGATATTGTATAAAATAAATTAACAATTTATGGTGTAAGGTTTTAATTTGTAATGTAAGATTTTAATTTGAGAGCTCAATTAGTTTCGACTACACTAAATTCAATACATACCTGATGATTTTTAAATGCTAGCAAGCATTTGTTTCATTAGTATGTTATGCTAGATTAGTATTTGAGGTACAGGAAGCTAGAAAACATACTTTTAATTAAATAAATCTTAGCATAAGGGATGTGAAGAGGTGTCAAAACGATCTTTCAAATCTGGATGGGAGGTGTCATTGAAAACGGGAATCATTCAAGGATTTACTCGGTGAATGACATTGCACATTTGCGGTTCATAATGTGGTCAGGCACACTCTTGTTATTAGTAGAAAATTTTATCTTTTTATTCATGTGGGTTCGATTAAATATGGCTATTTAAAATCAAATTTAATTTGCATTTTTATGTCCATTCACATTCCTCAATTGCAAAGTCATATGTTAACAGATTTTCTTTTTAAAGGATGTTACAATTACCAATGATGGGGCTACCATTTTGAAACTTTTGGAAGTGGAACATCCAGCAGCTAAAGTGCTGGTTGAGCTCGCAGAACTTCAAGATCAAGAAGTGGGTGATGGCACCACATCTGTGGTAAGTATGTTTTCTATAGTAGAACTTTGATTGTAGGAACTTCTGTTCTTCGATTGTAGGAACTTCTGTTCTTCGATTGTAGGAACGCTGTTTTTGACAAAGTGGGAACCATCGTTAAAAATGTCCTAAACAGAGATATGTTTGTATTATAAAAATTTGCAGTCAGTTTAATTATATATATATCATTGTGTTAAAAAAGAGATACAATGCTTTTTATAGGATTTTTTTTAATTTCATCGAATACTTATTGTAATAATTGGTTACAAAAATGTTTTGATTGTCAAATCTGGTTCTACTTAGTTCTGTTTATGCCTTACTGCAAATGTTCCTGATTATTTTTAATGGTCGTCTGTCAGACTTCCCATAATCAGACAAATCGAAACGGGGGTAACATATACTACAGTGAAACCTGTCATTAGCAGACACTCAACGGATAGGAAAACTTGCCTGTAAAAGAATTCTTAGGCATTTTATTTATAGAGAATTTTTTTATCTGAATTAAAAAAAAATGGGGGTTGTCCATCAATAGGGGTTTTACTGTATTACTATTGTCTGCCAAACAACGTTGCCTTATAGTTTTTTCCTTCGCAGTTGTTGCTACCTTGTTTTTCAGGGTATGTTTCTAACTTGGCAATGATTGGCGACACTTCTGTCTGTAATACTATATGACCCCCCAAAAATCATAGTTTCTTCTGTTTTTTTGCTATCTCGTTAAGATTAAAAACTTGTTGACAGTCTTACATTTGGCCATCTTTGCTTTGATCTATGTACAAGATAACTAGTGCCCTTTGCTTATTTTCAATGCCATTTAGCAAATGAAATAATAGACATCAACTACCTCTGTGTAACTGGAAGCGTTTCTTAAAATTTATTGATGTTAAAGGGTAGTAATAATGATATAGAGCAGTGGTTCTTCAACTGTGGTCCATGGACCCCTGAGGATCCGCAAGACCGTATCACAGGTTTGTGAGATCCTTCCAGTTTTCGACGAAGGTTCGGAAAAGTACTAAGAAAGGGGTATTTGCTCTTTAATGCTAAGAATAAATTATGAGGGGACGAAAAATTCCTTCCTTAAATGGTGAAAATTAGTGATGAAACACTAGAAATAAATATGTATGATGCAAATTCCGGGCTTTAAACTTAATTAAAGAGTTAATTCTTGGGGGTCTGCGAGGGTGAGTGAACTCTGAAGGGGGTCCATAGTCTAGAAAAGTTTAAGAACTGCTGATGTAGAGCATAGTTTTTATGCTGGGTAGAGTAAGTAGAGCATAATGGTGCATGGCACTGTTCTTTATGCATTCTTTTAACCCTCTGGGTCCCTTTATTGGGGGATGAACTGAAGCGTAAACACAGGTGTTGCCATTTCACTGCATTGTTGGTTGTCCGTCGATAGCACTACCTATTGGCGGAAAATATTTCGAGAATCAAGAAACAGAGAGGAATTTCATGCACCACTGAAGTTGGGAGTAGATTTATGGTCATTAACTGTTCATTTCATTGATATGCAGATTAATTCACCTTTATAAGGTTACCTTTGTACCTCCCGTATTCTAAAAGTTATTTCTCCATGTTGTATAACGTGTGGATGTGGATAATGTTATTGCATTGCTGCCATTTTGATTTCTTTGAATCTAAATGATTCTTTGTAGGTTATTATTGCTGCCGAATTATTGAAGAACGCTGATGAACTTGTTAAATCCAAAATTCACCCGACATCAATTATTAGTGGGTATCGACTGGCTTGCAAGTACGTTTCTCTATTTTATACCCTTAATATGAAAACCACTATTATCTGTGCATTTATATCCCCTAATTTCAACCTCAACGAATTTCCAAATTTTTTAATAAATCCTTTGTGATTTGAGATTTCATGTATTTTTTCTTTTTAATATTCAAATTTTTCATTAATTGCACTTTAGTAATCCTTTTTATCATTTTTTTTTTTTTTATTGTAATTTTAATTTTGATTAACACTTTTTAATTATTTGTCTGTTGTATTCTAAGGAACATTAACTAAACAAAACAAAAAAAACCAATAGCGTAGATGTACAGGGTGGTCCTGAACTCTACTGACAAAATAGAAGGGTTTGTTAGGAACACCAAATAAGGCATATTTGCCCATATCCCTGTATCCACAAAGAGAGTGGGTTTGTCTGTAGAGCGTAATTACTGTTTACATCCATGTCGTTACTGCGTAGCCAATTACATGAATTAAATACATTTTTTGATGCATAATTTAAGTGATTGAGCTAATAATACAGTAGAGACAAAGAAATCCGGAATTCAGTTTCCTGATCTGTGTTACTATGTAGTGAAAATAAGCCTAAAACTGCCTTTTTTAGCACACTAGAAAAGAGTTGTGAACTGTCAAGTATGTGCAAAAATTTGAAAAACATTAAAATAAAAATTTTTGTTCACTGAATTCCGTTTAGGCACTACAGTGAATTTAGTGTTTGCATCCACCCCATTCAAGGTTTCCACAAATGGCTACAATGCGCCATTTCAAGAATTTTATAATTATTTAATATCAACGGATGTCCAGCTCTCTCTAGTGAATTTCTTAAATCAGTTAAATTCACCGGAATTGTATGTGTAGAATCCATGGTCGCAACTGAAGCGGCGAATTCTACACATACAATTCTGGCGAATTTAACTGATTTTAAAAAATCGCTGGAGAGAGCCCGATGTCCGTTGACATTAAATAATTTTAAAAATTTTTAAAATGGCGCATTGTAGCCATTTGTGAAAACCTTGAATGTGGTGGATGTGAACACTAAGTGCACTGTAGTTCCCTGAATGGCTAATTTTTGCAAAACAAATTCACCGGACAAAAAACATTTATTTTGTTGTTCTTCATCTGTTACACATACTTGGCAGTTCCGAATTCTTTGCTAATGTGTTAAAAAAGGCAGTTTAAAGCTTATTTTCAGTACAGAGTAACACAGATCAGGAAATAGAATTCCAGATTTCGTGGTCTCTACCGTTTCGTTAACTCAATCATTTAAATGAGGTATTAAACATATTTAATTCATGTAATTGGCTACGTAGAAAAGACATGGACATAAACAGTAGTTACGCTCTACAGCCAAACCGGCCCCTTTGCGGACACGGGGATATGGGCAAGTATGCCTTTTTTGGCGTCCCCAACACCCCCTCTTATTTTGTCGGTAGAATTCAGGACCACCCTGTATATAAAAGGTCGAAAAAATCAAGGTGATCGAGAGTTACACATCCATGGACTACTCTCGTGCATAATATATACTTCAGATGCACATTCTAATGCATCATACATTTTCTCAGATCTTCGTGGACTTAATTTGTTTCCTTGTCGTACACAGTTTAGTCCCATTATTAGAACCACTAGGTGCTTCTGATATCACATGCACATAACCAATGAAATGAGGCATGTGTCATTTCAGTTGTAGGGTTTGAAATTAGCGAGTACGCATAATATTTTATCTGTGCACGTAAATTTTTAATTTGGGTGCATGCACCTAACTATTCTATATTAACATTATTATAATTATAAAAAAATTGCTAGCGTTAAGAATTCTTTTTCCCTTCTAGTAACTAAGACTCACTCTGATAAGAGATAAGGTTCTCTGCTTTCACCTTTAAGGGTGCTTGACATGGAGCCAACAATGAACACCCTTAATCATCCCTTTCTGTGCATCTAAAAATAGAATCCCCCCTCCCTGCCTATCTGATACTATAAAACACGCCTGGTCAATTTCATTAAATGCATTTACAAGGCAGGACTATTTGGTTACTGAAGTTTTAGAATAGATCTGCTAAAACCTAGTGTTATAGAATAAACGACACCCAAGTGAAAACAGCACTGGATACTGAAATCCTAAAGTATCGGCAAATATTTCTGTTGTACTATAAATAATGAGAAGAAATGTGTAACTTTCTCAGTGGTAGATGAATTATCACACTTAAATGTGGGCCTGCACATGTGCAGTCAAATGATACTTCAAATAGTGAAGCGAATTTCCAAGACAGTGACCTGAACAGTATACAATTGCCAACTGTGATTTGTTTTGAGAGTGAACTTACTTTGGGTGCCACTATCGTTGTAGAAGATGGTCTGCCTAAAAAAACCATACAATTTTCAACTGTCATGGAAAACAGGGAGAAACTGTCTCCTCCGTGTAAACAAAGCCATGTTTTGCAGTATTTGTCAAGTGTACGACAAAAGGGTCACCTGTCAACAAATTTGGAGACCGAGATTGTTACATGTTAAGAAAACAAATGGTTATTTAGGTTTAGTTTTCAAGAACAGTTAAGCCTACCTATGGAATAATTTTATATAATTTTCTCAATGTATCTGCATTTGCTTTGTATTTTTTTTTTATTACAAATGAATGTTCAATTATTTTGAAAAGTTGCATTTTGTTGTAGTTTACATGCTTAAATATAGTTGCTACATATACATTTTACCCGTTTTTAATGTTGAGGTTTACTTTCTATTTTGTTACTTGTACATCTAACCAGCATTTAGTAAATGCAAGTTACAAGACTTGAGTGCACTTATGCACCTTATTTAAGACGCTAATTTCGACCCTGGGTGTAAGGGCATATGTTAGCTATTTGCTAGACCTATCAACACCAGTTATGATGGGGGGGATATGATTTATCCAAGTGAGAAAAAGAGATAATTATTGAGTATTGAGCTCATAGTCCCAGCATTTCTGAAATTGTATGTGATAGGTCTGGATGATGTATCGATGTATCGTAAAATATCGATATAAAACACACATCGTGATACCAATTTCCCGATTTTCGATTTGGTGATATATCATGATGTTGATTGAACTATGTACTCATTCACGATATCAAACTGATATTACAAAACCGATATGTCCCAATGTCAACATTGGCACTTCCCATTCCGATGTCAATATCGGGGCTTTCCATTCTGATGTCAATATCGCTGCTTTCCATTCCAATGTCAATATCGCTGCTTTTCATTCCAATGTTTATTGGTGATTTCTGCATATCTGCAGTTTTTTTTTTTTGTAAGGAAATCGGTTTGCATTTACTGAACACAGATACAGACTTTGCTGGTGCAGGGCCTGATTTGGATTCCTTTTTATATAGGTACATAGTAATGTCGCATGTCAAGGGTGTATTGTGGGAGGGGGCGGGAAGCCCCCATCCTTTTTCTCAGCTACTATCGGAGCTGCAACTACGATGCTTCGTATTCAGGGAGTGTGTGTGAGGGCAGTTGAAACGTTGCATGTCAGGGCCATATCGAGGGGCAGCCCGGGGCCGCATCCTTTTTTTATAGGCTGCTATTGGAGCTACGACTACGATATTCTGTATTCATAGAGTGTACATGAGGGCAATTGAAATGTCGCAGGTCAGGGTTGTATTGGGGGCCCCAGTGCCCCATCCTTTTTTTAGACTGCTTTTGCTATGGTAGCTATGACTATGACATTCCATATTAGGAGTGTATGTGCAGGCAATTGAAGTGTCATGGAGCC
>QLNU02014176.1:142775687-142791773 GCA_006491805.2 Dysdera silvatica
GTAGCTATGACTATGATATTCCATATTAGGAGTGCATGTGAAGGCAATTGAAGTGTCAGGGAGCCCCCCCCCCATCCTTTCTTTAGACTGCTATTGAAGCTATGTACTATAATATTCCGTATTTAGAGCCTATGGGAAAGCACTTGAAATGTCTCATGATAGGGCCATATTGGGGAGGGGGTAAGAGCATACTTAGAACGATTGCAATCATTTTATATGATTACAGTTACTCAAAGTAAGGTTTTAAAGAGAAATTAAAGAAACTACTGTACAACACATATCTATGTTTGTGATTTAATGAACCAACTAGTAGCCAAATAAATGGGTCTATTGTAACTACTAGGAAGGGTTTATTAAAGTTATTGAAGATGGGGGTGATACTTTGGCTGAGCCAGCGATAAATTCAAAGAGAAAAGCTGAAGTAGAATTAAATAACTATTTGATAATGCTGAAAGTGAGAAACAAATCCTTTAATATGGTGGAAATTGCATGAAAGCTCTTTTCCAGAGTTAAAAACCTTAGCAAAATTTTTTCAGCAATTCAAGGAACAAGTGTTCCTTCAGAATGAATTTTTAGTAGTGATGGTGATAATGTATTATCTAAACACAGAGTATCATTGTTACCAAAAGATGCAAAAATGCAGGTGTTTCTTGCCCAAAATAAATATATATAAATATTATTATTTAAATATTTAGCATTACATGTAATTATTTTAGAAGTTCTCAAACACATACAACAAAAGTTTTATAACATGCTTGGGAAATTCATATTAAAAATACTGTCCAAATCTGCTGAAATTTACGAAACATCAATTTAAAAGTACAGGGAATTAACAATTAGTTATGCTACATGTAAATATGTGTACCTGTTTTTATTATATGTATTTTTAGGTTCATATTTTATTATATGCACATGCATATTCATAAAATGGTTTTCATGTGCATAAATTTAAATTCATAAAGCATACCAAATTAATTTTATGACCGATTAAATTAACAGCATGCTAATATCGCGATATATCATGATATTGTGATTTTAGTCTAACGATATATCGCGATGTAAAAATTCTGATATTGTCCAGCCCTAGTATGTGATTACTTTTTTATTGTGAAAAACCTTTGCAAGATCCTGGATTTTTTTTTTTTTTTTTCAATCAGTTTTATGTGGAAAGCATATTTTATCTTGTAAAATATGGATGGAAGTTTTTGTATTTTTATTGTGCAATTTTATATTTTTATTTTATTTTTTTTTAAAGGGAAGCCTGCAAATATATCCAGGAACATCTAACCTGTAATGTAGATGATCTGGGCCGTGAATGCATTGTCAATTGTGCGAAAACAGCCCTCTCGTCGAAACTGATTGGAGCATATCCTTTAATGTTATTAGTGTATTATTTCTGACTACTGATAAGATGCAAGACTTGTTTTTGTATGTGTTTTTGAAATAGTATCCAGGTTGCCATGTTGTGCTGTGTAGAGTGTCCAGAAAGTAAATTTCAAAATTGGCTGTTTTAAATATATATATATTCAAAATATTTTGTTTTCATTGTATCGTACATAAACTATTTTTCTACATAATTTCTAGGAGCGTTTAATTAATACGGAGCGTGCCAAATACCTGCTAAAAATATTTTTGTAGCTTTTCGGCTAACTTGTACCTAAAAAATTCTAGCCAAGTTGGAAAATTTGTAGCCGAGTCAGAAAGGGTGTTTTCAAGTTTATAAGGCATTTTGGTTAAAAATAATCAACTCCGCAATGGCATTTAATTATTTTTATATTTTGACTTGATTCTTCGATGCTTGTGCATGTATCATGCAAGATATGCAGCCTTAAAATAAAAATCCTACTTCTTTACCCCATTGATTTATTAAATGGCTTATATTGGTGACATGGAGTCTATTACTAATATCTGTTCATTTCACCAAATCTCTCACGATCTACAATATGCACTGGAATTGACAATTCAAATCACATATTATAGACATAGCAGTGTACTCGCATAGTAAATTTTCTTGAGCAACTTCAGTATGTTTTTGCAAGATGTTACTTGGAAATTACAAGCAGCCGACATTAAACGAAAGGTAGCCCTACTACACGTTTTGCCTCCTGAGTGTCCAATACCATACTTCTGGGAGTTTTTAAGCATCTCGGTGTTCCCAGTAATGGTACGTTTCACCTCCGATGTGGAAGGCGGCATAGTGCTCTTTCCTCTCACTGTACCGTTCCATGCAATCGGGTGACCTCGCCATCACCACCTTTCCAATTTTAGTTCAAGCTTTTTGGCAAATTGCTCAGCAGTTCAGTTTTTTTAGCTGAATTTTGGTTAACGTCCCCTTTCGACGAAACGTCTAGCCACAGGTTAATTGCTGCTGCGCAGTTTGACTGACCTATGCTGTCCCTACACCTAAAACTTGCAAAAATCGTATCTTTACCAGTGAGTCATGTTTAGAACTTCCTCTACGCACCTTATAAGGTTTCACATTTATTGCATTTTAAAAGCAGAAAACCGACCGTAGATTTCATGGGTAGTAATCTGCTGGATTGAACATGTGATATATAGAGAACAGTGGGTCAATAGGATATTATCATCTCAAGATGAGGACTGTGATTTACGAGTGGATAAAGGAACTTATCCATGCTTGTATGCAATCATAATCACATTGCTGGAACTGCAATATTTATTAACAAACTTACTTTTCCAGATGCCCTTTATTGTATCGCAAGTTTCCATAGTGTACTTGTATCACAGGCCACCATGGCACTCACTTTAGTACCCCATTGTCAGTGCGATATTCTGGCCTGCTGTTCATTATAGAAGTGGTGATGGTGGCGGCCATGTGTCCCATTTAGGATTCTGTGTTTTGACATGACATCCATTCACCTAATTAGGTCTATATCAATTTTAAATAAACACGATTATCTTTAGTTATGTAAGGTTTATTAACATTGTATCATTTTTAGAGCGCATTACAATAAATAACAGGGACATAACTGACAGTTAATATATAACTTATGTCGTTTCAACTTTTAAATTTGCCTATTTCGTACAGTTTTCTATACATTTGGGTTTACTTTTTTGAACAAGCAAGATTAAATTAACCAAGTGAGCATTAATTAATTTTGGACAATACATAGCTTTAATCATGTTCATTACTGAAACCTATTATTCATGCACATAGGTTGAGCTAAATCTGCAACAGAGCTTTAGTCAGGGGCAGACACAGACATTCATTTTGGGGAGGGGGGAATAACACCCTTCATTTATCATGAAAGTTGGAATTTTTTACAGTGAAAAAATATATTTTGGGGGTCATGACCCCTGTGTCCAACCTTGGTTTCATTCATGTGAAGTTGGAAAATTAGGGACTGGAAGAAATTTGTGGAATGAAAAACAATTTTCACTGGGTGAAATTAAGGCTCCTAAAACAAAAAGAGCTGATCGATAACCCATTTTGTCACCATATCATGTGATTCACTGCTGTATTAAAGTTGAGTGATTTACAAGTGTGTTATTTTTAATAAAATAGGGCAAAATAAGTGGATGGGCCGCTGTAAATTGTTCAAATCACCCGAGGCATAAACATAGAATGTGCAGATTTGCAACTGATCCTGTAAGAAGAAGAAGATGGACTATTAATTTTCCAATGGTCAACGTTGCTACGAAGTCAGAAGTGTACAACAAAATGGCGGCTGATGCATCAACCTAGAATTGTAGGGGCTCTGGGTGAAATGGAAATAATCTCAGTAAATTACTAGAAATACTGTCCATATATTAAAACGTTACATATGTTTTCTAATATATTAAGTTTTGTGTATCACACAGCATGCCTTTGCGGTTGTTACTATCACTGTTGTTCAGCCTGATGACTTCAGTCTCATACTATCAGGCACTGATTTGATGTATTTGTGGTATGGGGGGGGGCTCATCCCCCCCCCCCATTGGATATCAAAACACATTATTTTCTCTAAGACCGCATCACATCCACTCTTTTCACCTCTACCTCTTGCATATCATATACACATCCCATCATATTTGGACCTCCCTCCCCTTATGATGTTTCAATTGCTATGGCACTGATGGATAGTTGCTGCATTATTGTCCAAAGAGATCAAATCATGTTTTGTATTAAAATAAATGTAGTTTTCTTATGATAGCTTTGGTAATTAAAAATAAATAAATAATGAAAGTTCTATTTTATTTTAAATTAAGAAGTAATTGCTTGTTTTCATGTGATTTCTCTTTCCTGTGTTTTTTCCTTAATGAAAGATTACTGAATCTGAATTTTTTGCTAACATGGTCGTCGATGCTGCTATGGCTGTACGTGTCAATGACGGAAAAGGGGGATTCAAGTATCCAATCAATGCTGTAAATGTGCTGAAGGCCCATGGCCGTAGCACCAAAGAAAGTGTACTTGTCAACGGATATGCACTTAACTGTAACGTCGCTTCTCAAGGTCTGTATTTTCGTTGTATTTTCTACAGCATCGTTACACCTTATGAAGGCCTTTTGCATTCCATGTATTGCTCCAATAGTCTCGTCTTACAGCTCAGGAAGGATAACGTTTGAGCTATTAGAACAACGTATGCAGGACACAATTATTCCTCGCCTTTGGAGTTTCTGCTTTAGTTATGAAACCGTTAAAAGTCAATTGTATTTCATAGAGTTAGTTAGAAAGTGGAACCCTATAGTGCTGCAGTGGTAACACGTTCACTTAGCATGTTGTTAATCCAGATTTGACTTACCAACTAGCCACTCACTGCAATCTGGGGCTGGTTCCCACGAGTAGTCTGGATTCTTTGGGAAATAGGTTGTTGACATAGGGGTGCCGATGCAGAATGTGCCGTGATTCTGGCATTTGACTACCCCACAATTTCCCAGGTTACGGAAAAAGAAGAAGAAAAAGAGGACCAAAGAAAAACTTTTTTCAGATTGACTGTCAAATCAAAAGTTCAGAGGGAACATCCGAACCTTAGGGGGAGCCAGAATTAAAAAAAGTTGCCATTTTATTAACATTTTTTGGGGCCACAAAATATTTAGGGGGAGGCCAGGCCTGTCCTATCCCCTCTTCCTACGGGCCTGGATAAAAGGGCCTCCAAAAGTGATTAGGCCCAAGGACTACAAACGTGTTAGGACAGCATTGCTATTATTGTGACATAAAACTCACCAGACAATTTTGGTACCACTGCCAGACAGTTTGGAACTTTATGCATGTATGGGTAAAGCATTGCTCATCATGTTATTAACTTACGTTTGACCCTCCTATGGTGTCGTAGGACGGGTGCCTATTTATTGCCCACTGTAGTCTAAGATTTGATTCACTGTGGGGAGGGGCAGAGGTGTGGGTTTCTCGGGAAACTGGAAGTTCCTCTGTAGCATGGCCTTTGTAGTCCTTGCACTGTTAAAACACCAACAAACAGGTAACTCATCTTGGAGAGTAAAATATGTATGAACAAAAATGAGATGCATTGTGGGAGATATTACGTTCGGTGCTTTTAAAGTCAAGTTTGCATGGCTTCTGTAGATATATATATATTCTGAGAAGATGGTGCTGCCTACGGCGATCGCCTTTCCCAATTCATCTCTGACTGCAGAACAACAAGCCCCTGTAGATATACGTGTTCCACTCTCATCCAGCTTTTCTCCCATTCCAAAATTTTCATTTTCCGAATCTTCAAACCATTGTTTTTTAATGACATTATGTATGCTGTAAGCTTCTTCAATAATTCTTTTAAAGGATGTATTTTATTGTAAGTTGGTGTGTGATCATTTTGACTTATTTGAAACGGTTTATTTGTACATTTCAGCAATGGTGAAGAAAGTCTTGAATGCCAAGATTGCCTGCTTGGACTTCAGCTTAATGAAAATGAAGATGCACCTTGGTGTACAGGTTTTGATAACTGATCCAACGAAATTGGAAGGCATTCGTCAACGGTAAGTTAATTCTGCGAAAAGAGCAGAATTTATTTCAGTTACTGTAACCAGTAACCCACACTCATGTGTTGAAAAAGTTCTATGCATTACTGCAGTTGGTAACTTAACTGTCAAAGTGTTGAAATATAAACTCAGTTATTGCGACCTGGCTGGATATGTCGATCCTTTTCTCTCCAGATTCCCGTGAGTCAAAAAGATTTAAGTTTGGTTCAACAATAAAGAGAGTTGATGTCAAAGAAATCATTTTTCCATGATGTAACACTAATAATTGCTATTTCAAGTCCAGCCTGTGTATGTGTGTGGTAATCCTTTGTTCTTCCAACTTTCATGGGTTTGTTTGCTTGGTTGAAGATTTAGAAGTTGCTGCTGATTTTGATACCAGTCAGGGATTGTTGGAAAATATAGAAGGGGAAGTGATGACGCAAATGGAGGCAGAAGAGATTGTAGAACAGCCACTAAACTGCAACATTAAACACTGATTTTTGGAGATCCAAACTTTGTTTGAACAAAATGATGACGAATTGTACAAAATAAATTCACACAGATACTATTTCCTTTAGAAAAGAACGTTCAAAAGGCAAAGTTACTTAATCATTAATTTTTTATGTAAATTTAAATAGATGAGGATTAATGTATTTGAAATTACCTTTTTTTTAATTGATAATTTTATTTATTTTGATTTTATATCAAATGATCAAGTAACAAATCCATCTCAAGGATGGTTACCTTTATAGAATCCCGCTGGTGGCCGCTATTCTGAGGTTTTACCGTGCTTATAAAATGTTATGCATGTAATGTAACAATAACGGTGGTTTGTGGCAAATAATGTTAGAAATCAGCTGAAACACTTCTTGAATATGGGAGCTATTCACTGATGCCAAACTCTTATCCCCCCCTCCTCCCCATTTGTTTCCGAAAAGTATATATGTTTGCATATATTTGCAAAGTGTAATTTTGTTATTTATATTTTTTCAGGGAATCAGACATCACTAAAGAACGAATTCAGAAGATTCTTGCTGCTGGAGCAAATGTCGTTTTAACCACCGGTGGCATTGACGATTTGTGCCTGAAATATTTTGTTGAGTCTAATGCAATTGCTGTACGTCGTTGCAAAAAGCAGGATCTGAAGCGCATTGCAAAAGCTACTGGAGGTAATTCAGACTTTTGTGCATTTCATTTGACTGTCGAAAAATGTTTCTGTACAGTTGAGAGTGCTACAATATTTGATAAATGTTACAAAAATGAAATTTAGAAACCCGTGCTAGAATTCGTTGACTTGTAAATTATGAAGTTGGATATTATTGCTGATTTGGAGAAGTGTAATAATTCATTGAAGTCAACCATTCTCATTGCAGCTAATTCTGTAGTAATATTAGATGATAGATCACTCGCAAAGAAAAGAACGATTTCTTTGTGCTTGGTATGATAACTATTTTCGCTTTTTTTTTTTTTTACGAGTAATTTATCTAACATTACCACACTCACCATTGACTATGATGAGAATTTTTAATAAATATCAATGTTATTCTTGCATATCAGATTTTTTTTTTTACTTATCGTTTTGGTTTAAAAGGCAGTCCAAGCACTGCCCCATTAATTGCTAACTTGTCCGTACTGAAATTTTATATTCGCTCGCAAAAGGGAGTTTGGTTGATGCCTGTAGCTTAGTAGATAAGAGCTTTTGAGCTGTTATCAAGGAGTTGTGGGTTCGATTCCCACCAGGCACCGAGTAATCGTTCTTTTGCTTGCGAATACTTTATCATCCAAGTGTAATAATATCCAATTCTGTAAATTTAAAGAGCCATATTTTAGGTCATAAAACGAGGGTGTCAATTTTTATTTCCTTGAGTACTTTTTATGGAATAGTATTGCCCTTTGCATGTTTACTTAAATACACCTTCCCTTCCCAAGCCTGCACTTAAAAAAAAAGCTTGAATTTAAAATTAACAGATGTTATTTAAACGAAAACGCTTCTGACTATAGTTTATGTGACAAAATTTGGCGTATTTTAAACTGATGTCGGGGAAATCAATACTTACAGTGAACCCAATGGAATGGATTTGTCGTAAGCACATACTCTGCCTTTCCTTGCATGTGGCAACCAATATTTGGCAGATTGTGCCAACCTTGCGAAAGGTGATTATTTCTTATAAAACCTTGAATACGAAGTAAAGGAGCATCGTTCTTGTATGTAGCTGGTTAAGGACACTCCGGCTCATATGTCCCTGGATCGACTCTGAGCCGATGTCTCTTTCTTTTCTCTGCAAATAGCTCTAGTTCGTGTTTAAACATGGATGTCAAAATATTAATCGTCATTGCAAATGTTATTCACGTGGGGGGTAGGGACCATTCACAAAGGGCATCCTTGCGTTAGGGAGGAGAGATCAGGCCCAAGCAGGACAGGGGGTGAGGAATGATGTTTCATTAAGGACCATCCTCATTTTATTTATTTTTTTCTTATAAATTTGGTAGAAAAGACTTTTTTTATGTAAAATTCTCCATTTTTTTATGTAAAGTTTTTTTTAATGCAAATTCTCCATTTCAATTTTTTTTCCTCATGAATTTTATGGAAAATACACTTTTTCTTTATTCTAAACGTAAATTGCATGACAATTTGAAGTATGATCCTGAAAAAAGAAGAGGGTCTTTTGAAAGTACAGAAGGTGGACACCGCCCATGTTTTATGACTTGTTTGATATTTTTTTGGGGGAGGGGGGATAAACACAGGAAGCTAAAGGAGCCCAGTGACCTCATCTGATTCCTATTAGATACCTGGGAATAATCAGTCAGAATACCTAATGGGGTGGTGGACATTGGTACCATGAGAAGAGGTCAAAGGGGGCACTTGCCTTCTTCTGGTCTATGGATTTCCACAGATTTTACTGTGGTTTTTCCCCTCCTTGAAACACAGGGGGCACTGATGAGTGGAAACGCTTTATCCTAAAAAGATTTTTTCTTATTGCTTAAGTGGTGTGGATCAATTACATTCGCCCATGGGCAAATGTAATACACCTACATCCTGAAAAAAAGTAGTATAAGATATCGAATATTACGACGTACAGAAATGATTGACACAAATGCAGTCACAGGGTGGAAACTATTTTATTCACAACAAATGAATATTACCTTGGTTAGACATACTCCCCCATCTATGCACTTGCGTCATTTGACTGGGAGTTTCCGGGTGGCAGTGGCGAACCAGTCCTCGGGTGTGTTGGTGCACCATCTATGGGCAATAGCCTGCAATTCACCGGTACATTGCAGTCGTTGACCTGGCACGGCATCCTTCAATTTGTCGAACAAGGCATGGTCCGAAGGAGTTCCGTTCTGCAGTTCACCATAATCAATCTCGGCACAGCGTCCATATTTGCTGCTGTACGCAATGTTGAAGGTTGTCCTGTACTCGCATCTTTGGCTGCAGTTTGCTGCCCACTGTTGAAGTTGGCCAACCAACGGCACACAGTTCGCCTTGATGGTGCTTTGTCTCCGCACACTCACACCATATGTTGATGGATTCTGCGTCCTGAAACCTCCTATTTCCACACAAACCATGCTGTCCATCGCTGTCCAAATGACCATTTTCCATCTTAAGGATAACCATTTTCCTTAATCATTCACGAGCTGGTAGCACCATTTGTGTATTCCACGTAGTGCATGACTCCTGGTGTCTATTTCTTGATGTTTCCCTATTGCGTTGAGCTTATTTACAATGTGAGAGGACTTGTGTCAATCATTTCTGTGCATAGTAGTAGTGGAAAGAAATATATTTTTTTACTTAATTTTGAGATGTTGGACAATTTTTTTGGAATTTTGAAGAACTGGGGGAGGGAAGGGGGTAGTGGGTCTGTCATATGTCCACCACAGGGAGGTTCACTGAAATTGGATGAGAGCAAACCGGGGGGGTTAAAAATGCCAAAATTATGTTGATGTCCTTTGTGAATTGTCCCCTAGAAACCCCCACACTATCATTGATGGGTCGATAGTAGGGAAATATAGAAAAGTGGTGGGTTCCCGTAAAGTGACAAATTTTAAAAACGCTAACCATGCATGACTGGTGTAAGGGGTAGATTATTAGTCATTTACAGTATTATTGGAGTGAGCTTTTAACATAGCATGCTGTCAGAGTATCTACATCTTGAGTTGGCAAATGATATTGGGTTCAAAGTGAAATTGGTGGTTATTCTCATAACGGAAGGGTGATGGATGACTTCTAAGATCCCATCTTTTGTTCACTTTGTTGATGTCCTTTACCTGCACATTAGGAAGCATTTACTTTCACAGCAGTGGTCACACCTGTAAAACTCTGGCAAACACTCCAATTATTGTAAGATATTATTACCCTTCACAGGGATAACACAATTGCCAAATAATGGTCAACACACAAAGCCTCCGGGGCGAGATTTTTGTGAGTTTTCCGTATGGATTTTTATTACAAATAAATTTGACACCCACGTATTAGTAGCTCAAACTAGAGCTATTTTTGTTTAGGAGAAAAAGAGACGCCGTCCTCATCCCGGATTCAAATCAGGGTCCCCACAGTATCTTAACGTACTAGACGAATGAGTGATAGCGAATGAAATGAACGATGAAAGATAGCAACAAAATTTGGATTTTCACATATGACCATTTCACAGGTATACCGTGAATATCAGGAATCTGGTAAAATATCATATCTCCGACAGCGGTGCGGTCGGAAAAAGACCTTGAAAGAACGGGACATTCGACGACTGACGAGAATATTTAAACGAGATAGACGTGCAACACTTCCTCAAATTGCCGCGGATTTCAATGCTGGGGCATCAACAAGTGTCAGCGTGCGAACTGTTCAACGAACCATCATTGATATGGGCTTTCAGAGCTGAAGACCTACTCGTGTACCATTGCTGACTGCATGGCACAAAGCTTTACGCTTCGTCTGGGGCATCCCAGGGACCCCCTATTAAATGCTATTAGCATAATAAAAGAAGAAAACCTTAAACAACTGGTTATGTTACCATCGGATTGATATCATTGTCTGAATCAAAAAATATAATTGATACAGCAAATGTCGTTTTCTTAAAGAAGAATACCTCTGGTGATTCAAAGCTGTAATATGTTTCAGTTTAAAATTTAATATTTTAATTTTCCGTTTACTTATTTGCAAATGTAATATGAAATAATTTTGTGTTATGCTGGAAAATGTACTAAAATAAATGTTTCAATAAGGGGGAAAAAAAGTTTTGTTTTTTTGCATACCCACAATTTCCAAAACATACCCATATTTTTAAACGTAGTGGGTCCTTTGGATCCAGTTTTCTGAGCACCCAGCAGCACCTCTGATGGATGTTCGCACAACAGCATGGCCTTTCTTGTCCTTGCACCATTGAAATTCAACTCACTATAGATGTGTTAACCACTATTGCTAGATTTGCTCTCTAAACCTTATGCACAGTCTCACCTTGCTTGGTGCAGAATGACCATTGTTGTCCTTGCACCATAAAAATACAACCAACCAATCAACTGGAACTGCTCTTTAATATTATGGCGATAACATATTCATCTATCATGTCCTTATCGTTAAACATATTTTGTTTTTGCGTCCGCTGTAGTTTAAATTTGGTTCCTTGGACTACCGAGATAATACCGAGTCCCACAGTTTTCTCAGATTCCTCAGAAAACTCATCAAAAACCTGTCGCAATATGACCTTCCCGTCCTTGCACTGTAAGACAAAAACAAGATGGCTGCAATTGATTGTATGTGCATAGCTTTATGTGTGTTCGAGATTAGCTTTGTCATTTTTTTTTTTTAATTCTTTTTTTTCAACCTTATTTTAGCCCAACTTTTACAAAGCCTGGCTAACATGGAAGGAGAAGAAAGCTTTGACGCTTCAATGTTGGGAGAAGCGGAAGAAGTTTCGCAGGAGAGGATCTGCGATGATGAATTAATTCTCATCAAGGGGTATGTATCCACAAAGCCTAAGGCTAGCCATAAAAGAATTATCTTCCTTCCCATACATTTAGTTCAATTTCCTTCAATGCGGATTATGAAGAGGTCACTGTGAATGATTACTACCATTTGAAGTGATATATCTAGTCTTATGGTAAAATATATTGAATTAGCCCCCCAATTGTTATATTATAGTAGCCATAAGTTTTATAATGAAGTATGTAAAATACACACACTTTTCACCTGGAGGTTCTATATAATTATTATTTAAGCACTGGCATGAAGGGTGGAAACACCATGACATTCCGGGAACTAACTTCTTCCTTTATCGAGTGAAGGCAGAGAGCTCTGCCTTCGCTTGATAAAAGGGAATAGGTGACATGAAAGCTGTTTCTAAATTAAAAATTTAAAAGCGCACATTTCCTCATAAAATCATAGGTCTTGTTGCAGTGTGGTAACGCATTCGCCTATTGTGCTGTTAACCCGGGTTCGACTCCCAACGGTGCAAAGAACGCTTACTCAGAGATCTCATAAAGATCGTGCTGCTCACCATAGTCTGGTGTTTGGTTCCCTAGGCCTCAAGAAGTTCGGATTCCTCGGAAAACAGTAGGTCCCAGCATAGCATGACCACTGTAGTCCTTGAGCCGTAAAACCACAAACATTTAACGCTGTATAGTCTTGGCTCTCTTGGTGCCGTAAGAACACAAACATGTTACTTCGTGTTTTTAATTGTCATTTTCAATAAAGCCGATGCATTTACATTAATCCTCTTCATTTCATTGACTATGATTTGCACATTGCTGTGCTGGAGCAGTTCATTCTATTCATTCCGATCGACCATAAAAAATATAGATATTAATGCCATTTATTCACAGCTATTTTGGAACACTAGATGATAAGTTACTCGCAGCGAAAAGAATGATTTCTCGGCACCTGATGTGAGCCAAGAAATTACTTTCTTTGTGAGTAATTTATCCACCATAATATTACCACATTGTCAGCTATGATGACGGGTCAAAGCGGGTCACTAAAAGTTACTTTTTTCAGCAAAGTCACTAAAGTCAGTCTGTTTATAAAAAAAAAAGTCGCCAATTTTTATCTTTTTCGTTTGTGATAGTTGTGTATGCGATTTGTATTTACGAAAGTCAGTTTCTAATTTTCACGGCTGAAAATCCGCAACTGTGAGGAGGAACCTCCATGGAATCATATGGAACAACTTTTACCCCAAATGCAGCAATTGCTTACTGTACAGTGTGCAAGTTTGTTCATCCCCTTCCTTTAGAAGATGGTTGATGTTTATTTGGCAATATTTTCTTTCTAAAATAGTTATTGAATAGTTCGCTCAGAATTTCTAAGGATTATTGGTGTTGCTATCTGGGGAATCTTATTTATTCAAACTTACCAA
Source organism: Dysdera silvatica (assembly GCA_006491805.2). Taxonomy (NCBI): domain Eukaryota; kingdom Metazoa; phylum Arthropoda; class Arachnida; order Araneae; family Dysderidae; genus Dysdera; species Dysdera silvatica. Next base: position 142,788,950 of record QLNU02014176.1, read on the forward strand.
TGGTTTGATCTTAACAGTGGCATAAAAGCCCCATTGGTCATTTAAATACATTTTCTCACATTCCATCTCATAATCCTCTTTAAACTTTAAATCAAAGGCACGTGAAGTTCCCCCAATATTTTTTGATCGCTATTCTACTAGGCATTGATGTATGTAACTTTTTTTTTGCTGCACTTCAATTGAATATAAGGCGTGTATTTTTGTATTATGTTGAAACTCTTTAAAATTATTTAATCCTGGGCAGATTTTACTCCAGCCAAGTATTCAGTGGGTCTCTTTTTTTTTTACATAGAAGTCTGTTTTAGTAGAGTTCTTTTCTCAATTGGTCCATTTTTTTAAACTTTTAACCGACGGCTATTCAGAAACAGGATGATTAAATGTAAATCATCGATGATATTCGTATGTTTACAAAGGCCTTTCCGGAAGCAATCGATCGTGGTGCGAAATAGAAAGTCTTAAAGGGTTTTTTTTTATGTATTTAATGATAATTTAAAAGGGGTTATTTAAAGAAGAAAAACAGAGAGAGAAAGAGAAACAAAAATTTTACAGCCTACACTTTTTGATTCCACGTTCTTAGTTTTCTAGATTTTTTGAAGCCAATACTTCTAGATGTACCAAGTGTCTCAACTTAGGATCCATACTTCGAAGTTCATAAACTCTGTGATAAAAAAAACAAACTGGCTTTACGTAATGCATTCACTCTCTCCCCATGTGTATCAGTTTTTCCTCGCTGTGAGTACAATACGATGTATTTTATTAACACATAAAAGTTACACATTTATTTTAGAGATCTCGTTTTCTTACATGGAAAAAAGGGAAATACTTATTATTTACAATCACCGAGCTATTTTTTTTTTAATTTACATAGCGATATGTGTATCTCAAAATTTGAAACCCGGCCATAATTCCACATTCAATCCATTTTCATCCTTTTCATGAAGAATTGTTTTTTCATTGGCTGCATTTCATCATAATGGGCATTGTACCAACGAACACATTTGCTTGTTATTTTGAACCACCACAATTAATTTTACGGAGATAAGCTATGGTTGACACATGTTTAAATGTAATGTTTTAATTGTGATTTTGTGCGGGGGGCATTAGTGACATGGCAATTAAAAAATTATGGGGCTTAATTAGCTTTAAAGAAGGCCCTGTGATGTGGCATTAGAAATCATAATGTGTTTTGATGTCCAACATTGGGGGGCGCTCGAGTCCCCTTTTCCTATGCCACTTGTGGGGAGTGATGAAATTAATAAATATTTTAAATAAATTGATACATTAAAATTGGAAGTTTTTAATATTTCAGCTATTGTTCTGCAAAATATTGATGAATAAATGATCTAATTTTTTTGGTTTTATTGGGTATGTCATGGGGTCCTGAATAATTTTATTGATGCACATTTCTGAAAGTTGTAAGTATGAGATGAGACTTTTATAATAGGAATAAATAGTTTTTAGTTCTTATATGTTATTTCACATTCTTTCATAAAATTAAATTCGCATGTTAAAAAAAAAAAAAAAGCAACATTATCTTAAGTCCTCATTAGTTTTTTTTCGTTTTTAATGAAGGAAAAGGTCCTTATTTTCCTAAATTCCCACAAAAAGTTTGCTGGGATCTCTGCTAATAATAATTTGTGCACAATTGTATAAACACATATGTCATTTCAAGTTTAATTTAATAATCTGTTTTTGACTTCTTTCTGCTAATTATGTTTAGAGTTTTTATATTTTAATGAATTTTTGCAATCAGAGTGTTATTGGAACTTGTGCCATCTTCCATTTTCAGTGAACTATCTAGCAAATTAATAAATGAATTAGATGATAAAATTAATAAATGAATTAGATGATAAAATTAATAAATGAATTAGATGATAAAATTAATAAATAATAAAATTTGAGGAAATAGAACATCAGAAAAAGGTTTCAGACCTTATAAAAGAAATGGAAAAAAAAAAATCTAGCCTTATTTCTGTAAGTGTTAAAGAAATGTAAAAAATAGAAGGATAAAGTTCTGACCAGAGAACTTTTGCACAAAATTCTAAACATTTATAATTTTTCAGTTGAGGCTTTTGAGCTAACATGTTTTGTAGCTTTTCATTAAAACATTTTTATTAATTTTATATAAATTATAATTTCGTCTCTTATTTTAGTTCCATACTAGGCGGAATAACTAAAGGATTGGTCAAAAAATATTTTTATTTCGTTATATTATTATTATTATTTTCGTATATGGTCACTTTTCTCCCCAAATTGGTCGCTAAACCAGCTATTTTTGAGAGAAAAATGATTGACCCCTGTTACGAGAATTATTGACCGTAACAAATATTTTAGGACATGTTTGGCACATTTATTTTAATTGACCTTTCCATGTCTTTATTAGAAAATGGTAACTTTATTGATTGACACTTCTGAAATCATTCTTTGGATAAGATCCAGTTGAATCTGTTTATGACAGTGTTTTCTCCCTGTCCTGACAGATACAGAATGTAATAGGTTTAACCTTGTCTATAACGAAATCTTCTCCCTGTCCTTTGAGTATTGTTATGGATGGATTTCACTGTACGAAGGCTTGCAATGAATGTGTCGAAAACTCAAGCAATAGTTTTCAAGCATGGCGAATGTGCATAACGACAACAGTCGGCTGTTGCCATTGAAGCTTACAAGAAACTTGATGTGAATATTTTCCTCTTCTAGACCCAAGGCTCGTTCTGCTAGTTCCATCATTTTGCGGGGTGCCAATGATTATTATGTTGATGAAATGGAGAGGTCTCTCCATGATTCTCTCTGTGTCGTGAAGAGAGTTATGGAATCAAAGACGATC
>QLNU02014176.1:142791873-142809556 GCA_006491805.2 Dysdera silvatica
TTTTAAGACAAATTGGAATTATTTTTGTTTATCAAATGTCCTGAATAGAACATGATACTTTTTGATTTGTCAAAAATGTTCCCACCAATGTATTTCATGGACTTACAAGTGTGAACAATTTTACGATGAATCGTCGAAATTTGTTGTGTGGTGCGACATTGGAAATCGTTGAATCAAATTTTTTTTTTCATATTAGCTGATGATGTGGCAACAGTAGATGTTAAATTACTCGTAAAGAAAAGAATGATTTTCCGGTGCCTGGTGGGACCCGAACCCATGATCTTTTGATTGCTGGCCAAGTGCTCTACCAACTAAGCTGCAGGCGTCAATCATTTCCTCCCTTACGAGCATATATAAAGCTTTCTATGGACAAGTTCGCTATTAGTGTGGCAGTGCTGTGACTACTTTGTAACCAAAGCAATTAAGAGATTGTGGGTGCGGTGTCTCACCAGGTGCCAGGAAATCATGCTTTACGAATAATTTACCATCTATTGTTGCCACATCAACAGCTAATATGAAAAAATTATTGATTTAATAATATTAATTCTAGTTTGTCCGATCGGACATCCTTGCTTCTTGGACTTGTCGCTTTGGTGACAAAATACAGTCACAGCATTGCTACACTAAGGCTAACTTGTCCATAGAAAACTGTATATATGCTTGTAAGGGAGGAAATGATGGATGCCTGTAGCTTAGTTGGTAGAGCACCTGACCGGCAATCAAGAGGTCGTGGGTTCGGGTCCCACCAGGCGCCGGAAAATCATTCTTTTCTTTACGAGATACGTATGGTCTCGCCTTGTCTGGCGCAGAATGATCCTTGTTGTCCTTGCGCCATAAACGTACAACCAACCAATCGTTACGAGATTTTAGAAAATTTATTACACAAATGTAATTGCATATGAATGTATAAATATGATTAATGTTCTTTTCTATTTAACGTATTTTCTCTGTCCCTTGAATGTCACTAGTGGGAAAGGTTACTGTTGGTTTTTTTTCCTAAGATATTTTTGGACATTTTATAGGGTTGGACTTGATCTGCAAGAAGGTACGGTGAAAAACAACAAGAAGGCTGGAGTCTTGGAACCAGCAATCTCCAAAATCAAATCTTTGAAATTTGCCACCGAGGCTGCCATCACCATACTCCGTATTGATGATATGATCAAATTGAATCCCGAGGCAAAAGAGCCACGTGGCGACCATTGTGGTGAATGAAACCATTTTTCACAAAATAACCGCTGAACTAATCACAAAATTCACCATTTCGTCGCTTCCAGAACCATTTGCTTCACCATTTTTATTTGTTCCTACTGTAATACACACTCGTATTATAATGTGTTTGAACATTTGCAGCCTCAGTAATTTTTTTTTAATTATAATATTTGTTACCAGTATCTGTTCGAAACTAAGAAATTTGTGTACTGTACCGAATTTTTCTCTCTACCGGATCTTTTGGTGTATATCCAGGTTTTGAAATTTAATGTCTGAGAAAATGGTTTAGCGGTGTCCGCTAAATAAAAATAATAATTACAATATAGCCAAGCTAAAATTGTAAGCCGTATTGCTATAATACAGACTGATTTTTTGACTTACAAGAAATTTTAATTTCTTTTCAATATTCTATTGGTTTTCTTGTAATATCGTTTACAGCCAATGGTAGTTTGTACTTTCTTGTAACATTTTTTTATTGGAATAAAAATTTTGCATAACATGACTTATTTCTTTGTTTGTCCTGCTTTCTAAAGTTCCTTTAAATGTTATTTAAACTTTCAATAACGTGGTTATAATTCGTTGGGCCAACGTATATCTTATCTGGGTTTCATTCTGTTGATTTTTTTTAACAGTTTAGGATTTGAATAACTAAACAAATGACATTCGATTTCTTTAAAAAACTTAGGTGCTAGTCTTGAATGTCTTTGCGTAATAAAACACACTATTTTTACTATGGAACCTCCGAATGATGGTTATCTGTGGTTTCCTGCAAAAGTGACTGTTCTTCAGAGGTGGCTGTTACGTAGAAGTTTAATGTTAAAAGAAATGAAAGGGTTTTCATTTACCTGAAGTTGTCAGAATTTGAAATCTTTCATAAAACTCCGGGGTGTGGTGGTGGTGGGGTCGAGATGTTTTTGGTCAAACCTGGAAAAGTGAGGAAAACCCTTAATTTTTTTATTTTTGAATAGCTAAATCTCCCACAAATGTGAAGTCATTTTCCCCGCAATGGAAGTTCAGTTGAAAGTTTAGTTTGTGATTAGTTGTGCAGTTTTACCAAAAAGTCGGTGAATTTTCTTCTCCAAGTTTGCATGTGGGGATCCTTAATAAATAAAATTAACAATAAAGACACAAATAGTTGTTTTAACCATGCTATGGTTGACCCTTATTTAGAGGTTCTACAGTATATGTTTAGATATGGTGTATGGTGAAAACACACTGGTTTACCCTCAAAAAAGAAAAGATCAGGCTCTTCTGGCGATATCGCGCGAATCAACATTTTTTCTCCTCTTCCTTGAATTTATCGTAAAACTGCAGGTCCTATCAGGCCATGATCTTAGCGCCATAAAACAAAAAAAACATGGGTAAAAATAAAATTTAAGTAATGTCTTGAATAATTTGAGATCAGTACACAGTTATTACGATCGCCGCCTTTAGATCCACTGTATTGTTTAACATCTGTAAGCTTAACTGTGTGACTATATTGTGGTTTAGTGGTTGCATTAAGATGTCCATCACACTGAGTTCCTTATGCAGTCTTCATTCTGTCGCAAAATGTACAGACATCGGGATTTTACTTTGGCAGTGTGTATTTCATGGATAAGAGTAATGGTGAAATTCTTAGTGTATAGGCCATATCTATGTGACACACATCGCCATGTGGTGGCATGTGCAACATGCACACTTTTCAGAGTACTCTCAGATGGCTCCCAAACCACCCAGTTGTTCTCATTGACTCAATCTTAAAATCTCATTTTCAAATCAACAGATATGACTGAGCTGTCATGGCTGCCAATTATCGTATTGCTTTTCCTGAAATGGACTCCAAACAGGCCTGAGTAATGACAGTGATATAATACTTACTGGCCAGTATGGTCTCGCTGGTCATAGTTAATTTAAGAAATGCTAAGATGTGGATCTTTCTGCTCATGCAGAAACTTCATTTAGGAAGGAATTTATTTTCATGGTGCAAGAGTAGTCAAGGTGCTGCGCCGGGACCTATGATTCTCCGAGGAGGGATCGCCCTCTGTCAGGGCCGGATTATTGCATAGGCAAACAAGGCAAATGTCTATGGGCGTGGCGAATACTCAATGCTAATTCAAAATCGTTTGCCAGTCAGACGTTATATCACTAGGGTAGTAAATTCATCGCAGTGCAGATTTTAAAGTTTGTACGTTGTATGCAAATATCTTACCTGTACCGACTTCATTTTCAAAGTTTAAAATTTAAATTCCAGAACGGATTTAGCGAGCATTTTCATTGGTCCTAAGATTTTTGTTATATACGGGTCCAAATGTAATTACGCAGGCCTAATTTATGCTACAAGGAGCCTGGGAAAAAAAAATAGGGCTGCACGAAACTCCAGTGGTTTTCAAGTAATTTTCATTGCGAGCCACTTTGGATTTTTTTCTTCTGTCGGCGGGCCAGAAGATATGAAAATGAAATTATCTTGCATGCTATATCGACATTGGCTTAACTAGGGGGAACTTATCCTCCCCAGAAATATTTTGATTCCATGAAGTAGCATCGAGATAAGAGCTTTAGCCCCTTCTAGAAAAAAATTAGACCACCCCCTACGAGATTTTTTTTCAGTTCCTTTTCTTTTGTAGCCGGGCCAGTTTTTATTGTTTGTGAGCATCCTATTGAGAATCACTGCCTTAACTCGACACTGACCTCTTGCCTAGGGATTCCAACTTCAAATGTGATTCAGTAGAAAGTAACAGGCGTTCTTTTTACCATAGGCACTGTGGTAGTAACGCGTTTGCCTAGCATGCAGCTATCCCGGGTTCAACTCTCAATGATCCTCTCCCCGTTAAAAAAACAAATAGACACTTAGCTCTTAACTGCTTACTAAATGTTGTATTAAATTTGTTTTGCCATGACCTACGGTTTCCCCCGAGTGATTCAAATCGCTTTTGCCTAAGAAATGGAGCCTTAAAGTAATTATTCGTAGAAAAAGAAAACGGCAAGACAAGGTTTCCCACCATATGTGTACTCGCAGAGGGTTTATCCAGGATTCATAATCTGGAGGTGTGCAAGATTTTTAGGGTGGATCAGATTTTGTGTATGTTTAGATTTCATTAAGGGGGTGTATCAAAAAATCTGCAGGGATGTTCGGTGTGTGTGTATAAAAATCCCTGCGTACTCATGAAGTTCATAAGTGGGGCGGTTATAGGCTCAATGGGGGCGACTACAGAACTACAACTCATGTATTCCTATGTTAAATATACAAAATTTCATTGCAATGGGGGTTACAACCCCCTTATCCACACCCCCTTGCGTACTCCTGCGCTTTTCACACATTTAAAAAACCTGGAATAGTTGGGGAATTTAAAGTTATCCTAAAAAGTCCAAGAAAAATAAATTTTGGTCAAACCTGGGAAAATCCAACATGCTTCGAACGGTTAAATTTCCAGGTAGTGCAGTGGTAACACATTTGCCTAACGCGCCGTTATCCTGGGTTTAACTCCCCCCAAAAGCTTACAGACTAACAGTCGATCCTCCTAAACTACAGGGAGCAGTTAGTAACTGCTCACTGTAGGTGTGCTTTATTAAACTATTAAACTTAATATCTTACAACTTTAAGTAAGGAGAAAGGAAAATTCCTTCTTGTCCTCGATGGCTTAGCGGTTAAGGCGCTGCGGATTCAGCGGAAAGACTAGTTCGAATCTAGGTTGGGGACGATGTCTGCTTTTCTGCTATAACAAAAAAAAGCTCTAGTTGAATTCAAACATGGGTGTCAAAATTATTAAGTTTGATAAAATCACCAAAGTCTCGCCCGGAGGCTTTATGTGTTAGCCCTCCGAAGGATAGTAATATCCAAACTTGTATATGGAGGAAGAGAGCTTCGTTCCTGTCCTCGATGGCCTAGCGGTGAAGGCGTTCCGGGCTCAACGGAGGGATCCCACTTAAATCTAGGTCAGGCAACACCCCATTTTCTCTTATACCCAGAAAAGCTCTAGTCTGAGCTAAAGCGTTGGTGTCAAAACTTATTGTATAATAAATTCCCCCACGATAAACTCACAAAAATCTCGCCCCGAAGGCTTTTCTGTGTTGACCATTATTTTGCAATTGTGTTATCCCTGTGAAGGGTAATAATATCTTACAACCCAAAGTTCACTATTCGATTCTAGGCTGCGGTATTTCTGATTTAAATCGTCTAAAATGTTACAAAAGGCTCTATTTTACACCGTGTAAAATGTTTGTTGTAGTGGCAATTATATATTCAAATTCTTCAACTTAAAAGATTTGAAGCTGTTTGCTTATTTGCACTTGGTTTCATCAAAACCGTCGTTATCCTTGCGCCCTAAAGAAATACAGCTTCAGCTTAATGATTTTCACAATCAGTGGACATGTAAAAGCTGGACAAAATGAACGTTTTTAGTCTTGATAATATGGATAGTCTCAAACCCCAGTGTAGTTGTTTTCTTAATTTTTGCGTCCAAGACTAAGTCATGGGTCGTCTGAGACGGGATCGTTGAATTAACGTGGCTTTGGAACAATGATACATTTACACACAGTTAAACCTATCGCTTCAAAATACCCCAAAACTTCGAAGACAACAGCCATGACCAGAGCCTATTTAGGGGTGGCATGGAAGGTCCACGCCAGGGTCGCAGGCGAGGGAGGGCGCAAAATCGACTGAAATAGCTCTCAGAGAAAATATGTCCATGATTGGGTACGCAATCTAGACAGCTTTTCTAGGGGCGCAAGATCATCTAGATATGCTCCTAGCCATTACCACCGGAGAACCCAGTATTCTTTTATCTGGTCTAATAGGGGCAGATAACCGAACATTTTCTGCTTGCTATAACTTCACTAAAGATAGCATTTGATGCTCCAACCAACGCCCACCATTCAGTCGGACAATTAACCTGACAAATTATGGCGAAAATGTTAGTCGCTGAATGTGGCGCCATAATAAGCCAAGCGTCTTTGGAGGGGATGTTTTTTGCCCTGATGGTCTTAGAGAGTTGGGGTGATTAGGTCACTTCGATTAGGTTATGATGGTTTTTTATTATTTCATTTCTTTCACCCCGTAAATTCGCATTATGTGGAAGTCGGAAGCTTTTTTTTTTTGCGTGTTCTAGAACGGAATTTTGTGCTTGACAGTTGTGTAAAAATAAATTCTAAAGCGCAGGGAGCGTTAACTTTAGGGAGAAAAGATTGAAATTCTAAATGATGTGGATTACGCGAAGTTCAATATCATATAAATTGCCGTAAAATTTGTGATTATGTGCAAAGAGTATTTATTTTATCAACAGTTTTAAAAAGTCAAACCGGCTTATCTAGTTAGTTTGAGCCTGCTCAAAAAAGAGTGGAAATTGACGAAAATGACGAAATTGAAATAGATGAGGTGGATCAGAGAGAGATTCCAGCGCAAAACCTTAAACTCAATGCTGCAATTACAAGAAAAGGCGTCCTTTTTTTTATGGATCTCTGAATCTGAGTGATTTGAAGCGTTTAGCTTTGTGACTACAATGTAAATGACAGACATGGAATAATTTGCAGAAAAGTTCGTGGTGAGAAAGCCATATATGTATATGGTAATCAGAGATGGAATTAATAATATGCGATCCCATGCTTTCTGGATAACAAGAACAAGGGGGGGACAGAAAATTTTCTTTCCCCCTTGGTATTCGTGTTAACGAGGTTTTATTATATCAGCACAAGATACATGAAATTCATCAGCAAAAATGCAATTCTATTCTTTGGCCAGAGTTTATGAAACAATTCTCTACTCTGGAATTTCGTTGTTCAGAAAGTATTATTTAGGAATTCTATAGGTAAAAATTATGAAGCCTTTGGTTGAGTGGGTGAAGACGGCATAAAAATATTGAGGTGGGGGGAGGGGGATATATACCAGTTGAAGCCAGCTTGTTGTTAAACAGGACGGTAGCCAGCGGGTGGTCCCAAGGACCCGTTCCCCCCCACCCCTTCCGAAATGTTTTTTATACCAATACTTATTTATTATTAGCAAGGTAGTAAAAGTTGTTTACTTCCCACGAAAAAATTTCTGGTTAAGGCCTTGTTGTTAACAACTCTTTACAGGGATAACAGACATCAACAAAGCAGTGTTTAATTTAAATGTGCTTCTGCTTGATGACGTTCACTTTACCATAAAATTAATATTGTAGTTGCATTACTAGTTTCATTTTCACATGCAATGCTCCTTACTAAATTTCGTATTTATTATGCTAATAGTGATGGTGTAGACAGTCCCTTTAATTTATGTCGTTGATAATGAGCTTAATGGGTCAAAAAGGTCCCTGAGCTTGTGAAATTAAAATATTATTATAAAAAAATAAAATTATTATAAAAAAAACATATTATTATTAAATGAAACTATAGTTTTAGTTGTAACGTTATTAAAAATGTTCCGTTTGAAAGTTGAAATAATAACACGTCAATGGAAATGCTGCCATGCAGAAAAGAGAGCTATATAATACAATCCAACAAAAGGTATAATTACATCAAATAAATGACAAAGTGCATTTTTTTTATTTCGCACTAAATACACTAAGCCAAATAATATAACCGCATTCCTTAGATTAAGAAAGAAAAAGCTAATACCAACATTGGAGGGATCCCCCCACCATCCCCCACACCAATGGCGTCCGTGTATGGTTGACATTATGACATTTAGATTTAAAGGACGCTGTTCGATCCAGTATAGGCTTGTTCATAACGAAACAATACAGAGTTTCACCAGGAGATTCCATAACAAACAGTTATTTCGACACTGGCGTAAGGTTTAAAAACACGACGTTTCGGGAGCCAACTGCTCCCTTTGTCAAGTGAAGGCAGAATTGGTCACGTGTGAACGTATTGTAGGTCACGTTACATTATCGAGACCCATCATAGAAATCTTTAAACGTGGCCTAGACACAAACATCTATGGCCCTGCAGTGGTAACGCGCCCGCCTAGCGCATCGTTATCCCGTTTGGCTCCCAACGGTGCCAAAAAAGAAGGAAGCTTAGCAATTAACTTCTTACTGTAGTCCGGGGGTTGTTTCCTTAGTTTTTAAAGGGTTCGGATTCCTCGGAAAATTGAAGATCCCGTCGTAGCAAGATTCGCGATGTTTTTTCGCCAAATTAAATAATTTCGCCAAAAAACCCGCGCGCACACACACAAACAGGCGTCGATTTAGGAAGGGGGGGGCGATCGCCCCCCCCCTGAATGAAAATGTAACATTGAAAAGATACAAGGTAAAGGTCCAATGAGGTATCATTTCCAAAAATCAAGTCATTAATCGCCACCCTTGAATGACCTCTAAATCCGCCTCTGCACACAAACGTCCATAAAACCACTATTACCAATTAAAAGTACAAACACAAAATTACTCTTGTGCTTACAATAGCCTTATGCGGCGTTGCGCTATAGCGAATAATGTCTGAGGATGATTTTGGAAACATGTATAAAGTGGGGTCTTAAAGTAGAAAGAAGCAATTTAAAAACCCTTCGTTCATGATTTCTGTACTCATTTTACAAGATTTTGTGTATGTTTTGTAAACATTAGTGGCACGAAACATGTGTGACGTCAAACTTGAGGCTTAACGGATCCATTTGATTTACACAAACGTGACAATTAACCTTTCAATTTTCCATCCATTGATAAGTAAGGGCATATAAAAGTGTATGAGTGGGTCACAGATTACGCGGACGAAACTAAATTTTTTTTTCATCTTTGTGAGATAATGTTCTGTTATTTGGTATGAAATATGCAAAACCACTCTGATCAGCATTAAATATTTGGCTCTTTGAGCAATGTGCAAATGCATTACGTGATGTTAACACGAATTTAGTTGCTGTGTTTTCTACGGCTTCTTTATTTTCATTTTTAGCTAAGGTTGTATGTTTCGTAACTTTACGAGAATATATACTCATATTTTTATTCTGTATATAAAACTCTTTGAAATCATACAGTTCCTAATGTTTAAACCCTTTTCTTTATGATAAGCGCATCTCTTTTAGTCTGCATCATATACGAATATACACTTACACAGCGTGTTTGAATTTTTCTAATAGTGTACATTGAATTAATTTATATTTCTTCCTATTTGTCCCAAATTCCGTAATATATTTTTTAAAATGACTTATTTCATAATCCACTGCTTTTCGACATCGTCTTTGATTCTGTTGAGGTTCCTTTCTTTTGCAGGAATTGTAAAAGCTCGCAATGTTTCTCATTTCTTCCAAAGTACAATTTTCTCTGCAAAATTTATTGTCAGATGTATAATATAAACGGTTGTTATTAAAAGTGTGAATTACAGAACTGTTATTATCGTCAGAAATATAATCTATATTGCTGTTGCTATTTATGCTATCATCATTCTTAAAATCTAACGTTACTTCTCATTCTCAAAAATTATTCTATTTACTATAATTTCTCCAAATGCAGGTAATGATCTCCCACTTTCATGTAATTATTCATGTATTACACGAATGATGATCGCAGATGGATCTTTTCCGTATTTTTTAATAGCTAAGTTCAAATTACCGGCTAGAATATTGATTAAAGTTCCCATAATTACAATATTTACATTAACTATTATAACACTGCGTTACCCAGTAGTGCATTAATCAACACCAAATTGTTTTAACGAAATGTTTTAAAGCCGTGAATAATAGACGTAGCCAGGATTTGTATTATGGGCAGAACACCATTTTACTACAATTTAAATTTTAATGCCACTTTTAGTTCAGTATTTTTATTTGCTTGATTTAGGGAGCAGCTTCCCCCCACCTCCCTCCGCATACACCCATGCTTGGAATTAAAATTATATAGGAGACTAAAACTCAATAGGCCTTTATAATTTATTCTCATAAAAAAAGGTCATGCTCCCCCCCTCTCACAACACAAAAAATGCCATAGTTACTCTTCGTTCACGAAATGAAGTCCGACGAAACAGTTAGAAATAACGGGAGGTGACGTCACAAACGGCCTATCCCATTACAGCAGAGTGGGGACTCCAATTTCAGAACTTGATTTTGGCGCCGACAAACGTTCACCAAAAACCAGTTCTGAAATTGTAGTCCTCCTCTGTTGTAGTGAACTAACCCGTTTGTGACGTCACCTCCTGTTATTTCTAAATTTGTCATCAAACCCCCCTTTTTAGAACTTCTGTGCACGGGCCTGGATGTAATCCCAATCCTGAAATTGTTGTCAAAAGCTTTAAACAGAAAATTTATGGGAGGTTCAAAGCAAATGTGGTGAAAATCTATTGTATACACAAAATATCGCAGTCATTGAAAAAAAAATCTAGTCAACAGACAATGCAATACCTGGAGACAGGAGAGTAAGCATGAAAGAGATAGAAAAAATAACGAAGTACAAGGATATATCTGCAAATCGAGGTAGAAGGACTCTGGAAAAAAATTTCCACAGAATCTGGAACAACACACTCAAAAGATAAAAAGTTTAGCCAAAAAATACGAAAAATTCTTTTTTTCCGACATTGCACACATACATATGAAGACACCTTAAATTATTTGAAGTTCTTGACACAAATGAAAGTATATAACCAAATGCAACAAGAACAGTATTTGTGCAAAATGATAATAGTAAGTAATAGGTAATAATTTCGACACCCACATTTTTAGCTCAAACTAGAGAAGGTTGTCACAGGAAAAAAAAACTATACTTTGAGCTTAATTATTAATTATTACCTATTATAATATATACGGAATTATTACCTATAATAAATTCCCCACGAAAAACATAAAAATCTCGCCCCGGAGGTTTTGTGTATTGGCCATAATTTGGCAATTATGTTAGCCTTATATAATATTATATAATTTATAATTTAGCCTTATATAATTTATAATATGTTACAAGCTTTAAATAGTAAGTAACAATATATTATTAATTTTAAATCCATGTTCGCGAAATTGATAATTCATGTGATATATATATATAGGGGTATGGTCCTTGTTTTACTTTGAAATATTACGCATATAGAAATGTCAGTAAGGATTCTAAGAGCTAGAAAGAGTAACAACACCAATCATGCCCTTATCCAGAGGGGGGGGAGATCTTTGGAACCGTCCTCCCTGAAACTAAATAATTTTTAATGGGATTTGGCTACGGTCTTGCATGCTGTGATTGTATTGATACATGTTGAACATGTTTTGAACCCCCTCCCCGAAATTAAGTCCTGGATACGATCCTCAGACCAATGTAGGATATATCAGGTAACATCTCTAAAATGAAAATTTAATAAAAATGTTTATTATTCAACCCATATGTAAGTTATTATTTTCTAGAAGGAGCTAATTTTTTTAATAAATATGATTTATTTAATCAAATGTGGTTGTCATTAAACCATAACTAGTATTTTGATCACAGTTATTAAATCATAAATTTTCCATATATATATGCTATGATTGAAGTAGGGTGAGAGAAGTACGCTCTTGAAAATATTATACAATGTTTACAATATATATTTTTTTATTCGTTATGCAATGTCATTTGGTGTACGTTATGTAATGTTATTTGGTATTTGTTACGTAATGTTATTTAGTTTCTTTTGTAAAGAAATATTATAAATAGTGCTTTGTGAAGTTTACTGAACAAAATATGTAATGCTCCTGTCCAATAACACTAGCCGTAACCGACGTAACTTTTACTGTCCTTGCGCCATAATAATTCAATTGTCTGTTTGTCTGTCTGTCCGTCCTCCCGTCCAATAATTCGAATATGGAATTAATTATTCCAATCTTCATTAACCTTCTACCATCCTCACTGTTGATTGGAATACAACAGCGGCAAAAACTTCAAATTATGTGTCTAATAAATACTTATAATATATATATATTATATTAGGTATTTAATAAATTGGTAAACCATCGTTTTAATGACTGGTGTTATCAATTATCTCGACTGACCTGTGTTATTATTATTATTAAAATTCGTGGAAAGAAGCCTTTTCGTCCAAAAAAGTAAAATTTTATGTAAAACACAACACAGGAGGGAGCTCTTGGTTCAATTGAAAACGTGAGATATAGATGGCAAAACGAAATATGAAGATCTGTAAAATTTACTATTAGATCGTTTGTTTTAAATGTTTTATGAAATATTCCTAGCCATATTTTGTTGTACAATAAATATGAGTACTTTTATGCTTTTAAAATGCTTTTTAAAATATTGAATTACTAACTGCCGTTTATACCTTGCTTTTATAACCATTTGGGAACTTCCAAACCACGTACCTTATCGGCGAGTCCCTGTCCAAAATACATCACAACGAAGCTGTGTAACAATACTGAGAAAACAGTTTTGCAGGGGCAGATTATCTTCCACCTTTGTTATTTAGTGCACATTTCCATAGAGTTAATATTTATGCTTCTCTTTTATAAATTCAAATATGTATTTAATTTGCATAACATAAACATATTATGTTCATGTAAATATTCTGCATTTTAATCTAAGATGTTCTATGGTTTTATGAAGTTTAATAGAAATTTGTATGCTTATTTTCGAATATATTCTGTAATGGTAACTGAGACCTTTGAGTGATTTTTTTCATATTATCCTAAATTTGCATTTGCGAAATTAAATTCTTTATTAAAGGATATATATCCTATTATATTTGTTTTGTGCTTTGTTCTTTTCTCTCTCCTCAACTTGGTAATAGTAAAATTAAGACCTACAGGCAACGTTATTTTTTCTATTAATATTTAATCACCTATTAACTTATAATTAGATATTTTATTTGCTTTGTTTAATAGAAAATTAAATATTATTTATAAAAAAACAAAGTAATTATGAAAAATTGGTTATTCATGAAAACCAGTGAATTTTCTTTAGAAAATTAGATGAAATTCGTTTGTTTATTCCATGATTATAAATAATTTTACTTAAACACACATGAAAAAAAAATTTGCTCTTCATGTAATTAATGTATCATTTTTTAAGTATTAAATTTGAAATTGCGTAAAACCAACGAACATTGCATTTGCAATTGAACTTTTATGTCAATCTGTGACATGAAGTCATGGAATCTAAATCATCTAGTCTAAATCTTTCTATTAATCAAATCAATCCATCAATTATCAATATATTCCATTGTCCTTAAGTTTGTTAATAATATCAGAAAAAAATAATTAAAAGTTAAAATATATAATTACATAAAATATGCCGTTAATATTTCGTATATAATGAAACTTATATAAATTTTCTAGACATTTAAAAAAATTTAAGTTCCATTTTTTGCCGTGGTGTGGCGCTCCGAGTCGTTGATGTCGATGCCAGCTTATGTACTTGGTGTCAGCTCCTATGAAAAAGCTTTCATAACTGGATACGGTGACATAACTTTGCTTCGACATAAGAAAAACGTAACTATACATATATACGCAATAGATATGTAATGCGTATTTTACAGTATACTCTCGAATTAATGAGCTACTTTCGTTAGCTATTTGTAAAATTCTCTAACTACGATTATAGATAAGTTCATCAATAGATGGCCAAACTAGCTGAAAGCTTTCCATGTTTTTAAAAATGGTTCTAAAGAAGATATGGATTTGCCTATTTTTCGCATGTTTCAGCGTTCTATCCGGTGAGTTTCCTTATTTATAGAAAATCAAAAGATTACATATGAAATCTATGCTATTTAGTATGCAACTGTAATATTAATAAAATTATATGCTATCACTAATACAACTATTGTATGGCATTCTTTTTGTCTATAAATTTTTTAATTCAAACACTTTTACTATGTTTGAATTCGTTCGTTGTTCTGCATTTTTGAGTGATGTTTTTTTTTTATAAATTAATTACTTTGAAAACCAAAGAACAAAATGCATAATACTGTTGTCAAATAACGTAAAAGTATACATAATGTAATACAAATTATGTATATTTATTTATTCCAATCATCGCCTAAATTTTTGAAGATGCATTTTTGATACATATTTGCTATGTAGTGTTCGAAGAAAAAGTTAAATAAAAATACAAAAAAGTAAAATAAATTTATGTGTAAGTGTTATTTACAAAATACAAACTTTAAACTTTGCAATACTCAAGACATCTGAAAGTTGAAAAGACAACAAAAATAAAATTCAATGTTCATTTTTTAAATTTGATCTCTGTGTGAAATTAATGGATTGTAGGATTGATTAATTAATTAATTAATGATTAATTGATGAAATGATTAATTAATGAAATAAGAACGAAAGTCATGTAAAGTAAGGCATTAAAAATCGATTAAAATAAAACATTAAAAATTTATTAAAATAAAACATTAAAACTTATTAAAATAAAACATTAAAAATTGACTTAAGAGAAGTTAAACAAGGATCACTCATATATAAATTTAAATAATCTGAATTCCACACTTACAAATTTCATCTTTTGAGAAATTAATTATTTAATTGAGGTTATGTATACTCAAATGTTTGCTTCAAAAATATTCTCAAATTTGATTTTTAAAGATCTTAAAATCATTGAATGGTATTTTTACAGTAAATTAATGTATCACAGTATTAAATATTCAGTAAACTCGCCAGGGTGTGTATTTTAATAGCTCATGTTCCAATTTTTAAATTATTTTAATAGTATTCATTGATACGTATATTTAAGTCATTATTTAGCACAAGAATTTAAATATTTTTGTTTCATTTTGTGTTAAATACATTCATATAATTTAGTGTTTTATATTTTTTATTACAGTTCAATCTTCGAGTTTTTTGTCTCTTCATCCTCTACTTATTCCTCCTGACCTCGAATTGGGTGACAACTTGAGAATAATTTGCACTTTAAAACGTGGACAGTTGCCTGTCACTTTCGAATGGACATTAAACGGTGTGAAAGCAGTCGAAAAATCAGGAATTTCCATCAACACCCTTTCAAAAACATCCGATTACATTATCGACAAAATAGCCTCGAACCACATTGGAAATTATACGTGCAAGGTCTCAAACAAAGATGAAAATGATCAGGTCTCTGCTCTTCTCAACGTCGAGGGTAAATCATAATTATTTGATAGTGATCCGTTTTATAAGTGAAATTAAATAAATCATGAAATGTAGCCTTGATATCACGTTTTATTTGAGTATTTAATTTTGAGTGATTTATATGTTTATAATCTTAAATTACATTCTGTATGCTTTGGATTTTTACTTGTGGCAACTGATTATTAATTTCCTTAAAAACTAATTTTAGAATTTTTCTCAAGGTTTATAATCTCGAGAAGAACTCTCTCATAATTTTTACTTAATTTTGTTCAATGATTCAGTTCGTAGATCATATTTTAAGGGATATATGTGCAAGTTTAACATGTGCTATCGAACTGGATATTTCGACATTAATTCGAGTTATATGCGTCTGTTATTATTTGTTTACAGCAGCATTTATTATTCGTATGTTTCTTTACAGAATATGATAAAGTTGTAATCATAGTACTTGTCTTGTTTCACAGAATATGACAGGATATATGTTATTTCTCCTCTTGCTTTGCAAAGCAAGACAGATAGCCTTTCCTTGCTACAATAATATGACAAAATAGCCTTTGCTTTTATCCTACTTTACAAAATGTAATAAAATATTCGTCTAATTCTTGTTTTGCTTTACAAAATAAGTCAAATAGCCTAACCTTATTGTAGAAACTATGACAAACTAATTGTTATTGTTCTTGTTCACATTTACAGAATACGGTAAAGTATTCTGTAAATGTGAGCAAGAACAGAATACGGTAAAATAGTTGTTATACATTTTGTTCTGTTTAATGAAATACGATAAAGTATTCATCTAGTTCTTGTCCAGATTTACGAAATACGATAAAGTAATCGTCTATGTCTTGCTCGCTGTACAAAGTGTGTTAAAGTAGTGGTTATCGTTTTTGTCTTGCTTCAAAAGAGAGAGAAAATTATTGGCTATAGTTCTTGCTTAATAGGAGGAAATATTACAAAATAATCTGTGTTGTTCTAAACTGCTTTATGGAATATGATAAATTACTGCTAAAACACTTGATTTTCTTCATAAAGTGAAGCAAAATGACTATTCCTTGCCTTTCGTAAAATTTGTTTCTCATTAATAGGTTTCTACATAGACCATTATTGAAGCAGGAAAGTTTGACGTTAGTGGGAGGAGGTTGTGAGCAGGGCTGTCCTGAAGAAAATTATTGATAGTATGCAGTGCTGTTTTAATTAAAGAGTATTGAAATTGAGGGGTTACTGGACTTGGTGACGTCATTGCGCCGCGCTGACTGGCATTTGACTGGTCATCTATCGTCTATCCAAGCCCAAGGTGGCAGTTACCACTTTCATCAGTTTTTCATTCCTCTCCTGGTCGTACGCAGGGTATTATTTTGAGGCTTGGGGAGGGGGGTTCAGGGTTTTTTTCTTCTTTGTTCATTTGTTTCCATTTAAGTTTGTAAATGACTAGGGGGAAAAATAAAGGCTACACGTTGTTGAAAGTTTCCCAAAAACCAACAAATACAAAATTTTTTTGAGACCTTAAGAGTGTGCGAGGCGTATTTGATATTTTTCAAAATTTCTTGAGGGTACGTGGCGCACATAGCGCGTACCCTTTAGGGTCAGCTCTGGTTGTGTTCAGCACTATCACCACGGGAAAAATATGCATATAGTAGCCTTCTCATAACTTAAACGAGTTAACACAGTCATTAATTAGTTTATTTAAGACCTTTATAGTGAATTTAAGAGATAATTTTAAATAGACATACTAATTTTATTTATTACTTATGATACATCTTTACTTATAATTAATAGCTACTTATTTCTGTTCTTCTTTAAATCAGTTCTTCCTTATTACAGGGTGTTAATAATTTTTTATAAGCTCATATTAAACCTGTAGAATATGTTCATAGGATGTAAGTTGTTTAAAAATTTATCACCATTCATTATTAAGTCTCTAAACCTTCAAAAAAAAAAAAGTCCTTTCGAACATAATTTTTTTTAAATTTAGCTCTTCTCCGAATTTTTTTTAACGAAACTTAGTTTTTATATTGGGATATATATTTCAATATTGTAGGAGATCTTACTACTTGGTTGAAAATTAATTATATTATTAAATGAATTGAAGTTTCTATAAAGAATTTTAATATTTATATTTAATTTCTGTGAGTTTTAAACTGAACTTTCTCTCTCTCTCTCATTTGTTGACTGATAATAAATCCACTTAGGATGAAATATAATTATCCAATGTAAATTATATTCGCAAAGGAGCGATAATTATTTAAAAATAATAATTTTTCAATAAAAAATGAGTTCCATGTAAAGAATTAATATGACCTGGAGAATGGGAATGAAATTAAGTTAATTTTCCGAAACAATAAAAGTATTTATAATAAAATAAAATTTTCGAAACACAATATTAAAGTTCCTATTTTTGTCGGTACGTGGCGCTGTATTCTAGTTATAGCGTCATTTTGTGCAAGGATATACTTCAAGGAATATGTCCGTTGGCTTCATGGGGAAATGGGCACATAATGAAGTTTTTCTGATTCGGTTTTATAT